>VDFB02047230.1:505489105-505667458 GCA_007258455.2 Sequoia sempervirens | reverse complement strand
AAGATGGATCCTTCAAAGGTGGATGCTATTCTTACTTGGCCAACACCAAAATCCATGGGAGATGTGAGAAGCTTCCATGGACTTGCAAGCTTTTATGGAAAGTTCATCAAGAACTTTAGCCAAATTTGTGCACCAATCTTGGACGCCATCAAAGGAGGTAACAAAGGTAAGTTTTTTTGGACCAATGAGGCTGATAAAGGGTTTGAATATATGAAAATGAGAGTAGCACAACAGCCTATACTTTTGCTCCCTGATTTTGATAAATTTTTTACCATTGAGTGTGATGCTAGCAATCAAGCAATAGGGGTTGTTTTGAGCCAATAACGAAGACCGGTTGCATTTTTCAATTAGAGGCTAAATGAAGCAATGAGAAAGTATTATTCCTATAATTTGGAATGTATGCTATGGTCCAAGCCCTCAAAAATTGGAGGCACTACTTGTTATCTAAACAATTTGTTGTTTATACTAATAATCATGCTTTGAGTTTTTTGAATGCACAGGACAAACTCAGTCATAGGCACATGAAGTGGGTAGAGTCTTTTCAAGCCTATACTTTCACAATAAAGCATAAGAAGGGCCAAGAAAATAAGGTGGAAAATGCTCTCAGTAGAAGGGCACTTGTAGTGCAAGTGATCCAACTCCAAAGCATGGGAGTTGAAGCATTGAAGGATATGTATCATTAAGATTCAAATTTCAAGGAGGTATACAATGTTTGTGAGAAACATGTGAATTATTTTCATGGTGAATTCTTTGAATTTCTATTGCAGAATGGTTTTCTCTTCAAAAGAATCCAATTTTGTGTGTGTAAATGCTCAATGAGGGAGAATATCATAAAGGAGAAACACAGTGGGAGTCTTGGAGGTCACTTTGGCCTTGACAAGACCTTGGAACAAGTTAGGAGATTTTATTATTCACCAAAGTTGCAGGTGGATGTGAGAAGGTCTATGGAAGGCTACACAATATGTCAAAGGGCAAAGGGAACTTCATCAAATGTAGGACTCTATCAGCCACTTCCCATTCCTAATAGGCCTTGGGAGTGTGTAAGTATGGACTTTTTCTTGGGGTTTCCTAGAACTCAAAGAGGTTTTGATAGTATCTTTGTGGTAGTTGATAGATTTAGTAAGATGGCACAATTTCTTCCTTGCAAATGCACCAATGATGCATCTCATATAGCAAGTCTCTTCTTTAAGGGGGTTGTTAGGATACATGGACTGACTTTAAGCATTATTTCTATCAGGGATTCTAAATTCATTGGTCACTTTTGGAGGACCTTGTGGAAGAAACTTGGAAAAAAATATGTCCTTTAGTTCAGCATACCATCCACAAACGCATGGAAAAATTGAAGTGGTGAATAGATCATTGGGAAACCTCTTAAGATTCCTTACCAAGGAGCATGTACAAGCTTGGGATCTAATTTTACCTCAAGTTGAATTTGCAGATAATGACTCCATGAATAGGAGCATTGGTAGAACCCGTTTTGAAGTAGTCTATGGCATGCACCCTAGAGGGGTCTATGAACAAAGAGATCTACAAGGAGTTGCTAAGAGAAGTGCTCAAGGTGAGGACTTTGTTGTTACAATCAAGGATATTCATCAACAAGTGAAGGAAACCCTTCAAAAGAATGTTGAGAAGTATAAGGAAAAGGAAGATTTAAAGAAGAGGAATGTCCAATTCAAGGTTGGAGACTTGGTGATGGCACACTTGAAGAAGGAGAGACATCCAAAAGGAAAGTATACCAAACTCATGATGAAGAAGATATGACCTTGCAAGGTGGTCCACAAGTTTGGCCAAAATGATTATGAAATAGAGCTACCTCTTGGGGTGGCAATCTATCCTATCTTCAAAATTTATGACTTGTATCCTTTCAAAGTTTCTGTGAATGCAGGTGATGGAGTAGGTACAACAACAATGGAGGATGAAGATTGGGTGAAGGAACTACCCCCCAACCAACCTATGACTCTTGAATGCATCCTAGACACCAAGGAGACAAAGAAGACTAGAAGGAAGGTTTACAAGGAATACCTGGTCAAATGGAAAGGTCTACCTAAAGAGGATGCAACATGGATGTCAAAAAATGATATTAAACAACATGGAACTACTGTAAAAGACTTGATCTCAAACAGGACTTGAGATCTTTTACTTGCTTGGGAGTATGGTGAAGGAGCACCCATGGGTCTAAGGGACCTAGAATAATTTGTCATTTTTTTTTCTTGTTTTATGGATGGAATAAGGTCTTATGGACCATTTCAATTCTTTGTAGTAGGTTTTCTAGGTTTTTGGTTCAGTTTTTGGTCTTGGTGACCAACTTCTTTGTACAACAAGGTCTCCATCCTCCTTTGTAAGTCTAGTGCATCTTGGAAAAATAAGGAAAAATGAATGACTTGCTGTATCTAGACACCTGAGGGGAGTCACCATACTTTTTGACAAGATTTTAAATTCCTTCGACACATTTTGGAAGGCTCTTTGTTGTCGAGCTGGTAGAAGTTGCTCACATTGCCTTAACTAGGCAATTAGAAGTCAAACCATGAGATTAGTTGTTTTCCAATGTCTCTCTTTTCAAAAGATAGTTGCAAGAAGTTGGAGGGAGTTTTTAAGACTTCAAATATGCCTCTCTTGGTCAAGGAAAGGTTAATGTTGATGTTTTGAAGAAGTTTCAATAAGAAGTTTGTTGTTTTTCCTATGTTTTTCTGAAGAATTTGTTGATCCCATACTTGGCATTGAGAAACATTGATGGCACATAGATGATGATTGAGACTGAAACCGATCGTCTGACACTGAATTTCTGGCTTTGATATCTGAGAGAAGGGAGGAACTCAGGAGTCTCAATTTTGGATTTGGAGTGAAGGGGAGAGCCTAGATAGTCAAGACCTAGGTGTAGGTCTGTGAATTAGGCCTTTTGGAGCAGCGGTAGAAAGGGCCATTGTGAGTGATGTTTTGACAATCAAGAGGAAGGGTTTTGGAACCTTGTATGGGTCCATCTTAGGGATATAAATCCACAGGTTTGGTTTCTTAACAGTCTTCCTTGTGTTTTTTATTCTGATTGTCCTATTGGGAAAGGGCTGCAAGCCTTAAGAGAGAGTGAGGTCTAAGTCACCATAGTGATGGGTTTTTGTTGAAACCTAAGTGCTAGAGGGTAGTTAAACCTTGTTTTGACTTAATGATACATGATCCAAATGTTTTCAAGCTTTTTGAGTGGTTTGAGTTGTGAACCCTAGGTGTGTGGGGTTGATCTCTTAAAGAATAATGGAGTTTAGGACTCCTCATAAGAGTATTTGAGAGAAGCATTCAGTGGAGTCACTTTGCCATTTGTGATTGTAAGTTTTCCTTCCCAGCCACTCTACATCATTTCTAAAGCTTATGCAGGCTATTTCCATGGTGTTTGTGGTGGTGGAAAGAGTATTTAAGGTTTGTAAGTACCCTATGCAATAAACCCTCCTTTGTAGGGTTGATTTATGCATAGAATAGGGGTTTTTTGGAACAGTGATTTATGGAGCCTTTATGTCGCTAATTTTTTTTTTATTCTTCAATTTTGTGACATGATGAATGATTTTTTTCATTCCTTTGGTATTTTTGTGATAAACTATGAGCACTTTATTTGTAATTTAGGCCTAAATTAGTAGCCCTTTCTAGCGAACAATTCAAGAATCTGGTAATTTCTTTATAAAAAGATACTAAGAACTTTTGATATGTTATGATGTGTTAAAAAAGGCTCTTGAATGTACATTGGGAATGTGGATATACAAAGCGAATGGAAAGGAATCACCTAATTAAGGGATATGTGACCTACAAGCAAAATGGTGGTAAGGCTGTAAAAGTGTGTAATTTTGTAAATACAGAGATTTAAATGTTTATTTTGGCATAGAACCATCAAAAGATATCAAAGGCATGTGAATGGTTTGGTGAAGGCCTTGAGGCCAAACAAGATGATTTGATAATTTGTAGCAATATGTCCCTAGGTGGAAATGGTAATTTGACTACATAAGAACTTATGAACTTGATAAATCAATATTATGTGGATATGAACCAAGTTTGTTTCAGTCAAAAACATGATGTGAGTAATGTCTTGGAAGTCAGATGAAATGATTGAGGTGTAAATGGTTTATTGTAGTATCTTGGTCTTGAGGAAATAGTTGGTAAAAGTGAAAATTTGGTGAGTTGTTTAAGGAATTGAAAGATTCAAAGCTCTTTATCAGGTTTTTTCTTTGAATTCAGATAAATTGATGATGACAAAGATGTGTTAGGATCTGATGGATATAGGTTGTAACATGAAAGATTGGTTTTTGGTTATTTTTCCTAGGTAAAGAAAATTGAGTGGAAGAGTGCCTTGGTGAATGATGAAAGAGTGGATTGTTTAGTGACTCTAATTAGGTTTCTTGTGCATGGATCAGTCATTTTTGTTGATAAATAAGATGTTTGAAGCTTGAGGATGATAAGAAGAAGTATTGAAATGAGTTGGCTCGTTGTTGCCTTATGGTTTGCAAATGAAACAATGTGATTTTTGATGAAAAGAGAGAAATTTTAGTTGTTTATTCAATTTGATCTTCTCCTAATTCAATTGGGTCAGATGTTGGTGCAGGAGCACCTAGGTCATCAAATACTTTTCAATTTTGCAAAAGGGATGAGTGTTCAAATTTATATTGATTCAATCACAAAAGTTCATGGAAAAATGATGTAAAGCATGTTCAAGGTCATATGAGGTCTTATTTGAATGTATTTAAGGTTATGGGTAGGTTCTAGGTGGTCAAAGTGGGAAAATGCAAACAATGCAATAATGTAATATTGTTAAAAGTTGTTAAATAGAGAAAAAAAGGAAATCAAGAATATTAAGGGTTAAAAAGGGTAGTTTCAACCAATGGAAAGATAGTTATGGCAAAAGAAATATCTTTAAAAGGCATGCAAAGGTGAGAAAAAGTAGAAGTTTGTGTTCTTGTAATTAGACTTTGAAATAAAAATTCCCTGTTTCTGAGTTTGCAGCATTACTCCATTGTTTTTTTTTCTTGTGTTGGTAATTTAGGAACACCCAAAGTTAAATCATAGTGTGAATACATGTAAAGAGGATTTAGTTTCCAATCTCAAGAGTTGGAAGGTTAGTTTTAGGAAACAAAAGAATAAGAGGTAGATTTCAGTGCCCGACAAAGTCCTTTTAGAAGCAAGTTTGAGAGTCCAATAGGGTTTTTCTTCACTACTCCACCAATGTAGGTCAAGTAAATTGGTGGAGTAGGTTAATGTTAGGATGTTTTGCATGTTTTGATGATTTGAAGTGCAGGTAAAAGCAAGAATACCATGGTGGATTTGTTGCTACATTGGAAAATAGAGGATTTTCCTACACAAAGTGATGCTACAATGGTCATGAATAAATATAGCTTACAGAGGATTGGAAATGATGTAGAAGGTCTTGGAAAACATAAAAAATCATGTTCCAGGTGGTGGCTAGAGAAATAGAGGTTTGCAAGAGTATTTTTCACAAAACCCTCCTTGATTTGTGCTTTTTCACCCTATAAACAAGGGTTTATTGGATCAGAACATTTTCATGGTTTTCAATCCATATAAATGGTGAAATATTGAGTTATAAGACATGCTTGAAGACTGTTTTGATGTTTTGAGTGATCTAGAATGGTTTTGAAGGGGTCTCCTTTGTAAAACATGCCTAAGCTACTAGCCTTTCTTCAGAGGATAGTTTGAAATTTGATGATTTTCTTTATGTCAAATGTCTAAGAACTTTGATATGTTGTGATGTGCTAGAAAGTGTTTCTAAATGTGCATTGAGTTTTTTAATAAGCTTTGAGATAGGAATGTAACTACCTGATTCAACGGTTGACAGACCTACTAGAGGAATATGATATTGTATGATCAAAACAAAGATGTTTGTTTAAATAGTGGAAAGGATAATATTGAGTGATTGGTTACTATCAAACCAATGATATGATTGATGTTACTAAATTTGGTTAAGGTGTATATGACAAGTTTGGTGACTTTGATGGTTGGATGGGTGAGTATTATGAAGCCTTTTGAGCAAATTGGTGATTAGCCACAAGATGATAATCAAGATTCTATTGTAGTAGGAGTTTGTAACCTATAAATAGACTACTACAGTCAAAATATGGTGAGTACAGTGCTTGATAATGGACTGATAAAAGTGAGGTATGGTTTAGTTGATTTGTTGCCTTGGTGAATAAATGAAAGGATGAATTGTTCAAGTGTCAATAATCATGTTTATGTTGTTTTTATGGTGGCTGAGAATGACGTGAATCTAATTGATTAAGTTAAAGTTTTCTTTAATATGGATTTTTCTTTGAATGAGTCAATTGGAATACTGATTAGTGGAATGATGAATGATGGCCTCTAGAATGGCTAAGAGAATTTGAGTGGATTTTAGTTGAATGAAAAGTAGATTTCTAATGAAATTATATTTGATCTTCTCCTAATTCTATTTGGGATTGAAACCCCTTAAAGAAATGATGTTGATGGTGTTTGTTGGATGCTCTACATCAGATGTACCCTGATGATTGATTGTTTTGATATGATGCTCTACATCACTAACTGCCTTGTCTATGCTATTGCTTACTATTATGGTTTCACAGATTTTTTCCAAGCATCCATAGTTTGTCATGATGGTGCACCTTTGCAAGCACATGACTCCATGTGAAGTAATTTCATCGTGTTGTTTATGTTGACTTTCTAAACAACTATATTGTATAGTTGAAATTTTGTCATCTATCAACATCTAGTTATTAGTTATCAAATTTGAAGTAATGCTTTGAGTTTGAATGATGTGTAATGCAACATAACCAACAATATGAATATAAACTACACAAATCTATTAAGTAGAATTCATTAGTTAAGTTCTCTTTATTCTATTACCTTTGTGTATGTTTTAGTAAATCCACTAGCACTAGGAGGTGTTTGCTTGAAACCTCCAATATTAGCCTATTCAACATCCAAAATCACATATTAAAATACCATTCATAAAACAATGCTATTAACATGTAATAAATTTATAATTATTTACTAGTTACATACCCTACTGATAGGTGTACTACATAAATAAGTAGGTGGAGGACCGATGTATCCTATTTAAACACTGTGACCCTACAATTTTATTAAAATAATAAAACTAAATTAGTTAATCTTGCATTTCATAATCAAAATTTAATAAATTAAATTCAATGAACATGCTAATTTTTACATGACTATCAATGCCATATGCATGATGCAAAATGTCAGCCATCCTCTAGATCCCCATAGCAACATATGGATCCTGCGTAGCATCATACAGATCCTGCATAGCAGCATATGGATCCTGCATAGCAACCTCCTGAGTGTCGGTGGGGTCATATGAACAAGTAGCCCCACAGGATTGATACACATGGGTTCAAAGGCCACCACCTAAAGACTCCCCTGGATGGCACTGTACAATAGGGCTAGTATGATGGATGACACTCAGGTCAAAGTGTTGATCACCTGCAATGTCTCTACGTTGGCACTCTCCTTCGCAATGATAGGCATAACAATGTGCTCTCAAGGCAACCTAGTGAGAGGTCATCTCCCTTGCCATGCAAGATTTGTCTCTACACCGGGCCTATCCTGAGTCGACCCCCCACCTCTCCCCTAGAACTCCCTCATATCAAAATAATTTGGGATTTGGTTTAATAGGAACTCACTATATAGTTTCCTTAGAAAATATTGGGGGACTTCACAATTGTTGCACGGTTGGTAATCAAAGACCAAGTACCACCTATCATTAAAATGGTTCCTAATCTCTTGGTGAAACTAATGAATAGGAAACCTCTTCGCATTGAGGCTAAGATTTTGATTCTTTCTAGGGTTAGTGAATAAAGAGCACAAATCACCTTTAGTAATTTTTAAATCTTTTACTTGTTTATATGATAGTTTATCTGCATAATATGCCCTAGCTGCTTGCCTCCTATCTTGCTATCCCATTATTTGTTGGGTTATTGAATCTATATTTTTTAACATATCTTTCATTGAATTTGCTAAGGTGATTCTTTATGTGGTTGAAGCGTTTGGATCACTCAATCTACTGATAAGATCCTCATTTTTTTTTTTTTTGTTCTCAATTTCACTCCTCAAATTTTGTTGAGTTCCAGGAGGGTGTTGAGTGATTGGTGGGGCAGGTCAATTTTATTGAGGATTTTGTTGTTGAGGATTTGCATGTTCTTCTTGTTGAGGATTTTGAGGATTTGCAAGATCATTTGCATCTCCTAAAAATTAAAAAAAAAATCAAATATAACCTAAAACAAACAAAATCAACTTAAAACTAAGAAATTCAAAACAAATAGCAAACAAAACTTACCTCCTACACCTCTTCGTCGTTGTGGCGCCATCTTTACAAAGAAAAAGTAACTGTTGTTGATGAATTTTGTAGAATTCCTCCTCCTAGAATGTGAGCACGAAAATGAGGGTTTTTGGCCACAGGTAGAGAAGAAAAACAAACAATAGAAAATGAATCACTTTCACTTTTTTTTTGCTTTTAAAATGACATAATGCGAGTGCATTATAACGCGCTTGTGTTATGTCATTTTCAATTTTTTTTTTGAATTGGCCACAAAAGTGTAACCCAACTTCATGCATCCACCCTGTTGGTGCATTTGTTTTAGTGGATGAATCTTTCTTAACCCACTTCTTTAGCATTTCTCTTATGATCTCATTAGTAATGATTTTCCCTTTTCCTTTAGCATCTTTCTACATGTTCTGTCTTACTAGACCTCTTATGTTCCAGTAGAAATGAGTAGTGTGGCCAAATTTATTATAGTTGTAACACATTATATTTTTTTGTCTAGACCATCCATTCCACTGATTTTGTTTTGATCTACATTGTTTGGCAGTATGTCTGGGTTTGTTGCACGTATAGCATCTAACTTCTTTTTGAAAGTTATTTATCACAATTCTACACTTGTTTGACTTGTGACCAAACTTATGACAATTAAAGCACTGACCTGAGAATGATGACCTATTTGGATTCATCCTACTTCTCCACTGAGAAGCCATATGACCAAATTTGTTACAAGAAAAACAATATCCATCAAATCTTTGAGCATTTAGTTGTCTTACCATATTTCTTATGGCTCCACTCATCTAATTTCTTTGTATGAATCTTCCTTGTCCAGGATTCATAAGTTCAAAATTTATTTGTTTGGATCTTGAACTTTCTCCTTCTTCATAGCCAAGACCTCTTCTGTCACCATCAATCCTTCGTCCTTTGATCAACTCATCAAGCTTAGCATAATTGGCTTTGAATTTCTCCTTATACTCATTTGCAACAACAAGTTCTCTAAGCTCATCAAGCTTTTTTTCAAGCACTTTTTCATGATTCTTAGATTGCTCCAATTCATCATCCAGTCAGCTACACTATTTAGATTTTTCTTTTAGAAATTGTGCCAAATTTTCCTCATTCTTCTTTCTATCTTCAATTTCTTTGGTCATTCTCATCATGACAGATTCCATTTCTCACTTCAGGGAAACATTCTCTCTCGATATCTTGTCACACTCTTCTGTTTTCTCCTTCAGGGAAACATTCAACTATTCATCCTCCATGCTCTTGCTCTTCTTGATTTGGTCACATAATTCTTTCCTTCTCTCCCTTGATTCATTGATCTTTTCTTTTAGGGACTCAATGAATTTCTCTGCACTAGCAAGGCTTTCCTACAGATCCGAGTTCTCATATTTGGTTTGATCAAGATCATCCAAAGCCACCACAAGTTGCTATTGAAGACTGCTTCTATCCATTTCCAAGATCTCCTCAAGTTGTTAAACTTCTCTAGTGGAACTAGCTCTGATACCAATTGTTGGAAATAAGCTACACTAAGAGGGGGGGTGAATTAGTGTTGTGCAAAAATTAACTATTCTAATCTTTAATCTACTTAAAGCATTCTTTCAAAAGAGAACATGCATGATCAGAAAATAAACAACCACAACACCATAACACAAAAAAATTTACGTGGAAACCCTGTTAAGGGAAAAACCATGGTGGATGGCCAATCCACAATATTATATGAGTATACTTAGATGAAAATATACAATAGGGTAATGCACAAGCATTCAGGATCACTTCCTAGATCTCACTACTCAAAATGTGAAGGCTTACTACCTTACAAAAAATTTGGATTAGATCCAAAAGATGAATTGACTGAGTAGCTTCTTCAAAAGCTACATTACAGTTTCGATGAAGCTCAATTTTAATATTCTACCCTTCTAATAGAGACTACACTTTTGTTCTACACTTTTTCTCTTGTTTGCTTCTCACAATCTATAATGCACAAGTGAAATTGTGCATGATATCACTCACTTGCATATTTTTCAGGCAGCACACACACACACACATATCTATATCTTTTTTTGCTTGCACAACCCATCTTATATATCCACAACAAGTATTTTCAATTACTTCAAGTCAACTTCACAAAAATAAAAATATCCTCCATAAGTCAGCTCAAAATAATAATAATTCATGATACACACCCATGCAAGTCAACTTCCACTTAGCTTAGACCAAAAAAAAAATATTCGAACACAAAAATGATTATGCCAATATACCTTGTACATCTGCAACACATTACACAAACTATGTTGGCTTTCGAAGGCTGACGAATAGAAAAATAGACCAACTAAATCTTCAAACAATTTCTCAAAAAGATATGAGCCATAAAAATTTTTGAATAACATAGTAGACACCATGACAAACCTTCAATTTGATCCACAAATTGAAAAGATGATCAATAGGCATACAAATCACAAGATAGATAAAGTTCTCTATTCTTCATTTCTCGTTCTGGTGAGAACATTGTCCCAAATATTATCTGCTAGTACGAGTATATAGCAAACTACGGATCCCAAAAATGACTTAAGTTGCCATCAATGACAACACAAAAAGTCATCTGCAGTGTCTCTTGCCAACAAACTTATGTGTTTTCAATTTGGCCTCGACTTAGTTATGCCTATAATGTCAAAAACATGCACATGCTTTTAACTTAACAAAAAACATACATGCTTTTAACTTAACAAAAACATACATGCTTTTAACTTTACTAAACTTGTACATGATTTTATTAGTTTTGGGTTCGGAGGATGAATTTACCTTTACAAAACACATATATGATTTTGACTTAAAAAACATGTATGTTTTTTATTAGTTTTAGGTTTGAACGATAGATTTACCTTTACAAAACACATATGTGCTTTAACTTAATAAAAAACATACATGGTTTTCTTACTTTTGGGCTTATGATAAATTTAACTTACCAAAACCCTATGCACTTAACCCTAAAACCTATACACTTAACACTAAATTCTATACCCATAACCCTAAAACCTAAATACCCTATACAGTCAATGCTATACCCTATCCCTCAACTCTCAACCCTAAATCATAGAGAGAGAGGTAGATCTAGGGAACTATTTAGCCTATACCCTATACCATCAAACCTAAACCTTATCCCTCAACCTTAGGAACTAAATCCAATAGGTTAAACCTTTAAGCATATACTCAACCCAATACCCTCAACCCTAAACCTTATACCCTAAACTTTCAACCCTAAACCCATAAACCATAGGCCCTACACCCTAAATAATGAATAATTTAGAGATATTAAAGGGAGAGAGGAGAGAGAGACATGGGAGAGAGATAGAGAGAGGTGAGATATAGAGAAGAGAGGTAGAGAAAGAGAGATATGTGAGATAGAAAGAAGACATATCTACATAGGGAGGGAGAGAGAGGTAGATAAGGAGGGATGAGGGGAAAGGTAGGAAGGGAAGATAGATAGAAAGGTGAGATAGAGAGATCTAGGTAGATAGTGGAGAGAGAGAGAAGTTATATAGAGAGGTAGATCTATGGGAGAGAGAGAGAAGTGAGATATAGAACAACATATATGGAGAGGAGAGTCGAGAGGAGAAGATGTGAGACTTAACCCTAAACTCTATACCCATAAATCAAAACCATATACCCTATATCATTAATTCCCTAAACCTTATCCCTCAAGCCAAGGAACTAAAGCTAATAGGCTAAACCCTTAACCAAATACTCAACCCTATACCCTATATCGTCAACCCTAAACCCTAAACCCTATACTTATTGTAGTGTTGTCATTTATGTCAATAGGGAATTTTTTGCACTATGTTGTATGTGTTGTCATTGATTTCAACCTCTAGTGTGGCTATGATAAGGTGGTATTGAGCAGGTGTTGTATATGAGGAGATTTATGAGAAGGTGTTTGTGGTGTTGAGCAAGCATTATTGATGTAGTTGGTTCACTTGGTTTCCAAGTGCTTTTGAGAAAAATTGAATAGAGAGTGTACAACATGGAAAAGTTGTGTTTTGCACTATGCTCCACATTTATTCATGGTTGAAGATGTACTTTTGTGGTTTGGATGATATGATTAGAATTGTTCAAAGGTGTTATATCTAGAGTTTTAGGTTCTATATTATGTAGCAGTGGAAGAGGTGTTTGATAGTTTGTTGATTGTGAAGAAGGTTGTCCAGGAGAAATGGAATTTCACTGCATTGAGGTTCCTTGTCTTACAAATTTGGGTACGTGCTAATAAATTTTGTATCTTCCTTACCCTAGAGTGTTTGGTGTTCAATTGTTCCACAAGGTTGTTTAGTGAGATGCATGCCTATTGTAGTGTTGTTGGTTACACGTGATGATAATATTCTCATTTTCAAGTGGTTGTGGTAGTGTTGTTGAATATATGATGGCTTTGGAATATTCTGGTATGTTATGTGGATGTTGTGTAGTGTTGCTTCATGGTCCACAAGGTGTTTCCAAACCTAGAGAAGTGTGATGTGATTATTTGTTAGTGTTAATGTAGGTTTGGTCGACCTGGCATGTTAGCGTCGATTACAAAGATGGTTTTTTTTTTAGAAAGCATGGTGTGGCATGTTGGTTTATATTTGGGCCTTGGTTAATCCTTGTTTTGGTCCACCTTCACTTCTTTCCATTATGGAAGTGTTTTGTGCCAACCTATTCTTTGGTTGCACATTTGAGGTGCATACATTTGATTGAGCCCAGCCTAAACAAGGTTGTTTGAGGTCACAAAGGATATATATGCAAGTTTTATTGTTGGAGATGTGTGTGATGAAGAATGGTGTGTTGTAATGTGATCATGTGTTATGATCTAAATGCAAGCTTGAATTCCTAAGGTTATCAGAAGCAGTGAGCAAAAGGTGTCTACATTTTTAGTGTACCTAAAGTTGCTGGAGGTAGTGAGCTAAAGGTTGCAGATGGTGTAAAGTTGTGGATATTCCTATTGATCTAAGGTTGTGAACCTCCTTGTTACAGTCTTCTCCTATTCTCTTTTATTCTAGACAGTGAGTCCTTTGGGTAGTGAGTCCTTGGAAGTGAGTCGTTCTTGTCTTCTGGGTAGTGGACCCTTCTGGTAGTGAGCCTATTGTATTTGGTGTTGTTATTCATATATATGTGAGTTAATCCTCACTGTGCTTTTCCCTAATTAGGGTTTTCCATGTAAATCCAGTGTTCTATTGTATATGGTTGTTGATGTGTTGATGTTTCACTTGGTTTACAATCATGTTAATGCATAATAAGGGTTTGAAGGTTAATGAGGGTTTGAATTTTTTAATGTACAACTGATTCACCCCCTCCTAGTTATCTTGTGTCAAACAATTGGTATTAGAGCCATGGTTCCTTAGAAGAAGCTTAATCGCTTGAGGTAGATCCAGATGGTAGAATGGTTTCAAGGTCCCTATGTTCAATGGAACAAACTACACCTTCTGGAAAGCAAGGATGGAAGCTTTTCTTGTCTCATTAGGGTTTGGTGTTTGGAAGTTAGTTGAAAATGGATACACTATGCCTACCACTCCTTCAACAAGTGATGATGATATCAAGGGTTATGAGAATAATGACAAAGCAAGGAATGCTACCTTGAGTGGGATTTCTTATTTAAAACTTGTGAAGGTGAAAATCCTCAAAACTACTAAAGGGATTTGGAAAAAAATGTTGAGCATTTATGAAGAGGATGATAAGATCAAGCAAGCAAAGATGTAGATTTTGAAAGACAAATTTGAAACCCTAAGGATGTCAGAAGATGAAGATATTGCTGGCTACTTGCTTAGAGTGGATGAAATTGTCAATGCCATCAATGGTCTTGGTGGAAAACTGGAGGAAAGTGAAGTTATGAAAAAGGTATTAAGAACTCTTCCTAAATCTTATAGTACTAAAGTTTCTACTATTGAGGAAGCTCAGAATTTGGATCAATATTCTAGAGATCAAATGTTTGGTACTTTAACCACTTTTTAATTAAGAGAGTTTGACAGAGATGTTTCAAAGATAAATTTCTTTTAAAGTCAACAAGAAATATGATGAATATGATTCAGATGATCTTGATGAGGTGGAAGAAAATTTTGTACGAAGATTGAAAAAGGGAACTCAAAAATACAGAGGTAAGTTACCCTTTAAGTGTTTCAATTGTGGAAAGATAGGTCATTATTCTTCTAAATGTCCAATAAAAGTTTCAAATGAAAAACATAAAGATCGTAAAGGTAAATCTATGAAGATGATTTATTATGTTAAAGAAGATAGTGGTGTATCTAATGATGAGGAATCAGACTATCCAGATGATGGAAGTGATGAATGCTTATTCATGGCTTTAAATCTTGGAACTAATTCTATTGACCCTAAAAGATGTGTGAAGGAAATTGTTTTGAAAATAGGTCACAACATTGAAGGAACTATGTTGATTGCTTTTCATGCAAGAGAGGAGAGAAATTGATAGTGGATGTTCAAAATAATATTAAAGGTGCTAAGAGTAAGTTCATTAAGCTTGAAAAGTACGATGGTGGTCTTGTTAAGTTTGGTGATGATACATCTCCTAATATCTATGGAAAAGGTTCGATTAGTTTCGATGACAAGCATAAGACAGATGATGTTCTTTATGTCAAGGGTCTCCGACATAATCTTCCCAGTATAGGAAAAATGTGTAGGAGAGGACACAATTTGGTGTTTCAGGATGATGGTTGTGAAATTGTAAAAGGAAGCTCTGAAACATTGGTTGCAGTAGGAACATAGACAGAAGGAAATTATTATCATCTCAAAGGTGGTGGTGTTAAGTGCTTTATGACTGAAATCAATGAAAGTTGGCTATAGCATAGAAGAATGGATCACATCAATTTTGATAGCCTAGTGAAGATCAACTCTACTCAAGTTGTGAGAGATCTTCCAAAGATTCAAAGCCTATCAAAGCAATTTTCAAGGAGTGTTAGGTTGGAAAGAAGACAAATAATAGGTTCATAACTAAGGCATATTCTACTATAGGACCTCTAGAGTTGGTGCATATAGACCTATGTGGACCTACTAGAACAAGAAGCTCTCAAGGTGATAGGTATTTTATGTTGTTCATAGATGATTACTCTAGAATGACTTGGGTGACATTTTTCAAAGAAAAATCAAAAGCTATAGATAAGTTTAAAGCATTTAAGTTTATGTTTGAGAATGGAATGGATTTGAAAATCAATTGTTCGAGATCTGACAAAGGTGGCGAGTTCAACTCCAAATATTTTAATATATTTTATTAAGATCATGGAATAAAAAGGAATTTAATAGCTCCTAGGACTCCTCAGTGGAATGGAGTTATGGAAACGAAGAACATGACAGTTCAAGAAGTAGCAAGAACCATGATGAAGGAAGAAAATCAACCAAAATTCTATTGGAAAGAAGATATTCATACTGTGTTATACATTCTTAACAAAGGGAAAGCAAGAATGAACAATTTAAAGACCCCCTATGAACTATGGTATGAAAAATCTCGTAATTTGAAATATTTCAGAGCGTTTGGAAGCAAATTTTATATCAAGAGAGATGAAGAAAATCTAAAAATTTTTGATGCAAGATCATATGAAGGAATCTTCCTTGGATACTCTACAAAGAGAAAGGCATATAGATGCTATAACAAAATGCTAAAGAGGATAGTTGAAAGTACAAGTGTCAAAGTGGATGAAGAATCACATTAGAGCTCTGTACTGATAGAAGGATACAGATCATATGAAACCTCTTGCAAAGAACAAAGAAAAGAGAAAGAGATGGCAATGGAAGAGGAGGAAGCTCTGAAAAAGAATCCTAAGATTCTTAAGTATGTGCAAAGAATGATTTTGAAAATAAAATCATTGGAGATAAGAGCAAACGTGTGATAACAAGAAGAAGAGCTACCATGGAAGAGGAATAGTTAAAATTTTGTTTAATTTATAAGGTAGAACCTAAAATAGTAACTAAAACATGCAAGGATGAGAGTTTGATCAAGGAAATGGAAGAAGAGCTAAGGCAGATTAAGAAAAAATAGACATGAGAACTGATCCCAAGACCATCAAACAACAATGTGATAGGAACTAAATGGGTGTTTAGGAACAAGTTGAATGAGAATGGAGAAGTCATCATGAACAAGGCTAGACTTGTGTGTCAGGGCTACTCACAAGTGGAAGGAATATATTTTGAAGAGACTTTTGCTTCAGTAGCAAGAATGGAAGCCATTAGGATGTTTTTGGCTTTTGTAGCACATAAATATTTCAAGGCATATCAGATGGATGTCAAGTTTGTATTCTTGAATGGTGAGTTAGAAGAAGAGGTATGCATTAAACAACTAGAAGTTTTTCAGTTATCAAAAGATTCTAATATGGTCCGCATGTCAAGAAGAAAGCTTTATATGGACTCAAACAAGCTCCTAGAGCTTGGTATGTAAGATTGGATAAGTACTTATAGTAAAAGGGATTTAAAAAGGGTACCACAAATATTAATCTTTACTACAAGGTTGAGAGAGATCAAATCTTGATTATGGTTGTGTAGGTTGAATACATAATATTTGGAGGAAATGTGTCAAAGGTTTGTAGAGGAGATGCAAAATGAGTTTAAAGTGTCAATGTTTGGGGAGATGAATTTCTTCATTGGGCTACAAATCAATCAATCTGATAAAGGTGTATTCATCTCACAATTAAAGTATGTCAAGGACATGTTAAAGAAGTTTAGAATGGAGGACTCTAAACTAGTGTGTACTCCAATGGTTACTGGTTGTAAGTTGAGAAAAATTGATGAATCTCCTAAGATAAATCAGAGAAATTACAAATCCATGATTGGTGGATTACTATACATCTAACTACTAATATACCAAATATCATGCATGTAGTATGTCTTGTGGCAAGATTTTAAGAAGATCATAGAGAATCACATGTGGTAGCAGTCAAAAGGATATTCAAATACTTGAAGGGAACTCTAAACTATGGTCTATGGTATCCTAGGGATATTGATTTCTCTTTCAGTGTTTATACAAATGTAGATTGGGTAGGTTGTATAGATGACAAAAGAAGTAAAAGTGGAGGTTATTTCTTTCTTGGAAGTAAATTGGTTTTTCTTGGTTGAGTAAGAAGAAATATTCAGTGTCACTATCTATTGCAGAGGTAGAATATATTGCAACAACATCTTGTTGCACTCACGTGTTGTGGATGGCATAGAGCTCAAAAGATATCAAAGTATCATATGATGATCCTATTCATATCTTGTGTGACAATACAAGTGCTATCAACATTTCAAAAAAATTGTTAATGCATTCAAGGATAAAGCATATCTCTATCTGGTATCACTTTCTAATAGAGAAATTTGTTGAGAATGAATTGAAGTTGGAGTATCTACCTACAAAGGACCAAATAAAAAACATTTTCACAAAGGCTCTTCCAAAAGACATTTATGTATCTTAGTAGAAGCTAGAGGTTATTGCCCCTCCTTTCAACTAGATGCATGAGCTGGTGGATCTATCCAAGTGAGAAATTCAATATTTATTCTTTGTCCTAGGTTGATGAAGGATGGCTCGCAAGGGGAGTAGGTAGTGGTGTCTTTGGTTGGTATAGTCAGGGGAGCATATTTTGTGCCCCTAAGAGGAAGAGAGCAATGTAGAGAGAGTAAGAGAGAAAGTGTAGTAGAGAAAGTGAGAGAGAGTTTCTTGCAAGTGTTTCCTGAAGTGAAAGGTATAAGTATTTCCCTTTTCCATTGGCATCAAAGGGGGAGAGAAAACTCTAAAAACTAAGGAGAAAGTGTTGTCTAAAAAATAGAGTAGAATGAAGTCTGAAGTAGAAAATGGAGAAAATAAAGAATTATGAAATGTAAGAAATATCTATGTAAGGGGGAGTATTGCTTGATGCAAGGTTGTTTTTTTGTTGTTGATGGTTTTCTAGAGTTAGTGTTGTCATCAATGAAAAAGGGGGTATTGTTGCAGTGTTGTCATTGATGTCAATAGGGATCTTGTTGCTATATGTTTTCATTAGTGTTGTCATTAATTTCAACCTCTAGTATGGTTGTGATATGAAGGTGTTGAGAAGGTGTTGTAGATGGGGATATTAATGAGAAGGTGTTTGTGGTGTTGAGTAGGTGTTGCTGATGCAACTGGTTCACTTGGTTTCCAAGTGCATTTTAGAAAATTTGAATAGAGAGTGTACAAGGTGATAGAGTTGTGTTATGCACTATGCTTTGCATTTCTTCATGGTTAAAGATGTTCTTGTGTAGTTTGGATGAGATGATCAAAAGTGTTCAGAGGTGTTATATCTAGAGTTTTAGGTTCTAGATTGTGTGGCAGTGGAAGATGTGTTTGACAATGTGTTGCTTGTGAAGAAGGTTTTTTGAAAGAAATGGAATTTCTCCACATTTTTTCGAGTTGAGGTTTCTTTTCTTGCAGATTTGGGGACATTATAATAATTTTTGTATATACCTTCCCATAGATTTTTTGGTGTATAGTTGTTCTGCAAGGTTGGTTAAAGTGAGTTGTATGTCTATGGCAGTGTTATTGGTTGCACAAGATGATAGTATTCTCAGTTTCAGGTGGTTGTGGGAATGTTACTAAATATTCTAATGGTTTTGGAATATTTTTGCATTTGTTATGTGGATGTTGTGGGTATGTGCAGGATCATCATAAAAAAACAAGCCATTAAGTGGCGAAAAATTCAGAAAAATCAAAGTTAGGAAACTTGACATAAAAATTTGAATAAGTTATCTATATTATTTCAAAAATATGTAAGAATATAATCTATAGCAAATTGAATGTAGTTTCTAAACTACTAGGGATTTTTTTTTTTTAAATCTATTTGGTGAAAATTTGAAATTTCAATGCAGTAGTACTTAAAATGATAATATTTTTTTATAAGATTTTAGATATAAGTAGAGGACTCATGTCCTGGTGTGATGCATATTTTTTTATAATTTTTTTCAAAGAAAATAATTAATTATGATTTTTTTATTGTAACTTTTAAAAAATATTAAAACTCATATGTCTGACCACCTTAACTTGGTCAAAAATTCATGAAATTCAACTTTTTTTGTTTAATCCTATATTATACAAAGCATAGAATGTGACACATGTTTCAGATTCAAAAAATGTGATACCATTCGAAAGCTATAGATTTTTTTCAATCAGCCTATCAATCAGGACTTTAGTCATAATTCAAATAGAAAATGAATAATAATTATTTAATTAATTCAAAGTAAAGCATAATTTATATTGTTGGAAAGTTGAGAATCTAATTTAAAAACCCTTTTCGTTTCATCAATTTTGGGTAAAAAAAAGTCATCAGCTACATACCCTACACATACCCATCATATCACCACTTTTTGGTCCATCATGATCCTACACATACCCTTGTGTATTGTTGCTTCATGGTCTATAGGCTATTTCTAGACCTAGAGAAGTGTGATGTGATTTTTTGTTACTGTTAATGTAGGTTTTTCTGACTTGAAGTGTTAACACTAATTGCAGAGATGGTTTGTTGTTTGAGGAAGTGTGGTGTAACATGTTAGTGTATATTTGGGTCTCGGTTAACCCTTGGTTTGGTGTGCCTTCACTTCTTTCCACTGTGGAAGTGTTTGGTGCCAACCTATTTGTTGGTTTCACTTTTGAGGTGCATACATTTCATTGAACTTGACCTAAACAAGGTTGTTTGAGGTTGTAGAAGATATATATGAAATATTAATTGTTGAATATGTGTTTGATGAAGAGTGGTGTGTTGTGTGGTGTAAAATTTGATCAAGTGTTGTGATATGAGTGTGAGCTTAAATACCCAAGGCTATAAAAAGTAGTTAGTAGAAGGTGGATACATTTTTAGTGTCCTTGAAATTGTTGGAGGTAGTGAGCCAAAGGTTGTAGATGGTGTAGATTTTTTGTGGTAGATCTTCATGTTGCTCTGAGGTAGTGAACCTCCTTGTAAAATTATTCTTCTATTCTCTTATATTTTAGATAGTGAGTCCTTTGGGAAATGAGCCCTTGGTAGTGAGCCATTATTTTCTTTTAGGTAGTGAGCCCTTCTAGTAATGAGCCTATTGTATTCAGTGTTGTTATTCATATATATGTGAGTTAATCCTCATCATGGTTTTTCCCTGATTAGGGTTTTCCACATGAATCTGGTGTTCTATTATGTATGGTTGTTGATGTGTTGATGTTTCACTTGGTTTACATTCATGTTAATGTATAATAAGGTTTTGAAGGTTAATAAGGGTTTGAATGTTTTAATGTACAACTGATTCACCCCCCTCTTAATTGTCATGTGTGTCTAACAATACCCTCAACCCTAAATATTATACCCTATACCGTCAACCCTAGGCCCTAAAACCTATAGGCTAAACCCTTAAACCTCAAACCTCAAACCTATACCATATACCCTCTTGACCTTAAACCTTATCCCTCAACCTTGGGCACTAAGGCCTATATAATAAAACCTCAACAATATACACTCAACTCTAAAACCTATATAAAATACCCTCAAACCTAAACCATATCCCTCAACCCTAGGCTTTAAATCCCATAGGAAGAATCCTCGATCCCCATACACTCAATCCTAAATGTTATACCACTTGACCTGTGTGTTTTTTGTGTCAATCCTATACATGAGATAACCCTAAACCCTAAAATCTATACCCATCTCATCAACCCTAGATATCCTATATCATCAACCCTAAATTGTATCCCTCAACCCTAAACCCTACACTTAGCCCTAGGCGGTAAAGCCTATGCACCCTACCTTAGACCTTATACCTTCAACCCTCAAGGTTCTTATACCCTTAAACCTAAACCTTATCACTCAATCTTATACTCTCAACTCTAAACCCTACACTCATTCCTAGGCCATAAAGCCTATAAAATCTATCCTAAACCTTATACCTTTGACCCTCAAGATTCCTATACCCTCAAACCTAAACCTTATCACTCAATATTATACTCTCAACCTTAAACCCTATACCCTATATCATAAACCATAAACTCTACGCCCTATGACCTAAACCTTGATGCATAAACCTTATACCCTATATGTTAAACCCTAAAACCCATTATTATTTATTTAAAACTAAAACCTAAATAATTAAATTTAATCCCTAAACCCATAAATCATAGGACCTACAGCCTAAAAAATGATTTTTTTTAGAGATTTTAAAGGGAGAGAGGAGAGAGAAACATGGGAGAGATAGAGAGAAGAGAAGCAGAGAAAGAGAGATATATGAGACAGAGAGAAGAGAGATCTACATAGGGAGGGAGAGGTAGATAAGGAGCGATGAGGGGAGAGGTAGGAAAGGGAGATAGATATAAAGATGAGATAAATAGATCTAGATAGATAGTGGAGAGAGAGAGGTTAGATAGAGAGAGGTAGATCTAGGGGAGATCGAGAAGTAACATAGAGAACAATAGTGATGGGGAGGAGAGTAGGGGGGAGATGTGAGACTTAACCCTAAACTCTATACCCATAGCCCCAAACCCTATACCCTATACTATAGTTCTCTAAACCTTATCCCTTAACCTTAGGAACTAAAGCCAATAAGTTAAACCCTAAACTATATACTAAAGCCTATACCCTATACCCCTAGCCCTAAAGCCTATACCCTCAACCCTAAACCTTATACCCTATAACCTCAACCATAAACACTATCCCTCAACCTCAGGCATTAAATCATAAAATCTAAACCCTCAAACCTCAACCCTATACCATATACCCTCTTGACCCTCAACCCTATCTCTCAACCTTGACTATATAATAAAACCTCAACCATATACACTCAACCCTAAACCCTATATAATATAACCAAAACCCTAGACCATATCCCTCAACCCTAGGCCCTAATTCCTATTATATGAAGCCTTGACCATATAGACTCCTAAATGATATACCATCAACACTATACACTATATCATATACCCTCAACTATAAACCCTAAACTCATCCATAGGTTGTAAAATCTATACACTCTACCCTAAACCTTATACCTTCAACCCTGAAGGTTTTTATACCCTCAAACCTAAACCTCATAGCTCAATATTATACTCTCAACCCTAAACCCTATACCCTATATCATCAATCATAAACCCTACAACCTACAACCTAAGCCCTAATACATAAGCCTTATACCCTATATGCTAAACCCTAAAAACCAAAATTAATAATTTAATGTGCTAAACCTACATAATTAAATTGAATCCATAAACCCTCAACTCTCAACTCTCCATCATAAAACATCAACCCTAAACCCATAAACCATAGGCCCTACACCCTAAATAGTGAATAATTTAGATATATTAAAGGGGAAGAGGAGAAAGAGACATGGGAGAGAGATAGAGAGAATAGAGGCAAAGAAAGAGAGAGATGTGAGATAGAGAGAAGAGGTATCTACATAGTGAGGGAGTGAAAGGTAGATAAAGAGGGATGAGGGGAGAGGTAGGAAGGGGAGATAGATAGAAAGTTGAGATAGATAGGTAGATAGTGGAGAGAGAGAGAGAGGTTAGATAGAGACAGGTAGATATAAGGGGAGAGAGAAGTGAGATCGATAACAATAGAGATGGGGAGGAGAGTGAAGAGGAGGGAGATGTGATGTGATATATAAAGAGGTAGGTAGACCCTCAAAAATCTCTCATCAACCATAAACCCTACACACTAAACCATAAAAATTAGGAGATGCACCTTGAAACCTATAAACTAAACCCTAAATATTCACATTAATAATTAACACTAAAAACTATATCCTCAACCCTAAACCTTAAACTCTAAATTCTTTATAAAAATGAGAGCCCATTAGAGAGAGATAGATGGAGGAGTGAGAGAGAGAGGGAGAGACAAAGAGGGGGAAGGAAAGAATTAAATGAAGAGGGATACACATATGATTTTTATCTTCATAGGTTCACATGAGCACATTATAACACACTTTCTCTTATTAAGATGAATTTTTGAGTATAGAGAGACAATTTCTTCCTAGAAACATGAGAAAATTATAACCTAGATTGAGACGTATTGAGAGAGATAGAGAGAGTTAGAGAGAGAGGGAGGGAGAGATGTAGATAGGGAGAAAGAAGAATTAAAGATAGGGAGAGAGAGAGGGAGAGATGTAGATAGGGAGAAATAAGAACTAGAGATAGGGAGAGAGGGAGGGAGAGATGTAGATAGTGAGAAAGAAGAATTAGAGATAGGGAGACTTAGGTACAAAGAGATAAATAGTTGCATGGGAGAAAATGAGTAGAAAATGAAGGAGTGAAATACAGAGAGAGAGAGGGAGATTTAGAGAGATTGGAGAAAGAGTACAAAGGGGAGGAGGGAGAGAAGGAGAGGTAGGGAGAGATACATAAATTTGGAGGGAGAGAGAGGGATAGAGATATTTTGGGGGAGGGACAGAGGCACAAAGAGAGGAATATTGACAAAGAGATATGTAGAGAGATTTAGAGATCGATGTGGAGGGAGAGAGAGCTAGATAGTTAGATTCAAGAACATGATGCTTTTAGTGCAGATTGAAACATGTATGCATTTTGGCTTGCACAAAAAACATGCGTGTTTTAGATTGCACAAAACATGTACGCATTTTGGCTTGCAAAAAATATGTACACATTTTGGCTTGCACAAAACACAAATGTGGCTTATACTTAGGCTTGGATGGTTCATTTGCCTCATTTTCACATGATTTTTTCCTCCATTCTCATTTTTCAACTTGCTCATCATCAGGTTAACACATTATAAATCAAATCTTAGTAAAATTACCACCATAATTTCACATGTTATCTAAGCTTTGTAACCATACAGATTCTTTAGATTTGAACTACATTAACATATTTACATTTAATTTCTTTCACTAATGTTTCCATAATTATCAAAGACATATTTAAGGCTTTTCTAAATAACTTTTGACCTACTTGTCGAAATTTGAAAATAAAATATATAATATTGTTCTACTCTTCATTCTTTACACATTAGAAAAAAAATAATTTTCAATTATTTTGGTGCAAGTTATGTGACGTGCACACTTGATGATGTGAAATTTTAGGATGCATTCACTTTGAAAAATCATAAAATGAATACTCAATAAAAAATTATAAAAAAGTATACAACTTCTAGTACTCACTCTTAACTATATTTCTACCAATGAGGTTTTTAAAAGACTAAATGCAACTAAAAAATTGAGGGGAGCACACCAGACACTATGTTATGTTTGTTGAAAAAATAGAACAATTTTGTGTGCGCAAACTATTTGATCCTCTTAATCTTATCTATTTTTGAAAACTTTAGTAGTTTAGAAACTAGATTGAGTGTATTACAATTCTTGTTCTTTTGGTATCTTCAAAGTTTGAGTGCATGAATCTCAAATTACTCCTCCAAGTTCAAGTTTAGCTAATTTTAGAAAAAAAAGTGGCCACTTTTGACCCCCTTTTTGTGCACCATCTTGGTGCACTTACCCTTTTAGACTATTTTTTAATATTTTTCATAATGTTCTCACATTATGAAAAATATAAAAAATAGTCTAAAATCATGTGATTTAGATTTTTTTATTTTTTTTTCATAATATGAGTGGGTTATAACATGAGCATATTATAATGTCAAAACATTATAACCATCTTGGGCATCTAACCCAAATGGTTGTACTTGCATGTCAACACCCAAAGATGTGTTTTTTGAAAACTATAAAAAAAAAAATTCAAGCATGCTCTCCATCAAGTTTACACATTCTTCAATGTTGATTATAAAAAGTTGCATAATAATTTCAATCTCTCTCTCTTACCTTTCTAACCATGTAATTTTTTCAATATTTCAAAAATGTTAAAGTTTTGATATTCAATTTCTTTTGCTAGTGTCTTCCCTTTTCTCTAAGAACCTATGTATAGTATTTTTTATGTCATTTTCTATTTGTTCATCCAAATTTGAAACAAATTACATTTTCACATTCTGGACTCTATCCTATATATATATATATATATATATATATATATGTTTCATTAGTTTTAAAAAAAATTAGGGGGAGCAAGCTCAAATTTTTAATTTTTAGAATGTGTTCGTTTTGAAAACTAATAAAAAATGATAGATTCATTAAAAAATAGTAATAAAATCAAGCATAAACTATATGATGTTAGTTAATTTTCCACTAACTTTCTTTGAAATGCTTGAAAAAATCAACATTTTAGTGGGAACACACTAGATGTTGTGTTATAATTTTTTGACAAAAATAAGATTATTTTGTGTGCTCCCCATATTTGAACCTATTAATCTCCACCATTTTTTTTTTTTAAAGTAGTTTTGAAACTATATTTTGAGCACTAAAAATCTTTTTGTTGTCACAGATCTTCAAACTTTGATTGTGGCTATATTTAATTTCTAGTCCAAGATCAATTTTTACTAATTTTAGAAAAAATATTGGTTAATTTTGGTCCTATCTTGGTCCCCCATTTCCATGCACATACCTAAGAGAAGGATCTAAACCTAGAATATCTATGTAAACCAAGTGAATGCATTAGAATGTTTTGAGAGGATATCCTTATAATTTTTTTGTTCTTCTAAGATCATACTAGTAGTAATTGATGTCATCTTTTGATCTTGTTTGGTGTCCAAATTTATGTTAATGGTTTCTTTTACTAAGAGAGTTGATTGATATTGTAACCTCTATAGAGTAAGGGGAAGGTGGATTTGCTTGTCAAATGATGGTATTATTTGAGTCTTGAATAGGTATTTTTTATTTTGGATTCTTGAATTTCTTCTGATTTTTTTTCTATATAGAGAAAAGGACTTTTCTTATTCCCCAAAAAATGTTGAATCATGCAGATCAATGTGAAATCATTTTATGTGGTCTCCTATAGGAAGAAGTTTTTTGACACCATGTATTTTGAGGAGAGCCTCATCATTTGAACTTCATCTAATGGTATGTTGTTACATTAATCCTAGTTGTTGAGGTTAGGATATCGAAAGTCAAGGCTAATGATCAAAATGGAGTTATTTGTAAACAGGTTGGCATCAACAAGTTCTTCATAAGGATTGTGATGAGTAACAATTTTAACAAAATTAACACCAGATGAAGCATCAGTAACAATTTATGATTCACTTAGTTTATCGATAGATTCATCCCAAGGTATATACCCTAGTCAATAGGTCCATGTTGAAGAGGAAGACTGATGGTATCGATGGTCTCCCTTTTTGTATTGTCATAAGCTTTAATTGTGATTGTTTTGGGTTACAAAGCCTCTTTTATGTATCCCGAGAGTTTAATAAGCCACAAGGTGTAGAGGTTTAGTCTAGAGCCCCCATCTATAAGTACTCATTTTATTTTATTTTAGTAATGAAAGCATTAATATGAAGTGGATGACTACTAAAAGAGTTAATGGATGACATGTATTTATAGTGATCAAAATTAAGGTAAGTGTCATGAATTGGAGGTGTCAATGTCGTTTGGAACCCTTGAATCTTTCAAGACTTTATCCAATATTTCTTGATGAACACGTGATGTTTTGACAATATCTAAGATGGAAATATCTAGTAATGATTTTTCAATGATCGTGACTCTAAAAAAATATTAAAAATTTTCAAAAAGAAAATCTTGAAACTTTATGCGACAATAAATAAATAAAACAAATTTACACAAACCTTGATTAACTAAGGAAAAAAGGAAAAAACATAATTGTAAATATTTTTATTAAACCATAATACACTTCAATACTTCTATAAACTACGCAAAGTTAAAAACACGTTTAGTTGCACATTTTAGTTATTTCAGACATGATGTATATGGTTCACGGTTCTTGCTCACAACTCCTAAATAAAAATTTCAATATCATCCAAACATATGATACGTTTTTCTTATCTTTCGAGTGATTAAAATTTAGTCATGAATATTAAAATAAACTTAACCATAAATTTAACAAACTAACCATAAGTTTCATGTCTCCACTTTTGTCAAAAATGTTTAGCCGCTATATAACCGATACACCATTGACTTTGATAGAATTTAATGTGTTGAACCAATTGTAACTTATCATCTTATGCTAGTAAGTGACATTGCATGAAAAAATGAATAAAACAATTGAAAATTTTGAGAATGTGAATTGAAAATTTAGCTGACCATACCTATAGCTGCCACAGAAAATAAAAGAAAATTTAAATACGTCAGTGTTTTTTTACATTATATGAAAATTTGCTGATAATACTGATCACTTTGCTAAAATTTTGAGAAAAATGAAATTATTTAAAGATGAATCAATGAAATTTCTATGAACTTTTTAACTCTTTGCTAAATAAATAGAACTCTTCTAAACAAAGCAAAATTGACTAGAATATTGAACTCAAGACATAGGCTTTAGAACCTTTCAAATAGAAAAAGAAAAGAAAGGAATACGAGCTAAAAATATGCTTTTTAGGTGTGAATATTTATGTATAAGATGCAAGCAAAGGTGGAGTACATAACTTACGAAGGAATTTTTAAAGCTTTTTTTCTGCAAGATCATGAAACAAATATTTATCAATCAATTTCAAAAAGGAGTTGTTAGCCCTTTAGCTGGATAAAATCTGCCAATTCTAAGTACTATTGAAGCTGTGACTACAAATGAAGCCTTTATTGCTATAGCTATAGCTAATAAGCTACCATTCATGGTAAGTTAATTTCAACACCTTTTTTAAGAATCTAATAAATAAAAATTTTAAAACTGCATAACCATATAAATAGAAAGTATAATTAAGCATCGAATAACCAGTGAATATGATATTATTAGTGCAATGCAACTAAAAAAATTCAAAGCCTACACAAATTATTAAGTGATCAGTAGAATTCAACAAAAAGAGTAAAGTCAAGCAAAGGGCTTAGTTTGATTGGCTAAAAGCATCCTGTTGTAGGCAAGAGGTCATGAGATCTCATCCTACCCCCTCTACTCCCCCTCTCCACAACCCCTCTCTCCATCGCCATGATACTGGAAGGTGCATCGTGCTAGCGTCACCGGAAACCCAACAAAACAAAGAGAAGCAAGAGGTCACAAGCTCTTGTCCCAAACGCCCCCCCACCCTCTCATGTCCCACCCCACACTCCCTGCCCCATGATACCAGAAGGTATGTCATACAACATCACCAGAAACCAAAAGAAACAAAAAGAACCAAATAGAATGCATGAAACTAGTCATTTAAGTGAACACAAATCACTCAACATAGTAACAAATAAAAATCTCCATCAAAATATGGGGTCAAGTAAACCTAGCAAATTCATCCCCAAACTGAGGGATTTGCCTACAAGTTAGCTAAACTTAATTTAAAATGAAAGCAATTAAAATAATTGGCCCATGTTCTACACCCATTACAATAGCAAGCTTCTTAATAAGAGAAAAGTTCACACAAAAGATTCCAATTTCTTCAAAGAAAAAATAAATAAATAAATAAAGAAAGAAAAAAAACAATTTTTGTAGCATAAGATTAATTTAGAATACTCAAAACCTACAAAACTAGAAACTTGATCTCCATGAAAGAAGAATTAGATTGAGATAGAGTTCCATTGGATATGCGAAATATAAGCATACAAATGTTAAAAGAAAAGAAAGTGGAATTGAAATAATCTTGATAGAGCATTCTTGTTAAGCTTTATAATTAAAATTAAATGTTTGTCATTTATGAAGCATCCATTTATTCAATTAAAATTATAAATTATAAAAAATAATGATTATATCAATTTATAGACTTTCAAGATGAGGATTGGTGAAATGGATAAGGATAAGTAGTGAACATGATTTATTGATTTATTTATTTTTTCATGCTAATTGGTTTGATTTTTACTTTTCAAAAATTTATTATCTATTGTAAAAAATTACTTAATTGATTATTTTGATTTGATTTGGTTTTATTATTTATTAATTAGTTACAAATATTAGATTATTTATTTATTTATTTTGAAAAAATTATGGATAATGAAATATTTGAATTAATTGAATAATAAAAGATCATTTAATTATTTGATTTTGATTTAGTGGATTAGTTAATAATTTAATTAATAATTTTAATTAATGGGTGTTTATTAAGCATGATGGTGTTAGTGAGATTTAAGCATCTATAGTTGTTGCTAATCATTCCTTTATCCAACTTATTCATGAGTTCCTCATGTCAAAAACATATTTTATCTCAATTTTAGTTTTGGTTTATTTTTTATTTGGTGTACAGTGAAATTTTGATGTTTGTGGGCATGGCCAAGTTTAAATGACATTATTGTCACTATTTGATAAAATGTCAAGTGAGTTGTGAGGAGAAACAGTAGAATTTCAATTTTTATTATCTCTCGTGTATTATTAAATTTCATGTACCAATATTAAATTGCCTAATTTTTATATATTATGTCTTTTTATTGTAAAATTTCTAAGAAAGGAGGCATATGATTTAAAAGAGCAGAATAAAAAATCAAATTGGAAAAGAAAAGAAATAAAATTTTACAAAAAATTCTCTTGACATTATGAGGAAGATGAAAGGCATTGGAGAGGGAGACATGGAGGTTGGTGAAAGAAGATTAAAACTAAAAAATTCAAACCAATTTACAAGTTCTTAACTAGTTGTGATAGGGGCATGGGATACAAAAAAATTCAGAGTTGCTAGTTGGGAGAGGGGGCGTTGGATAAAAATAAACAAAAATATTTTTTTTTGTTATTGTAATTGCAACTTGTAGATAGAAGTGAATAAAATTCAGATTTGGTTTTGTTGGTATTCTTTGCTTTTTGATGGTGAATGCAAAGATGGATAGAAGGGGAACTGAAAACATTTTAAAAAAAAATTGTGTCTATAGTGATTCATTGCAAAGTGAAATCAAATTGTAACTTGAATCTTGAAATTGGAATAATAGAAAATATGTAGGGGCATTGGGATTCCAATGTAGTTGGAAATACAAGTGAATGATTTAAATTTGTAATTCATTTTGCCTGCAATTGAAAATCATAAATTTATAAAATTGTAATTGAATTAATTTGTGCACATTTGTATTGCCTAGTAGTAATATTATGTGTGAGTTTGAAGATTTGGTTTGGTTGTGAGATTGGGTAGCTTGATAAGATTCCACAATCTCAAACTACATCATTTAGTACCAAAGTTAGATAAAAGGCTCACTGAAGAGGTAAAAGAGGTAAAAATCACTACGACGGAAAGAAGAGGAAGAGAGATTAGTGAAGCTCACTATGAAAGATTCACAAAGTTGAAGAAAGGAGAAGCACAGAGCATGGTTCGCTAAAAAATATGTTGATGTAGGTGTGTGTATGATTGGTTTTTGCAACCATAGATTTGAGTTGTGTAGGAGGTGTGTTTTTTTATCCTCCATTAAGATAAAGTTGGGTAGAAGGTGCGTGAACTTCCTCCACTAAGGTAAAGTGGGTAGCGGAAGTCTTGAGTGGAGCATCTTCCAGAGTCTTGTCTAGGTAAAGAATAGTGATTGAGTTTCTTGCAAGGAATACATATGACTACAAAGGAAATTGGCTCTAAAGTGTTTGTGTATGTAGGTTGCAGATTGAGAGAGTAAGAAGATGTCTTCTAGGAAGAGAATAAGATGGGTCATGAAGAGGCCAATACGAATATTGTTTGTAGAGTAGCAAGAAAGAGGATTTTAATATTGTGTTTATGAAGAGGTATTGAAACTCTAGGAAATATTGGATGCCCTTGAGGGTGGGAAAAACAAAGAAGATAAAAGAGATGAAAGAAAGTATGAGAAAGAGTTATGTGCAATTGGTGTGATAGAGGATGAGAAGTGTGAATTTGAATGGCACATGGAGAAGATATAGTGCTATCATGAGGAAGGAGATAAATAGTGGAAGGAGTGTGATGAAGTGGATATCTCTCGTGAGTTAGAGAGAACAAAGAAGAAGAATGTTCTATTGAAACATGGTATCAAAAAAAGAGTAGAGGAAAAGAGTGTTGCAGCCCTTTGGTAGATGTTGAATGTAGGGAAGAACATGTGGGGTAATCCCACACAAAGGGAGAAGATAATAAGGCACAAGTTGTAGTGATATCATGTGAATGAAGTGAGTTATGTGAAGTGGATGAAGAAAATTTGCAATCTGAAATTGTGAACATGAATGGCCCCAAATTTGATAAGAAGGTTGAAGAGGACAAGGATGAAACCTTGTTGAGAGAAGAGATGAGGAGAATCCAAAATTGGATGTTGAAACTAAAAAGTTGATGGAAAAGAAGCAACTCATTGCACAAAGAGAAGATGATGAGGGAGAAGAGGGAGGCACATAATTTTTATAACCCCTTTTATAATGCTTTGTTTGAAGGAAAGAAAAGGAGTGCAAAAATATGTCAAGAATGTGACATTAAAGAAGAAATCCTCGTGTAATCATGGAAAGGAAAGAGAAGAAAAGATGAAATATTTTTCAATTGAAGCGTGTCTTTTTTAAGGAATGACAAAGAGAAGTTTAGAGGTGGTCACTATGATAAAAGAAAAGATAAGTGCATAAAGAATTTTTCCATTGGAGGATATGTTGATGAATGTGGAAGGTGTTGAATGCACAAGACAAATGAGAGGGGGGGTGAATCAGTTGTACCTTAAAACTTTAAAACCCTCATTAACATTTAGATCCACATTCATTCATTAAACACTTAAATCTGTTATGATGAATTAACATGAAAATTAAATAACATAAACTGAAACTACTTAACACCATACACAAGAGAACACTAGATTTACGTGGAAGACCTAAGAAGGGAAAAACCATGGTAAAGATTAGCTCACAATATATAAGTAATATCAACACCAAATACAATAGGGTTCACTATTAGACGACTTATTACCCAAAGAAGAAAATATTATTTCCAAAATACAAAAGAATATAGAGAAGTGTTACACAAATGAAAGCATTTCAATGCAACAAAGAATCCACCACAATGGCATCAACACCTTCATAGTCTAATTGAAGAATTATAGCCACCTTCTTCTCACTACATCCAGTAAAATAACATATGAAATATCATACTTCATTACTCAATTTCTCACTCTAAAACACTAAACTTCACATCATTCGCATCTATATTAAAATTTCTCTCAATAACTCAACTCATACTTATGCCATCTTCAACCTTGAAACCTTCTCCAAGGTCAGTTATGCATGTATCAAACATGAAAATTCAAATTAGTTCGGCACCAAAACATTCCCATAGTGTAAAGGAATGAAGGAATACCACAAAATTCCTTATATAGGACCTAAAATACATCTTCGCATGCCACAACACACTTCCACAAACAACTAAGCATCTTCGCAAGTAGTGTAAACACTAGGTTGGTCATTACCCATCCAAACACCATTAAAATTTTAAGTACACACTTCCTCAAACCCAAGGATGACTTGTGAAACACATACCATGCTTGAGCATGATCTAGAATATTCCTCAAACACTCTAGAATCCAATAAACTCCTTCACAACAACTTTCACCTGAAGAATGTACACACCTAGTACACTCAAAAAAATCTACCATACACTTTAACTTAGAAAACCATCTTCCGAATCACCAAACCTCAAACCATCTTGACTGAAGTAAACTAACAACATCACCAACATTCCTTCAGATTCACAAGACCTAAAACATAACTGCAGAGAAACACAAAGCAAATACATTTCTCCCAAAAACCTCTACAATACACAGTTCACACACTGGTGAAACACATACCATTCTTGAGCATGATCTAGAATATTCCTCAAACACTCTAAAATCTAATAAACTCCTTCACAACAACTTTCACCTGAAGAATGTACACACCTAGTACACTCAGATAAATCTACCATACACTTTAACTTAGAAAACCATCTTCCAAAGCACCAAACCTCAAACCATCTTGACTGAAGTAAACTAACAACATCACCAACACTCCTTCAAATTCACAAGAACTAAAACATAACTGTAGAGAAACACAAAGCAAAAACATTTCTCCCAAAAACCTCTACAGTACATAGTGAACACACTAGTGAACACATCTTCTATACGCCAATCCAGCAAACCAACTCTTGAATATAACACCTCTAAAATAATCTCACCAAGATATCAAAATTGCATAAGAAGATCTTCAACCTAAAGAAATGCATGGTGAAACCATAACACAACTTTGTCACCTAGAACAACACAACAACACACTATTTCCTCTTTCTATCAATTTTTCTCAAAAGAACTTGGAAACCAAGCACTAGAGACACACCCTCATCATCTTCAACACTTCCACAATAGAACTAAATCAATTGCAACATAGTAACTTTACTAATGACAACATAATGCAACTAATTTCAAAGCATCAACTTATCACACTCTTGCAACAATCTCAATAGACATCAATGACAACACTGGCTTGTTGGCATCAATCAAAACACCAACTGATCATACTTACAATAATCTCCCCCTTTATCATTGATGGAAACACATGATGTTAAAACCATCAAAAGAAACAACAACTCTAAATACCAACACACCACAACTCTTCACATTACTTCCCCCCCTAAATAACTTATCTTTTACACATAGTTCTCTCCCCCTTTGTAGCTTTTCTTCTTCACATGACTCTCTTTTTGATGACTTTCTCTCCTTGATAACTTGTTCATTTTTCACATGACTCTCTCTCTCCCCCTTTGACATTAATGGAAAAGGACTAAAAAATTTTGCACTATTTATTCTCTTCCTTTGACATCAATCAACTTGCTTACTTCTGCAACTTCTTTCCTTTACTTCTTTATATACTCCACCTTAGGAGCACACACCAAACTGTACCAAATCAGCTACCACTACACAATGACAATACACTCTTCTAACTACAACAACCATCAATTCCACTACCTACTCCCTCAAAGAGGTAGCCACCAAAATTATTTTAGACCTAAGAATAAATCTTGAGATCCACTGGACTGATGCATCTCCTTATGCATCTAGTTTAAGAAAGGAGGAGAAATGACCCCCAAATTCTCCTAAAAATACTCAAAAGTATCCTTAAGAAGAGCCTTAGTGAATATATCAACAATATGATCATTTATAGGCACATATTCAAGTTCACTTCATTCTCCAAAACCTTCTCTCTTAGAAAGTGATATCTGACTGATATATTATTTTTCCTTGAATGCATCATTGGATTATTTGAGATATTTATTGCACTTGTATTTTCATAGAAGATAGAAATTGTCTCATCATACGCCACTTTGATATCCTTCAATGCTTGCCTCATCCACAACACTTGTATTCAACAAGATGTTGTTACAATGTACTAAGCCTCTACAATAGATAAAGATACTGAATCTTGTTTCTTACTTAGTTATGGTACCAATCTAGATCCAAGAAAGAATGCACCACCACTTATACTTTTCTTGTCATCAACAAAACCAGCCCAATTTGTATCTGTGTAAGAACTCAAAGTGAAATTACTATCCTTTGGATACCATAAGCCATAATATGGAGTACCCTTTAAATATCTGAATATCCTCTTTATTGCTGCAACATGTGACTCTCTAGGATCTTCTTGAAATCTTGCCACAAGACAAACTACATGCATGATATCCAATCTAGTCGCAGTCAGATATAACATCTCATCAATCATTGATCTATACTTGCTTTGATCGGCCTTAGAAGATTCATCATTCTTGCTCATCTTGCAACTAGTAACCATAGGAGTACATACCAAATTGGAGTCTTCTATTCCAAAATTCTTCAACATTTCTTTGACATACTTTTATTGTGAAATGAATATACCTTTATTTTTTTGATTAATTTTTAGCTCGAAGAAGAAATTCATCTCCCTAAACATAGACATCTCAAACTATTTTTGCATCTCTTTTCCAGACTTCTTACACATTTCTTCATTACCTCCAAAAATTATGTTATCAACATACACAACCACAATCAATATTTGATCTTTCTCAACTTTAAAGTAAATATTACTATCTGTGGTACCTTTATTGAATACTTGTTGTATCAAATACTTATACAACCTTGCATACCATGCTCTGGGAGCTTTCTTTAATCCATATAATGCCTTCTTCAATCTAAAAACCATATTCAGTTAATCTAATAACTAAAATCATTTTGGTTGTTCCATGTATACTTCTTCCAACATGTATACTTCTTCTTCCAATTCTTCATTCAAGAAAGCAAGCTTCACATCCATTTGATAAACTTTGAAATCCTTCTACACTGCAAAAGCCAAAAACATCTTGATAGCTTCCATTCTTGCCACTAGAGAAAATGTCCCCTCAAAATCTATTCCTTAAACTTGTGAATAGCCCTTACACACAAGCTTTTCCTTGTTTCTCACCACTTCTCCATTCTCATTCAGTTTGTTTCTAAATTCCCACTTAATTCCAATTATATTTTTATATGTAGACCTCTTGGGACAAAAACTCCAACTCATGGAACCTTGACTACCTTTTATCTCATGTGTTACATCTACTTGAAAAGTTTTCCTCTTATCAAATTTCACATTGCTATGTAGGGAATCTAATCTCCTTGCCTACTTACTGGAAAAGAGGCTATTGATCATCAAATTGGCTTTCAAGAATTCTCGAGGCAATATTTCCTCTCACTCTTCTCTTGACTAAATATTTCTAAGATGGTTTATTTTGTTCCAGGTTAAATAGATGCAGTGGCATTCTTGCTTTGGTAATCATTATCTATCTTCAATCAAAATGGTTTGAATTCAAATTTAATGTCAGTTCTTATTTTTCTTTCTCGTTGGTATTGATATTTTCTTGCTCAGTTATCAAGATATTCTTTTGACTGTGGGAAATTTTTTGAAATTATTTAATGGCCAGATTTCATGGTGTTCGTCTTATTGGCACTGATAAAATAAATAGTTAAAAATGCTTTATTGATGGCGGGAATTTACTCTATACACACGCCTTGTCCATGTGTGGCCTCCTCTCATGAACGGTTTTTGTTTGGGGGCTAGTTGCAGTCACCTTTGATAAGCATGCTCATAAATCACTTTAGCCTTTTGGTTATCATTCTACATTGAATCTTGGGATGGTTACATTTGGCCATTTGCACATGTTCTTTGTAGGTGTATTGAGGAACAAATACATTCTTTCCTCTTCACTTTCATCCACCCATGTGGGGATGCCTCACACTGACGGATGTTAGTGAATGACTATATTTGGTAGCTCCTTCATTTGGGGACATTGATTTGTAAGATTACTTGATTTGACATGTCAAAATTGTGATTATTATTCTTACGACATCTAGCCTTTCTTGCATGTTTTATGGTACATTTGGCTCCTCTTAATTCAGGACTATGCTTTTTCACATCTTAATGGTACATTGAGGTGCCAACTTCATAAATTTGATTATGTGTGGCTGCGTCCCACGTGCTTTATGGGTGTTTCTTGCTTTATTAATATGTGTTTTTGGAGACTATCCTTCATGAGATTTAGTTGCTCTTCTTTGTTACAACAATGAAATCCTCTTTCAAAATCTATATTCCTACCCATTTTCATGAGATAAGAGACTCCAATCCTTTATCCACTAATAAGCTTAGAACAACATTCATCATTGAATATAATCAGGTTGCTGACACCATCTCCACGGTCCTGGGGGATGATTGGATGGTCTTTCATTCAATGTCCCTCCCTCATCATATTGCTTCCCGCTTCCTATCTAATCTAATGGGAATCCTTTGGTCCTCTGAGATGGTGAAGTTTCTTGTAGGTACATACATTCTTTCTCATATCTATCCCAGGCTTTCGGACCACTAGCTAGTTCTTGACAGTTGCGAGCTAATGTGCAGAACAAATTTGGTTGGAGGTGTTCTTTTCCAACAATTTTTGCTCTCTGATAAGTCCTTTTGCAAATCTTCTTATTTCTATGGCTCGTGGCTTGATTGATGATTGAACATCTGAATTCAATTGCAGACTTAATCGTGTGTGGTCTCAACTAGGCAATAATGTTTATGTAATGCTTCAAAATATCTTTTATGTTGTTCAGTTTCTTATCAGGCATGTTTTGGTTGAACCCCATTCTCAACCTTATTTCCCTCCTAATAACTTGGAATCATCTGTGGAAAGTGGGGTTTGATGTTTGGTTAGCTAGGGTTTTCTACTACTCGCCACCTTTCTGCTTGTTCTTGCTATTTTTTGGGTTTCTCTCTATTTCATCTTGTAGATAGCTCTTTTTCATATCTTCTACATCATCCTTCCCTTTTTGTCATCAGATGTATGGTCTTGCTCAAGAAATTTTTTCTTCTTTCATTGTGTTATAGATAATTCTCTCTATTGGAGTGTTGACATGGCTCATACTTCAGGTTTTTGCTTTCTCGACTTTGGAAGCGAAGATAGTTTTTGCTCCTCTGGTTTTAGTTTTGTATCATTCATTTTTCTCCTTGTAAATGTGATATGGTTATCTCCATCTGTAGTGTAGGAAAATGCATACCCTTGCATTTTCACACTTGTTTGGGCCTGCCTTGCTTTGTTTATCCTTATTTATGTCTTAATTGGTCCTATTTTGAATCCGCAAGCCTAATAAATTGTATCTTTTTATGGCTAATCTTGACAAACATCAAAGGGTAAATGATAATTTATTGATTTTGGTTGTCCCTGATTTCTGGACTGGGACTAAGATGCCACCTAGGGTGTCTTTGTCCTCCAAAGGTCTTGGGACCCTCTTTTCAAATGTACTTTAAATGGGCCCCTTTTTGGAGTCTGTGCCCCGAGTTTCAAGTCTCAGGACTAAGACGCCACCTAGGGTACATCTTAGTCCCCCTTAAGTTATTTTTAGGATTTAAGTTCAAATCTTCGTAGAATTTAGCCTCCTTTAATTAATGATTTCATATGTCGACTTTTTGTGGTGTAATTTCTGGATATTAAGCATAGATAGGTATAAATACAAGGTTCCTTCTCTCATTTTCTCCTAACAAGCAATCTAAACATATCCAAGCATTTAAGTATTTGTGCATTCAAGAATAGTTCATCAAGAATTTGGAGCCATCATCAAGATTCAAGCATCATATCAAGTATATTCTTGCATTATGTGTGTTTTTGAGCTAACATTTGTGATGTAGGTTTTTGATTCAATCAAGAAATTCAAGTCGAGATCTATCAAGCATTCAAGCATTCCAAGATCTACATTCAAGCTAGCCATTTCACATAAGTTTGTAGATTTCATAACAAGGTTTTGGTGAGTTGCAACATAGCACTTTTTTCATTCATCATTTCCCTTCATTATTCTATTTCATTCCAAGGTTTAATTACCAAGGGGTTTGACCAAGGAAAACCTCCATTTACTAACAATCAGCAAGTTTTTCTCTCTCTACATGTGTGATTATAGATCTAGATGTCTTGGAGCATGAATATCCTTTGAAAATTAGGGTGCAAGGTTGAAGAAAGTTATTAAGTTTTCACAAGGATTTTATCTTCGCGGAAACTCACCTACAAGCCAGATTTGGAAGTTTCAAGACCTAAGATTTGAGAAGAAAGAAGTGCAGAAATTGAACCTGAGAATCACATTCAGAGATTTCAAAAACTCAAGATGGGACTAAGTCGATAGCAAGGGTGTCTTAAAGTCCTCCTCAAGGTATTTTGCAGAGATTCTTTCAAATCTTGTTTCGACATCCGAAGATTTTGCATTTCTGCCAAAAAATAACGGGACTAAGACAACAATAAGGGTGTCTTAGTCCTCCCTAGCATATTTTGACAACATTTTTTCATTTCCAGAATCCTCATCACATTTCCAAACTTCCCAGGTACACATCCTAACTTGTAATTGCTTAATTTCATCATTTGCACCCATTATTTGACTTGCATTATTGAGTTTTGTGAGTTGAGTGTTAATTTGTCTTTTGCAAGATTTTGCTTGGTGGTGAACCCCTCAAAGCCTAAAGAACCCATTTTTAGGTCTTTCTTGTTGAGAATTGACTCACCTTTTTGTTGATAGTTAATCAAATTTGGGATCCTACGGCATACTCAACTGACAATTGGAGAATAGTGGTGTTCTATGACCTAGGTTATAAAGCATCCCTATTTTGCCCATTATTCACCATCTATGGAGCTTTGACATTTGAATGTAAAATATAGTATGTAATTGCTCTTGTGGAGCCTTTTTGTACTCCTCCCCTGTCAATTTAATGCTTGGGGACTTCTCTATTTTTTGGCTGGCATATAGTTATTTCCTATTAAATTGCTCCTTTGGAGCCTCAAGAGTTCAGTGGTTGATTACATCTGTATTTTCCCATAAGAATCTCTTTTTTGAATCTCTCGTAATCTTTTTCTATTTAATAAAATTTTAGTGGCTTGCCACTTTTGTCCAAAAAAAGCATTTCATTTAGGTTCTTAAGAAATAAAAACATTGGAATCATTTGACATTATTAAGTGGCTTAATAGCCTGGAGTAAATCCTTTGTGAGTAGACCAAGTGGGAACACCTCTATTTATCATTTAATAATATGTGGCATGATTATATTTTCTTATTATGGTATTGGCCCATGCTTTGCACTCCAAATCAGTCATGAAAAACCCATGTCTTCTTCCTTTCAAATGAGCACTAATCTTTCATCTTCTATTCTTCCTTATCCTTTTGAGCCCTCTTTAGTGGTCAACACATCTTATAAAGATGTAATTATGACTAATGAGTGGAGAACTATTCAAAAATGAAAATAAAATTCTTCTCCTTCCTCTAATTCCCACTCTACCCTTAATGATCCTTCTTGTCTCAACTCTTATAGTTTACTAAAATCCCCCAATAGCTTTTCATCTCCTCCTAATTCTAGACATAGATCTAGATATCCATCTGGTAGTTTGAATGAAAAATTGATCAATGGTCAAGTGGTTGCCATCTCTAATCACGATGGAGTCTTTCCACAAGAGGATGATGGCCCTCTTGATGTTTTATCATGAAGTTCAAGATACTATCTTGGAATGTGAGAGGGATTTCTCACCCTCATTGCAAATTTAAAATCAAGGGCACTCTTGAGAAATGGAAACTAGATGTGCTTTCATTAAAATAAGTTAAAAATAGTAATGAATGCTTAAATGTGTATCTTTAATATCTTTGGAAACAATCTCTTTTCATTTATGCCTTGCATAAGGAGGGAAATGGTAGATTTATTCTTGGATTGTCTCCTTGGATATCCAAAAATATCATTGATAAGGGTGAGGACCCAACACACAATTGTGTTTGGGCCCTTGCTTTTATCAACAGTCAAACTTTGGGATTTTGTTCAATTTATGCTCCTAATAATCCAAGAGATTCTTTGGGATTGGATGTCTACGAATCTTCCAATCGTTGATTTGGTGTTGGGAGGAGATTTTAACATGGTGGTACATCATGAGATTTGTAGTTGGCTGAATCATTTTAAACAGTTAGGAAAAATTTAAAAATGGATTTATTACCAAAATGTACTTGGAGTTGTTGATCCTATCCATAGTAAATTCTCTAGTCATGCCAATAATTGGTATACTTGGTCTAATTGTAGACCCGGAAATGATAGTAAATTGAGAAAATTAGATTATTTTTTATTTATATCATAACATACAGTTTGATAAGTATTCCCATAACTATTGGGTGCAAGTGGACTATTCAACAACTTTATCAAATCATTTTCCAATTATCTACCATTCTCTTCTTTACAAAATGTTGATGTTGAGCCTTCTTCACAACTCCCTTTCAAACGTAATACCTCTTATCTTAAAAACAAAGAATGTGTTTCAGCCTTAGGTAGGATTTGGAACTCAATACCTAAACCTCTTGAAGGGGAGTCATGGATTATGTGGTGGATTGCTGCAATATCCCAATGTGTTGATTTTCTTAGATCATTTGGGAGAAGAATGGCTTGGAAATATCAATGCAGAGGAAAATATCTCTAAGGGCAGTTAGAACTTGCTAGAAAAAAACTCAACCTTGATCCATATAATGATAATATTTAGAAGCACATTGCTACTACTGAAGTTCAATTATGTAAATTAGATCATTACAAAGGGAAAGGTGCCAAAATTCAATGGATCAAGGAAGGGAGCAAGGGATATAAATATTTCTTCATTTATCTTGTTGAATTCTATCAAACTATGTGGAATCATATTAAGGATGATTTTTATATGCTTTATTTAGAAGCCCTATAGAATGGTTCTCTAGGTTCTTTCATCAACAAAGGTATAATTAAAATTATCCCTAAGGGGGATAATTAGGATACCATTACTAGTTGGTGACCAATTCTCTTATGAAGCACTTAGCATAAAATCATTGTAAAGGCCTTAACAATTAGAATTAAATCTATTATTCAAATTATTGTGAGAGTTGAGAAAACAAGGTTTTTAAAAGGAAGATATGTTCTTGATAATTTAATGTTGTCTTGGGATACTATGGAATGGGCACAACAATCAAGAAAAAATGCTTTGGTAATCAAGATAGACTTTGACAAAGCTTACCATAGAATTTGTTTGAGCTTCATCCTTAAAATTCTTTAATGGTTGGGTTTTGGTCTGAAAATTCAAAACCATATTCTTGAATGTTGTTTCAAGATGCCAATGCCCACCTGATTATTAATAAGGATATGTTAGACTCTTTCAAGTTATAATGTGATGAAATAGAATCCAAAACTCTAACATAAAATCCCAAACAACATAAGATGCACTAAGAAATTTTTTGTAACAACAAAAAAAATCTGCAAGAAGTATTCATCCTTGTTCATTCTAAATCTCTTAGAAATTCAAGAGTTACATAACATAAATGAAATTTAATGACTGTGCAGCAATATGGAATGATGAAAAGAACTACAAATCTAATTACAATATGATATACAATTGAAATATGAAAGCAAAAATCAGATTCAAACTGTTCTCCCTTAAAATTTCTTTTTGCACCAATTTCTATTTCTTTCAACTTGCAAAATTCATCTAAAAACCTCTGCTGCCATAAACCATGTATAAGAAACTAGGAGGATCTAGGAGATGAAAATACAAGCACATGAACAAAGCATCAAATTGTATTAGTTGACCCTTGAATAGAGATATCAAACCCTCAATATATAGCATGAGGATGAGCAACCAAAAGCCATAAGAATAGGCACACATGCCTTAAGAATAGGCACGCATGCCATGGATTGAGGAGAGGACTCCTCATCCTACAGTGGTGGCAAGTTTCTCTCCTTAATTCAAGGGAGAGGTGTCAAGAGGGATTGGACACCTCTCAAGACACCTCAACAACCTTGACACCTCATGGAGAATGAGTCAACGGTCAAATCCAACACCTAACTAGGCTTAAGTTAGCCTAACTAGGGTAGAATACACTAACACCCCCCCTTAAGCATAGCTTAGGTGGGTATGAAGAAATGGGTCCCAGCTACTAGCCATGTTAGGCACCCATGCACAATGCAAAACTCTTAGAAATAGAGAAAGATAGAAAACCCAGTGGGAAAAAACTATCCTCCAAAAAGAGAGAAAGCAAAGAAAAAAAAATGTACAAGTGAAAGAAGAAGAAAGATAGGAGGACTCAAGACACCCCAAGAACTACTTCTATCACAAAATTAAAAGATATATTCCCCCCATATGAGAGAAGGAGAGAGACTAGAGAGCCCCCCCATAAGATGATGAATCCTACAATCTTGAGTGATGCTCGACGAACAATACCAAAGAGAATCCATGAACATTGAACCACATTTCTCCCCTTAGGAAGAAGGCGAACCACTGAAGTGTGCAAGTAATCTTCCCATTCCTAATAGGAACATGCAAAAAGAAGTATAAAGGTCTTTGAACTATGCAAAGATCCAAAGACGTATATGATGCCCTTAATGTCTTCATAGAATGCTCAATGATCTTCAAGCCAAAGCTTATGTGTGACGAAGATTTGGGAATAGGGACCACAGGGATCATAGATGTATGATGATATCTAGAACCATAAGAATCTAATACTATCACTATAGAAGCTAATGTAGGCAAGGCATGAGCAAGAATATCTAAAGAAGACAAAGTTGATGCAACTTCATTGAAGTTGTTATAAAAAAGAAGATTGATGTTCTCAATGTGTGCTTCCATGTCAGCAATGCAGGACTCTATGAAAAGACATGAAATGTTGGGTAGATATGCATCCCAATTAGCAATGCTAGGAAGACTAATATCCTATTGCAAAGAAGTGCTAGAAGCTCTCGAAAAAGCGACTCTAAAATCCGATGAAGCAACAGGTAATGATGGGGTCTCAAAGTAAGTCATCTGACTACCATGTACATACCCAATGGATGATGTCTCACAATATATCTTAGTGAGATGAGATTTTTCTACAAGTGCTTTGTAATGATCAATTAGAGCATTTGTAGTATCAAGAAGACGTCTTAGTTTGTGAATTTCATGAATTTGACATTCTTCTATTGTATGCCTTTTGATCCCACAATATGCACATTTGAGTTTCCATTTATTATGAGGTTTTTGAATTATACTCATATGGAAGGGATTGTGCGTGAGAGACATGATCAAAATTGTATCACTATACAAAGCAGAAAAGAAATTTTGCCCCTCCGCAAAAAACTGTTGAAAGAGACCCCCCCTAGATTTTGGCACTTTATAACTTAGTGCATTTTGCAAAATAAATTTGACCAATTTATGGAGAATGCAAAACCATTCACTTTTGCAAAAGAAGGTACTCAATTTTCAGCTACCAAGCAAAAGTTATTAAATAGTTATTTTCCTACAAAAAAGGCCTAATTTAATTAACTGCACTTGAAAAGAAAAAACTAAACCTATCGAAGAGGTGAATATGCCCTTCCAACCACTTGATGAAAATGGGGTGAAATGAAAAATGCAAAGGGTTTGATTGTGAGGGGGAATTGGCCTCCTGCCAACCCAGACCTCACCTTTCGTCTTCGACAGGAAAATACAATGTGTAACTTTATATGTTAGCATAAGTGGCTAACTTTATATGCTAACTTTATATGTTACAAATGATTAGTGACTTTAAAAGTCACATAACATTCCTCCAATAGCTTGGTAGTTAACTAACTGTGATGGTTACAATGATAGTTTACATGTATTATTAAGGTGACATTATATGTGAATGTTACAAAGATTGTTAATGCTACAAATAAGGTAACTTTAAATGTTACAAAGCACATAACAATCTATGATTTTTTGAAATAAAGACTTAACAACAAATGAGATTTTTAAGTAATCATTATAGTGAGTGGAGTGGCCAAGAAAGGAACAAAACAAAGAATTAAGACTGAGTCCAAAGCTAGGAGGTAAATCATAGCCTACATATACCAAACCCATCCAAGCTTTGTTTGTAGTAGCAAACATGCTAAATCCGACTAGATTGGGCACTGAAAGAATAGGCAAAATAGGGGTAGAGAATTTAAATCGCAACCTTTTGGAAATCATGAATTGTTGCTAATCGTGCTACAAAGTGCCTATGAGCTTTGTGTGGGTTTCACAACAATTGCATGCCTAAGAGAAAGGGGCTCTGCATGAGGGTTGCTACTGTCGACTTGTGTAGTGTCTCAAACCTTCGATTCACATTCACCTTTGGCATCCAAAAACTCACGCCTGTCACAATGCTTGAGATGTACATTCTCCAATAATGATGTAGAAAAAATGAAGAATTTACATTGCCAAAGGATGGCAATCTCCCACGCCAAGAGAGGAGCACCCAACAAGTAGAGGATTAAATGCCCTTTTTACACTTCAAACCTATATGGCTCACCTCTTATTTTGAATACCTCCTACAAGTGATAAAATGTGGCCTTTAAAACAAAACAACTTTCAAACTGATGATTCATGGCTTGCAATGAATAGATCACTACACAAAAAATGCCTCTTAATCATGCCTTTGAATAGAAGCTTGAAACTGTCAATAAATGGGAGGGTTTGTCATTCTTAATTGTGGAGGTAAGGGGTTGGGTCGATTTGAATAAAAAATTTAGTTTCAAAATTTTCCTGCAGATTATTAGCAGGGAGAGAAGAAAGAAACTAACTAAATACAACTAATTGGTTCACTTATAGGCCTAAAACTATCTCCTTCCTGCTCTGATACCATATAATGACACTAGGAGGATCTAGGAGATGAAAATGCAAGCACATGAACAAAGCATCAAATTGTATTAGCTGACCCTTGAATAGAGAGCTCAAACCCTCAATATATAGCATGAAGATGAGCAACCAAAAGCCATAATAATAGGCACACATGTCATGGATTGAGGAGAGGACTCCTCATCCTACAGTGGTGGCAAGTTGCTCTCCTTAGTGCAAGGGCGAGGTTTCAAGAGGGATTGGACACCTCTCAAGACACCTCAACAACCTTGACACCTCATGGAGAATGAGTCAATGGTCAAATCCAACACCTAACTAGGCTTAAGCTAGCCTAACTAGGGTAGAATACACTAACACCATGATTTACCAAACTTTTTGCTGCTACCAAAATATCCTAAAACTTGCAATAAACCTTCAATAATAATATCCACAATCCTCCCAAGAAAAGAACTATGGCTGCAACAACAACCTTTCCATTCTAGCCAAGAATGGCTACCAAAACACAACCAAATTGCTTGTAATATTCAAAAACAAACTCCAGAAACTTCTCCAGAAAAATCCACAACCAAGATGGGAAGAAACCTCCAAAAATCCATCCCAAAAAATTTTCATATTATAGAAAATGCTTTCATAAATACACTTTCACCAAAATTGCCAAAATGGGAGTCAATTCCTAGATTTTAGGGTAGTTTCCAATGTAACTCCTACCAACTCACCTTGAGCACCCACTTTTTCATACATAAATTTAAGATTTTTTTTAAATGCATCATTAAAATTTATAACTCCCTCCAAAACCATGACCAAGTCCATTTTTGTTCATTTTTAAAATTGAGAATTTCTCAAAGTCCCCTCCTAAATTATCTCCACTCCCGGAATTTGCAATAAAATAATAAAAGGGTAATAATTTAATATTTATTTTATTCTAACCTTTCAAATTATCATATTAAATAAATCACCCACCAAACCTTAGGAAAATATAAAAAATAAAATGCATTATTTTGGTTGATGCAAGATTGCTCTCACAACCCAGGATGTTCCTCCATCACAACGTTCCATAAGGAAGGGATGTCCTCTTTGTCCCTTCTTGTATGTTCTTACAACTAATGCCTTAGGATATTTTTTCATAAATCCCTAGGATAATTTTTCATAAAACCCACCAAATGAAACTTATAAAAGGAATTTTTATTCTTCAAAATAAAGTGGTTATCATTTCTCACCCTTTTGATGATAGCATGTTATTCCTACATAACCCTGGAGAGGAGGTGAACAATACCTTGAACATTTTAAAGTTGTAATGTGATATATCTAGCTCTCTTATAGCTCATAATAAAATAAAAAATTTGATGACTCAACTCTATCCTAGGCCTCAGTGAATACCAAAAGAATGGAGGCAAATCAAACATGATGAGATAACTATATATTTGGGTATTCCTTTTGGTTTGTGAGTATCTCTTTATGAAATATGGACATGGTTCTTAAATAGAATTAAGAGTAGGTTGTTTAGTTTTGGTAACAAATTTCTATCACAAGTAGGAAATATTCAAGTTGCTAATAATATTCTCATTGCATCAAACCATGTGTACTCTTCTTGTTAGATGTTATCCAAGCAAGGTTATGAAGAGCTCAATAGAGTAATTCATAAATTTTTGTGGTCCAAATGGGATGGCAATGATGGGTTTATTGCTTCTTCATGGTGTCATTACATTCAACCAAAACATAAAGGAGGCTTGGGGCTTATTGATCCCCAAACCCAAGGGACTTGTCTTCCTGCAAAATGGATTATTAGAGCTACTAATGGAGATGAACCATGAAAAATTCTTGTCCCTCAATGAATAATGAAAGCTTCTATTGAGAAAAAATAGAAATATGTTCATTGGAAGGGTAAAATTCTTTGTCTCCTTTCTTTAAAGTTAGAGCTTCATTCCCCTTCTTGTCTATGTGAAAAACATGGCAAAGAGTTTGTAAATTTTTAAAATGGAATGACTCTTCCTTGTAGACTAGGTTTAGTTTTGCTTCAATGTCAATTTGGTGGAATAAACTCATTACTTATCATGATTAGTCATTGGCAATGATTTTTCCAAGATAAGCTTACTACTTGTTTAAGAAGGGAGTTAGACAATTCAAAGATATTTGAGATTTTGATATACTTGATTGGGCCTCGTGAAACAATATAAAAGTGTCGCACGAGTTGAGTAATAAACATAAGCAGTTCTTATTTTTATTAGATCTCTTGTTCCAGTTGATTTGGCTATGAAATTATGCACTTCAAGGGATTGATGTTTCTTTAGAGATTGGAAATGGTTGTCTTACAATCATTTCAATCATTTTCCTTTAAATAATATATATTTATAGTTGCTTCCTAGTTGGAATTTGACCCCTCGTTTGAACCACAAGTGGAAATGTAGATTTAACTCCAAAATTTGGTCTAAATTAAGTGCTCAAATATGGTGCTCCAAATTTGATTTTGATTTACAAGTGTTGGTTTGGAAAATACTACACTACAAGCTACCTATGGGAGATAGATTAAAGTTTATTATGGTCCAACCAGCTAATTGTCCCTTTTGTCATGGTGTTGAAAGTTTGAAACATAGTTTTTGGGATTTTTTACATGTGAAAAAGCAATGGTTTGTTGTTTTTAGAGATTTCTCAATGATATTTAATCATGAATTGAACTAAAAAGAAGGCATTTTTGGTCTTGGTATGCAAAAGGATGTGAATATTGATTCTATTTGGCATGTAGTTCTAAAAATATATGGAAAAATAGGTATGTTGCAATGATTTTGTATAACTATTATTAGGTAACTAACACTCTAAGGCCCTTTACTTTGACATAAGTCCTCGGGTGGTTGTTCTTTTTTCATAGATCCAAGTATTGTGTAAGAAGAACGAGAAGGCCAAACTGCAACTGCAATAGATTAAATAATAGATCTCTTGTAATTATGTCTATAATTTATTGTATAGCTCTTGTAATTTGTCTTTTATGGCTGGCTTTTAATCACAGTGGGTGCCTTTTTGACTGGCTATGTCGTTCAACTACTTTTTGTAGCTTCATTCTTGTAATTTCTTATTCCTTTGTTCAATACAAAAAATAATTGTGTACTACAATTGAAAGAAGATGGATTCCTTTTACAAATGAGGAAGAAGGAAAACCATTCATATTATAAATGCTTAAAATAGAAGTTTGTGAGCATGAAATCTGCAATGAATACACCTTTAATGTCTTCGTCTTCGTCTAATACTTTTCAATTAACCCCTATAAATGCATTCCTCTAACATCACTGTTTGAGAATTTTTTAATCCAATGGGCCAGGTTGCAAAATAAACCATTGAACAAGAATACATTCAATATGTCCCATATGATTAAAAAAAATATCCCGCTAATGGAAATTAATGAAAATACTCATGCACCTTTCTAACTTGAAAATAAAGTATTTAAAATGAACACATGTGCCATATATGGTAAGGCAAACAAGGGACACCAAATTCCATACAATCTCCCCTAACCATGGAGATGGTGTGATGACCATGTGTATCGTTCCTCCATAATATTCAACTATATTTGATGTATTCTATAATTTGATCAATAAAATGATTACATATTTCAAAAATTGCATATAAAATGTTTTATATAATATTTTATTTTATAAATTTATTTATATTTTTTAATATATTTAAAAATTTATATCATTATTTATATGATTAAAAATTTAATTATACAAATTTTACACAAAATTTTATTTAAAATCTTTAAAATATAAATAATATTTTATTTACAATAAATAAACACTAACAAATATTTATTCTTTATTTTTAATTTTTTTATATTTTATGTTTTTTAAACCTATCTATTAAATATTTTATCTATTACTATCATATTTTTTTTCATAATAAATAAAATTAAATCTACATAAATATAGCCTATGACTCTCTAGTCTCTTTTAATATCATGCCATGATAAAATTGTTGAATTTGTCTTATAAAACCATGTATTGCAAATTATTTTTATATATTAAAAGAATGCAGTTTACATGTCTTACAATATTCTCCTTACTTCCTTTTACAAAATGAAAAAACAAAAGCCTTTCATCAAAGATCCCATACACATTAACAAAATTCTGCACTAAAATCAAAACAAGATGGATGCAAAATCAATCTCAGATCGATATACATGACTTCTACAAGTGAACAAAAAGACAAACCATTCACATTATTAATGCTTTAAAATAAATTTTCTGGAGCGTAAAGTCTGCCATTAATACACTTTCAATGCCTTCATCTTTCTCTATAATACTTCTCCACCTATTTATAGCAATGTTCTTTGCAAATGTCGCCCTTGAAGAAGTTAATTTATTCCAGTTGTCTATGTAAAATAGACCACTGAACGAGAATATATTCAATATGTCTAACATGCCCACAAATATCCAGCCAGTTGTCACCCATAGAAATAGTAATGCAAAAAAAAATTTGCACATTTCTGGGACGAAAAGAAAGCCTTTGGAATGAACGTGTGCGGCAGATACACTAATCGGAGCAAGAGACACCAGAGCCCATACAATCCCGACTAACCATGGAGATGGTGTGATGACCATGTGTACCGCTGCTCCAAATGCTACAACCAGCGATATCAATGCTCACCACAATAACTTAATACCGAATAGAACCTGGGGGCAGTCTTGCTGATCACCATCCTCTGTATAGTGAATGATGATAGCTGATGCAATACAAGTACAAAAGGAGAATGTGTCGCGCGCATATGAGAAACAGTTTGAAGAGAAGGGCATTAATTGTTGACTTTTATGTAGCTTGGACAGGTGTCTCCATTCCCAAGACTTGTTTATTTAATTATTTAATTATTTTCTAGAGACTTCTAGAAAGCGCTGAGTTGTCTAGATAATTACGTAATTAAATAATTGTTTCCTCTAGAGACTTCTAGAATCCAGTTAGTTAGGGTTTTTAGAGTCTATTTAATCTTAGCCATTGATTGAGATTAAATCATGGCCATTGGTTTTTCAATGAAAAAAGTATAAAAGGGGATCAATGGGCATTTGGAGAACACACAAGTATAGAGTTGAGAAAGACTTGTAGTGATAGCAAGTAAATTTGCAGTGAGAGCAAATAGTCTTGCAGTGTTAGCAAGGGCGCAGTGTTAGCGTTGGGGATAGCAGCTGTAGAATTTCAACAGGAGAAATTGAGGGAAGAATTTCCAGAGAAGAATATTGCCGGAGCTCTGCCAGTAAGAGGCAAACAGTTTTGTATTCCTTAATTTGCTGAAGTTTAATATAATTCCTCATCTGCAGTAGTGGTTTTCCCTTCGGGGTTTTTCCACGGACAATTTGTCCAAAAATATTGTGTTCATTATTGTGAATGTTTTCTTCTCTATTTCTGTGAGTTTTTATTGGTGAAGTTGCAGTTGTGTTATTTTTCGATATTTGCTGAGAATTAATTTTCAGAGTCAAATAATCTATGTATTAGATAGGAGATTAATAATCAGTAACTGCAATAAAATTTTCACATTAATGAATACATCTTTAGCAGGTGATCACTGCATCTTTCTTAAATCTTCCAAAATCTTTGGAGTCTGCAATGCACCATTGACTCAAGAAGCACTTGTATCATTTGCACGAATGAGAATGTCTATCAAAACAAAATCATAAAAAGTAAGCTCCTATAATAATTGTATATGTCTTCTTTTAAATTGAAACATTGATATAGAAATAGTAGCAACATACTAAATCATTCAATCCGATTACTTACACTTAAAGTGTTGTGTCTTTTTCAATATTCTCCACTGCTATGTGTAATGGAGTTCGTCCTGTGTTGTCGCGATGATTAATCGACTCCCTTGACATTAAGGACAACAACATAAATTTGAATTTGTAGATTTCAAGGATATTGACTGCTCGGGTAAGCCGTATTGTATTTATGAAAACTATATGAAGAGGTTTTCTACCCTCTTTGTCAACAGCTTCTCTACAGTCTCTGCCATATTTTAATAGAATCTCCACAAGATCATACATTTCCAAGTCCACTGCCATGTGAAGCGGGGTCTTGCCTTCATTGTCCTGTTTGTAATACAAAGAATTGTCTTTTTTCAAAAGGAGGTGGGCAATCCAGACGTAATTAAGATCACGTATCCATTCTATCCTCGTAAAGCCAAAAACTGGGAAAGATAATACAAGCATGTGCATCGTTATCTATCTGTTTGCTTTGCCAGATAAGGCCTGTGTTGTAGAAGTTTCTTGACGACACCTAAACAATTTATAACAGTGTGAGCTAAGGAATAGCTTAAAAAATATATACAAACTCTTAAGAATTAAAAAATATCAATTCTCACTTTTTAAGGTATCCGCAGGGCCATATGTACATGGATATAGATTTATAGATCTATGTGTGCCCAACTATAAGTCATATTTTTATATTTAGAAGCTTTTCGTTAGCAATGTTTGTTGGAACATTGTGGTTAAGAATATTAATGTGGCGTGTATCCCCAACATGAAGAATTAGCACATTAACCATACTTAAGCATAATTTTTTCAGAATGATTGTTGGGCTATACACATAGGGAATACGTTGTTTCTTGTAGTAAAGAAAAAGTAGCTTTTTTTCTTATTTGGTTTGGAATAATTTACAAAACTGAATTAATGGTGTTTTAGAGTAGTGTTGTAATGTGTTGTACATATTCACATCATTCTAGGACCTTTATTTGATTAAAATATGTCTTAATTGGTCATTTGCAAAGGTGTTGTAAAGTGTTGTAACACACTCACTTTTAGGATTTATTTACTTAATTAAGCTTAATGGGCGCCTTCTTAATAAAATATATTTAAATTTGTACCTTATTTAGGTATTGTAAAGTGTTGTAAATCACTTTCACATTTATCTAGGGTGGTCTTAATTAATTGCAGTTAATTAGAGTTAATTAACCCCTTTAATTCAAATTTAGACATTATTTATGACACCTCTCAAAGATCTATCGCGACACCCATAATTTAATTAATAAAATATTTATTTGAGCAAATTTATGTCCTGGAAAATGGTGTCAGGACCCATTCACCTTAGGTGGGGAAGGGGTCCTCCCTTAATAGGGCCCCCCTTTATCAGTTGATCTAAAATGGGTTTTCGATGCTCTTTTCATCCCCCGAGATTAGGTCCTAGAAAATTGAGCCATGACCCATTCACCCTAGGTGGCAAATGGGTCCTCCCTTAATGAGGACCCCCTTTCTAAATTTAATTATAGTGGGATTGTAATATATTTAATTTCCAAATCTGGTGTTAGCCTTAATTGTTTGAATTTTTGGGTCAATCTCCTAATTTAGTATAAATAAGGGGTTAATTCACATAATTTCCTCCTAGACTTTCAAGCAATCAAGCACTATAGAAAATTGAAGTTCACAAGAGAATTTCAAGAGAATTTTCAAGGCATTTCAAGGTAGATTTCAAGAGTTTATTGCAAAAATTCAAGATCACATCATGATGACAAGGGTTTGACACATTCATGCACGTTGTTGAGCTAAATAAGTGGATGTAGCATTGAAGATATACTTGAAACCATTGTTCACATCATATTTGAGGATCTAATATCTACATTCTTCATGGCCACTACATGTTAGATTGCAGATTTGTTTCACAAGACAACTCCCAAGGTGACATCAATTGCATATTTCATGTTTCATGCTTCATTTCTTTCATTTCATCATTTGGTTTAATTACCTACAAGGGGTTTGACAAAGGAAACCCCCTATTCACTAACAAACAACAAGTTTTTCTTCCCTTGAGTGTGCGATTGTAGATTTACTAGTTGAAGATCAAGTGGAGCAAGTTTCGAGCAAAGTTTTCAAGGTGCAAAAGTTGTCATCTAAAATGCAAAATCAAATATTTGAAGCTATAGAATTACCTATAGGTTTTCAGAAGCTGATAACCAATAATTTGAGAGTGTAGACATCGAGGGGCAGGACATTGATCTCAGTTTCAAAATCCCTAACAGGGACCCATTCACCACTGAAAGCGAATGAGTCCTATGTAGCCTAAAAATTATAATTTTCTTACAAGGTACATAGTTTTTTATGCTCTAAAAACTTCCCTCATAGTTGCTATAACAGTTAGGTATCATTTTTTATTGTTATTTGCATCTTATCATACATAGTTACAGTGTTTAGGGCCTTAGAAAAATCAGTGGTTTATCCTCTCGCTCATGCATTTGGGTATACCCTATTTTTCACCCTAAACATTAATGGTCAATCCAACATATTGAGCATTGCAATTTTCTAATTTTTGGAGTCTCTGATTGCATCTTAAGTTAGATCTTGCATTCATTAGCATTGAATTAAGATCTCATTTACGGTTACTTGTTTTGCATTGAAATCTTGCATCTCATCTAGGGTTTAGATTTGCATTGTTTTGCATTCCTCTAAATCTAAAAAATACAAAAATAAATTAGTCAATTTACATATTATTTAGATCTCATACAATTGCATTTGAAAATAAAAATAAAATTGCATTTCAACTTAGGCCTTGTATTTCATCTTTCCATTGCATTTCTGGAAAATATGAAACTGAAACTCATTGTCTCAAACCTGGAACTGAAAGATGTCACTGAAAGCTTGCAAATCATTTAAAAATAGTTTAAAAATACCTAACTAGGACCGATTCACCACTAGTATTGAATGAGTCCCTGATCACTTGTCCTATCTGTACCTTCTGGTAATTGAAAAAGCATTAAAATTCACTCTGAAATCCATAGAAACATTTCAAAAACATCTAACCATGACCCATTTTCCCTTACTAGCGAATGAGTCCCTATTAGGTACTGAAATGCATTTTTAGGACATTAAAATCTCAATTTCTAGCTTATGTTTGGTTGTTACTTTCCTCTTTCAGTTTCTTGATTTGTTGTTTCATCAAATTCATTGCATTTAGCTTAAATTACTTCATTTCAATGCATTGTTAAAGTTCAAAATTGCATTCAAATATTTCCTTTTTAGCTTATTGCATTGTGTAATCAGTAAATTGCATTGCTTAGAATTTGAAAATTGTATTTCATTCTAGGTTATTGCATTGCCCCTTTACTATTCAAGGGTTTGCACACTAGGGTTGTAAAACTTTTTATGAGCTTTACAACTTGGTGCCCTATTAGCAATACTATTATTAGATGTAGTTTGAGGCTCATGCCATCCTATGATTTATCACTCATCGTGGATCTTGGATGCTCTAACTCTCTTCCTGATAGTGTTGATAATCAACCCTTCATGGCTCATAGTTTGCATACTTCATTTCCCATGGCCTCACCTCCTACAACCAATGTCCTTAACAATGTCGTGCCTGCCATTACCATTTCCACTCAAGATTTAGGGTCTACTTAAAGCCAAGGTGGAATTCCAATCTCATCCTCCACAATACCAATATCCATCCCTACATACACAAGTACACAACCTACAACAACATTCCAACCTATAAAAACATTCCAACCTCCAACAACCTTTCAACCCATGCAACTACCATTCAACCAACCAAAACACTCATACCAACTAGCATTGTGTACACTTCCATAGGTATTCCCATAGGAAATACTTCAAACATAATAACACCTCAACAATCCACCTTCACCAACCTACAATTCAATAGCCCTTCACATGCATACACTACACCACCTTATTCCCCTCAACCTTATAACCAAAATGACCCTCTCATTAACTCACTTTTGCAAACCATGGCATCCCTTCAACAACAAGTGGCAACATTACAATAGAACAATAACTGTCAACCTTTGCAATAAATCAAGTCCACCCCATTTTCCCTTGACATATTAAGAGCACAAATGCCACAAGGTATAGAAGTCCCTCGATTTGAGAAATATTGTGGGAAAGGAGACCCTGTAAGCCATGTTTCCACCTTCATGACCTTGTGTAGTGATTTCATCTTTGAGGATAAACTTTTGGCTAAGTTATTCCCTAGATCATTAAAATACAATACTTTAGAGTGGTTCACCTCTTTGCCAAACAATTCAATTGGTTCATTCAATGAACTCATTGATGCCTTTTACAACCACTTCCATATTCACATGGGTCCCAAGATGACCCTAGCTAATTTAATGACATGCAAGCAAAAAGAGGATGAGAAAGTGACTGATTTCATAGCAAGATACCAAACACTTTATTCACAAGTGAACATTAAGATTCTTGATGTCAACCTTCAACGAATGTTCATTTCCAACCTACAAGATAAACTCCAAATAAAACTTGAAATGTTGAGGTTTCCATCCTTCACACAGTTATGTATAGCCCTTCATGACCATCAAAACTTGACTGGTAGTTGTGATGTGAAAAGTCCCCCTACTCATCCTAAAAAATTTGAATCCACGACTCAATACAATTATCAACCTTTCAAGAAACAAAATAAGGGAGTTTTACAATTAAATCCTCCTTAGAAAAATCAACAAAACAATAATCAAGTGGCTGCTATAAAGACAACAACTCCTTTCATAGAAAGGGAGAGAGAGTTCACTCATTTAGTCGATACCCTTCACAATATCATGTTGCAGCTTATTTACAAGAAAATGCTTACCTTACCTCCTATTAGAGAACGTAGCCCTACTATACCATTGCCGAAAGTCTTTCAGAAAAATGATTATTGCCATTACCATCAAAAAATGGACATGGTACATCATATTGTAAGCTTGTTAAACATCTTGTGCAAGACCTTATTGACAATAACCAACTTCAAATCGGAGATGTGAATGATTAAGGTAATAAATATATAGCTCATCCTAATAAACATTTATAAATCTTTACAAATCCCATGCCTAAGCACAATATTTCATTTGTAAAAGCTAGTGAAACAAAGAATGATGTGATGAATGTTGACATGAATGATGATAATATGGATATTCTTCAATAGAATCCCCTAGATGAAGTGATAGCATTTATCGAAGCTAGACCTCGTAAGGGCTCAACTAGACAACCACTTGACATTTCTTTCTCATAAAGTTATGTACTTAAACGTTCACCTGATGGTCCTCTTTACATAGCTGGATGAATCAACAACAAGCCCACTGATGGGATATTGATTTATCTTGTCTGTGGAGAGAATGTGATCATAGAAGAATTCTTAAATATGTGCATGAGCTATATCAAGAAACATATGATAACCCAAAAGAATGGATCAAGACACATAATGGATTTTCTTTCCCTATGATAGGCTTGATAGATCTCCCTTTAAAGGTTGGACCAAAATATTGACAATATCATTTTCCATCATCCCATAATTAGATCAACTTTGTGTGAAACTAGGCTATCCATGGCTTTACTCCATGAATGTCGTTCCTTCGGTCGTGCATGATAAATGTCTAAAGTTTCCATTTGACAATGATATCTTCATTGTGCATCATAGTGGATTTAATCCTACCTCGGCAAAAGGGATTTTTTCACTAGATTACTTTTGGTTCGAACCTATGGAACCTATCAAGCCTCGTCAAGATTTATTTTTCAAATCATATCAAAAATTCAAGGCAAAGAAAATAGTAGAATTATCCCTTCACAATATGCCTCAACCTATGATTGAACCAACTATCCTTGATGAAAAAATGATTGAACCAAAACAATTCTAGACATACAAGAACAATCTATATAAAAAACCTCTTGTAATCTCCTACAAGAGACCACAAGATAACACAAAAAATCTTGGTGTCCCTCCCAGAGTCAAACAAGTTTACAAAGTCAAAGAGAAAGTAGTTGAGCAACCCCCTATTGTTTCTTCTATTCCTCCCAAGGAAGAGAAGGAACCTATGATTGACAAACCCACTCTTACACAAAAACAATTTTACAATAGACTAAAAAAAATCAAAGTGTTAGAGAGTGTAGATGTAGACACCATGCTATTGCTTGTAGATTACAAACTCAAGAAAACAACAACATCAAAAATCAAAATTTAAGCCTACCTGAAGCAATGCATGATGAATCTCAACCCTCACTGCAAAATAAACAAGAACATTGTATGGACATTGTTATTCAACCTCCTATTGTGAATAATTTAGATGATGACATTGATATTGAAAAGATTGATGAACAAGTGCATGATGAGTTGAATACATTGTTTTCTTATTCTATGAGCTTAGATGACAAATCTCCTACTAAGAGTGTTGAACTTGGTACATTTCCTAGTTCGGCACTTGGCATTGTCCCTCTAGCTAGTTTTCTTCCTTCCATTTATACCAACCAAGATTATGAGGCGGATGACCTACTTTAGGTTGACCCGCCTGTGTCTTACTAGTCTTTTTCTTTTTCATGTTTCTTTATGTGATTTCTTGTGTGTAATTTGATCCCCCGTGAAATTTTGTTTGATGTATCCTTGTATTTTTATGCATTCTTGTATATGTATCTTTAGTCTTCTCTATGTCGTAATCATTGTTCATTTGTCTTGTGTTTTCCTTTTGGGGATGACGTAAGGCGTCAAGACATCAACATCTCTTCCATGTTGAACCAAAATCTTTTTCCTTTATCTTTTCCATTTGTCTTTTTTTTTTCCTTCGGGGATGACACAAGGCCTTGAGACATTTAGGTCTCTTCCATGTTGACCCGAAAGGTTTTTTCTTTGTTTTTGCTCTCTTTGTGTCATTCTTCCATTTTTATGATTATTTGGGGAATGATGATAGTTCCATGCTCTATGAAAACATTGTAGCAAAGACATATTGACCTCGAATCCATAGATCCCTTATGTATTTGTGGGGCCAACCCTTTCTTCCCATTTCATGACACAACTTATATCGGAAACATATGACTTGGCATAGTGTTTTCCAAGGAAAGCCCTCATGTCTTAGGAAAAAATATTGGCTACTTTAAAGAAATTGCTCACAATGATGGTGTAGCAACCACTTTAAAGTGGAGGCATACATAGATGAAATCTTTTGGAAAAATTTCATGGCGTGATTTTTCTATTTTTTTCTTGTAATGTGTCCTCTTCTTGGTGGTGTCATTGGGTTTGATGCCATCCAAGAGTGTATGATCTACTATCATGGCATGATGTGAACGAGGCATCCCATGGGAAATGATCTGACAATTTTGACTTGTCCTCTCTTTGAGACATTCGGAACATGCTCCCTAAGAAGAATACCTTTACACGAACAAAGCAAAATCCCCTTTAACAAATTTTTTACATGATATTCAAAAAGCATTTACAAAAGCATTACATTGTGGTGCCTTATCAAATTTTTTAGGAGGATAAATTTGGTATGGTATGAGAAGCTAATATGATTCTCTCATTTTCCACTTTGTTGGAACAACTCACCTAGTGGAAAGATTGAGGTTCCACTACCCCAAAGTGAGAAGTGCATGTTATGGACAAACAACCCCTTTCCACGTTGCATTGGAATGGTTGTGCTTGATCTTTCTTTTTTCTTGGCCTTTGATAGGGTATGATTATGTATCTTTGTTATTGCTACATACTTAAGTTTCTTGGATTTCTACTTTATTGTGAGTTTGACAAGGGGCCATCCTCTCACTAAAGTGGGGGAAAAATGTAGTAACGGAAAAAGTAGACTTTTCCCTTACTTGGTTTGGAATAATTGACATTAAAACTGAATTAATGGTGTCTTGGAGTAGTGTTGTAATGTGTTGTACACATTAACATCATTCTAGGACCTTTATTTGATTAAAATATTCCTTAATTAATCCTTTCCAAGGTGTTGTAAACTGTTGTAACACACTTTCACACTTTTCTAGAATTTATTTACTTAATTAAGCTTAATGGGCCACTTCTTAATAAAATATATTTAAATTTGAACCTTATTTAGGTGTTGTAAAGTATTACAAAGAACCTTCACATTTATCTAGGGTGGTATTAATTAATTTTGGTTAATTGGAGTTAATTAACCCCTTTAATTCAAATTTAGACCTTATTTATGACACCTCTCAAAGATCTATCTCGACACCCATAATTCAATTAATAAAAAATTTTATTGGGAAAAATTAAGTCATGGAAAATGGTGCCAGTACCCATTCCCTAGGTGGTGAATGGGTCCTCCCTTAAAAGGACCCCCCTTTATTAGTTGATCCAAAATGGTTTTTGATGCTCTTTTCATCCCCTGGGGTGAGGTCCGAGAAAATTGAGTTAGGACCCATTCACCCTAGGTGGAAAATGGGTCCTCCCTTAATGAGGACCCCCTTTTTAAATTTAATTCTAGTAGGATTTTAATAAATTTAATTTCTAGATCTAGTGTCAGCCTTAATTATTTGAATTTCGAGGTTCATATCCAAATTTAGTATAAATAAGGGGTCAATTCACATAATTTCATCCTATACTTTCAAGCACCCAAGCACTATAGTAAATTGGAGTTCATAAGAGCATTTTCAAGGCATTTCAAGGAAAATTTCAAGAGTTTATTGCAGCAATTCAAGATCACATCATCATGACAAGGATTTGATGCATTCATGCATGTTGTTGAGCTAAAGAAGTGGAAGTAGCATTGAAGATCTACTTGCAACCATTCTTCACATCATATTCAAGGATTCAAGATCTACATTATTCATGGCTACTACATGCTATATTACATATTTGTTTCACAAGAAAACTCCTGAGGTGACATCAACTGCGCATTTCATGTTTCATGCTTCATTTCTTTCATTTCATCATTTCATTTAATTACCTACAAGGGGTTTGATCAAGGAAAACCCCTATTCACTGACAAAAAAAAAAAATTCTTCCCTTAAGTGTGTGATTGCATATTTACAGGTTGAAGATCAAGTGGAGCAAGTTTGGAGCAAAGTTGTCAAGTTGCAAAAGTTGTCATCTAAAGTGAAAAAATAAATATTTGAAGCTACAGAATTACCTTTAGGTTTCCAGAAGTTGATAACCAAGAATTTGATAGTGCAGACATCAAGGAACAGGACCTTGATCTCAATTTCAAAATCCCTATCATGGATCCATTCACCACTGAAGGCGAACAAGTCCTTTGTAGCCTAAAAACAAGTTTTTAACAAGGTACACAACTTTTTATGCCATAAAAACCTCCCTCATAGTTTCTATAATAGTTAGGTATCATTTTTTATTATTATTTGCATCTTATCATACATAATTATAGTGTTTAAGGCCTTGGAAAAATCAGTGGTTTATCCTCTTTCTCATGCATTTGGGTTTACCCTATTTTTCACCCTAAACATTTCTATAGGACGGTTTCATGTCAACAATTAGTATGTTGACTATTTAGAATTGATAGGATTTATTTGAATAATTAGTGTGATCATAATTCATTACTCTTTTTAAATGTTTTATGTATATGGATAATTTGAATGTTTAATATTTTTTATGTTATTTAATTTTGGTTAGAAATTATTGATTTGATTACAAAAGTATATAGGTAATAAAATTTTTGAATGGTGTATATAGTAAGATGAGAAAATATTTAAAGAATTTGTACATATACTTTAGTTTATTAAGAGTATCACATTCATTAAATCTCAAATTAATTTAATAAGGTTAAATGAGAAGAGATTTTCATAGGATTGTTGATGGATTCTTTGAAAGTTCATCACAAAATTATAGTAGAAGGAAACTTAATGATTGTGACAAATAGGTTGAAAAAAGTTCATTGGTCCATTTGGAAGCTCAATTTCCTTCTAGAGGAGGCTTTAGGTTTATGCTAGTATTTTAAAAGTGTATCATTTTCCCATTATTTTAAGAAAAAAATTAATGTGGTAGATCTATTGATCAATCAATGGGTGGACATATCACCTTTAATGTCATTAACAAGTTCTAGTTCATAACCATTTGGGAAAGCCTTACCAATAAGATTCTAGTTTATGATCAAGATATAGAATTAAGTCCTCTTTGGTGACTTTGATTTCATGATGGTTGTTTTTTTAAGGTTATACGTGTCTTGCTAAGATATGATAATTTGTGTGAAGTAATTTGTTACTCATATGTTTTTTTCTTTCATGGGGTATGATAAATGCTTGCACCCTATGGTATTATCCCAATTGACTCTCTAGATGTTTTGGTTTGGTTCTTGGCTATTGTGTTTATTTTCACTAGTTGTCTAAGAGGATTATTATTTTCTATTGGAGAATTTTTCATGGCTTGCATGAATTGGGGTTTTTCTCAAGACCTTTGCAAATAAGAATGTATTATAGATCATTAGTTGAAGATCTTTAACTACCCTAATATAACTGAATTTAATATTGTCAAAATTATTTTAGAGGAAGGAATGTTTCAAGATAAAATCATTCTCTACTCTCATGAAATGATCATAGTAGATTTCATTAACAATACCTCTAGCATGGTGTCATTAGAGGGAGTTTTGGTTCTCCAAATTAGATTCCAAAATTCTAAAGATGACACTTCAAAATATAAACCTAGGGACTTAGGCCAATTCAAATTGACACAACTAGACTCATAATTATATTATAGACAATTGTAGGCTAGTTGACAAAAGAAAGTAACTCTTCTACACTTTTGGCTCTATATGACCAAGTAGGATATTCTCAAAGATCTTGATAGAATAACTAAAGATAATTAGAACATAGATTCAGTCAGACAACTTAGCCACACCATTTGAGCAAGGATATTTCAATTATTTGTCAATAAATATCCCTTACAATTGCTTACTAATCTTGCAAACCTAAAGATCTCTTTATGAATTTTTTTATAAATTTATAGATGCAACAAAAGGTCCAAATAAGATTTATATCCCAAGAATGATAGCATTCATAATATCATACTATTTTTGTGAACAAGGTACATTATCTAACTAGTTTCACTTCAGGAACTATTCATACACCTATTTACTTAATAATAATTAGGTCATTTATTTATTATTTCTAATGTCATAAGATTCAAATATTTATCACAATCTTAGTTTTTCTTAGGGTTTCATCTAGGGTTTTATCCTTGCCCTTATAGCAAGGTAATTTTTATATAATCATTTTGAATCTTGTATTCATTATTTTTTGAATATATAATATTTATTTCTATTGCATTTATCATATGGAAGGTATTTGGTGTTGTTTGTTAGAATCATGCTCATGAGAGTTTTTCCATTTCTCTAATATGGAATCAAAAAATTAAATTATCAAACCCCTTAGATCTTTTAAAATAAAGTATAAGAAATTTTAGAAGGTGCCTCATGGAGTGAAATAAACCTCAGAAGTGTTCTTAAAATTCCCAAAAACATATAAATCCATATAAGGCACAATAAGGTTTTGGTGAAATTTTTTTAAAGTATTTTTGGGGCATTATTGGGCTTCTATTGTACCAATCCATACACCTATATGGATCTAAAGGGTCATATGATAACCATTAATAAAACTTTGAATGACATGTTTTTTATCAAAAATAAATTTTTTTGCCACCTCCATCTACCTAGTTATGATCAATAAGTTTTTGCAAGGATTTATCACTAGTTATGAAGCAACTTCTCATTTCTTAGCACAAATGATACTTGAAAGTATTGAGTTTTTAAATAATTTACACTATTTAAAAGGTAAAAATGTTATGCATGCACAATGAAAAAGAAAAGGTAATCAAGGGAGTGTAGTTTGAAGGGCTTAAAGAACAAGTTGACAAATGACGATGATGTTACTTGAATATAAGGTTAAGGATCTATTATGTGGCCCCAATCCATAAATTAGAAATATAAGAACATATAAGAACATATAAGAACATATAAAACATATAACTAAACACCTATTTGAACAAATCTTGAAAGGGTGAGATAGGGAGAAGGCAATAAAAATTGTTAGAGAAAAAAATTATTCCAAACAACTAAAAATTGGGAACAAAACATAGCTAAGGGAGGCATCAAACTCCCTAATGAGACATATGCCAAATACATTACCATACACAATCACTACCTTATATTCTTAACCTCATCATCACTTGTTGGCTTGTTCTTTAAGCCCTTCAAACTACACTCCCTTGATTACCTTTGCTTTTTTAATCGTGCATGCATAATATTTTACCTTTTAGATAGTGTAAAGTGAAAAAATTAATATTATATTTGATCAACCTCATAAATATTTATTAGGATTTGTCATTAGTTATGAAGAAACTTCTCATTTCTTAGCATAAATGATACTTGAAAGTATTGAGTTTTTTCACTTTACACTATCTAAAAGGTAAAAATATTATGCATGTGATGAACAAAGTAAAGTCAATCAAGGAAGTGTAGTTTGAAGGGCTTAAAGAATAAGCCGACAAGTGATGATGAGGTTTAGACTATAAGGTACCAATTGTGTATGGTAATGTATTTGGCATATGTTTCATTAGGGAGTTTTATGCCTCCCTTAGCTATGTTTTGTTCCCAATTTTTAGTTGTTTGGGCTATTTTTTTTGTTCTATCAATTTTCCTTTCTTTTTCCCTATCTCAACCTTTCAAGAGTTGTTCAAATAGGTGTTTAGTTATATGCTTTGTATGTTTTTATATTTATAGTTTATGGATTGCGGCCTTGTAATAGATCCCTAGAAGCAAGGAGATTAGCATTAATGAATAAAAGAAAAGATGAAGCTTAGTTAGGTTTGAATCTACAAGTAGATCCTAGAGAAAGGACAAAGGAGTTGAATACTGAAAATCATATTTCTAGGTACAATATTTTGTTTGTATTACAATTTATATTGTGCCTCATTGTAGTTATATATTTTTTGCAATACTATTTTGGAAAAACATAGAAAGAATTAGAAGATTACATTTAAAAATTATTTTATTTTAGAGATTTAACATTCATAAATATCAAAATATTGACAAATGTTAGGTGGTTCTTGGACAATTGTTAAAATTGAATAGTTTGCAAATATTTTCTAAGGATCAAGTTTTGCTAAGTGGAAGGTTGGAAATTACAACAGATGACATCGGGGTCATGCTTTCAAAAAATTAGGTAGAATGGATACTCCTCAATCCTTGGATCTTAGTAGAAGGAAGCAAGATGATACCTCAAAGGTGGAATATATATCCCTTAATCCTTAGCTCTTAGTAGATGGAAGTGGGATGGATTCCTTAAAGGTGAAACATATATCCCTTAGTCATTAATTCAAGTAGCAAAAGAAGGTGGGATAGGTTCCCACTAATCCTTACCTATTTGAAGAAGGAAGAACGATAAATACCCCTCAATCCTTAGTTATTAGTACAATGATGTAAACATATTTATTCCCCTCAATCCTTAGTCATAGTGGAAATAAGTGAGATAGATATTGCTAAATTCTTAGATCATAGTAGAACAAGGTATAATGGATACACCTCAATACATGATATTGACTCTTAAGGTGATGAAAAGGATAAATGTCCCTCAATTGACAATTAGTTGAAGAAGATGGGATGGATATCCCTCAATCCTTACTTATTTGAAGAAGGAAATAGGACAATAACCCTTAGTCCTTGGCTTTTATCATAAGGAAGCAAGATAAATGCCCATCATCCTTAGTTCATACCAAAAGAAGGGAGGCAGATACCACTAAATTCTTTTATCATAGTAGAACAAGGCATAATGGATACATCTCAATCGTTGGATTTGACTCCTAAAATGATGAAGTTGAATAAGTGTCTACTCTTTTAGTATAAGATGGAATGAATACTCCTTAATCTTTAACTTTTAATAGATACAAAATAAATACCCTTAATATTTAACTCTTGACAAAAGAAATACTCTTCAATATTTGACTATTAAAATAAAAAAATACCCTTAAATCATTAAATTTATTTTTATTATATTAAGATAAAAGTAAAATGTTTATGTAGATATAGGCTAGAGCAAGATATGGATTACTTTCACCCTAAAAAAAGACAAAACCCGAAAGCTAAATTACAGGTCAGTCAACTATTAAAAGAATACTTCTAATATTATTTCAAATTTTTACAAAGATATTATGTAATATGAATAGACTGATAAAACCATTCAACAAAAGCTAGAACATTTTTTTTATTTGATTAACTTAAAAAGGAATTACAATCAGCATACAACTGCAAAAAAAAAAAAAAGGAATTAAAATTAGCATACAGTTGCAAAAACAAAGACCCAAGGATTCAACCTACAATCTGTTGTACAGAGCAAATTAAAGCATAAGGAAAATGACTAAAATATAGGGCAGCAATTGAAAACCATAAACTATCCACAAAAGGACCAAATGCAATGGAGGATAAAGTAGTTGTGAGTCTTTTAATCTCTACAAATCATCCTCCAAGCTGTTTTAAATCTGTTGTCAACAAATCCTTCACTACACTCTTGATTGCCACGAAAGACAAATCCAAGATAAAAATGTTGCAATCATTTTATGGGGGAAATTACATGAAAATGTATAAAAATGCATGTGTCGTATCACTTATCTCCAATGGCCAGGAACTCTGCTACAAAGTATTTATTGAAGGCCTCTTCATTAAGCAATCATGAGCTTTATAGGAATTGCTTACACCTAAATATACAAGCAAGTCTGTAAAATCCTGCAGATTTCCACTAAGAATGCAACTCGCATAACTTTTATAAACTGAAACAAGGAGTCTCAAACCTTCCAAACACACTAGAAAACCAAGTTTCCTCTTTAAACTTGTAGTCAATTCCAGTAGTTTTAGCCTCAAAAGCCTCAAAATATAATTGTATCTCTCTCAAGGCAACTTGAAGGTTAGGTTTGAATTGGAGAGACGGCCGCAGAAGGGAAAGGTGGGGAGAAAGATTGACACAGATGATCTGAGCTTCCATTTGAATGGTATAAAAAGTGTGAGAAAAGGTAGCGACGCAATGGAGTTTCCAATTTTTTTTCAAAATGATGTGTCTAAAGTTTTATGAAATGATATTGAGGTGTGAAGCAGCGCCGAGGAGAGCAGTTTTCCATGACTAATTTTGAGGAGAAAGAGCCAAAAGATTGAAAAAAAATAGTTCCATAAGCACTAGGCATGAACACAAAACCAAAAAGCATGCTTGATAGTCTCCTTTTTAGAACAAAAAGAGCATGATGGTGTTGGTGAGATGAATGAAAGACAGTCTCCAATGGGTACTTTAACATGCATAATTTTCCATGCAACCAATTGGGCTTGAGCTTCAACTTTGGATTTCCATGTAAGAGCACTCAACTTATTCCATTTGGTTCGTCCAAATTTGCAGTGCCATGTATAGTTAAGATGGACATCTAGCGAAATAATAGGGAGGATTTGTTTATAAACGATTTTAAGGGGGAATGCACAAAGGTGATGATTGTTAGGCCATTTCCAATCTATGAGGAAGTTGTCATGGTAAGGTGTAGGCAACAGATAAAATAGATCATGTGGAACAATACTTTAAATATGAAGAATTGGGTTTTCATTGCAGGAAAGCTTGAGTTGTGTCTTAAGCTGGTGCCATGTTTTCTAGTTAAATCTAACTAGATTCTAGAGCTCTCTAAAAACTTGAATTCCTTTGTTAAATAAATTCTTAGCTTTAAGGATTTTACTGAAAGCAAGCAAGGCATTGTCCAGCTGAGCAAGACGATTCCACCATATTGAGGAGGAGGCAAAATGTAAACCATGGCTCAAGGATTGGGCATACCAAGAAAGTTTTTTAGAAGTAATTTTCTAGGCTTTCCAAATGTAATTGAAGGGGGCTAAACCATGGGTTTTGAAATAAGAAGCAAGTAAAATCGTATCCATCCATTTCACCGATCCCCATGACCAACTAGCAGTAGTTGTTTGAATATGATGCCAAACCAAGTGTTTCCAATGAGCATCACCATCCAAGGCCCACACAATCCACTTTGTGCAAAGATAAATTCCTTGTGTATAAGGGTTACTGATTCCTAAACCTCCTCTATCTTTTGGTTGAATACAATGGATCCATGAAGTAGCAAGCTATCCTTTTTTGTTTCCCCATTTAGCCCAAAGGAAGCTCCTAATTAGTTGAGTCAACTGACTGTAGCAGGTTTTGGAAGGCAACCAACAAGAAGAAATGTAGACATGGCTAGCAATAAGGATCTTATTAGCAACTTGTAATCTACCAGCCATAGAGAGAAATTTGTTTGTCCAATTTAAAAGTTTCTTTTTGTATTTTAGCCAAGAACCAATTCCACATATCTTTCAGCGAGACTCCAATACCAAACAAAATTTCATGGTATCTAGTAATAACCTATGTTTAACTTCTATCCACTCGCTTGAGATCCAAGGGGGTCAAGGGTTGGGCCTTGTCATGAAAAACTTTATTTTATGCATGGCAAGTTTAGACCCTAAAATAGAGCAAGAAAGATCTAAAATATCTAGCATGTTAGCCATTTCTTCTTCTAAATTTTGGATGAAAAGCATGATGTCATCAACAAAATGGGAATTGAGAGTGGTTGCATTTCTAGGGAGAGTGATTCCATGAATAATTTTATTTGTAAGCACATGCTAAAAAGATATTTGAATGCATTAGCAGCAAGGACATACAAGAATGGGGCAAGTGGGCAGCCTTGGTGAATGGATCTTTGCAAGGGAAACAAAGAATAAAGGATACCATTTACAACTCTTGCATTAGCATCTATGAAAAGCATTTTAATTTGGTCACAAATTTTAGGGCCGAAACTAAGCCAATTAAACATTTTGAGAATAAAGGGCCAGCGAATACAATCATAAGCCTTATCAAAGTCTAATTTATTGATAAGAGCATTTTGCACTATTTGAAGATCCCATTCAAAAGTCTCCCATGCAAGGACCAAGTTGTCTAAAATAAATCTCCCCCTTAAGAACCCAGTCTATTCTGGTTGTACTATTTCTTGAGAAATATATTTAATTCTTCGTGCTAGGGCTTTAGCAATAATCTTGTAGGAAGTACTGAGGAAAGTTATAGGTCTCCATCCATTGACAATATGCTCATCCTTACCTTTGCGTATGAGTTTAATTAGTCCTTGGTTAATAGTACATCCTAAGGATCCAATCTTAATTCCTTCAAGATACCCATTAAAAAAGTCATCACAAATGTGGGGCCAAAGGGCTCTATAAAATTCCAATGGCAAACCATCCATTCCTAGACTTTTTTCTAAAGCCATGCATTGAAGGGCTTCATCAAGTTCCTCTATTGAAAGGAGGTGATCAAGGTATCTACTATAATCAACATCTATCTTCTTAGGAATGTAACCAACAACACTATCTTCAAGAATGGGGAGAAGAATGTAATATTTAGTGTCATCAATAAAAAGGTTCTTGAAGTGGCTATAGAAAATATGCATTATATCATTTTGATTGGACTGCAGATTGTCATCAGCTGATTTAATCATAGAAATATGTTCAGTATTATGTTTATGTTGAAGATAATGGAAGAAAAATTTAGAGCCTCGATCTCTCTCTTTAATCCATTGTAATCAAAAATGGATTTGAGCTCCTTTGTCTCTATAGACAGCCATTTTATGGCAACTGATTTTTAGCATTAATCACATATTGTTATAGGGTGTTGTCATAAGGTTTGTTTGCTAAACATGCATGACTATGTTGGGTGATCCTACAATAGTGGTTTACAATTTTTGGCCATTGGACACTAAAATAATTTTTTTTAACTAAATCTTCACTTTCGGACATCTATAGTGGCTAAACCGTGAGGAATTTGAAGATGATGCAAACTAGAGTTTCATGACATTTTGTCTGTAGATTCTATTTTTTTTTTTCAAAAATTTTGGAACCAGTTTACACTTCTTTTTCCATCTCCCTCGAAAACCAGTTTTTTTCATAAAACAACATTATAAAAAAGTGATGCTCACTGTATAACACAACTTTTTTTCCATGAAAGATAAAATTCTAATTCTTTTGAAGTTAGATTTTTAACTCTGATATCTATTGCTTCCACTTGGTTAGATATTTTTTTATTGAATATTTTTTCTTTAATCAAATTTCAAAGTCAAACCAATTACAATTCAGACATAGGGTGATTGTATAATGCATAACTTTTTTGTATGTATCGAAATTGAATTTTCTTTTTTTTGTTGGATCAAGGACTTCAATATCTGGTGTACTCATATTTTTCAAAAACAAATTGATAATTTGCTATTTTTACACATGTGCAGAATAAAGAGATTGATTTTCGGTGAAAAACCTATGTTTAATAAAACTAAAAAAATAAATACATAATAAAACCAAAACATATTAAAATTATATTCGTGGGATAGGTCATTCTGAGGAATAGCTTATTTCAGTGGGGTTTGTGATGTCTCTAGCATTTTTGTCTTCAACCCAAGCTCCAAAGTGCAAAAATTAACAGGGGGGATGAGAGATAAGGGGGTTCAAATGAACCCCTAAGGGTTCAAACAAACCCCCAAGGGTTCACTCGAGAACCACCCTTCCATAAGGGATTTTTTTTGGTTTTTGGGTGGGAAAGAATTAAAAGGGTTCGCTCAAAGCAGTAGGTTTGTATGAACCCCTAAAATCAAGTTTTTTGCCATGGGGTCATTTTTTGTGAGTTTTTCTTCCTCACTTGAATTGTGAACCACTATTGTGGCTTCACCCTGTTCAAGCTGCCCTTTGAGGGATTTCTCAAGTCTACGATGTTTGGTTGCAACTCTTCTACCATAATCACAAAGGAAAGAGACCTACATCTACTTATTGTTCTTTCCCACCAGCTAATCTAGCTACTTTGTTGGGGTCTTGGTTCAACATTCCAGGTGGCTAAGAGACCAATACAATCTTGGTTTTTGAGATGTGTGACATTAAGCTTATAAGGAAGGTCATTAGGGAGGGGGTAGATGCAACAAAGGAAAGGGTGATAAATATTGGAAGGTGATTAGAGAGAGTGGCGGAAAGGTCTAAAGAGACAAGGAGGTCAGCATGTGATGGAAGAATGGCATAGCTCGAAGAGATGTAGAATCGGTCTAGTCGAATTGATTTTCTTAAGGACCCTAGTTACTCCAAGTGTACCAATGAGGGATTTGGAGATTGAATTTACCAGAGGGGGATCATGAACACCAAGGGAATTCTAAGCAAGGGTCCAAGATTCAAACTCAAGGTTAGACAATCGAGTAAAGGGTTCCCAACTACGGTCAAAGGTTATTCTACCATGTTGAAATCACCCCCCAAAACCCACTCAGCATTGGGAAGAGAAGAACATAGCCAATCCCAAAGGTTGATTCTCTCAATAGAGGAATTAGGAGCATAAATTGAGCAAAAACCCAGAAGCATGTCCTTAATGAGGGTGGTGGCCCAAACACAATGGACATTGGGATCGAATCTAGAAGCCACTAGATGTTTAGCCAACCATGAAGCTAAACCCAACACCACGCCTCCTCCACCATCAGCATGATTAGTATGCACGAAATTAACCTTAGGCCAAATGGAGGCAAGAGTCACATCAAGATGAACTGCACTAACTTTAACTTCCTGAAGCATGAGAACATCAATCTAGTTATTCTGGACAGATTTTTTGACACGATATTTACATGCAAGAAGTGTCAATCCACACACGTTCCAAGATTGAACTTTACACTTCAGTGGGAGCAGTCAAGGAGGGTTTCCTCATCTAACTGTAGCAAATAAAACTGATTCTCTAGTAATTTCTTCTGAGTTTCCATCATAATATCTTGTCTAAGGTGCTCAACAATGTGATCATGACTCATAGGCAATCGGGTTTCATTTTGAGTTAAATTTCTTACAGGGCTGCTTGATTGCAGTAAGTGATTATAATTTGTTGAAGTAACATGATTGGGAAAGGGAGTTTCCTTCATACTTTTAGAGGCTCTAGCTTGAGAGGCCACGACAACGTCTTTGTAGGATACTCCTTCAAAGGAAAAAGATGAGTAAATAGGGGAGGTGGGAGAGGGGGGTGAAGAAGGGGGATTGGGAACAAGATGAGTCTTATGTTGGGCTGGCGAAGAGAGGTGTGGTGGATGATGGGGCAACGCAGACGTTTGAAGATTATCAGTAGATGGAGGGTCATCTAAACGGAATTTGTCTGCAACAGGCTGAGATGATTTGGGCTGACGGAAGGGGCAGTCGTGGATCAGATAACCTTCTCTACGACAATAAAAAAAGGCATTTGGTTTATAATATGCAAGTGAAAACTAAGTCGTCGTCCTAAAAGTTAATAATAATGTTTATCCTGGATATTTAAAAAAATAAAAATAAATAAATATTGACAGAAGTAAGGCGAGTAAGAGCACTTTTATTTCCTCTTTGTTTTTTAAGATTCATCATAATTACCTGTGTGTCTATACAACACCGCAGAATGAAGTGGTGTTTGGCCGTCGTGTCTCTTCATATTACTGTTGGAATCCATGCAATCCAACAATCTCTCAACGATGTCTGTATGGCCATTCTGGGAAGCTATAAACAGAGCCGTCTCACCCTGACGATTTGATACGTTGATCAGGTCATCATCACAGCCATACTCGAGTAGCACCTCCACGACCTTATTATTTCCCCCCTTTGTGGTTTCATGAAGAGCAGTGTTTCCTTCACCATTTCGAAACCTCAAAAAGTTAGCGGTCCATTAATCTCCTTCCATTAATTTAAGGAACTTTTCCACCAATTTGTGATGGCCATACAAAGCCGCAAGGTGAAGTGCACTATTTCCGTGTGAATTTTTTGCCCTAATAAATTCACTCCCCGTTGTTGATTTTATGTCGACCTCTTGAAGCAGCTTCTCAATAAATCGCAGATTACCCTGAGAAACTGCTATATGCAGTACACTATTCCCTAGGGCGGTAAACTTTTTGAAAATATTGAGTTCAGCCTTGAGTCTGTTAAGTTCATACAGATCTCTCGAATCAGCGGCTATATATAGCCGACTGTCCATTCCTGGCAAGAGATGGGCAGATTCATCCATGGAGTCGGTCATGCCTTGGAAGGAATGGGTAGATTCAAACATATTGCTCAAGAAATAGGATCAGAAATGAGAAGGCCAGGATTCATGACAACCTTTATTCAACATACTGAATGCACCCAGTGAGCCTATGTATATGTAGGCTAGCTATCTATGTAATATCGTTATACAACATTAAAAAATCAAAGTAATAAAAACCAAAAATATTTTTTAGTTTATTTGTCTATATACGATCAATTATTTAATAGAATTAAATGGTAAATTCAAAACCCCTTTGTACGGTATACATGTGAAGAAAAAAAAAAATTACAAAATTAAAATTATTAGAAAAATATTTTATTTTTATGATATTTTATATTTAAAATTTAATAAATATGTGATTTTTACAGACTATAAGTCAAAACTTATTGTAAAAATCTAATATCTTTAAATAAATAGAAACATAATTTTTAAAAATTATATATTTTCATCTATAATATAATTATCATATTGTACATTCTTAAAAATATAGGGGTCTAGCTCAATTGACTAAAGCATCTTATTGTAGGCAAGAGGTCATGAGACCTACTCTCCCCCACCTCTCTAGTTTAGAGGGCATGTTGCACCAACATTAGGCCTAGAAAATTCAAAAATATTTGAATATCAACAAAAAAAATTAAGAATAAATAAGAATAAACAAGAAAAAGAAAATTTTAGAATTATACATCTGCACATAATTTTTGAATAATAAATTTTAAAAATATTTATTATTAAAAAAATATTAAAATAAAAGACGTGAGTGATTAAAAACAAATTGTCTAAATATTTTTTTTAAATAATATTATAACAAGTATGGAAATTGAAAAGGGGCCAATTTAAAAAACTACACGATTCTTAATGTTTAGCAGAGACCTCTACAGATTGACATGGCGGTGTTAAGCGGCGTGGGGTGAGTAGTGTGAGGAAGCACATATTGTATAATAATTAAGAATATATATATATATATATGTGTGTGTGTGTGTGTGTGTGTGTGTGTGTGTGTTATGATTTGTATAACTAGCTTAGTTATCTTATTCAATAATCTATCTAAATTACGCTGAGAGATATTTTTTATTTTATGTATGCGTAAGTACTTTTTATTTTAGAAACAATATAGTGGAATGAAAATGAATTATTTTAGCATTGTTTCCAAAGTGCAAGGTTTGGTAGGTCTTTTGTTTTGAAAGTGCTTATTTAAGGATAGATATTTTTGTGGAGCATATTGATTATTGAGAGTATTGATATTATTAATATATAAAAGTAGAAAATGTCAATAGTGAAATAAGAAATGCATTGTATTTTTACAAATGTTGATTGTATTGAAAATGGTAGTATAGATTTTACATTTGTTAATTTCTAATTACAATTTACATTATTTAATTAGAATTTGAAATAGTTAAATTTATATTATTATTTTTTTAAAAAAATTGAATAAAAAAAAAGGGAGAAATTATATTTGGAAATTAATAAATTAACTTTTACTTAATGGAAAGAAATAGTTAAATGGAAGTAGAAATTAATATTGATGGTATTTGTCATCATTATTTTGAAGAACACATAACTTGACAATTGTTAGGAAGGTCTTTTTTGTGTTTTAGAATTGTTTAAGGAGCAAATGCATTAAGTGTAGGAAAGCCTATTTGTGTTAGTTTTATAGATTTTTTGAATAATAGTTGCATGTAAGGCTTGCAAAAATGTAAGAATTAGTGTATAATACTATAATAGTGAATTTGTTTTCATAGAATAAAATATAAGATGGAACATTTGAGATATAATGAATTTGAAATCAAATGTTGTTTGTATTAAAAACATTAGTATGTTAGAAATTACATTAGTTAATTTCTAAGGCTTTAAGCCTATTTTATTCTGCTTTTCTATTTGAAATTTGTTTTCCTCTCTTCATTTTTTCATATCTGTCGAATGTGAAAGGAGGCATAATGTGGATGCCTTGTATAGACTTGACATGAGAAATTCCCACAAATGTTAATCATGTTCTTTCTGTTGGTCCTATATCGATCGTTGCATTTTGAAGAGTTAGACCTTGTGATTTGTGTATTGTTAGTGCCCAAGCTAATCTTAAAGGTATTTGGATTATGCTTCCTCGTTGAATTGGTGTGATTGGTATAGTAAATGGGTGTTAATTATCGAAAGGTATTCCAAAGTAACTGTCGAATTTGACCAATACATATGTTGGTGGTTGTGGTGGCCCTGTTCCTGGTTTGTATACAATCTGTTGAACTAATCCGAGAGCTCCATTTACAAGTCCTGCTTGTATGCACAAATTTGATGTTAGCATAACTCTTGCATTTGTACTCAATAGTAACTCAATATCTAGTTCGTCATCGGCATTATCTTCTGCTACATTGTTACCACCATTTTTGGTTGGAACGCTGCGTGCAACTGGTTTTGCCAATGAGTATAATTTTTTCCTGTTGTGGATGTGAACATTTTCATTTGTTGCAAACAAATGAACATTGTTTTCAAAAACTGCATTGGTTGTTGCATCAAGTCTTGTATTAGATCTTGTCATTAGAAGTTCCCAGTCTTCTATAGTTGGGTTTGCATCTTTAATGTTTGCTAGCAATTGACGAAATCTTTCTTGATCATTGTTTAATCCATCTTGTCTATAAATGTGATCTAAAGTAATTACATTTGTGAATTCTTCCCACAATATTCTAGCTCGTCTTTTGCTGCTATAAGCTGGTTTATCATTAACATGTGGTAACTGTCCGAGGTCTCCAACCAAAATCAATGATATTCCTGAAAGAAATTTATAAATTTTATGTTAATTTTTTTTGATAAAAACTCAATTGTAGTGCATATAAAATAAATTTTGCTAAAATGAATAATATATGGTGTTTTATTGTCCTTTGAGAGGCATACCTGCAAAGTTTTGATGTGAATTTTGTGGAAAAGCTTGACGGAGTCGAGAATCTATGTTTTCAAACAATTTTTCACCAAGAAAGCTCATTTCATCAAACAATATATATCTGATATGTGCTAATTTCTATTGGAAATGTGTTAATCTTGTTCCTTCAAGTCATTTGAAGTCTCTTATTGGAATTTTTAATTTTGAATGAATAGTTGATGCTCTGATATTGAATGTTGCGATTCCTGTTGGTGTGAGTAGAAGAAGGGGAGATTGATTTGGCATTGAAGCTTTTTGAAGTGCTTCTTGTATTGCACCTATAACATATGACTTTCCCATTCTTGATGTTCCTTGAATAATCATAAATAGTGGCGATTTATTCTGATTAGCAGTGTAGTGTGAGAGGATAATATTAACTGCTTTTTTTTGTTTATTGCTGAGATTTCCATAGGTAGTAGATTGTGTTACATTATTATGAATTGGAGAGCTAATATTTTTCGTGGTGTTAATGAAATTTATAGCTCCACATGTGTATTGTTCACTTTTGAAATATGTAGACCAATCTGTCTATTTGTCTAAATCTCTTTTTCCCAACATATCTATCTCTGAAATGTGCATGTTTTGACCATGTTGTAGCCTTGATATGATTTCCCATTCATGCTCCGTAGTAGTATGTTGGATAATATTACTATCTTCTGATTCTGAATCAATATTGTCTTCAATACTTGTTGTAATTGTTCTTCGCTCGACATGCCATTGATTATAGTTGAATTTTTCCCAATTTGATATTACTGAATCATTGTTATGACCAATATCTCTGCTAATGTCACGGAATGGTTTGTAGAGTAGCAATTCTGAAAAGCAAAAATTGAACCATTTGTTTGATTCTCTTGGTGGAATTGATATAAATTTAGGAAATACTCATACAATAGTTGGGTTTTTCCTTGGATTCCATTTGATTTCATTTTTACGCTTAACATTATATATCCATGATTTTGCTGAATCAATTAGCGATACTTCTTCCATGTGTGGGGGCCTTATTTTGTATGCATCAATGTAAGATAGTACTTGTTCTTCATTGTTATTATTTTCACATAATAACACACGTTTGAAGACTTATGTTGATACATGTAGAGTGATAAATCTTCTGCTGCTTTCCACTAACGGTAGTTCTAATAACATATGGCTTGTTTCTTGTGCTCTAATTTCCCTTTCTATTATTGTTTCAGTTAGAAGATTCTTATAAGCTTTTGCAGCAAGATCATCTGGATTTTCTACATTTGCAAGACGTATTCACATTTGTTGGTATGTTTCTAAGCTTCTTTCTGCTTTTTCCGCATACTTTGCAATGTATTTAACCACAGCAAGTTTTGAAAGAACTGGTTGCCTGTCTATATTTTCTCTCCATAGTTGCAAAATGTATCGGTTGTGTGAGTTCAGTCTATCATCATTTCGAAGAGGCTCAAATTTTCTTTCACCAGTTTCTAAATTTTCATATAATCTTGGTCCTTCTAAATTGAGTGGCCATGGAGTATTATATCTATAAGTCATATTAATGCCATTTAATTATATTTTTTAAATTTATTAGGAAAAAACATATGGTAGAGTAATGTACATAAATTTTGTTGGAATACGTACCTACAAATCATTTTTCCCTTTTTTTCTCGTAAGCATGCACCTTTTCTGCAAATTGTATGTCTTTGTACACTGTTTTCTATCTCCTCATAATCCTTTTCTACATCTGTTTCTGCAAGTTGCCTTGTGTTTTTGAGACATGGATGAATAGCATTATTTTGGAATTCCTGTAATAGGAAGTTGAATTATTTATTTTCTATAAGAAGGCTTGAAGAAATGTATTTACATGTATTTTTTTTGCATATAAGAAATGTACCTTGAAATTTTGTCCAGTTGTAGTATGTCGAGGATTCCATGCATGAACAATGTAGTTGAAGTACATTTGTGCTGCATTTCGTTGTTCATTGTTGGACCAATCAATAGCATCCATGTTTGGCGCTCCATGTATCCATAGAAATCCATGTATGTGTGTTGATCCTCTATGTTGCCACTCATATCTGGACCAATAATCTTAAACATTTATTCCTTTTTGAAGGATTTCTTTTCTAAAATGAGAGTGACGTAAGTGCATGTATTGTGCTACTATATGAGGGTTGTTGATAATATTTTTTTTTTGCCAAAGTTGTGCATGGCGTGGATCTGTTGGTTTTGTTCCTGGCATTAGTGCATGTAGATCTGGCCAATACAAGTCTGCTGCACTCAATGTATAGAATATTGTAGGTGTACCAATTTTATGTAGCATGTCTATCAATTCTGCACGACATTTTGTCCAATATGATCTTGTGCCTCTTAAAGAAGTTTCGTATCACATCAATCTATCTGCAAGATTTGATGTTGGTGTAGTTCTTATATGATCACATAACTCTTGTATAGTGATTGGCATATCATGGATATTTCTTTTCACAAAAATTGCAGTAGATGTTTGTGCTCGATGCCTCATTGTCATATTTGTCATATAATATTGAAATCGTGGATGTTTTGCAAAACGACCATCTTTGTATTGAAATAGGTGCTTTACATATTCGTGAAGATGTATTTGTTTTATTCGTGGCTCTAACCAATCACATATACCATCAGGAAATAAAGTTGGAAATTCCATATCAAGTAATCATGATGTTACATATTCATTTATTGGAGATGAACTAATTGTTGGCCAATCAATAATTGATGGTGGATTTGTATTTGGGTTGTTAACCCATGCATGAATCAACTCCATTTCTGTTTGTTCATTAAGTGTTTGAGAAGCCATTGATGTAGTGTGATCAATGCTATCACCTTCGTCAATATCCATTACTTGTCCAAGAATCAAAGTTTCATTTGTATCTGTATCTAATTCAATATGCACTATTCTTAGTTGATGAAAAATATTTTCATCAAAGTTTGAAGATAAATTGTGTAGATCATTTGGATCAATTGTGACGTCAGAGTAAAATTTGTCGTGCGTGATTTTGTATTGTAACACTTTATAAACACGATCTTTTTTCACTGTGAAATGGTAATTAGTGCCACGTTGATCTTTCCTTCGAACTATTATGATTGGAAAATCTATAATACAATGAGGCAATTTCTTTGCTATGTATTCAATATGTTGTGGAAAGCTTATAGAGTGTCCTTTATATTTATACTGACCACCCCTTGCATGTGTAACTTGCAGAATTGGGCTTACGCGAGCAATTAACATTTCTTCCACTTGCGTGAGTTTTGATAGTTCTTTTGGTTGTTCTCCTAGATTCATATTATTTGTAGCTGAAAATCTATTCACACCTCTCTCTTGTTTGCATCTATTGCAAATTGCACCCTGTGTAGTTTGAGATATTTTAATTCCGATATAACATTCTTCACAAATATGACAAATTGATGGGGATTTGTATGTATCTAAATGCTTTTGGAATACCATTTCGATATGTTTGAAGTCAGTTGCAAGCAGCCCATTTGGATTAATTATTGTTGGAACATATGAATTTGAACCAGAATGGGAGTCATTTTCTTGTTGAAAGCTATCCATGTGTATATTTTGTTCCCCTATATTTTCCGATTGTGAATGTTGTATATTTAATTGTAATCTTTTCCTAAAATATCTTATTCTATCTACTTCATTCCTTTTTTTCCTTTTTTCATCTCTTTCTGCATCAGTCATTTTCTGCCATTGTTGTTTTCTATATTCTCTAGGGTATTCTTTTTTATATTGTTTCCTTTGTTCTTCAGATTAAAATTGTTTCTTTGGGCGTCCCATATCTAACAAACAAAAGTCAATCCTATAAATTTAATGAGTATGAAAGGAGAAATATAATAACACTTTATGAAATACAGTTTACTAATGATTTTGTAATTTCTTAATGTTTTTTTTTTATAACTACAATATCGCTTGAATTGCTTCAAGTTAAGAACCATAGTTGCATTCACAAAATCTATTATTGTAAATAATTATTTGTAATATTGATTTGTGTACATTGAAAGGAATGCTTCAAAATTAAATTGTAGATATATCTAAAAAGTCAGTTGGAAAGCATTGTTAAAATCCATTGAACTATGATCCTATTAAAATGTTAACAAACTTCACATGTATAAAAAACGTAGGTATACAATTAAATATAATTATATACATATATATATGAGAAAAGATATCTTAAGAGATATATGATTGAAAATACATTTGTGTTTTACAAAGTATGTGTATAGGAGTTATTAACATGTAGTAAATCACTATAAATGGGAATTGTAGAAATTTTTTAGTTATGGTTGAAGAATATTTTTAATTGTTCAATAATTTTGAAAGATAATCCTTGCTCATAGTTTTTATCATGGTATAGTTTTTTTTATTAACAATTGGTTTTCTTCAGCATCGATATTATCCATGATATAAAAAGGAAAGAAAACAAAATTATTATGGAGATTTTAATTAACATTGAATGTATTTGAAAGAATATGTATAACAATCATAATTGTATGTTGGACATGTTTACAAAAAGTATAGAATTATATACATATATGACAAGGAATGTAGAAAGAAGATGTCTTAAGAGATATTTTATTGACAATACATTAGTTTCTTACAAAGTATGTACCCATGAAGTATTAACATCATTCAAAACACTATGCATGGGTGTGTTTTAAATACACAAATGTTTACAATTTTTTTGACTCAAAATATGAAAGCCCCAAATTTAAGCAATTGAATCTAATAGAACCTTACTTTCAGATGAATAATCAAAGTCCTTTGTTTTTATGATTGTGCACTTTAACCTTTCTTCATTGTTGTAAGCTTCTTTTTGCACTTGGACTATGAATATATATTTCTTGAAGAGTACTTTGCGGATAATGTTTGCAAACTTCAAATCATCTTGATCTTTGTGCTTCAATGTATATAATTCCTTTGCTGTTATTCCCAATATTTCTTCTCCTACTTTTTCAAAAGATGTAGCCCAAATTGAACCTGTATGATCTTGCAGTTGGCATTGAAGGAGATATCTATAATCACAATTACTGAAACTCTTATCACATTTTTGACAATACCAATTATCATTTCCATTTTTCTGCACATTTTTTTTGCATATCTTACCTTCAGTCTCCAAGGGGCAAGCAGTGTAATAGAAATTATCATGCTTGATGAAAGACAGTGTAGCTTTAAGTAACATCCATGTAGTTGTATCGCATATTAAAAGTTGTTGACCTTTTATTTCTTCCATTGTTTTTTGCATTAAAGGTTGAGTAATAGATGAATTCTCCTTTGTAATAGAGGTAGAAGTGAAGTTTTTTCCTTCTGTATTAAACCAAGATTGTAACTCTTCTGACTCTAGAAGATCTGGATTTATTAGAAGCTGGGTTGTGCTGATTGTGCCTAAAAATTTTCCACCATAATCACTTATTCTTGTAGCCTTTAGAACGAGAGTTGGTAAAATTCCTGAATCACATAACTGTTGAAGTTCTTGACCTTCCTTGTTGCAAAAATCACCCCACATGGTGAAATCAATTTTGCAGTTTGACTTGTCGCTAAGTTGAATTGTTTGTTTACGAGTTTGACTGCCATTCTTTTTGAATATTGTATAACATGGCTTAATTGATAAAATAATTCCAATGATATCAACCATTGAATTTCATTCCATGTCCTTAAGTTTGTTTATTGATGTGAAATTGAAAGAGTGCTTGGGTATCAATGTGTCCTCCTGAATACATAAATGAACAGTGGAATTTCTTTGCAACAATATTTCCCACTTGTTTGTATTGTTGAATTTTTTATTTGCAAGTTTGACAATCCCATTTGATATTGTAAAAAATTTCCCACTTTCTATAGTAAAATAGAATTGCTCTGCAATTGCATTGAAACATGTTACTCTTATTTCACCTCCATTAGAATCAAGCATATCGAAGGAAAAAACTTTTCCTTCTCCATTTGCATTTTTGAAGTGGTAAAGTTGTTGTTTCATAGTCACTCTAGCTTTTATTGTCCATCTACTCTGGTAAGGATTCAAAGCTTGAATAGGAATGATTCTTTTAGGAGCTTGAGTTTCTGAAGTAATTTCATGATCAAATGTATTGCTTGAAGTTTCCATCCCTACATAGCCATAATTTATGGAAAATTGTTATAAATAGAGTTCATTAAAGGTATTGTTTTGTTCATTGTATTCTACAAACAAGTGAATAAATAAAGACAAGCAAAATATAGGGTATAAACAATAAAATAAGCCATTGTATTAAAAAGAAGATTTAAAATTTAACTAATCAAGTCACGAAAGGATTTCATTTTTTTGTAATTCATTAGTAGTAAAGACATATTTTTGGTGGTATGTAAAGGAATGTGTAATTGCATATATATAAACATGGTTTGAGTTATTCTACAATTTAGTAAATAAATAAAGACTTGTAATTATTGTATTATTATAATAAATTATGTGACTTTTAATTAATATATTATTATAATAAATATCTATAAATTAATATATAAATGAAGTACTGGAATGAAAAGAAACAATAGTAAGAGAAGTTTTTTGTGTTGAGGAAACCCTCTAGAGTATGAAAACCCAGTTCGTACATGAAACTACTCTTGTATTATAGTCTATTGCTCAAATAGATGAGTACAATTGTCAACATGTTTAATCTAAAGCTAGATGATGTAGAGTTTTCTAGCAAATTATCTAAAAGAATGTGGGGAATGTTTTGATAGAAAGAGTTCCAAATGAACTTAGCTGCTAAAATTGTGTAGCCCAAATAATTGAATGAAACCCTTTATGAACTTGTTCTTACGCAATGTATATTAGAAGCTCTATATTAATATAGTAATTATGTTTTTTTGTAGAAATTAATCTTTATAATATATTTGTAATGAGTTAATATATTTGGGCATCACAATCATTTGTTTGTGATTGAAGAATTTAGAGGCATTTCAATCACAGTAGGGATGGTGGACAAATTGAAGGAGTTTTTAAGGGATGCAATAACTTTGACAAATTCGGGCTTGATATAAAATATAAACACTGGTTGGAGGATTATACCTTTGATCTTATGGTGCAAAGATACATAGGCTCAATGATGACATGTTTATACCTTCAAGCATCCCATTCATTCAGATCCAAAGAGTTTAATTCAAAATATAATTAGTGATTCTCAATGTTGGCCTTTCAAGGAAGCTTTGGATCTTAATGAGTGGGATGCTTGAAAGTATAAACATGTCATCATTGAGGCTATGTATCTTTGCACCATAAGATCAAAGGTACAATCCTCCAAGCAGTGTTTATCATGAGATGGCAAAGAATTTTCTTTAGCATTTCTACTCTCAATAGAGGGCCTTGAAATTTGTATGTGAACATTTTTATGATCCCAACTGTTGGCCATATTATGATAATATGACGGATTTTGGCACTAAGAGATTAGAGGAACACAATCATAGGCATTCATTTCCAAGAGAGTTTGTAGATAATGAGGATTTGACAATTGATGGGAATTTGTATATGTGTAAATGTTTTGTAATTTGTATATAACATTCTTAACAAACTTAACAAAATTGTCATTTAATAAAATCATAGGTATAGAATTCAATACAATTATATACATATATATGAGAATTAATATACATAGAAGATATTTTAAGAGGTATATGATTGAAAATACATTTGTGTTTTATGAAGTATGTGCATAGGAGTTATTAACATGTATGAAAACACTATACATGTTATTCTTGAAATACATTAGTTATCGTTCAAGAATAGTTTAAAATGTTCAATAATTTCATGTGAAAATCCTTGCTCATACTTTTTGTCATGGTATAGTTCTTTTATAAATCGACTAAATCCTACAACTTTACAAGCCGTATGATGGAATAGTTGTGTAAGATCTTCAATTTCGTGTATTTCTTCTTCTTCAACATCAACAATATGGTAAGTTGCTTCTTCAATTTCTTTGATAATCTTGTCAAAATGTTCATAGATTGATTTGATTAATTTCTGGATTGGTGTTGTGATGTTGACATTTGAGTGGAGAGAGTGATCAAGGACTATTATTGGACTTGTAACTGAGTTGTAGGATTGGCTTTCTTCAACATCGATATTGTCCATGATCTAAAAGGAAAGAAAACAAAATTAGTCCTTAAATCCATTTATTGATGTGAAATTGAAATAGTGCTTGGGTATCAATACATCCTTCTCAATACATAAATAAACGGTGGAATTACTTTGCAACAATATTTCCCACTCATTGTTTATATTGTTGAAGTGGTGAAGTTGTTTTATAGTCACTCTAGCTTTTATTCTCAATCTAAGGAGTGTAAGCTTTAATAGGAATGATTATTTTAGGAGCTTGATTTTCTAAAGTAGTTTTGTGATTCAATTGTTGAAAGTTTCCATTTGTACATAACCATAATTTATGGTAAATTGTTATAAATAGAGTAATTAAAGCTATTGTTTTGTTCATTGTATTCTACAAACAAGTGAATAAATAAAGACTTATAATTAATGCATTATTATAGTAAAGTATTTATTATTATTTTCTAAATTGATATATAAATACTAAATATATATATCATGTGTTAATTAATTTCATTTTATATATATATAATTTATAGAATTTTTTATTTTTTTCCATACGTAAATAGAAATTTAATACCGATGAGTAATTTGATTCAAAATGTTTATAGTGAAAATATTTTGGAAAAATTAAAATAAGTAATTTGAAATGTGTACTGAAGATTTTAAATATAACTAATCAAATCATGTTTTATGCAATTAAATTAATATGCTGAAATGAAATGATAAATACCTTTGTGAACTGTATGAGTCAACTGCGTGTATTATTTGTTTGTGTTTGGGTTGGTAGCTGCAAATAAATATGAAAATGTCAAGAATTAGAGGTATGCAAGCAACATTGAAATATAAAGCAAAATATAGAATATAAACAATAAAATAAGTCATTGTATTAAAATAAGATTTCAAATTTTACTACTCAAGTCATTTACAAATTTCATTTTTGTAATTCATTATTAGTAAAGACATATTTTTTGTGCCATATAAAGAAATTTGTAATTGCATATATTTAAACATGGTTTGAGTTATTCTACAATTTACTAAATAAATAAAGACTTATAATTATTATATTATTATAATAAATTATGTGACTTATAATTAATGATAGTATCATGGATATGGGTATTGAGAGTTGAGAGGTACAAAATCATAGGCATTCATTGGCCAGAGAGTTTGCAGATGATGTTGATTTGACAATTGAGAATGCATTAAAGCATGACCCTTCTAATGATTATCATACGATGTATGAGAATGAGCTTGAATATTTTCTAATGACTATCATGGGCATCCAGGACACTTCTTTGATTCCTGTCTTGGCTATGGTCCAATTTATATCCCATTTGTGGCGCGCTCTCTCTCTCTGTGGATCCAATCAATGTGATTAGAGATATGTGTGGACTTGGGTGTACATTCAACTCAACATTTATATTGAAAATCTCACAGAATAATATTTTTCTGGCATTGTGTTTTACTATCTTCTCATGCATTTGTTGAACCATTGAAGTTCAAAGGTTGTTGTAATGATTGATGTATTGTATGACACAATGGAGACCTTTGAAGGTAAATAACACCGATAGATATTTTTATATTATGTAGTTTTTCTATTTAAACATTGTAGGTAAGCTAAATGTACTGTTTATACTCATAAAAGTAGAAAGTATTATGTTTAGATACCTACAATAGTGAACTATTCTCAATTTGTTTTTGTTTTGAATAGTAAAGTAAAATTATTTTATACAGGTGTTGTAACATTCACCTTGCCAGTCAACCAGAATGCTAAAAATGTTTCCATGAAATAGCATTTCAAAACACTAATTCATAAATGGCATATGGACCAATATTACAGATTCAATTGGGATATTTGTAGCCATTGTGAGCACTATTGGAACAGAGTATTTTGTTCAGTGGTTGGGTTCATTCCAGTGTTTCTTCACACTTACTGGAGTTTTGTATTTTATTTCAACCACCTTTTGGAATCTGTATGCGATCAGGGAAAGGGTATTTGACTAATTTGAGATGGATACAAATTTTAAATGACCAACAAATTTGGTAGTTTTCTTCCATATACACAATTATATGACTTTAATCTCTGGCGTTCTAAAAGTCTGTATCCACATATATGTTGGTCTGAGAGTCATCATATATTTGACCTCAGGTATCCTATAATTTATGGCTTGGAATTTGAGTCCCAAGCCTTCTGAACTTAAAATCGAGGTCATACTTGCCACATGACATATATTCCTGTTCAATACAACTAATTTTCTATTGTGTGTAATACCCTACTATTAGCATCATTACGAATCTAAAATTCCAAATTTTTCTATTAGATGGGGTTTGTCTATGGCCATTTGTTACAAGTAAGAATCAATTTTCACATATTTCTACCAACTTCCTATTTGTGTCCAATGGTGAGGAAGAAATGAGGAACAATTGTTTAGTCCTCTGTCCCTCGAATTTAAGAAAATGCAGGTGTTGAGGCAGAATTGTCTATAAAAGTAATATAGTAGATATGCAACTTAAAAGAATATAGGATATTGACTGTACCGAGGGGTTGCTTGTATTTACTGTGCAGTCCAGAATAACAAGACCTAAGTATTCTTATGAGTGGATGAGTCATGCTCAAAGGAATGGATGGTATGTGCTATTAGATGCTTCGGCTTTAGCCTCCAAGGACATGCATTCTCTTGGCCTCTCATTGGCTATGGTAGGATTTATTATCTGCTGATATTATAAGGTTTACGGGGAAATCCCAACTGGATTTGGACGTCTTTTTATTTAAAAACCTGCCATTCCTTGCCTGCATACATTTTCGGCTGCAAGGGGCATTGGAATGGTGAAGATAGTTCCCATATGCAAAGGGATATCAATCATGCTCAAAGGAATGGATGGTATGTGCTATTGGATGCTTCGGCTTTAAGCTCCAAGGACATGCATTCTCTTGGCCTCTCATTGGCTATGGTAGGATTTATTATGTGCTGATATTATAAGGTTTATGGGGAAATCCCAACTGGATTTGGATGTCTTTTTATTTAGAAACGTGCCATTCCTTGCCTGCATACATCTTCGGCTGCAAGGGGCATTGGAATGGTGAAGATAGTGCCCATATCCAAAGGTATATCAACAGCCTCTACAAATAAAAATTATCTCTGGGTGTAATTTGGATAGATTATTGATATGATCTTGTCTAATTTTTGTCTCTTAGTTGTTTTAATAATTAGCTTTTTTTTTATCAAATAATGGGAATTGCAAAATGTAATAGTGATGTAAGAATCTGTAAAGGATTCATTGGTCTTGTTTAAGGACTCAGTGGAACAAATAAATCAATTCCAGCATACATCTATTGCGATATTAGAAACAACAATCTAGACTCTGAAGAAATTAAAACTTGGAATAGCAAGGACAATGTTGATTTTGTCAAATAGTTTCTCTTCATCATTCGATGTTGTGTAAAATTTCCTCATGGGGTATGTATTGATATTTGTTCTCATACAATAGAAGAAAAGGAGAGTGCTTTGGTTTGGCTTCATCGTAATGCAGACGCGGATTTTGGTTCGTGCGAGGCAAAGGAACTTTTAGATCATTTGAAGTGGCTTGCCAATGAGCCCGTGGTTGTCAAAAGTGGTCATGACATTGTAGAAGTCAAGCTCAGGTGCAGAGGGACAAACGTCCTGACTTTATCTTGTGCATTGGAGATGATATATCACATGAAGACATGTTTGAGGAAATTAGAACTACTATGGCACAATCTATAGTTTCTACAAAATCTGAAACACTATCTCCAAAGAATAATAGTAGGAATGGTGATGTGCAATAGTGGTGGTATGTAAGGATGCGGGACGTCTGACTGCTCTGTCTCCCTCTATTCTAGTAATTCATGTTGCCATGATTGTATAATTGTATGGTTTGGAAGGAAGGTGCAAAAAAAGTCAATATTGAATAAAGAGAAAGCGCCTTTGGGGGAAAATTCTTATGCAACTACCTTGAGTTTAGAGGAGAACGAATGTTTGTTTCATACTTGGATATAAGCTAAAACAGAATCCTTTATTTACCAACAAGAACAATGAAAGTCAAAAGAACATAATAGCTTTGGATATTGGCCAGAGACTAAAGTTGCTTGGGAAAAGATAGGATATGTATGGTGTTTTGTTGCAATGATGATTGTCTCTGGATTATATGTTGCAAAGGATAATATCTTATAAACAAAAGAGGCCATAAAGTTGAGTTTGTGATATCCAAACATAGAGAGTACAGCGCCTAAATTATAAGTGTTAGACTTGGGGACAATTCACAACTTGTGCTGTATTTCAACAAATAGAACAAAATTGCAGTTATGGAATAAATTTAACTACATTTATACAGTAGCTGGAGCGGTTATCAACAATGAGATAGGATCAAAACTGGAGGGTTTAATGTGATATGTAAATAAGGTTTTTCCTGTGGTGATAATGTTCATAATGTTAGATTACTATTCTGTCATTGATGGGTTATATGCTTCCCAGCATAAATTTTGGCACATATAGTGCAAATTTGGTCAAAGGGTGCCCACAGTTGTTTAGTCTCTGTCTATCTACACTTGAATGTTATGTGATGGGTGTCTTGGAAGGTGTTGTGTCCTGGTTTCACCTATATCCCCTCTCTCTCATCAAAACATCAATTTTTTTATGAGCAGCTAATTGAACAACTTCCTCTTATTGTAACTGTTAACTCCCAAGTATTCCAATAGATTCTTCAACTATATGCAAAAAGTAGAACTCATTGACAATATTTGTACAAAGATTGAAAAAGTTAACACATCGTCCACAAGCAATATTGGAAATTGTGAAAACATGCATAAATTATACCAAAAAAAATACAAATATACAATTATATTCATTTTTTCAAATTATGTACATGTGATATGTACAATGAAGATGTATTTACTAATATTTGATGATGGATATACATTGTTATTGTACAAGGTATGTACATATGAGTTATTTACAAATTAAGGATATACATCGTTTAGAAAAAGTAAAAACTATTCAATAATGATCTTGGATGAGCCTTGCTCGTACTGTTCGTCATAGTAGATTTCTTTTTAAAAAGAGCAGAAACCGCCTACTTTCCTACATGTTTTATGGAACTCTTTTGCAATTTCTTGCATTTGTTGCACTTCTTCTTCTTCGATAGCAACAGTAAGGTGCGTTGCTTCTTCAATCTCTTCAATAATCTTTTTTGAATGTTCAGAAATTGATTTAACTAATTTTGCAATTGGTGTATCATTGTACACATTTGAACTGACAGAATCATCATCTGAAATTACTATTGGATTTGTTACTGAATTTCCCATTTCATTTTGGTGACCTTCAATATTTTCCATTATCTAAAAAAAACAAATGAAATTATTATTCAAAAATTTGAAGCAAACGTGGTAACAGTATTAGCTAAAGAACAAAGTGTAATTTTTTTGGAAAATGATTTATTTCAAAACTCTGTTTTTAGTAATTTTCACATTTGATACACTCATTAGTTGCCTTCAACAATGAATAAATAAATATCTAAATTCCAAAAATTGTGGGTTTGCATGCAACATACAAATATAGAGGAAACTATAAATTTTAAACAATACAAGAAGTCATTCTATAAAAAGAAGATTTATAATTTAATGAAAAATTGAAGTGATAAATACCTTTGTAAGCTTTCTGAAACAACTGTGTCTGATTGCTTGTATCTCTTTTTTTTCTAGCTGAAGAAAAAAACCTCCAAATTTCAGAAATAAAATATCAACTGTAAGACTGACTGTTATAAATATAAATGTGAAATATCAGAAATAAGAAAATTTATAATTTAATGAAAAATTAAAGTGATAAATACCTTTGTAAGCTTTGTGAAACACTGTGTCTGATTCTATTTGTTTTCTAGCTGAAGAATAAAGCCTACAAATTTCAGAGGAAAATATCAATTATAAGACCGATTTTTATAAATATAAATGTAAAATATCAACTGTAAGACTGACTGTTTCAATTTCTGACTGACTGGTATTTTTAAATGTTTTTAAAAAAAAAAAAAAAACAACGGATAAAAGTAATTTTAAACTATTCATTATCTGAAGGACATAATTCTCAGTAAGATTAAATACAATCCATGAATAAGGTTCCAAATTTAGACATAAGTCTAAAGTATTGAAATAGAAGATAGTTCAAAAAGTCAGATATTGCCTAAGATGATTGAATTCTAATATTAAGAATTTCAACAGAATGCTTCATGTAGCTGCAGACTTAAAGTTTATTTAGCACGTCTAGCAGTCATCATTAGAGGAGATTGACAAGAAGTTTTGAAAAAATGACAATCACCTTAAGGTATAAATAAGGCAGCCAAGATTAACAAAGTTCCATAACAAGCTTCTGATGAAGACATGATTCACAACGAAAAGTTTACTATGATAAAGACAGAGTATTGAATAAGACAGTCTAAATCATGGACTTTGAAAAGAGAGCAATAACAATGAAAGAACATGAATAAAGGACAATGATATAATAGGTCCAAACAAGGTAGAGATCTTTTGAAATAGTCGTATAAATGATACAATTAGGGTTGACAAAGCTAGCATATTCAAGAAGGTGGGCAATCCTGCAATCTCCTGTCAATACAAGATAATATTAGACAATGAAAAGGCAATAACATGTCTACAGAGAACAATGCAACCTCTACGGATTGACATGGCGGTGTTAAGAGGCGTGGAGTGAGTAGTGTGAGGAAGCACATATTGTATAATAATTAAGAATATATATATATATATATATATATATATATATATATATATATATATATGAAAAATAAAACACATATTTTACAAAATTAAAAAAATAAAGCACATATTCTACAATTTAAAGAAAGAATAAAGCAAAGGGACACGTAAGATTACATTATAAATCATAAAAGCAGAAAGCAATGGTCCAAGAGCATATTTAAAACACAGATCATTAAAATATAAAAAAATATAAAAAAAAAAAGAGGATTCCTTAAAGAGATTGAGTAAGCATATAATGTATGATTAAGAAAATAAAAAAGAAAACGCATGGGCCTTTAAATAAGAGCCATGTTCCTTCGCATAAATCATAAAAGCAGCTACCATTGGTCCCTCACAATCAGCATATTTACGCCAATCGATGGCTTTTCTCAAAACCCCTTACTGCTTTATTTAATTCCTTTATTCATTCATCTAGAAATCTGCCATGTTTATCAATTCTAATTAATTGTTTAAGAATTATTAATAGAGCATTAAAAAATGTTTTAATAGGATAATAAGAAGATAATAATATGATTTTAAATTTGTGAATTAATAGCATTTCAATAAAATGGTATTTTTGTCTTTTTCAATTAAAAATTTGTAATATTTAATTTGTTAAATATTGTAAAATAAATAAATAACAATAAAATCTTAGTTGTTGAATAGTACATTGAATAATAATCATTATTTATCATTTATTTTTTATAATAATCATATTAATGTCTTGCAAGAAATGTAAGAGGTAGACCAATTTTAGCAAAGAAAACATCTTAGGGTGTAAACAATCTAGCATAATATCACAATCACAACCACACAAGTTTTTTTTTAAATTTAATTTGTAATTTCTAAGATTTGAAATGCAAAACAAAAACAAGCAAGCATGCAAGTTCTTATTTCAACCAAGCAAAACATCTAGATAGAGCTCATAATGAAGTTCAAAACAACACTATAACATAAGCAATAAACTCAAAAGTTGCTATAAACTCCATTCTGATTTGATTTTCCCCTTGATTAGTTGGAATGTGAATGCTCATTTGCTTGAAAATACCTATTTTATAGCATGTACTTAGCTCAATTTGTAGAATTTTGGAAGCAGGAATGGATGTTCAAGCTCTGATTGTGATATCAATGATGGAGGATGGTTGGGAGAATTTCCATAGGATCAAGGAGAGGATGGAGGGTTAAGATAGAGGTTGTTAGATTATGAATGGCTACGATGAACTTACAGAGTTTAGTAAGTAGTTGTGAGCATGATGAAAATAAGGGACATGTGCATCTAGTGGGGTTATATTCTTGAAATGGGTTGAGAGAATAATAGGACCATAAGAAAACGTATTATTAGGTGCCCTTTATTCTTGGTATGTGTTGAGAGGATATAAGTATTATTATGTTGAAATATGTATTTATTTATTGTTAGGAGATGGAAAAGGTGGTTAATTAAATAATATGATTATTTAATTCAGTTTGTAAGGCCTAAGGTGAAGGGGACTAGACTAGGTGATGATATTGGTCGATTGGGACTAGGTGATGAGGAGTAGGCCTAGGGAATATTTAGGTGTCTACAATAATATTTAAATACATAATTTAATTATAAAAAATTTATCGTGTTAATATTTAGTTTAGTTTTATTTATATAAATATTTTTCTATATACATTTAAAATTCAAATTAATTAATTTCTAAGATTTATTTTTCATTATTATAATATATAAAATAACAATAATATTTATTTATTTATATATTTTGATGCATATGTGTCTAAAAAAATGAAAAGGATGGTTGAAAATGTTCTAGATGCATAGAAACTAGGATTGGGGTATCTTTTTCCAAGTTTTATTAAAGAGGGAGATCAACAAGGTGAATAGATTGATTATTGACCATGAAGGTGGGCCAATCAAACCTGGATCTCCTTTTTTAAGCCTTAGGGATGGATTGAAAATGATTTGGAATGATTAGCCTAATTAAGCTATATGACCTAATATGATAAATGCAATATTTTGAAATCACACAAACTAAAATAATAAATTGTAGGTAGATATGAGAAGTACTAAAGATTTGTACACCTATCACAAAAAGTTGGATTTGGCAAGCAAAGGAGGGCTTAGACACTTAGGGGAATATGGGTTATTGATAGGGAGTTCTAAAACTAATTTTATAGTCCTTTGATGCTAGATTTGACCTTTTGTTTCCTAGTTGCAAAGTTTTTGGAATGTTGTCAGATAATTCTATAGTTGATTTTTCGTGGCTTGACAACTTTTAGGGCTTTGAATGCAACAAAGGATAATTTTCCTTCAATACTCTTCAAACCTATAACCTACACATTCAAAAAGGGAGAAAATGTTGGGCCATTTAGGAGCTTGCCTCAATCCAATCATGTGTAAGTGTTTTCACTTCCACAATAGCAATGTCAATGATAGAAATGATAATTGAAAGGAAGGAATGACGAAATCAAAAAATATTACAACTCACCACCCTTCAATGGATTTTTTGAAGGACCGAATTCATGCACATCACCTCAAGGACTTAGATCTTTCTTGTTTGAATGCTTTGGATCCCTACAAAAGTGTTAGCCTTCACAAAAAAATGACAACATGAACACACATACAATTTGACATGATGTTGGATCTTGAATTACTACAATAAATCATTGAAATGTTGCTCTTGACTTGCTCTTGGAAATAGTATTTGCTCATGAATTCTTGATAGTGTGTTTTATTGTCAGATATCTTACAAATAATAAAATAACTAGGTATTTATATGCAATTGTTCTAATTTCCCGAAAATTAGATTCCAAAAACTAACACTTGAAATTTGAATTTTGAATGTTAAGATGCTGGCAACAACATATTAAAAATTGGTCCCTAAAAAGATAGGGGGACCCATACACCCATGGGAATATGGGTCCTAGCCCTATCCACCAGGACATTAAGTGTTGGGATCAAAACATTGATTTCTTGTATTTATTCAATGCTTGCAACCCTTCATAAAATGATAAAAATAGGCCTTGGAGTGCATAATTTAAGAAATTAGAAGATTAATTAGGTCTAATTAATTAAGGGGCCAAAACATAATGTGAAATTGTTAAGGGTGACAATTTTTGACACTACATTTAGCCCTCACTTCAATGAGAGTATGAACTTACACTCAGTCTCACACTAAAGTAGAAAATATATACATGTCAAAAGGGGCTTGATTGTCCAAATGTTGAAGAGATGGGATAACAAAGGGTCGAGGGAGTTGATCAAGCCCCCAAGATCTAAGATCCCATGGAAAACCAACATAAGCACAAAGGAACACACATGAAGTGCAACAATACAACATATGCAAACATACATGTCAACATGATATGTAAAAGGAGGGTATGGACTAACAAGTTGTGTTATGATAGGAACCACACCAAAGGAATTCATGACACACAATAGAAAATTTTGATATTTTCTAGGTGAATCACAAAAAGGAAGGCACATGGGCTAGTGAGCACCACTTTTTACTAAGAGAGACCCCAAGACAAGGATGAAAAACACACTAGGTCTACTAAGTGTGTATCCATACCAAGGTGTAAAAAAATGAGAAACACACAAGGTCTAGTGAGGACCTCTTTTCACAAGGTGTGTACCCACAACAACCATACCAAGAGTTATACTCCCTGATAACTCTGATAAGGTGCCACAAAATGATCAAAATGCTATGCTAATGTTGTACACTAAGTGCAATTCTCATGAACAAAGTGAATCAAAGAAAATTCCAATGTTAATGTCAACGCACAACTAAGTCCAACCCTTGTGAATAAAGTGAAGAAAAATAATGTCATTTAAGTAAATGTGTCACTAAGTCCAACCCCTACGAACAAAGGGAAGCAAAATAATGCCAACGTATGCCCCTACTTTAAAGAAATTGAAAACATCACATGCTATGAGCAATTACTTTAAATTAGAAAATTTGATAAATTCCAAGTAACAAAATATCACAAGAGCTTATTCGAAAAGCCTTATGCCAATGATATTTTTCCAAATAAACTAGATAATGATAAGGGGTTTCCCCCAAATGCAATGCTACAATCAAATGAAAACTAGAGGGATCCATGAATCTGAGGTCAGTATACATCTTTGCTACAGTGATATAGTAGAGGTTGAATTTGACACCATTCTTCAAATACACAATGGAGGAATGGCACATAGAGAGAGAGAGAGAGAAGACAAACAAGCTTTTGGGTCAACATGGGAAGACCTAAAATTCTTAATGTCTTGCATCATCCCCAAAAGGAAAAAACAAGAAAAAAAATAAAAGACAAAGTTTATGACATATAGAAGAATGAATATACAAATAGAGGATCATCATGACAAGTTCATTTCCTTTGTATCCTTGTGCTAACAGAGCAACAAGGATCATCCAAAGAAAAATCACAAACCTAAAGACATGACAATCAACACAACACGAGAAATCACATCACGTGCAAGAAAACACAAAGAATACATGAAATAAAAATAGAGTACCACACATGTGAGCCAACCTAAAGCAAGTCATCTACATCCCAATATTTCTCATCATAAATGGAAGGCAAAAAACTAGCTAAAGGGACTACAACAACTTTCATACTAGGAGCATCTCTAGGTGCAACATGTGGTGGGTCACTCTCATCAAGAGGATCACCACGATTTCCCCCATCTAAATTTATTTGATTTTAAAATAAAACATTAAGCTCATTATGCACCTCATCATCACTTTTAGCAATTTCATCTTCATCATCCAAATTAATCACAATGGGAGGTTTTATGATAATTGCAGTAGAATTTTCTCATTTCACTTTTTTTTTTGGTTTTACGATAATTGCAGTTGCATTTCTTCTTGAGTTTTTTTCATGGGTGTTGGAATATCATGCGTTGTTTTATTCTTTTCCTCAAATTGATGAGTGATAGAACAAATTCTACACCTACACTCTTTAGCATTTTGATTTCTTCTTGCATAATTTTCAATTTGTGATGGGGTAGGAGTAGGTTTCTCAACCATTGGTCTATTTTCTTCCCTTTAAGGAGGAACTAAAGGAATCACTAGGGGTTGGGAAACCACCATCTCCTTAGGTTGATACACTTTTTTTATCTCTAGAGGCACCAAAGGAATCATTTAGTTATCTCTTGGTCTTTTATAGTCCAAATGGGTGGGGGAACTGCAACATATTTTCCTTGGTTACTTTGAAGGTTCTTTGGTTCAAGGATAGGTTCATCCATGGCGAGCTAGGGAGAAGGAACAACCATAGACCTATCATTTTTAGACATATTGGTAAGAGATAACTCTATTACGTGCTTTTCCTTGAAATTTTAATATGACTTGAAAAATAAATCTTCACGAGGCTTTATGAGTTCTATAGGTTGAGTCCAAAAGAAAGCCAATGAAAAATTCCCATGGGAGGAAAAACTTGACTAACCCACTATGATGCACTATAAATATCTCATTTTGAAATGGGAACTTTATGCACTTGTGAATAACTAATGGGATAGCATTCATGGAATATAACCATAGGTAACCTGGGCGGGTGCAAAAAGTGGCCAAAATTTCAAAAATCATTTGATAGGCTATAATACAAGTGTGTTATAATGAGCTTGTGTTATGGCTTGGTGTGACCGAGCCAAAGGCTTGATCACATTGAGCCTATAATGCAAATGCATGTTATAGCACATTAAAACAAAACAAAAAAAAAAAACAAATTCATTTGTATTGTGACTATATTTTTTGTTGCCTACAACCAAAAACCTTGCTTTTGCACGCTCGCATTCTAGAAGGAGGTTATCTTGTGTTTTCTTCATCAATTTGTTTCTATTTCATCACTAGGATTCTAACACGTAGACGAGGAGGTTAAGCAATTAAGGATTGTTTATTTTTTGTTGTGAATTTTTTGTTAAATTGGTAGTTTTTGGTTGTTTTTTATATTCATTTGTTTAATTTGTAGGAAATGTTAATGAACCTGAAAACCCTTCTGAAAATATTGAACTACTACAAGAAGCACCCAAACAAAATCCTCAACAACCACAACAAAAATCTCCTCCATCAATTTTTCAACATCCTCTTGGCACTTAGAAAAATTTAATGGGGTAATTAAAAATAATTAAAAAAAATAATTGAGGAGTTAATCACAAAGTTGAACAATCCAGTAAGTTCAACCATGGAAAGAAGAACACTTGCAAGTTCACTTGAAGAAATGTTAAAACATGTAGATGCAATCAACAAAAAATTAAGTGGTTGGGCAGATAGGAGGCATGTGGCTAGGAATTTTATGCAAATAAATTATCATATAAAGAAGTAAAGGATGTAAAAATTATAAAATATATGATTTGTGCTCATTATTCACTGACCCACGCATAAATCAAAATCTTGAACTTAATGCCAAGAGGTTTCCTATCCATCGGTGCCACCACCAAGGGATTAGGAACTATTTTTGGGATAGGTCCAGTACATGGTTTTTGACTATCCACCATGCAACAATTGCAAAGTCCCCCAATATTTCTTGAGGAACTCTATTGTGAGTTCTTACTCAACAAAATCCCTAATTATTTTGATATGAGGGACTTCTAGGGGAAAGGTGGGGGGTTGGTACAAGATAGACCTGGTGCATGACTGGATCCTCAGTGGCAAGCAAGAAGAGCTCTTGCTAGGCTGGCTCATGAGCACATTGTTATCCCTATCGTCATGAAGGAGAGTGCTGAGGTAAACACTTTGCAGTCTATTAGCTCTTTGACCCAAAGTATCATCCAACATGCCAATCCTGTAGTACAACACCATCCAAGGGAGCCTTTGAGTGGTAGGATTCCACCCCATTCATGTTAGGTTTGTGAGGCGACTTGTACATATGACCCCACAAACACTCAGGAGGCTACTATGCAAGATACATCTGCAGCTATAGAGATGGCGAGGGAAACTAACATTTTGAATGAGGCTTTTGGCATTGATACTTAGGTAAATGTTGGGATGTTCGTTGAATTTAATTTATTAAATTTCATTTCTGAAATGCAAGACTAACTAATTTAGTTTTATGATTGTAATAAAATTTCATGGTCATAGTGTTGATACTAGATACACCGGCCCTCCACCTATTTATTACTCCACTGCATCTACCACTGAGGTATTATCTAGTAAACAATTATAAATTTATTGCATGTGAATAGCATTGTTATATGAATGGTATTCTAATATCTGATTTTGGATGTTGAATAGGCTAATATTGGAGGTTTTGGGGGAACACCTCCCAATCCCAGTGAATTTGTACAAACCTTCACACATGTAATAGAATAACGAGTTTAACTAATGAATTGTACTTAATAGATTTATGTAGTTTATATTCATATCATTGATTGCATTGTGTTGCACATCTTTCAATCTCAAAGCATTACTTCACGTTGCATAACTAATAACTAGATGTTGATAGATGACAAAATTTTGACTACAATATAGTTGTTTAGAAAGTCAACATAAGCAGTGATGTAATTACTTCACATAGCATAAGTAATAAGTAGGAGTAGCTGCCAATTGTATTTGCTTGTCATGGCATTACATGAGACCACATTTTACTAAGGCATTTTTTCAAACAATTCACTACCTTGTCTATGCTATGAATGCTTGGAAGAAATAATTGAAAGAATAATAGTAAGCAATAGTATAGACAAGGCAATGTTTTTTTCTAAAAAATGCCTTAAAGAAATGTGGTCTCATGGTGATGTTCATCACCATGAGACCCAATTTCTTTGAGGAATTTTTCAAACAGCTCACCACCTTTTCTATGCTACCACATTTTACATACATTTCTACCAATTTTATCAAACAGTTCACTTCCTTGCTGCTATGGCTAAAATCCTAGAAAAAGGTGCTTTCCAACAAACTATGGATTCTTGGAAAAAAAATCTATCAAAACATAATAGTAAGCAATAGCATAGACAAGGTAGTGAGTAGTTTGAAAAAATGCCTCAAAGAAATGTGGTCTCATGGTGATGGAATGCCATTCCATCACCATGAGACCATATTTCTTTGAGTTATTTTTTTAAACAAATCGCTGCCTTTTCTATGCTACCACATTTACCAAATCATTTTATCAATCTACTCACTTCCTTGCTGCTATGGCTAAAAGCCTAAAATAGGTGCTTTCCAATAAACTATGGATGCTTCAAAAAAATCTATCAAAGCATAATAGTAAGCAATAGCATAGACAATTCAGTGAGTAGTTTAAAAAAATGCCTCGAAGAAATGTGGTCTGATGGTGATGGAATTACATTCCATCACCATGAGACCACATTTCCTTGAGGCATTTTTTCAAACAACTCACTGCATTTTCTATGCTACCACATTTTTCATACATGTATCTATCAAATCATTTAATCAATCTACTCACTTCCTTGCTCCTATGGCTAAAAGCCCAAAATAGGTGCTTTCTAACAAACTATGGGTGCTTGGAAAAAATCTATCAAAGCATAATAGTAAGCAATAGCATAGATAAGGCAGTGAGTAGTTTTAAAAAATGCCTCGAAGAAATGTGGTCTCATGGTGATGGAATGCCATTCCATCACCATGAGACCACATTTCCTGTTGGAATAATGTGCCTCAATTTCACAGGCTGAAACCTCTGAAAGAGCCAAGTCGGTGTGACATTCATTGTGTCTGGCCGACTAGTAGATGAAACCTTGTTGAATGTTCTGGTCGATGTGACCTTGTTTTAGTCTTACCGAATGAGCCTATCGTTGTAACATGTTGATCGTTGTAATCTTCTACCGAGTGGAAATCTCTAGCTGATAGGCCATTCTTATCGGATATCGGGGAGACTCTGGGTGACAAGCGGTTTTAGGGAGAGACTTGGATGTTCGATATGTCTCATACCGACAATAGAATTCTTGCCGATAAGCGTTTCACTTGGAGTCTTCGCTGTAACACAAAGGCTTCGGTGTGAAGTCTTGGCGACAGTTGATTTTCTCGCCGATGGATGTGGTTTCGCTATCTAGCTGGCGTCTTCATTGTAACCTCTTGGAAAAAGCGATAAGTCCTATCGACAGTGTTGTTTGTTAACGGGCGTCTTCAGTGAGACTCCTAACGACTGAAGTCTTCGTCGAAAGGTGTGAACATTCGGAGTAATGTCTCAGTGAAAGCAGTAAGTCTTTCTGATTGTTGAACACTTCGGAATAACTTGTGAACATCGGTGTGATGTCCTGGCGAGTAGCGATAGCCTCACCGAAGGGAATATTGGTGTCTACGTGACTTGTGGACTTCAGTATGATCTCTTTCCGAATGACAATAGTCTCGCCGATGAGATTGCTGAGGTCGATGTGACCTTGTGAACTCGATGGAACCTCTTGCCGATAGCAATGAATCTTGGCGACATCGATGGTCGAGTCTTGTGGAATCGAGGAGACACAGTTAGTGTCTCACTGACATGCGAATACATTTTGAACGCCTTTGACCAATTGACCATCCTACGTGGTTTGTCCTCGACCAATCAGAGAGCAGAATGGGAACTGCTAGCAGTTGGACTGTTGCGGCCATTACTGAGAGGAAGATCGACAGACCATGGGCGTCATGGATATACTTAGAGATTGAAGATTGTGATCAGTTCGATGGTTGAATGAACAGTTGGATGAATAGTTTGAAGGTTGATCAGTGTGAATTCTATTTTCTGATAGTATTGTAACTTGAATATTCTGTACAAGGTTGATCATGGTGAATGCTACTGTAAATTGACATCAGAAAGATAAGTCTAGTCTCTGTATGTAATCTCCATTACTGTAATACAAAGTGACTTCTCTTGGTGTGGTGGGTTTTTTCTCCCATAAGGGTTTTCCCACGTAAATCTAGTGTTCATCTGTGTATGATTATTTCTCTACTTCTGTTATTACTTTCAAGTGTATCTTAATTGGACTGTAATTGAAAATTTAAAAGTATCTCTGCATTCTTCCCTGAGGTTTTGATGTTAGGAGAGTTAGTTCCGCACCTTAGCTTTCCTTACAAGTGGTATTAGAGCCTGGCCAGTTGTGTTATCCTTGTGGGTACGTTGGGTTTTTTGAGTCAATTTTTGTTCAGTGGGAGTCTTGTAGAAGTTTTGTAATTTGAATTACAGGTTAAGATGGCAAGCACGTCAGGAAAGATTGAAATTGAGAAATTCAATGGCAGCAATTTTGAGTTATGGAAACTTAAAATGGAAGATTTGTTGGTTGATCGTGATCTGTGGATTGTTGTGTCTGGAATGAAGCCTACAGGCATGAAGCAAGAAGATTGGGACCTTGCAGATAGAAATTCTAAGGGGCTGATAAGGGTCTCTTTGGAAGACTTTGTTCTTCTGAATGTGCATGAAGAGAAGACTGCATCTTCTTTGTGGAAGAGACTGGCATCTATTTATCAGGGGAAGTCCTTGCTGAATAAACTATTCCTGAGGAAGAAGTTGTACACTTTGAGAATGCAGGAAGGAGGGTCTGTAGATGATCATTTGAACACATTCAACATGATGATTGCACAGTTAACATTTGTTGGTGTGAAGATTGATGAAGAGGATCGTTGTATGCTTTTATTGTGTTCTTTTCCAGACTCTTGGGATCACCTGGTGATGGCTATTGGGAGTACAACATCCAATTTCAAGATGGAAGATGTTGTTGCTTCTTTGTTATTAGAAGAGATGAGAAGGAAATCTTCTAAGATGGTGAAGGAGGCCCTTGCTAAAGTCTCCTGGAAAGAAGTCCAAGGTGAAGTGCTGGAATTGTGAGAAACCTGGTCATTTTCGAAAGGATTGTAAAGAGGAGAAAAATAAGAAGAAGAAGTATTCTTCCGACAATGATTCTTCTCAGAGTGATGCAAACGCCTTCATTGCAGCCTTGGCTAAACAGGCATCAGATGATGTCCAATTGATTAATTCTGGAGCGTCTTTCCACATGACATCTCATAGAGACTGGTTCACAAAGTATGAAAAATAAGATGGTGGAAAGGTGTATTTGGCAAGTGATTCATCATTGGAAATTGTTGGTCGTGGAAGAGTCAGAATTCAATTCCCTGATGGAAGAGTGAAGGGAATTAATGATGTAATGCATATACCAGGTCTGGCTCAAAACTTACTTTCTATTAGTATGTTGAATGATATTGGAGTGCAAGTCACGTTCTCTGGAAATGGCTGCAAGATGACTAGAGGCTCTATGGTACTAGCAAGGGGTGCTCGTATTGGTACCTTGTATAAGCTAGATGCACATGTTGTTCAATGCAATAGTGTCTCTACCAAGTCACAGAAAGCTACTCATGGAGGAAAAGAGGAAGAAATTCCTAATAGTGTAAACTCTATGGAAGTTAAACTTCCAACAAAAAAGACTATGCTCTGGAATCATAGGCTAGGCCACATTGGTGAGAAAGGTTTAAAAAACTTGAAGAATAAAAACCTAGTTGAGGGGCATGAAGATTGTAACCTCGAATTTGAATTCTGTGAACATTGTATATATGGAAAACAGCACCATGTTTCATTTTATTCCAGACCTCACAAATCTTCTCGTTTGCTTGATTATATTCATTCTTTTTTTTTTTGTTCAATGAATGTTCCTTCTTTGTCTAAGTCAAGGTACTATGTATCGTTCATTAATGATTATTCGAGAAGAACATTTGTTTATTTCTAGAAAAGTAAATCAGAAGTGTTCAATCGGTTTAAGGAATTTAAGAACCTTGTAGAAAATCAGACTGGAAGAAAAATAAAATGTTTAAGGACTGATAATGGTGGTGAATTTTGTTTTGATGATTTCAAGAGGTATTGTAAAGATCATGGAATTAAAAGACATAAGACTACACCTTATACTCCATAGCAAAATGGAGTTGCAGAAAGGTTCAATAGGACAGTGATGGAGAGAGCACGAAGTATGCTAAGTAGTGTTGGCTTGGAGGAGAAGTTCTAGGCTGAGGCTATTGCTACTACATGTTACTTGATAAATCATTCTCCAAATTCTGCTCTTGTTGAGAAAACACCTTTGGAAGCGTGGTCTGGTAAGAAGCCCTCTCTGAGACATATTCGTGTTTTTGGCTGTGAGGCATATGCTCATGTGTCGTATGAGAAAAGATCTAAATTGAAGAACAAAGATGTCAAATGTATTTTTATTGGCTATAGTGTTGGCATAAAAGGATACAAGCTTTGGAATCCTGATACAGAAAAGGTTCTATATAGTAGAAGTGTAATCTTTCGTGAGCTGAAGCCTTCTACCTTGGATTTGCAGTAAGAGACAAAGTTTGAAAACAAGAAGGATGTAGTTGTAATTCCTCTTACACCAGAGAAAGAGGAATTGAAAATTCAAAATGTACCTGAAACTAAGGACAGCTCAAGTAGTTCTGAAAGTTGTGAAGAAGAAGAACCTTAGCCTCAGCAAGTGAGGAGGTCAACTCGTGAAAGAAAGCAACCTGATAGGTATGGGTTCTCTTTGATAGATTCTACTTGTGTCTATGCTTTAATTTCTAGCACTGATGAGCCTAGGACTGTGAAAGAGGCATTTAAAATGTCTAATTCAAAGTCTTGGTTGGAAGCCATGAATGAAGAAATGGCATCATTAGAAAAGAATGATACCTGGAGTTTGGTGCCCTTGCCTGGAGGTAGAAAAGTTGTGGGTTGCAAATGGGTATTTAAGAAGAAAATAGGTCTAGATGGCAGTGTGGAAAAGTACAAGGCGAGGTTGGTTGCGAAGGGTTATTCCCAGGTAGAGGGAATTGATTATGGGGAAATTTTTTCTCTTGTAGCTAAGCTGACGTCCATTAGATTTATTTTGTCACTTGCAGTAGCGTATGACTTAGAGGTCGAACAGATGGATGTGAAGACAACATTTCTTCATGGTGATCTTGAAGAAGAAATCTATATGTCCCAGCCTGAGCACTTTGTGGAGAAAGGTAAAGAAAAACTAGTTTGCAAGTTGAATAAATCTCTGTATGGGTTAAAGCAGTCTCCTAGAATGTGGTACCAGAAGTTTGACACTTTTGTTTTGTCATTGGGATTTGTAAGATCAAAATCTGATCATTGTGTGTATCATAAAGTTGAAAGTGATCAAGTGCTTATTATTGCTCTCTATGTTGATGATATGTTGTTCATAGGCAATAGTAAGTTAATGATTTTTTATCTTAAGTCTCAGTTGTCTACAAAGTTTGAAATGAAAGATCTTGGTGCAGCAAGGTATATACTGGGGATGGAAATAACTAGGGATAGGAAGAATAGAAAGCTTTGGCTCAGTCAGAGTAAGTATATTAGGACTGTTCTAGAGAGATTTTGCATGAATGATTGCAAACAGCTAGTTGTTCCAATTTTGCAGGGAACGAAGCTATCTGTTGAAGACTATCCAAAATCTCCTACTGAGATGGAGGACATGACCAGTGTACCCTATGCTAGTGTGGTTGGAATTCTTATGTATGCAATGGTCTGTACAAGGCCAAACATTGCACAAGCAATGGGAGTACTTAGTCAGTTTATGGCTAATCTTGGAAGGACACATTGGGATGTTGTGAAGAGGGTGTTTAGATATTTGAAGGGCACTTCAAAATATGCTTTGTGTTACCATGGGAACTTGGTTGAATCACAGAGGATTCTCAATATTCGAGGCTATGTGGATTATGATTGGGCAGGGGACATTGATAGTAAAAGATCCACCAGTGGATACATTTTCATGATGAATGGTGGTGCAGTGAGTTGGATGAGTAAGCGGCAGATTGTAGTCGCTTTGTCCACTATAGAGGCTGAATACATGCCAGCTATACATGCTTGTAAAGAAGTAGTTTGGTTAAAACGTTTGTGTTTTAACATTGGTTTTGATGCAAGGAAAATAACTATTTTCTGTGACAGTCAGAGTGCAATTTTTTTGGCAAATAATCCTACTTTCCATGCTAGGACAAAACATATAGATGTATAGTATCATTTTGTATGAGATATGGTGGAGGATGGAAAGATCATTTTGGAAAAAGTTGATACTCTGGAGAATGTTGCAGATGCATTGATGAAGCCAGTGAGCATAGACAAGTTCAGGTGGTGTGCCAGTTCAATGGGCCTTAGTGCCCATGATTTTTAGTAGTTTCGTTGTGCTCTGGAGGTGCCTGTGTCATCTTCATCAAGTGGGAGATTATTGGAATAATGTGCCTCAATCTCACAGACTGAAACCTCTGAAAGAGCCAAGTCGGTGTGACATTCATTGTGTCTGGCCAACTAGCGAATGAAACCTTGTTGAAATGTTCTAGTCGTTGTGACCTTGTTTCAATCTTACCAAATGAGCCTATCATTGTAACATGTTGATCGCTATAATATTCTATCGAGTGGAGATCTCTGGCCGACAGGCCATTCTTATCAGATATCGGGGAGACTTTGGGGGACAAGCAGTTTCAGGGAGAGACTTGGACGTGTCTCATACCGATAACAGAAGTCTTGTCGATAAGCGTTTCACTTGGAGTCTTCGCGGTAACACAAAGGCTTCGGTGTGAAGTCTTGACAATAGTTGATTGTCTCATCGATGGATGTGGTTTCGCTGTCTGGCTAGCGTCTTCATTGTAACCTCTTGGAAAGCGATAATTCCTACTGACAGTGGTGTTTGTTAACAGGTGTCTTCGGTGAGACTCCTAGCGACTGAAGTCTTCGGTGAAAGGTGTGAACATTCGAAGTAACATCTCAGCGAAAGAAGTAAGTCTTGCCGACTGTTGGAGACCTCAGAATAACTTGTGAACATCGGTGTGATGTCCTAGCGAGTAGCGATAGCCTCACCGAAGGGAATATTGGTGTCTACATGACTTGTGGACTTCGGTATGATCTCTTGCCGAATGGCGATAGTCTCTCCGATGAGATTGCTGAGGTCGATGCGACCTTGTGAACTCAGTGGAACCTCTTGTCAATAGCAATGACTCTTGGCGACATCGATGGTTGAGTCTTGTGGCATCGAGGAGACACGGTTAGTGTCTCACCGACATGCGAATACATTTTGAACGCCTTTGACCGATTGACCATCCTACGTGGTTTGTCCTTGACCAATCAGAGAGTAGAATGGGAACCGCTAGCAGTTGGACTGTTGCGGCCGTTACTAAGAGGAAGATCAAAAGACCATGGGCGTCATGGATATACTCAAAGATTTAAGATTGTGATTGGTTTGATGGTTGAATGAATAGTTGGATGAATAGTTCGAAGGGTGATCAGTGTGAATTCTATTTTCTGAGAGTATTGTAACTTGAATATTCTGTACAAGGTTGATCATGGTGAATGTTGTTGTAAATTGACATCAGAAAGACAAGTCTGGTCTATGTATTTTAATCTCCATTACTGTAATACAAAGTGACTTCTCCTGGTGTGGTGGGTTTTTTCTCCCGCAAATTTTTTCCCACGTAAATCTGGTGTTCATCTATGTATGATTATTTCTTTTTTTCTGTTATTGCTTTCAAGTGTATCTTAATTAGACTGTAATTGAAAATTTAAAAGTATCTCTACATTCTTCCCTGAGGTTTTGACGTTAGGAGAGTTAGTTCCGCACCTTATCTTTCCTTACATTTCCTTGAGGCAATTTTTCAAATAGCTCACCACCTTTTCTATGCTGCCACATTTTCCATACACATCTACCAAAGCATTTAATCAATCTACTCACTTCCTTGTTGTTATGGCTAAAAGCCTAAATTAGGTTCTTTCCAACAAACTCTGGATGCTTGGAAAAAATCTATCAAAGCATAATAGTAAGCAATGGCATAGACAAGGCAGTGAGAAAAAATGCCTCAAAGAAATGCGGTCTCATGGTGATGGAATGACATTGCATCACGATAAGACCACATTTCTTTGAGAAATTTTTTCAAATAGCTCGCCTCCTTTTCTATGCTACCACATTTTCCATGCATGTCTACCAAAGAATTTTATCAAACTACTCACTTCCTTTCTGCTATGGCTAAAATCCTAAAATAGGTGTTTTCCAACAAACTATGGATGCTTGGAAAAAATCTATCAAAGCATAATAGTAAGCAATATCATAGTCAAGGAAATGAGTAGTTTGAAAAAACTCCTTGAATAAATGTGGTCTCATGGTGATGGAATGCCATTCCATCACCATGAGACCACATTTCTTTGAGGCATTTTTTTAAACAACTCACTGCTTGAAGAATAGAAACCAATCCTTTAGCCAAAATTCCCCTCCAACTTATTTTCAAGGTCCTCATCCTCATCCTCAATTTACCAATCCATGGAAGCCTCCACCTTTTATTCCACTTGTTCATATATGTACCCCTCCCTCTTCATGTCATGATCGCCCTTCAACTCATAACCAAGACCACACTATACCATCCACCCCATCCCAGCATAATATCATAGAGAAGGAAATGAACTGTTTGAAAAAAATCCTCAAAGAAATGCAGTCTCATGGTGATGGAATGCCATGACACATTTGTTTGTAATGGCATTACATCACCATGAGATCACATTTCTTTGACGCATTTTTTCAAACAGTTCACTGCCTTCTCTATGCTACCACAGTTTTTGTACATGTCTACCAAAGCATTTTATCAAATGGTTCACTGCCTTGCTGTTATGGATAAAATCCTAAAATAGGTGCTTTCAAACAAGCTATGGATAGGGAAAATAATAAGCATGATAGTCAAAAATATATAGTTCAATAGTACTCAAAATTTTGTTCATTATCTCATACATTATAAGCCATGATGTGCATCACTATTGTAGTTTTTGTGATTGAATAGTTTGTTGTTTTATTTTCAGATGTTGGAAGCAGATACACCTCCACATGTTCATAGGGAAATAGAGCTTGGTGTTTCTTCTGCTATAGACTCCTCGATGCCTCTCACAAAGGTATGAGGTAGATTACTAAATTTTAATTTACATAATTTGTTGTTATAGTTGTTAGTTAGTGAAAAGTCAACCCATTATTGATTCATAGTTTAATTTATCTTTGGATGGTTTCTATAGGGCTTTAGCATGCCACAACATGGGTATGTGAATATTTCCCTCGAGGAGAGTGATCATCTAGTGGCGGTAAGTGATTATTTTGTTAAATATATCTTTTTTTATAATGCAATTTCTATGTATTAATGTCTTTACTTGTTATTGTAATGTAGATAACTTGCTTGACTAGGAACTAAACAATAGGAGAAGCACCAGGAGCACTCCTCAACCTCAAAATAAATGAGTGACAGACTTATCACCATATGTCCGACAAGCAAAGGGCAAGAGTTTATTTCGAGAGCATGGAGAGCAATAACTTTTGATTCTAGAGCCCTTTGTTTTATGCCTATATGGAATTTTTGTACATATTTTGTATTGCATATATTTGACATTGTATGCCTATATGGAATTCTCGTAAATCTTATATTGCTATTTTGTATATATTTTATACTTATATCGACATATATTGATGTATGCCTACATGGCTATTTGGTTAATACAAATATTTTTAATCAACAGTGTCCATATTTGTATTATAAATCCATGGTTCAATAGATATGAGTTACGTGTATTCAAATGTATACTTTGTGACTTATGTGTATTCCAATGTATACTTTGTGACTTATGTGTATTCCAATGTATACTTTGCAACTTACGTGTTTTCATATGTATACAGGTTTGTATTCATGCATATACTTTGTATTAAATTGCATATAGTATGTATTCATGTGTATACTTCAAGGCTTACGTGTATTTGTGAAATCAAGCTTCACTTATTCACATGTATGCTTGACTTATTCACGTGTATACTTATTAGTTGGTTAGCCCTAGCATTTCTAATTGTTTTCCTACATGGTTTTTCTTGAATATTTATTGATTGATGCTAAGAAACTTCAATATTTCTAGGAATACTAGTAAAGTTACAAATTACAAAATTGCACAAATTGAAAAGAAAAGATTAATTGAAAATAAATGCATTGATTATTAACTTGATAATTGCTTAATAATGATTATAATATATATATCAAAAGATGAGCCTTCTAGAATGGAAACTACCAACTAGAAAATAGGTATGCAACTCCATGCAAGATTGCACAATTAAGCAATCATTATCCTAAAAATATAACAACTAGCAAACTTATCTGAAGGAATATTTTAGGCAGAATATTCTACACTAACTGTCAACCAAACTTTGTCAAGAAACCCCTTTGATATATTTCTATGTCCATCAGATCAATGGATATAAATCTACCCAAAGTATTCCCAATACTTTGAAAGCAGTAATCCACCCAAAATTGCAACAAGAGATAAGGAAAATGAACCCACAGGCATAAGTGAATAAAGAAAAATTCACCCTTCATAGCTTGGTGAAACCATTGCCAAAGTTAGAAGATCTTAAAGATAAAGAAGAATTATGATCTATATAATATAGAATTAGTACCCACTTTGATGAGTACAAAATTTTCAAACATGGGTTTATCATTCTTTTTAAAATTTGGTAAGAATGTTTATTTAAGATCCTTGAGCAATGTATTTCCTAGTGCTCCCTTGTTCTTACATATCTCAATTCAGTTTAATTCAAATAGTTCCATCAAATTCTTTATCTAAAAGCTAAAAACACATTTTCAATTGGTATTCCATGAGATGTTTCATAAAAAGATTCTAGTATATTTAATTTTTTGATAAGGAACAACTCAATTAAGAAAAGGATGCATAATCTTCACAACACATGCAAAACATAATATTCATAGTAGATGATGAGTAGTTAACTTCTTAACACATTATCATACCAACATTTATCTTGAATAGTCTTCAAACATTTTCACAACATAATCATCACAATACATAATGAATTGTTATGTTCTTTATCCATCCCCATATAAACACATCAAAAGATGTATATGTCAACATTTTGCAATATTATTTCCTATATAGGAAATGGACTTGGAAGAAAGCTTTCCAATTTATAATACAAATAAGAAATGGACTTGGGTGAGCTACTTTATTTATCACATCAAATAATAAATGTACATGAGAGCATCGCTTGTTTCTCTTAGACTCCAATTTTCAAGAATAGCAAATCATTTCAAATGAAAATGACAAAATGTTTCACGACCAAAGTAGTTAATTGAGGAAAAAATAAAATGTCTCCAAGTTCCACCATTGTATGCATTTTCAATTGGTTGTATATTGTTGTAAGGGCAAGGAGGATAATTAAAAAATTTCTTTCCCTTGCTAGACTTAAGGATGATCATATGCCTTTGGTATGGAAAACTAAGACTTCTCAACTACTATGTGAATGTTTCTCTTTCAATTGTTTTGCCTGTCATCATAAGGGATCGAGTCAATTGAACGTAGCTCAAAGTGATTTAGTGTGTTTAGGTGTGAAAGAGGACCATGCCTAGCATAAACGTACCCATATGGATGTGTAGGAATAGTTCATTTGGTCACATGAGTTGTAGAACAAAATTTGAACCACTTTGCAACTTTACACTACTTGTATTTGAAACTTTTTCCATCAAGTGAAAATTGGACACCACAAGAAAATTACTCTGAGATAACAAAAACAGAAAGAGGTTATTGTAGAGGGGCCAAACACAATCCCATAGGCTTAGATGGAGAGTTCATAAGCATCACAGTTTTTGAGTAATAGTCTGTCAAAGATTGTAGCCATTTTGCACTTTGGACCCTTAAGGTATCAAGCCAGTTGAATGTAGCTTGGAGTGTTTGGGTGCAAAAGAGCACCATTCCTAGCACAAACATACCCATCTGAATGCATTAGAATAGTTCATTTGGTCACACAAGTTGCAAAATAAAAATTGCACCACTTTGCAACTTAACACTACTTGCATTTGACACTTTTTCCATCAAGTGAAAAATGGAAACCATGGGAAAGCAACTCCGAGATTAAAAAAAACCAAAGAGAGGTTATTGTAGAGGGGCCCAATGTGATCCTGTTGGCTCTGACGGAGAGTTCATAAGCATCATGGTTTATGAGTAATAGCTCGTCAAAGACTATGACCATTTTGCACTTTGGACCCTTAAGGGATCGAGCCGGTTGAACATAGCTAGGAGTGATTCGGCATGTTTGGATATGAAAGAGGTTTATTCCTAGAATAGACATACCCATCCAGATGCATTGTAACGGTTCATTTGGTCACATGAGTTGCAGAACGAAATTTGCACCACTTTGCAACTTTACACTGCTTGCATTTGACATTTTTTCCATCAAGTGAAAATTGGACACCACATGAAAACAACTCCAAGATAAAAAAAACTAAGAGATTTTATTGTATAGGTGCCTAATGTTATCCTATAGGCTCAGATAAAGAGTTCATAAGCATCACAATTTCTAAGTAATAGCCCGTCAAAGATTGCAACCATTTTGCACTTTGGACCCATAAGGGATCAAGTCGATTGAATATAGCTCAGAGTGATTCGATGTGTTTGGGTGAAAAATAGGACCATTCCTAGTGTAAATGTACCCATATGGATGCGTTGGAACAGTTCGTTTGGTCACACAAGTTACATAATGAAAGTTTTACCACTTTACAACTTTACACTACTTGCATTTGATACTTTTTCCGTCAAGTGAAAACTAGACACCTCAGGAAAATGACTTTGAGATAACAAAAACTAAGAGAGGTTATTGTAGAGGGGCCCAACATGATCTTGTAGGCTCAGATGGAGAGTTCGTAAGCATCACAATTTCTGATTAATAGCCCGTTAAAGATTGCAGCCATTTTGCACTTTGGACCCTTAAGGGATTGAGTTGGTTGAATGTAGCTCAAAGTGATTCGGCGTGTTTCGGTGGGAAAGAGGACCATGCCTAGCATAAACATACCCATTTGGATATGTTGGAATGGTTTGTTTGGTCACATGAGTTGCAAAATGAAAGTTGCACCACTTTGCAACTTTACACGGCTTGAATTTGACACTTTTTTCATCAAGTGAAAACTGGACACCATAGGAAAATGACTATAAGATAACAAAAACTAAGAGAGGTTATTGTATAGGGGCCTAATATGATCACGTAGGCTTAGATGGAGAGGTTGTAAGCATCATAGTTTTTGAGTACTAGCCCGCCAAAGATTGCAGTCATTTTGCACTTTGGACTCTTAAGAGATTGAGACAGTTAAATGTAGCTCAAAGTGATTCAGGGTATCTGGGTGTGAAACAGGACCATGCCTAGCAAAAATGTACCCATCAAGATGTGTTGGAATAGTCTGTTTTGTCACACGAGTTGCAGAATGAAAGTCGCACTACTTTGCAACTTTACACTGCTTACATTTGACACTTTTTCGATCAAGTGAAAACTAGTCACCACGGGAAAACGACTTCAAGATAACAAAAATTGAGAGAGGTTATTGTAGAGATTCCCTATGTGATCTTGATGCCTTAGATGAAATTCACATAATTGACACGGTCTCCAAGTAATAGGTTGTCAAATATTGCTGCCCTTTTGCAATTTGGAGTGTTAAGGGATTACGCTGCATGAATTACAAATGTTTGAGGGAAGCAATAAATTTCAAATTTTGAGTAAATATTATTACAAATGCTTATGTGAATAGATTGTATGTTATATTGATATTGATATATAATCATTAGGTTGATTTTTTTTAATAAATGATTTTTTTATAATCATTAGGGTTGGTCTCCTTGGTAATCACCTAAGCTAACTTGGACTACTATTGCTACTGATGAAAAGGGATAGAAAGATGACATGTATTGAATCTAACTATGTAGGTGATGCACCAAAATTCTTATAACTTGTTTTTTTTTGTTTTGACACATAATTTTTAGTTTATTCAACTAATGTTTACATAATTCAAGTGTTCCAACATGTTAATGCATAAGTATTTCATAAGAAATTTGAAATTTTTGTAACCTCTAGAAGGAAAACCAAGTGTTTTTTACAAATAAAGAGTTTACACTTTTAGTAACATAACTTATGACCTTCATGAAACATACATATTTTTCCTAACGGTGTTGGAAATGAGACAATATATTAGAGGATTTAAACATAAAACATAGAAATATATCAATCATCCATTTTCACACCATGAGATAGATGTTGACAAGGAAAAAATACTAGATTTTATTGATATAAAAGTGTTCTTACAACAACAAAAAATATTGAAATATATATTCCTTGCTTGAAAATGTTTATAAGATATATCTCTAGTTTTGTAACTGGGAAAACTAAGTTATAATGCTCTTGTTTTTTGCTTCTACAACTCATAAACAAGAAAGAACTAACTTAAAAAGCTAACCTATGGGTCCTATATCTCATCCCAACATAGGAGATCATATAGGGACTAAAATTAACTAACATAAAAGTCTTGAATATAGGTTAACCTACTTTGCATGCCCAAGAAGTTTTTTCCTTTGACTTGCTCTCTTCCAACTCCTTAAAATGTGCTCCAACTAATGATGAGGCTCCTAGATCTTTGTAAGGGGTTTAAATTTCCTCTAGATACTCTTAAACTTCCCTTGAAAGACTCCACCTATTGTCCTTTTCATCCACTTTGCTTTAGCTTCTCAATAACTCCCTCTTAGATGCTTGCATGATGTCCTTGAAGTTCATAAAGACCATCAAACTGACCAACCTCTTTCATGAATTCTTTAGATGATCTTGTTGGAAATATGTTTTTTCATTTATGTCAACCCAAGATGTGTTGCTATTAATGTCTATTATATGTGTTGAAGATTGTATAATACTCTAGAGATAGTTGATATATAGAGATATCAACCAGTGCAAGACAACATTGTAACTGTATGAGGTAGAATCGTGATTAGTATGATGTCTATGTATGATGTGAAGGTGGGTACACTTGTTCCAATATGTTTCCTACATGTCTACCTTGATATCATTCCTATTTTTTGTAACTCACATGGAGATAGGATTTAGAAGTTTTGATAAGGTATTCACATTGTATACTCTAAGAGTAATGGTATTTTTGTCTATATCTCTCTATAGAGAAATTGTTTTTCTTGTGGTTCAGAAGATAAGTTGGTAGATATGTGAAGGTTTTATATCTAAGAATTCAAATCATTACACCTTGTATAGTGAAAGCTATAAGTGACAAAGTTCTAGTCTATGCTCTACCAGAGTAAAGTGTTGATGAAGGGTTAATGGAATGCTTTACATTACTCCAGAGTGATATATATGGTTGTGCGGACTTGGGAATATGTTCATAGAGGTATAAGAGTTCATCCTTGCAAGTCTTTGATGTTTTAGTGTAGAAAAATTTACAATATCCTAAGTTTTGAAGTGCTACAATCTATCTAGGATGCTCGATTTTCATCAGTTAGATATGTTTCTCTTCTTGTGCTAGCACTTAATGATTAGATACTTTAGAAGATGGTTGAAGAGGTATTGTGCATAGACTATAATTCTCACATCTTAATCTACATGATAGCTTTTTTCCTCCCCAGTGGTGAAAAGTTGAATAGTTCATCTAGTTTTGGTTGTGTTGTCATTGTTTGGGAGGACATTCTTGTTTCCTTCTACAATTGATCCTGATTAATTAATTTTTCTTTAGAGGATAAGTTGTGATACTTTTTTGTCCTATTATGTTGTGTGTTTATCTGCACTCATTTTCTCTTCATAATGTATATGTTTGGTGTCAACATGTGTTGTATCATACATTTCATCTAAAGGTCATCTTGGAGTCGATCTATTTGAGGTTTTAAGTTGTTGCAAAGGGTATTTGTAGAAGAAAAAAATCATTTTTGAAGTTAACTGAGGATAGTGACTTGGAATTGAGCAGTATGTTGAATATGAAGTGTGAAAAGTCAATATGATGGAGTGATTATGTGAAAAAGGGACTGCAACATTAGCATATGTTGGATTCTTCTTCATAGAAGTTCATGTTCATGCTTTTCATTATAATTTTTATGTATCTTGCTATGATATGGTGAGTCTCAAAAGGTCTTTTTATCTTTCCCTAAGGTAGTGCACCTTAGTCTATAATTCCTTAGGTGGTGAGCCTTAAACTACATTATAATTTTTGTAAGCAGTGAGCTCCATATATTATGAGTTAACTTTCATCGGGATTTTTCCCTCATTGGGTTTTCCACATAAAAATATTGGTGTCCTTTTATGTTGTATTTTTTTATTTCTTCCCTTCTTTTAGTTAATGTGATTTGATGTTTAATCTGCAAAATGGAGTTGTTTAATTTTTAGTATATGTTGATTCACCCCTCCTCTCAGCATTTCAGTGTGTTTGACAATGGGTATCAAAGCCAAGTTCCTTTGAGAGGCCTAATAGTTGAGGTAGATCTTGCACTTGAACACATGGAGTTTGTAGCAAAGATCTATGATATGTTTATTCTAGAACCAAATCTAGAGTCAATGGAACCTGAAGGTTGAGACATCAATCTAGATGATCATGAGGTAGACTTTGAAGGTGAACTTTGGTCAGCTCTTGAAGATTTGGATGAAGCAAGAACACTAAATATGAGGTCATGCTTTAAAATTAGAGATAATTTCCAAATTGAAGGCACGAGCTGAAAAATCAAAAGAAGAAACTAGCAAAATGAAAGCTCAAATAGGAGGAGATAAATGATGTGAAATTAAACTCAAGGAGGAAAAAGACGTGATCTTTAATTTGAAATTCAAAGTTGAAGAAGGAAAGAGGACTGAAGATTGTTTGAATACCAAGCTCAATGATAAATTTTTTGAATGATTAAATCTTTAGGAAGAGATTGTCTCTCTAAGAAAAGAACTTGGAAAAAAAGAGCTAATTGACAAGTGTCAAAAACTAAAAGGAGGTTCTATAATTCTTGATGAGTTGATTAACTCTCAAAAGCCATCAAAAGAAAAATTTGGTCTTGGTTTTGAAAAAGGGAAAAGTCCATCATCTATTGCTTTTGCAAATTTATATGAAAGTTTCAAACTAGAGGGAAAGCCTGAAGCAAAGGAGGAGAAATCATGCACTGAAGAACCTATGGAGACATCCTCAAAAGATACAAAGACAAATCAGGACAGCAAGAAAGAAAGTGAATTCATTCTTTTCTAGAGACAAAAGGGATTCAAAGGTCATCCATTAGCTAGACAGCATGCCCCTACCAGGTTCAATCAATATTTTTGAGGCTATTTTTATGTTTCCAATCAATTTGGTCATAAGGCTAATGGATGCATAAGAGAAGTGATAAGGAATAGTAAAAACAACAATAAGCACAAGGATGGAACCAAAGAAAAAGAGGATTGAAAGATGGTGCCACAAGAAACAATTTTTGGATTACTAATAGCAAGCATATAGAAAAAAAAAATTGATAGAAGCAAGAAGCATTATGTTAAATAATTAACCCTTTTTGTAAATTAGTTTTGTAACAAGATAGATATACCAAGAGTTAATTATATTCGGCTCTGCAAGGCCACTCATGAATAGGGGTTCCATGGCTCATTTTTTAATCTGTTTACAATGTAATTTTTTGTTTACAATCATGAATATATAAAAAAAAACACTATGACTTCTCAATCCTTTATGATTACTGCTACACATGCAACAAGTTTTTTCATAAGATTTTTGATTGTAGATCTAATGTGAGAAAAAATAATTATGCTCCACAATCTAGTATCACCAACTACAATTGTAATAAATCAGGACATATTGCAAGATCCTACAAGGGAAAGAATGTAAGACCTACTTCTCAAAAGAAGATTGATCAACAAAATATGGGTAATGAAAAAGTTAAGAAGGAAAAAGAAATTCAAGAAAATGAGAAGGATGATTCTACACAAGATCCTAAGACAAACTGAGATAGAGCATTATCTCAAGGGGAGCTATGATTTGTAAACCCTTTAGCTCCCTAAAAAGGGCAAGATTTTGAATATTTCAGCATAGGAGAAGAATTGGAATAGTTCTTCTAGCATGCAGATTTGTTGAACAATATTGAATCTATTGGTGATGGTTCTGGAGCAAGAGAATGTTTTGTGGGGGTGTGTTGAGGTTCGCTTTATCCCTGTGATGACACAATGAAATCTAATAGAAGGTTTACCTAAAAAAAATTGGATGCATTTATGATGGAAAGTTAGGGCTTTTGAAAGGAATTTTGTGCAATTTTTGGATCATTTGATCTCATTTCCAATCAAGAGAATTTGTTTTTGTGAGTGAAGAAGAAGAGTTCTTAGTTTCTCAAGATATTTGTGTGAAACTCTTGTTGCAGTGTTTGAATATTTTTTAAGGAATCCTAATGGTGACACCTTAGGTAATTGATGTTGTGGAGAAACCCGGGCCTAAATACAAGAAGTTTCCTTTCAAGGAAATGGAAGTGGAAAAATATGGTGCGTTCTCAAATGTTCAAGCATATGTTGTGTACTATGAAGATATAAGGATTTAGATCCATGCCCAATTGCATGAGATTTACCATACTTCATCCTTTTAAGTAGTCTGGCATGAGCTGTCGAATGAGAATGGAGTATACAAGTTGAAATATGTAAATGTTGTTGCAAAAGGTCTAGACATTTGGAAACACATTCCAGACCTTTGTGAATGTAAGGAATGGGTAAGAATTATCTTGAATCACATTCATGAGAATTTTTTTTTCCTAGATAAACCCTACATGATCACAAAGGATGCAATTAGGTTTGTTACTAGTATTTATGCCACCAAACTAGTCTCGGTGCCAAAGTCTATAAATAATGATATTTTTATAGAGCTCATTGGTGTTAATTTTGATAAGGGATCCCTAACATTAAAGGATATCCTTGATCCCGGTGTCTAGTATGCATCAATGGGGATTTCATATAAGATTTACTTCACAAACATAGAAGGGTCTACCACTACCACTACAATTCACACCACATATCAAATGATAAAGGAAGGTTCCAACTTTGATCTATGTGAGTTGTTCAAAGAGAATCTAATGGAGAACTTGAAGAAGACAAAAGAAACCAATTATAACTTTAGGTTTGGTTCCTTGATTATATTCCTTACTTTTCTCTTTTTCAATGAGTTACCTAGTTTTAAGGGTAAAGTTTGGGATAAGTTCACTCTGAAAGCAACTCAAATCAAACAAAATATGAAAAAAAATAGAATAAGGAAGAATGAGAAGAGGACGATGAAAATGAAATTGAAGATATCTCCTTGCAAAATAAGAAAGGAAAGAAGATTGCAAAAGAAGAAGTTGAGCAAACCCCCTACTTACATATGAACCCCTTGATTTTGGGGTCATTTTAAATGGAATTGTTGAGTATAGCCTACTGGATTGTACAATGGAGTTGTATCCAAATGTCCCTTCAGAAGACAATAAGACAATTGAGAAAATTGTCATTAAATATATGCCCATGCAAAATATTCCCTTTAGTCGCTATATAAGAGTAAAATTGCACCCTTGCAATTTCACCTATATATTTGCACCCACTTTAGTGTCCACTCCCTTAGCATCTTGATTAGGCTCATTTTATCCCCTACAACAGCCTTTTTCCTCTCAAGATGCTCCAGCACCCCTTTTCAGCAACTACTCTTGTGTGTCAGCTTTCCATCAGACTTGGTGTTTTTCTTGTTTTTGTTGTTTTGTAGCGTGACGTGTCCGGACACTAGCGTGTCACGCAAATGTTTGTGCACCGTATTAGTGTCCTACAACGTTTCAAAGCTCAAAAAACCATTTTCGTGCATGTTTTCCACTTGTCGGCAAGCTTTGTCAGTGGTAACGGTTGGGAACGCCCAAAAATGGCTGAAAAATCTTCTCTTCTCTCTTTTTAAGTCATCCCTTCAACTCATTTGGCCCTCTAAGAACTTCTTCCATAGCTAGCCTCATTCTTCCAAATTCTAGCTTCACTCTAGCTTTGATTTTAGCCTTCCACACTTCAACTTTTGCTTGTATGGCTTCATAATAGCTTGTTGTAGCAGTTCCAAGCTCTCTCAAGCTTACATTACAATATTCTTTGCAGGTTTATTTCCCTTGCCTTATGCTTGTGAGCATCTTGGGATTTCATATCTCCTACTATTTGCATACTTGGTGATACAGGTTCTCCTCCTTGAGCCGGGTTTTCTTTTATCACCTCTTTTGTGATACGGGTTCTCCTCCTCGAGTGGGGTTTTCTTTTATTACACGCTTACTCGGTGGTGCGGGTTCTACTCCTAAGTAGGTTTTGCTTTCACCACATGCTTTTTTCATTGCACCCTTTCTCTCTATCTTCTTGGTTTTCCATGGAGGTGGGAACACTAAAACAAGGGTTTGATTGAGGCAAACCCCTATACAACCCCAACACTTTCTCCAAATATCACGATCGCGGGTTTTGAAGACATTCGTTTGGTGAAGGCTTCATCACTTACGTGATTGTAAGTATTTCTTTCCTGTCTTCTCCTTATCTTTATTAGCTTTAGCTTTATTTCACTCTATTTCAGTTCTGTCACTTTCTTGCATTTCTTAGTAGTTCGAGTAGAAGTAGCCACTTAAGCGTTTTCTCAAAAAAACTCACTTTCTGGTCCGTACGAGATGCCAGCGTGGCTCTAAGATGACAGCGCATCGTGTTGTCATCTGTTTTTTGCACTGGCGTCCTTTGGCCAAGTGCTTTTTAGTTTTTCCAAAAGATCTCCATGACCTGCTCTTTCGGATTCTGAAACTTCCGCATTGTTCCATTGAGGTAGTATAGGGCAGTTTGCCCCGTGAGGATCTCTGAATGAAGAGAACTCGTGAGTAGCGAATCCCCCTATATTATAGTGGAATTGTTGAAAAAGCTCTGGATAGCCTTGCTAAGGCTTTAAGGCAGAGAAGAGAAGAAGCTATCAAGGTTGATGAAGAAATAAAACAAGTAATTGACAAATCTAGGATCTTTGTCTCCCAAGAAGAAAAACAAAAGATTGATTGGAGACAAGCCAAGGAGCTTTGCATAGAAAAGAAGAATAAATCTACCGATGAGCATGGATAAAGATGTCAAAAGGAAAATCTAGAGTGATACTAAAGATACCACAAGGATTTAATCATTAATGAATTGCAAAGTGAAGTTTGTTGAAAAATGAGGTATTTTCTTAGCTTAATACTCTGTAAAACTTTAATATTGCTAATCTAAATAAGCTTTTTCTTTTGTTACTTTTTCTTTGTGGGTGATTATCTTGATTAATCCATTTTACTATTGTAGAATGTAGACAGAAGTTGATAGAAGAACTAGACATGATATTAGAAAGATTACACAAGATGTAACATTGAGAAACCCTTTCGGGAAAAAACTCCACCAAGAATTATTCTATTATTCAATCTTTGAAATACAATAGCTCCAATTCTTGCTTGAGAATGCTTCTTCTATCTTTACCAATCTTCTTCACACCTACAATAACCAATTATGAAAACTCTCTTCAACTTGAATGAGATATAGAGGCAATAAGCAATCTTGTAATCTCCAAAAGATGAAAATTACAATGCCCAAGCTCAAGCCCTAGAAAAGGTACGCCATATTGCTTCAAGTTGAGTTCTTCTATGAAAACTAAAGCTTACAACATGTGCTCCATCCATTTGGGCGTCCCAAACTAAAGCTACAACTCATCCTTCACTTTGGTGATAATTCCAAAGCTCTTCCTCAAAGATGGTGCCCAAAAGTAATCCTACTTAATTGAGCCTTCAGAAATATCTTATCATGCAAGAGAGGTAAATCCAAGAAAGCATCTTGGGCACCCAAGTTGGCTCCAAGTGATTTCTTGTTAACTGAAATATTTACTCAACATCATTCATGCAAGAATGGTCATCCCCTGTTAACTAGAGGTAGTCCCTGTTATCTACCATACAACTCAAGTTATTAGCCATGCATTCCAAGTTAACTGAAGTCAACTAACATACAACTGATACTAACTGAAGACAACTTAACCATAATTGAACTAAACTAAACTAAACTAAACTAAACTAAACTAAACTAAACTGATTCTAAACTGAACTGAACTGAACTTTAAACTAAACTAAACTGAACTAATTTGAACTAAACTAAACTAAACTCCATGCATGCAAACATCAAACCCTAACTCCTAGGATCTTTACATGCATTCAGAAGTGTTATCTCTTACTCTGAATAGTTAGCTGAACGTAAGGTGAGTGTGTTAGCTTACAATGTGGGTGCCCCATGTGTCCCTATTTATTTAGGAACTCACAATGGACACCCTCACATGCTCCTAACATTTAGAATTAATTACAAAATAATGGTTGAAGCATCTAATTGGTGTGCTAGTGCACATAATAAATTGCAAGAAAATTTGAAAATTTTCAAGCAATGTATTGATGAAGTTATTGCTTTATATTAGTTCTATTTGAAATGGAAAAACTCCACCAGGAATATCAAGGATCAGATTGACTTCATTGAGTCAAAGATTACTGAATTGGCCAAGATATATGATTTTTTGAAAGACAAGGATGGATCAACTAGGGCACAATTAGAAATTATTCATGTGCAATTATCATTGCTTCTAGACTAGATAGAGAAAATAAAGAAGCAGATTGATCAATTAAGGGAAGCATTCAATTTGAGACTTGCTTCATTATCTGGGTCTTTGGCTAAAGAAAAAAAAATTAATCAAAAAATGAAGACTCCAAGCAATGTAGATGAGGTTGAGGATTTATACATCTAGCTTGAATGCAAAAATCATATTCTCACCTCAGCAAAATCAAATTGGGTTGCAACTCTGGAACAACTTAAGGTAATTTACAAGAATATTTTACCTTCTAAAGATGTTACAAAGGTGTAGATAAGACAACTAAGTTGTCTTTGTATAGTTTTGTAGAGGATTATAGTATCTTTTTTAGTTTTTTTTCAAAACATTTTGTACATAGAATTTGTTTTGGGGCATCTCCATCTCAGGGGGGGTTGATAGAAATCATACAACAATGAGGAGTTCATACATTTTTTTGGGCTGATATAAGTAGAAAATATTATGCCCTTTTCCCTTGATGCCAAAGGGGGAGATAACTCTTGTAGATATATATGTGTTACCATCAATGACAAAGCTCGCTGACAAGTGATAATTTTTCCTTGGAGAATGTGTTGTGATAGTTTTTTGTCTTGTTATTTTGTGTGTTGATCTATAACTCATTTTTTCTTCATAATGTATATGTTTGGAGCCAACCTATGTTGTATCATACATTCATCTAAAGGTCATCTTCGAGCCATCCCAATTAAGGGTTTGAGTTGTTGCTGAGGGTAGTTATAGAAGAAAAGATTAATTTGTGAAGGTAACCAAGGATAGTGAATTGGAATTTAGAAATATGTTGAATATGAAGTGTGTGAAGTCAATATGATGGAGTGATTATGTGAAAAAGGGACTGCAACATCAACATATATGTTGGATGCTTCTTCATAGAAGTTCATGTTCATGATTTTTATTCTAATTTTCATGTATACTACTCTACGATAGTGATTCTCAATAGGTCTTTGTATCTTGCCCAAAGGTAGTGTGCCTTAGTTTGCAAGTCCTTAGGAAATGATTCTTAAACTATTTTGTAATTTTTGTAATCAATCAACTTCATATATTGTTAGTTAACTCTCGTCGTGGTTTTTCCCTAATTCGGTTTTCCACGAAAAAAATTTGGTATCCTTGTGTGTTGCATGTTGTCATTTCTTCCCTTCTTTCAGTTAATGTGATTTGATGTTTAATCTACAAAATGGAGTTGTTTAAGTTTTAGTATATGTTGATTCACCCCCCCTCTTAGCATTTTTTTGTGTTTAACAACTCTACCATGCTAATAACACTCTTTCCAAACTGTCAAAATCCATTTATCGCATTCATAGGACATGTGAGAATCTTTTAATAATAGCTAAAATATCCCATGAGGGTGTGGGAGATTGTTTAGGAATTAATCACTATCACATGCTTTCATTTTTTGGTGAACATATGAACTTTAACTTTGATCCTTTAGGTTAAATTTCTTCATAATTTTCCATTTATAAAACCCTTGCTCATTATGTCAATCAATCTATACACGTTGGTGTGGACTTTCATGATTGTCCTCTCATGCATTTAATGTAAGTCTTGATAGAATGATATGAATCATACCATTCAAGTATTATCTTTCATTCATAACACACTATCTATTGTTATTCATCATTGGTTCAGTGTGAAGATTGAGCTATCTTGTATGGATTTTCATTTTTGACTGGAAGTTTAATTTCATAGTGACCTTTATCCTTCATGATGACTATGAATGTCTCTTGAAAACTTGTTTGACTATCCTTTCTCTGAATTTGATCATTGTATTACTTTTTCCTCTTCACTATATTGCATGTATTGTGCACCTTATGTGACTATCCTCACACCTATCTACTATGGACTTTTGTTCTTTATCAGACCTTTTGACATAATTGTTTTGTGATTTTTCCTTTGTCACTATCCCTCATTGAAACTCCTTGATAGAATGATAGAAGGTCATCTTCCTTTTGGGAATTCATGATGGCTAGGAACCTTATAACCACTAGACTATCCCTTTCATACCTGACTATGTCTGCTCAATGTATGACTATATTTCATTCATACCAATATACACTAGTTAAAGGCACTTCTAATAGATAAGAAACTATAGAGGGTTCTTTTGGTTGTCAGTGTATCATGGAAAACTATTCACTACCTTGTACTACCATACTCATTATCATCTCTACCCACAAGTATGTAGGGTTTCACACAAGTAATTTTCACTGTGAAGGAACCATTACATTGTACTAATGGGTTAGTCATTCAAGATCTTCATATGATTTTTATGCTTTAAACCTCATCAAAACCTTAAATTTCCTAAAACCTATGCCCAGTTTAAAGGAATATCTAGCTCAAACTACCACAAATCATCCTTTTTATGGTTATTTGATCGTGTATTTGTGTATTTTCTTCCATGAGCATCGTTATGATCATTGTTATGAGAGGTCAATAATTCCATGATATGACAAAATACTTTTCCTTCACAAGACTCTCACGACTCTATCCTATAATATTTTAATCATTGTCTGAGTCTCATGGAAAAATTATTTAATATCCCCAAGGTTGTCATTTAGGTGATTGTCCAATTTGATTCATTGTCACTTTACTTGACTGTGACCTTCCATGGTTTGAGATTTTCTAATGCTCGGATCAACTCTCATGAGATTTCCATTTAATGCAAAAGGCTCTCATGCACAGACCTCTACAATTCTACCCTTTTGATTGTTGATTGTCCCTTTGGATGTGAAATCATTGGCATATGTGCATAAACTATGCATTATTCTTTGCTCTATCATTTAATGGCTATATAGTGATTTGCATCTCTCATGCAACTACCACTTTGTCCTTAGTGAAATTACATGGTCTTTGCCAAAACCTTGATCCATTGAACAAAAAATTGTCAAGATGTATGGTTATCACTGTTATTGACTACCTTCTCAATTGTAGGCAATCAAATGTCTCACTATCCTACAGAGTAAATCCACCATGGAACATCCTTCTTAAAATTTGTGACTATGTTTTCAACTATCCCTTGGATTTCTCTATTTAGCCTACTCCTCAAACACTACTCCATTGTGACCTCTTAAGTATTTTCTATGTTATTGCCCTTATCTTGATTTGAATTAACTATCCTATCAAGGCTTGATGTATTCATTCATCACAAAGGTCGACTGTCCTCAAGGTTGCCATGATTGTTTGACTATCCCTTTGATATGCTTCTTGAACCTGACTGTAATGTTTGCTCCTATTCTCATGCATAGGTCTATCCTCCTTTAGAGTTCAATTTTCAAAAGTCATATGGGACTCTTCACACTCTCACTTTACACTATGTCATGTCTAGACTATCCACTTTTACTTGCCTTTGGCCATTGCTACCATGTACCTCAAACATGATTTTCTTGATTTGATTTCAATGATTTTGTACAACACTTGAAGGGTTTCACTTTATCTTGACTCACTTGTCATCTTATAGCTATCATCCATTATCATTGCCTTCCTAAAAAATACTATCCACTGAGATGATTATACTTGTGAAGTGTCTTTTCCTTTATCATCCTCAAATCCTGCCATGTTTCAACACTTGACAGTCACCTTGGTTTATGCTCTTATGATTGAGGTAGGTGTCCTTTACTCATTACCATTGTTCTGCCCTCTTCTTGGTCTGATCACTACATCATTCCATCACATAAACCTTCAATATTTAGTTCTAAGACCCTCTTTTACACAGAGCCTTAAGATTTGTTCAAAGATTTAGATTTAGTTCAAGACCCTCTTTTACACAGATCCTTATGATTTGTTCAAAAGCTATCTCTATTTGGAAATCATAGCAATGTTTTAGGAACTCTCAATGATTAGAGATTTCATAAAACTTCTAGCTTTACTTTGTAGGAATAGTCAAAATGATCTCATGCCTTGTTTGATATCATTGGCCCTAGGAGAATTTGGAAACATTATACTAAACCGTATTACTGTCTTTCCTTCCTTGGTCTTAACTCTCATGTCATGAGATGACTATGCCTGTGTAAATGCTCACTATCCTTCACTCATAACCACTACCATTATGATATTCTTTTAATGGCACTGTCTCTGCACTTGAAGGTGACTTTTGAAAAGTGATTGTCCTTGTGCTGCTAATCTATAATCCTCACTATGAATGGGCATTTATAGACATCACCATATTTGGGCTCTACCCTTCTATTCCAACTATTCCAACTTTGAATTGGCATTTATAGACATCACCAACTATCCTTTCTTGTCTCAGACCTTTTGACACAAAAAAAATAATTCCAATTTATAATCTTGATGGGTTGATATACTTGTGTCAAGGTGACTGTTATTCAAACTTCTCATTACCTTTTACCTTTCAAATGATGTCTTTATCATGTAAATATTGCTTTCTATTCCTTCAACTGTCAACACAATATCTATCAGCTTGTATTTTGCCACATGTTTTCAAAGGGACTATCATACATCAATATCCCCGACTCCATTTACATAAAGATCACTGTAGGCCAAAGACTATGACATAAACTATGTGCGATCCATGTGAAACCCATATATGTCCCATAATATGAAGGCATCCCGCCCACTGATCTTTTTATCCATAACTTCTTATATAGCCATCAATATCATTAGATGAAATCATTTCCTCTCTATTTTTGCAAACAATCCATGACTTTCGGGACTAAAGCCAATGGCCTTTCATTTTCCATAAAATGAATAACCCATTGCCTACACCGAGATTGAATAGCTAGTCATGGACATCCCAAAACTTGAACATGAACACAACTTACACAACTTACACACATTGTTTGATGGCCTCAAAACTTATAGATTAAATGCTTCACGTTCACAACAACCTGACCGTCAATATTAATGCTCATTTATGGGTCTGTATGTCTAGTTGTCTTAGATTCAATATTGATTTCAAGGGGTTGCTTTAGTGTCCCATCCATTATAGTCCTTGTAGAGAAGTATCTCTTACCAAAACATGCTCTTTTATGGACACTAGAATGGCTTTCAATGACTTGAAAGTTTTCCCTTCAATGAAATATCATACACTTGTCATGTTGTGACACCTTCTTTGCTGATGTTTACAAGCACTGTCATATTTTCCCCATGAAATTCACTTAGGAGATATCCTCAAGTCCTAACATGTATCAGTTTGAAATTCAATGTTATTCCCCTACATTTCTAACTAAAACTTCTTCTTCATTGAAACTATGTTAGCTCTCTTGCATGGACTTTTCCTTCTCTATCACTGTACATCCCCAGTGTGCTTTGTTTTAGTCATGAAATATTTATTTTCTTATCTGCCATTAATCTTCTACGCTCAATGCATTGTCAAACCAGCTTCACACCTTTTTATAAACCTTCGATTTACAGCTCTATAGCTATCTCTGATTTGGCTCCCATTTAACTTTGTCATGACTCATAGAACTATTATCTTCTAGCAAAGGCAGTCCTCTAACAATATTACCTCTGACGCTTTTCTTTTACCAACTCATTTCCATGGCTTTAAGACTTAATCAGGGTATCCATAAAAATATTTAGTAACTCAGATAACCAATACAAAAATATTGTCCATCCTTTTCATGAATGTGAGGGTTTTATGGAGTGAAAAGCTCAGCAAACATACGCATAAGAAAGGCAAAAGTAAAGGAAAAGTTTCAAATAGTGAAGAAGGATGCTACTCTTCATCAATGCAAGGGTTTTATGGAGGAAAATCAACAGACCTGGCTTTTCTTCCTCCTTCCACGTACCCTATCTATGGTATTTCACTTTTGTAACGCGCTTGATCTTCTCTCAAAACTCTGCAACGTGCCATAAACCTCCTTCAAGCTACCACATTAGCCTGCAAAACTATGGAAGAGGAACAACATAGACAAAATATCTCTAATATTTCTCCTGGTTGCGTGGGTAAAGTAAACTGAAAACAATCTTCTTCTTGGCGCCCAAAAGACTTGGTCAAATATTCTCATATTTCTCATTTTGATAATTTTTTTCATTTGCAACCCTCCACGTTGTCATTTTCCTCTTTTGCCATCTGTTTCTCCTTTTCTAAAGTGAAAACTTTATCCTTATATAAAGTTTCAAAATTCATCATAATATTTGAACTTTAGACTTATAATGATAGCCCACATATAAAAGGCTTTTTTTGCAACACTAAGTCAACCCGTAGGACTCCATTTCCCTTTATTTGATGTGTACTAGTCATTTTCTAAGTATTTGTGTTTCGTTGTCTTTGAAAAACTCAATTTTATTTTACTAGCAATCGCACCTTCGTGTGCAATAGCTACACCGAAGATAAATTAGATAATTTTGTCTCAATTTTGGTTATAATGAATCTGAAACCTTTACTTAAAAAAAACCACATTGTATAAAGAATATTTTGATCTCCTTCATATTAATTGTGGCCCAATGTTAAAAGCACAAGGTTCCTTTGAAACCCAACAAGGTTTATGGGGTGAGAGAGCTTCGGGGATTGTCAAACCATTTTAAACCTTTGATATTCTTTATCTCCATTCATTTGTATCTTTATCTACTGCCATTGCTTATTTTATAGTTTGTCAATCTCCATGCCAAAAAGTCTAAAATCATAGTCAACCACAAAGATCCTATAGAGTTGGGTTATTTTAAATTTAAGTACTTGTAATGGGAAATTTTAAATGATACATTAATAGAGCACAAACAAAAATTGTTAGTCACAATGCATCAAAGAAGAGAGTATGACATGTTTAAATTAAAAGATAACATTTGCTACAAATATTGGTTATGCAGATTATATTTGAGTAAAATGAGAGAAAAATTGTTGTACATATTAAGGTGAGAGCTCTGTATTTTTTCTAATGGGAAAATTATCCAAGAGTCATATGGATATTAATCCTTGTTCAATGAATCCAAGAGGGTTGGATTCAAATAGGGTTGGAAATATTGATGAATACTATATTGGGAGACTTCTATTTCATCCATTTTACATAAGCTTTTCATCAAAAATGGACCAGTTACCCTTCTTCCTAAAATAAGAAGAGCATTCACATGCTTTAGTCATAAAGATTATTATTTTATGTAAAGGTAGAAAAATAAGGAACGTAAGCATGTCATTGATTCCTCTTTGTCAAGACTCTAGGGTGACTTGACTACTGATATCAATAAATACACCTCACTATTTGTAAAAACCTTTAATTTGTTTCCCTACCAAATTCAATGTCTTTTGTAATATCTTTCTCAAATCCACTTTTGAGGAGACTTACATCCTCCTCTTGAAGAGTCGTTTCTTTGACATACATTAAGGATGAATTCTTTGCAGTAGCTTGTTTCTCAATTGCGAAGCTGTACATAATCATCCCAAGGATAGCCATGAACATTCCCATTATATTCTTGGCCCTCACTAATGAATCAAAAAGGATCTGACCCAATATAAGAACAGAAACTTTTTTCATGTGGCGCAAAACTTGAAATGAAACTGTTGAGAAGTGTCCAATGCAGAGGTATTGACTGAGACTACAAAAAACAGCTAGAGTGCGGGAAAGGGATGTAAAGAATTGCACCATGTAATTAAATTAAATATTCTAAGAGAAACTTTACTACATTGAATCATTTTCATTGGTTGATAACCAATATAGTATACTCACAATAGCACCAACTGAAAATTGATATCTCAACAAAAGTGACCAAAACCAAAAGAGATGCAGCCTAGATGGGAGTAGTCTTGCTTAGTTGAAGAGAGCACAAAATATAGCTGCCAAAAGATTTGTAAATATTTAAAATAGAGTTTGAAAATAAGTTGCAAGTATGCTTGCTAAGAAGTATTTAAATTGAAGTTAGCAGGATTTCTCAACAAGAGGTCCAATCCAAAATTATCATAGTTATATCTTTAAAATATGACCATATAATTTCTTTTAAATAATCACCCACTATTAGAGTTCCTCAAACATTTTTCCCATGTCTAGTCTATAACAATTGTTGGTAAAACCAAAATTAGCACAGTAAAGTCTTAGGAGACTATTTACCGAATAAATTCCTTTAATACTCACCAACTATTAATGCAACCCAAGTTTTTCCAATGGGGGATATTTTTTATATTCCTATGTAAAGGTCACAAATTTAAATATGGACAGGTTGTATATTTTATCAAAATAAAATACAAAAGCAATGGAAAAACAAATGATTTTTATGAAAGGGTAGAGAGGAGACCAGGTGAGAAGGAAGATATAAGTTAGGATAAATATATTGAGGGGGAACTATAATTCCATGGTAAGGAGGATAAGAAAGCTAAATCCTTAGAACGAAAAAATGTTTGTTTGCTTCTAAGGATCAGAGGAGAAGGATTTCAAAAAAAAGTGTCGAGGAAGGTATCATTTGCAGGGAGAGAGCTTGTGAAAGGGTTGAAACTTACATAGGTAGGTTGGGAAGAAGAGGAAATCAGGTCTTCAGAAAAAGATAATGTTGCAGGCTATCCAGATTCAGGGTTTATTTCTTTGGAGGAGAAAATTGAAATTGATTTTGTGCACTGCACTCACTTGGCCAAGCCTTGGCCAATAAGAAAGCTTCTCCCCTCATTAAAGGTGGCATGCCAGGTGATCAAGCATGTGTCAAATTACCAGAAATCTAAAAAACACAGAGCTAATATCGAGGTGGACTGGAATAGAGGAAAATAGAATTTGAAGGATGTTCAAATGTTGTTGCTAATAGTAGACAGTGTACTTTGAAACTAAGTGGTTCTAGACCTATAGTCAAAAAGTATTAAAGCTGGTGTTTGTGGTGGTGTTAGTTTGTTGTCTTATAATTTTCAATTAATTAATAAATACAGTCAAAGATGCATTCTCAAGGTTGGATAGATATTAGTTGTGTTTGGATGAGGATCTTGACTTTGTGTTGTGTCTCCTATCTACTTTTCAAATTGCTACAGCTTCGTTTCATGTATTACCTAGAACAGGAAGACATACCTATCATAATTTGTGAAATTGGTTTTGAGTATGTACTCCACATTTGCAGGAGCAGTGGTATAAACATAGTTGTGAGTAGGATAAGCTAATCTGTATGTTTTATGGCGATAGTGATGATCAACATAGAAATCATAATAAACACTCAAGAATACAATCTAGCAAGCAACACGATATTTTTTGTATATGCCACATTGTAAGAACTCCCAAGACCACAATCTTCAGGAAGCAAATCTATAAATATTTAGCTAAAATGTATTTACACAAAACAAAATGACACCAATAACAAATGACTCCATATAGATTAATAAAATATTACTGAAGTGTTAGAAACTCAGATGTCATTGTCCACAATGTCCTAAAGGGGAATCTAAGTATATCATCCTTCACTTAATATTGTGTGATTAACATATAGTTGAAAACCAAAAATACTTAAAACAATATTATCAAAAAATAGGTAGTGTTGCCCCACAAAAGTGATATCATACACATTGTATCACAAGACAACTCTAGCACTCTGAAAAAATAGCATAAATATTGCCAGGAGACAACCTTATATGACCACCACAGAATGGTAAATCTATGCATAAGCTAAAACACAATTACCTAATAAGCTAACACCACAAAATGGTAAATATATACATAAGCTAAAACATGATTAGCTAATAAGCGAACACCACAGAATGGTAAATCTATACATAAGCTAAAACAAAATTAGGTAATAAGCGAACATCTCAAGCATCCAAAACTCAAATGGCATAATCCATAATGTCACAAAGAAAATCCTAGTATATGTCATTCTTGAAACCCAGAATATAATCATTAAATAAGGACTAAAAGTCAGTACTTGGTCTGGTTCAGCAACATTAGCAAAAATAACATCAACCATACCAAGAGTTATATACTATAATGAGTAGGATGCCAAACAGCTTCAATAATAGGTATGACATTTGTTCACTTCTTCGCCATGTTTACTAAATCTCGTCCACTCCTGTATGAAAATTCTACTGCATACACAATGTTAGTCTAGTAGCCAACAAGACAGTAATCATCAAAATAAAAAATTATCACCATGCCTAACCATAAGTGAAACACCATATAGTCTCATAAATACACAATAGATTTCAACTTTTCCAAAATCTCAATATAAAAACTGCACATAACAAGAACCCCAACCTCTTGGTTCAAACACCATGCACATAGAAACAATAGTGTAATAGACCCTTTCACAAAGAAAATAAAAAGAGAGAGCATAACAAAGCAACCTCAAAATATCAAAGAATATAACAAGAAAATATCAAAGCAGCCATACACAACTATGGTTATGCAGAAAATATAAAAGGAAATGGTAAACAAGAAACTTACTGGGCCTACAATATCTAAAACATAAGATACAGTTGTTCTAGAAACAACCCCTAGATATAGTACATGTGTTCTCGTTATATCAAATTTATACAAACTTTCTAGAATCCAGCAACCATCACAAGTGAAATCACTTCACTCACAATTCAAATGTTATCAACACCACCAAGAAAGGTAGCAGCCAACTTCGAACGAAATGGATTCCATACTCTATTCTCTATCTCGGTTCCATCATCATTTTGCACAAAAATACACATGCCACTAAAAATTAGATAAAATGACAAAATAAGTTATAACATCAATCAACAAATCACATGTCACCTTCCTTAAATGGCGGAAGCTGCAAATGGGAGTAATATAGTTGTTGCTGCAAAAATATTCAACACCATTCTTCTTGTTCAACACAAAAGAAGTGAAAAATTCGACTAGATATTAAAAGGTACTCTGATGCTAAACTATTTGGGTGGGGTTGTTTTAAGCTTTTATGTGTAGTGGGTTTCCATAAATAGTGGAAAATTGAAATTGGGATAAAAACCTCAGATTTTAGATACTCTTGCAGAGTGTTTGTCATGGGTCTGATAGGTAGATGCGTTAACAAAGATTGAGTTATAAAACAAACCTTTAAAATGGGAGTTTCCAATAATCTTCTAAAACCAAATAAATTAAAATAAGATAAACATACTTGTTATCACAGAAATGCTAAGATCCGTAAAATTTCAAACCCTAAAAAATAGGGGATAGACTTAATTAAGATAAACATACTCGTTATTACTAGGATTTCATTTGCCTTTTCCTGAGGGGTTGTAGGTTTAATGTATTACCCATGAGATTATGAGTGGCATTTTTGATTAAATTTCCTGCCACAATAATGTTGGCAATAGTCACTGTGTTATGGAATACTGCAGATTAGTATTTGCAAGAATACAGTGTATTTTATGCTTTATGGTAAGTTTGGGACTTGTATCTCTAAATCACGATTATTTGTATTTGATCAGGACAGGGCATTGTTGAACGCAATTGGTAATTTAGAGCTGATTGATGCCTATGCAGAGGCTTTGAGCAAGCTGGGATCTGACTTGGAAGCTATAGCTGAGCAGGTATTTGGCATTCACTACTTTATGATTATTTTTTGGAACTTGAAAGATATCTTCCCAAAAATGTGTATGATCCACTGTACTTGATATACAATTCTTTGTGGTGTCAAGCTCTTAGATGTAGACAAGTTCAATTTGTGATGGCATTCATCTCATTGGTCTGCCCCTGCTTTCAAGAGATGACAATCAAGGAAGGGAAGTTGGAATGAATGTTATAAGGAGGTTTTGTAACATGCTCTTAGGTTGTTTAAGATGACAATGTAAGGCTGCTTGATTAAATTTCCCGCCACAATAATGTTGGAAAAATTCATTGTGTTATGGATTACTGTAGATTAGTATTTGCAAGTTCATCCAGTGTATTTTATGCTTTATGGTAAGTTTGGGATTTGTATCTCTAAATCACTACTGTTTGTCTTTGATCAAGGCAGGGCATCGCTGAAAGCAATTGGTAATTTAGAGTTGATTGATTCCTATGCAGAGGCTTTGAGCAAGTTGGGATTTGACTTGGAAGCTATAGTTGAGCAGGTATTTGGCATTCACTGCTTTATGATTATTTTTCTGAACTTGAAAGATTTCTGCCCAAAAATGTGTATGATCCACTATACTTGATATATAATTTTTTTATATACACTTGCAAAAGGAATTATATGACAAATTGGATTTTCAGCTATTGGAGTAAGTCTTTCTTCTTTGGTGGAAGGAATTCAGATATCTGTGAATTCAGTTGTAGGCCCAAGGGTCTTGTTCCCTTTTGTTATCCATAGTTGCATGTGATAAAGATCTCCAATGCCTAGAAGCCTTGGGTGTGGGTGTACAAGTTCATATTTTGTAAAAGGAGTGGCTACACACTTGATTTTCATGTTATAATGGCAAATAACTGTGGCACAACTCTGATTATTAGAAAATTTGAACGCTTTTATATAGCGGCAATGTGATCGTGTGAAGAGTTGATTAACAAAAGAAGAATGGACTTTGAGTTGGCAGTATTTTTTTTGTGATTATTTAATATCACCTGGGATTTTGGCATCTCATGAACTACTTTTGGGTTTGGTGTCCCATACCTTCAAGTACTTTGAGCACAAAAAAGGTAAGGGTTGTTTTTTGGATGGCCAAACCACACACCAAGTTAAGTGACCTTCAGAAAGGAAATGAGTACTGTGATTTTGGGAACACATTTGGTAAATAGAACTTTGCTCTCTGCTCCTATTTTACTCTGTCGATAGGATTGAAAATGGAGGTTATTAAGTCACTTACCACTTTCTTGCTGAAACTGAAATGGGGGCCTAATGTGTCCATCTATAATATCTGAAAAAAATCTTCCTTCCATGATGCTTTGATGGATGTCCATACCCTGTTTCAAAGCTCCCATTTTGGCACGCACAAGGAGCATAGTGGTGAAAGCTGTGAAATTTGACTTTACACCTGCCAATTGAATTTTCTTTAAAGTTTTAAAAGCATTTTCAGCAAATCCATTTTGTACATATCCTACAATCATTACAGTCCATGAGATGAGATTTTTTTTCAGGTATTTTGCCAAACAGTTCACGTGCCTTGTTAATACTTCCACTTTTTTGCAGGCATGTCTACTAGGGCAGTCGCGACCATGATATCTAATAAAGTTCCTATATTATTTATGCTTCGATGGATGTACATACTGTTCCAAAGCTCCCATTTTGGCATGGGCAGGGAGTATGCTAGCAAAGGCTGCAGAATTTGGCTTTAAACCTGACAATTTCATTTGCTTGGAAATTTCTAAAGCCTTTTCAACAAATACATTTTGGCACACACAGGGAGTATACTGGCGAAAGCTATGGAATTTAGCTTTACACCTACCAATTGCATTTGCTTGAAAGTTTCTAAAGCATTTTAAACAAATACATTTTGTACATATCTGCAATCATTACAGTCCAGGAGATGATATTTTTTTTAGGTATTATGTCAAACAGTTCACGTGCCTTGTTCATACTTCCACTTTTTGCATGCATGTCTACTAGGATAGTCGCGACCATGATATCTGACAAAGTTCCTCTATTATTTATGCTTTGATGGATGTACATACTGTTCCAAATCTCCCATTTTGGCATTGGCAGGGAGAATGCTAGCAAAGGTTGCGGAATTTGGCTTTAAACCTGACAATTGCATTTGCTTAGAACTTTCTAAAGCCTTTTCAATAAATCCATTTTGTGCATATTTGCAATCATTGCAGTCCACGAGATCAAATCTGTTTGAGGCATCTTGTCAAACATTTCACTGCCTTGTCTATGCTTCCACATTTTGCATACATGTCTACCAGGGCAGTTGCAACTAGAGAATTTGGCAGGTTCTTGCAATGTCGTCTGTGAAAACAGTGGGTTATGGCAAGAGGATTATCCAGCTTTTCCAGCACAACATCCACGAACCCCTTTTCAGCTGTGGTGAAGATCACAGTCTCATAACTAAGATGTGGCAATATACTTAACAGTTGCTCCACCCCAAGGAATTTTAACACATAATAGGTTTGTCTCCACTGTAAGTTCAAGGCAAAAAATTTGCAGGCAATCCCTTAATTTCACAGATACCAACATAATGATGTTAAAATGAAATATAACGCAAAAAAATGATCCAGCAGTGTAAAGATTTCAAAAATTTAAATTCACTGAAATCGTGGCAAGCGACTTACCTAAAAATTCTGCACAAATTGTGTTGTGTTGTCGCCGATGATAAAAAAATGGGCAGAGCTTGCAATAAAAGTGTGAAACCCTTGTCAAAACCTTATTTTCAGGTTGCAGCTCGCCACATTGGAGAAGTGAAAGGTCAATACCAGGGACGAAGAGTTTGGAGGAAAAGCAACAGCAGCGCGGAACGGGAAGGATTTTTCAACTAAACTAGAACAAGGTTTATCTTAGGCTTTCTATGGCCAACGTTTCACTCGGCTCTAAAGGTCGATTCGAAAATAGTACTCTCTGCAACGGGGAAGCTTGGGACGTGTGGGTGGATTACAATGGGAATCCAATGGAACTCAAGGTTGGATTTGAGGTGAGGAAGAATTCCAGTTTGGAGGAGCAAAGAGCAATAGCAGCAGGTAAAGCAACAAAAAGGGGCCAAAAGGGGCGGAAAAATGTTGAAAAATGATGAACGCCTGTGATTTGTTTTATCATAGTCCATCCCCTAAAAGCCAATCTACATCGTTTGGCATAAAACCGAGTTGGAAAAGTTTAGCAAGGGAACGCCTTCGACATAATTATTGACAAAATTTCCTCTTTAAAATAGATCACGCCTTGTCATTTATGCAACCACCACTAATAATAATAATAATATTATTTTATAGTCCACGATACCCGGCAATCTGTTTTTGGGTCTACAGACGGCCTACAGCAGTATGGGACTCCTCGTACTCCCAATATTGAGGGAGGCACCTAACTCGTGCTCCACAATACGAGGTGTACATACCTTACCCCCTGCAGGATTTGAACTTGTGACCTCTCTTTCAAGAGTACAAGTTCTCCACCATTAGGCCAACTCAGGTTGTACTATGATTTTGAATCACCCTAGATCAATTATATTATTAGTAAAACTAAGAATCCTATCTTTTATTTTTTCGTGCATGATTCTTTTAAAGGATTCATTTTTGTAATATTTTTGGATCCAAAACTCAAGGTGAAATCATCTTTGGAAGTTCCTAGAGTAGAAAAATACTCAATTTTATTAGCTAATTATGAATCACACTTTATTTATAGTTTGACATCGAAAGATCTTTTGGTGATTTGTTTTGAAAAGTCATTTATTTTAAATTTTTTTTGCAATTGATGAATAGTAGTAGGTATAGTCTCTATTTTATAAAGTAATATCAAAATTTGAAATATCTTATAAACTTCTCAAAAAATCTAACATTATCAAACATGGCCATATAGCCTCCAAGCGTTTTTCATCAACCATATTTTCCATAGTTTTTTCAAAAATAGTTTCTAAGAACTAACTTCCTTTTGTTTCTTTTGTTTGGTCTTTTTCACCTTACTTCCATCAAAAAAGGATAGTCCATAGAAAAGAGGACAAGAAGAATACCAAGTTGAGTCCTTGAGAAAAATTATGTAGAACCATAATCAATGTCATATCTAGGATAATCTAATTTCTCAAGTGCGAGGTTTTTTATTATTTTATATTAGAATAGGGTGATCCCACAATATTAATTTATAATTTTTGGCCAAACTGGACATTGAACTGATATTTTTAACTAAATATTCACTTTCGGGCACTATAGCGGCTAAACCATGAGGAATTTGAAGATGATGCAAACTATTGATTTGTGACATTTATTCTATAGATTCTAATTTATTTATTTTCAAAAAAATTGGAATTAGATAGCACTTCTTTTTCCATATCCTTCAAAAACTATTTTTTATCAGTAAACACCATTTTTAAGGAGTGATGCTCACCATATACAACATAACTTTTTTTCTATGAAAGATAAAATTTTGAATTTTTCAAATTTAAATTTTTAACTATGATATCTAACTAGTTCATTTGGTTTCATAGTATTTTATTGAATAATTTTTCCTTAATCAACTTTTGAAGTCAAACCAATTACAATTTAGACATAGGCGGAGCGTATACAACATAACTTTTTTTGTATGTATCGAAATTCAATTTTTATTTTTACTGGATCAAGGATATCAATACCTACCCTAACATATTATTCGGAATTTTATTTTGATAATTTACTATTTTTGTACATGTGCAGAACTGAGAGCTTGATTTTCGGTGAAAAACCTATGTTTAATCAAACTAAAAAAAAAATGCATAATAAAACCAAAATGTATTAAAATTATATTCGATGGATAGCTCATTCCGAGGACTACCATCATCCAGTTAAGTCTGTGAATTCTCCTCCATTTTCATCCTCAACCTGAGCTTCGAAGGGGGAAATTTTTGTAGAGATTTGGTAGAAGAGGAGGGGAAAGGGGAAAAAGGGGAGTTCGAATGGACCCAAGTTCGAGTGAAACCCCCCTTGGGAGTTCGCTCAAACCATGGTTCGAATTAACCCTGGTTCGAATGAACCCCCCTTTTATTGAGTTTTCCATTGTCTTCATTATAAAAAAAATGCCAAAAAGGTGGACACCATAATTTAATAGGGTTTTCTTGAACCAGGGTCCATTCGAACCCCTTTTGGGTCCATTCGAACACCCCAATTTGTGTGAACCCCAAAAAAGAAAACTTTTTTTTCATGGGAGTGTTTTTGTAATTTTCCTTCCTCATTGGAATTGTAAACCAATATTATGGGATCACCCAACAGTTGTTTCTTACAATAGTTTTAAAGAGTAGAAAATATTTCTTAAAGTGGGAATTTCAATAATCTAGAATTGTAGCTCATTCACTTATAAATCCTAGATTTAGATTAATTTTAGTTTTGCTAGTTTATATTGATTTATTTTATTATAAAATTTTATTGTTAAAAATAGTAGCATTATATCTTAAAGATTTACAAAACTTAGCACATATAGTCAATAAACAACTAATTACTTTCAAACAAAAAACTTTCTAATTAATTAAATCAACAAATTGTATAGGAGCGAATTTGCACCCCCTACGCAAATTCCCCTTTCACATACCCTCACCTTAGAAAATAAAATCTAAAGGAAAAAATTCACGTCACCTAACTGCCTTCCATCCACTTGGCATTTGTCCTTTGTTCGGTGAGAGAATATTTGTCGGGGACGAATGCACAGCACGTGGACGTCTGCACGATGCACTACCGTCCCTAATGGATTCCTATATCTGGAGTTGGCAGAGGTGTTACACACCTAATTGGGGCCAAATTGTAACGTCCCTCTTCAACCAACCAACCCAAAAATGGTAGATTCTTCCCATCCCACCTTCAAAAAACATTCATTCTCACTTCATTTCATCTATTAGCATTTCAATCTCACTCTCTACCATCTCATTCACTCTCAAACAACATTCCAACACTCCATTTTTTACCATTACAGTAGCATTTCAAGCTTCATCAACTCCACATTTCAAGTGTGAGGAAAGCCATAGAAGTGTGGGCTTGGAGTCTTATGAGACCTCCCTTCATCACAGTTGCAGTTGTGGTGACTCTACCAAGTCTATATTCTCCTCCATTGGCTAGTGAGCTTTTGGGTGGAGGTGGTAACGTTTCACTCCTCCCCTTTGTGATTTGATGGAAGTAGCATAATATTGTTTGTAGTGCTCTTTTCTATCTCTTCTTTCCTTTATCGCATATTCTACTTTGTTGTTTTTTGGTTGTCCGTGGAGGTGGAAACACCAAAATGGGGGTCTGATTGAGGCAGGCCCCTATACAACCCCAACAATTTTCCCTCTTACTTGTGTGTAGGTGAACGTGTGTGTGGAGCTAGCTAGCGAACAAGCACTTTTGTTAGATTATCTTTATCACCATATCTTTCATTTACTTGATTTATCATCTTCGTCTCTATTTCTCATACTTTGTTATTTTGTTTTTCCCATCACAATCAAGTAGCTAGGTTGTAAGTAATTTTTTTGGTAGTTTCTATTGCACTTGTTGTTTTTTAGTCGTACGGACGCCATCGCACCAAAGAGATGCCAGTGTTTCACGCTATCGTCCTAGAACCCTGTTGATATCCTTGGACAAAGAGCTATCTAAGGTACAACACCGACTCCAAAAACCAACTTGCCTAGCCTGAACCTAAGTTTAGGGTCTATAGAGTGATAGAAGTACGTTATAGTGCTCACCATTCTCGATCCTTATCCCAAGGCATCTTTTAGAGTGAGGTAAGTTAGGGCAGCCCTCCACTCTCAGATCTTTGTGACCTAGACCTTGACGTGGTTGGTCCCCCTCTCTTTCATTTTTGGTGAACCCGACGTGAATAGCTTCTTATCAATCATCAGTGTTGAGACTTTTCCCTTATACCTAGTGATTGTTGTAACCCTAAGTGTTGTGAAGGTTTATGAGCATCACAACCCAGTCCACAACTTTCAGGTACATTGTTAGGAGGTGTGACACCTTATGATGGAGAAGACGAAGGTCACTATTGGTTTCTCTACAAGGCTTTTTGTTGGATCTATCATTGGCATGTCTATCTAGGAGCAGTTGTTGAGGGGAAAGGTAGGATTCTTCAATGAGACCAACCACGTCCCCACTCCTTCTATATCTCCTACACCATCATCAGTAGATGAGCATGAATTTGTTCACATCCCTTCAAAATATATCTCTACCCTTAGCAAAAGGTTGGGTTACTTGGAGAATCACCTAGAAAAGGACCTGAAGTTGGCTAGAGCTGCTAGGGTTATTAACAAGATAAAGAATATGGTGAGAAAAGACCGAACAGGCATAGAACTCCTAGGTAGTATCTCTAGTCTGACTAAATCCTATGCCCTTCTAAACAATGCAAACATTATACAAGGGGCCGCTCTCGAAGAACATGAGAGATGGTTCTGAATATCAATGCCTCCCACATCTATGTATATGGTAGACACAGTCCTATCGATCAGCATCTCCTCTGCCTCTAAGAGATCTAAAACTATCAAAGAAAACAAAATACCCTTAGGTTTCAGTTTCACCCCTCCTATCACCTCTAGTGGTGGAGGTTTTGGTGGGTTGAGTGGTGGTGGATTTGGTAGTGGTGGTGGATTTAGTAGCGGGGGTGGTGTTGGCAGAGGTGGTTCCTGTGGAGGCCATGGTGGTGGCTTTGGAAGCAGAGGTGGCTCTGGTGGAGGCCCTGTTGGTGGCAGTGGCTCTGGCAATGGTTCCAATGGTGGCCACATTGGTGGTTCCATAGGTGGGTCCGCTAGTGCTTCTGGAGGAGGTCCCACTGGACCTTTGTCATCCTAAGACCCTATTTTGAATGCTCTTCTTTAGAATATGGGTAAGATGCAAAGCTAGCTAGTGAGTCTCTCCTAAGCCTCTGCCTAGCCTATCTTTCAACCCTTCTTCTGACATTGTCCATTATCGGTAGCAATCTTAAGCACTCCCTTCCCACAACAAATGGAGATTCCTAAATTCAAGAAGTATGGTGGCAAAGGGTACCCACAAACGTATATGTGTGCCTTTAACTCCATGTGTACAAAAAATTTCCATCACAATGCATTAATGGAAAAATTATTCCCTCGATCTCTTAAGGATACAACGCTTGAATGGTATTGTTCCTTACTAGATAACTTTATTTTCTCATTTGATCAACTTGTAAATTAGTTTCTATGATAGTTACAAGCCAACATCAGACTGAAGATGACCTTTTCGAATCTTGTATGATGCAAACAAGGGGATAATGAGAAGATGACTTATTTTATAGTGTGATATCAAACACTTTTCTCATGTCGTAGCCACTACCTGATTCTGACATGTAGAAGGTATTCATAGGGAATTTGCAGAGACCTTGGCAGGAAAAGTTTTCCCTTATGAAATAACCTTCTTTCGCACATTTGTGTGTTGTGCTACAAGAATATCAACAAACGGTAGCCCAGTTCAGGGGATCCTCTTCGCACTTTCGTTTAGAAGAAAATCCATTGTATCAATCTCTAGAAAGGGTAAGGATGTCGTGAATGTAGTAGCTGTTATGAATGATAATGGCCTCAGATGCAACAAAAAGTTCACAAAGTTAGCAGAATCTTATTCTTCCATCTTGCAGAAGTTGTTGAAGGATAAGATCATAACCTTGGAGAACCCTAAACCTCTCAAGGAACCTTACCCTAGTTGGTATGATGCAAATTCCTTATGTCAGTAGGTCATCGAGTTAGTGAACATGATATCGAATGATGTATGCGCCTACGTCACGAGATACAGGACCGCATCGAGGATGGTACTATTTGTCTCGATGGAAACAAACAAAATGCAAACAAATCAATGGAGAAAGTGAATGGTGAGTTGCAGATATATAAAAACCCATTTTTGTCTCATTCTACCAACTTAATTATTGATCCCTCTGATTCTACCACTCAGCCTAAGGCATATGTTAGCATGGTCATGGTTACTCCTACCACGCAACCTACGACCAACTCGCCAGATGTGACATTCACCTCATAGGATATGCCCTTATACAACAAGCCTTCCATCCCTTCGCAGCTCCCAGCCGCTAGCTCGAAGAGTTGCAAAAACTGCCTTGCGCATGAGCACAAGCACTGATGAAAGGCTCTAGTGGCTAAGTAAGTTGCTTTGTAGAAGAAGGAAGAGGAAACAACTGCCCCTACTTCGGGGCCTCTTGATGCATCCTCCTCTCTCCTCCCCTCTGCGTTCGTTCAATCAAGCTCAATCCCACTTCCAACTCCTATTGTGAGTGTGAGTGCGCTTGACCCCAAAAAGGTGCAGGTTTTTATCACTCCTTTGGTTGAGCCTCCCCTATTGATGTCCCTTCCGAACATCTTGTTGTTCCCTAAACCCGTGGATATGTTGAATACTTTGGTGGTATCTGTCACAATTTTCTCCTCCTCCTCTTCCTCTGCACCTCTCGCCTCTACTGTGGGGAGTTCAGATCCCCCGACAAAGCAAAAGGTGGAGGATGGCCCTTCCAACAATGGAGGGTGTAAGAGGAGCCCACCTTCCCTGAAAGGTGTTCCTACGCTAGCTTGTTTCATCCTAGTAATGGAGCAAATATCGACTTCCCCTGAGTTTGTCACCACTCCTAAGTAACTCGGTGAGCCAAGTGGTGAATCTCAAGTACAACCCTCTCCATCCATTGAGATACGATATGAAACTCCTGTAAATTTCATGTTTAACTCTTTTTATGTGGTCTTGGCCTTGTTGGCGATCTTCGCAAAGTCATTGACCATAGCTCCACAAGAGCCTAGTGGAGAAGACATGCGGGGTCTTCTTCCTTAGCCCTTATTGCAGGAGGGTCGAAAGCTTCTCCCCTTAATATTCCACCACTGCAGGCTCATCCTCCTTCCCCTTATAATGATCTAGATTGGGAAGAAAATGACCTCTTGGTCGATGAATGTTAGGGAGAGGCCTCTCCTTTATCTTTAGATTAGATGTATGTGTGTGTTGTGATGTGTTCCCCCATACTTGTGCTATGAATTCCTAGATGACCCTTGTCACCCTTGTTGGTTCCTGGATACAGGAGTGATTTTTGTGTCATGAACCTTCTTCTATTTGTATCATCATTCTTCCAATTTTTTTTTACTTTTGACAAATTGGGGATGATGCAAAGCATTGGCTGAATTTAGGCTTCCCTTCCATGTTGACCCGATTTTTTATTTTTACTTTGTCTTCTCATGCATTCTTCACATGGTATGATATAGTAGGGGGTTGATGACAATTCATTTATATACTATTATTATACTTATATATATTTATGAGTAGCTCTGACCCCGAAATATCAGATCACCCTTGTGTCTCTTGTCTATGATGTTGCTATCTTTCTCTCTTCTTTGATTGGGTTGTCCCTCATATGTATGACAACGCCACTTTCTCAATGTTTCAATTTTTAGAAAACACATTCATTGCTAATGAATCTTTTCTCGGAAATCCTTGCAAACCTTTTTTTTCAAAAATTGCATTCATAACTTGGGACCCTAATGGAATGTGTTTCCTTCATCATGGGTTCATAAAGAAAGAGCTTGAAAAATTTCCTCTGAGGAGGGAGTAGATTTTTCCTATGGGAGAAGCCTCGACCTTCCCCTCGCAAGGGGGCATTTTCTTCCTTTTGAATTCCTTGATGAAGTGAACATTTTTCAAAAGGATTCCTTGATGATGAATTGATTTGAGAAAAAATGTCTTTGTTACACTTTCAAACAGCATGTCCCTCAAGTGGACCCCTCTTCACATCAGGTTCCCAAGGGACCCCTTTGAAATCCTTCCCACTTGTCAATGATCTGTGTGACTATCTGTTTATTTTCCTACATGGTTGCTTTGTGTTTCTTGACATGTTTTATCTATGGATTAACATGTCACCTCATAGGTGCACCTGTGAAGCCGCTTTTCGACTATGTGGAGTCCCCTTACATCTGGGTTTCCCTCATATGAGAGATCTTGGGGGATGCCTCCTTGTAGGTTTGCGGGCCTGTAAGGCACTTACATCTCTAGGTTTCCTCCATGTGAGAGATCTTAGGGGATGCCTCCTTCTAGGTCTGTAGGCCTATAAGGCACTTACATCTCTTGGCTTCCTCCATGTGATAGATCTTGGGGGATGCCTCCTTGCAGGTCTATGAGCCTGTAAGGCGCTTACTTCTTGGGGCTTCCTTCATGAGAGATATCTTGGGGGTTGTCTCCTTGCAGGTCTATGGGCCTGTGAGACACTTTCATCCTACGGGATTTGTCCATCATTGGTCTAAGGGCCTTTGGTGTACTTTGTGCAACTTCATAGTTTTATGGGGCTATGGAGCATTTTGTCTAAAACTCCTCAGGGAGAGTACTTCTGGAGTCCTTTGCATGTCTTGTGCTCTCGATCTTGCCAGATTTTGTTCTACTTCCTCGACGGTTCAAATATAAATCTCTAGCACTACTAACTCTTCAATCTACTTTACCGAAGCACTCATCAATACTTGTGCTCGCTAAAGTGGGGGAAAAATTTAGAGTGAATTTGCACCCCTACACAAATTCCCCTTTCACATACCCTCACCTTAGAAAATAAAATTTGAAGGAAAAATTCCAAATTACCCAACTACCTTCCATCCACTTAGAATTTTTCCTTTGTGTCGGTGAGAGAATATTTATCAGGGATGAATGTGCGACGCGTGAATGTCTATGTGGCGCGTTGTTGTCCCTAACGGATTCTTGCGTCTAGAGTTAGCAAAGGCGTTACACACCCGATTGGGGCCAAATTGTAACGTCCATCTTCGACCAACCAACCCAAAAATGGTAGATTATTCCCATCCCACCTTCAAAAAAAAATTATTCTCACTTCATTTCATCTCTTAGCATTTCAATCTCACTCTCTAGCATCTCATTCACTCTCAAACAACAAATTCTAGCACTCCATTTTTTAGCATTGTAGCAACATTTCAAGCTTCATCAACTCCACATTGCAAGTGTGAGGCAATCCATAGAAGTGTGGGCTTTGAGTCTTGCGAAACCTCCCTTTATCACAGTTGTGGTTGTGGTGACTCTACCAATTCTATATTCTCCTCCATTGGCTAGTGAGCTTTTGGGTGGAGGTGGTAACATTTCACTCCTCTCCTTTGTGATTTGATAGAAGTAGCATAATATTGTTTGTAGTGCTCTTTTCTATCTCTTCTTTCCTTTATCGCATATTCTACTTCATTATTTTCTAGTTGTCTGTGGCGGTGGAAACACCAAAATGGGGGTCTGACTGAGGTAGGCCCCTATACAGCCCCAACAATTTTCCCTCTTTCTTGTGTGTAGGTGAACGTATGTGTGGAGCTATCTAACAAACAAGCACTCTTGTGAGATTATCTTTATCACCCTAGCTTTCATTTACTTTCTTTATCATGTCTATCTCTATTTCTCATACTTATTTTATTTTTCCCATCACAATCAAGTAGCTATGTTGTAAGTAGGTTTTTTGGTAGTTTTGTTGCACTTGTTGTTTTCTGGCCATACGAACACCAATGCACCAGAGAGACGCTAGTGCACTGCGATGTCGTCCCAGAATCGTGTTGTTGTCCTCGAATAGAGAGCTATCTGAGGTGAAGCACTGACTCCAAAAACCAACTCACCTATCCCAAACCTAAGTTCAAGGTCTGTAAAGTGATAGAAGTATGTTAGAGTGCTCATCATTCTCAATCCTTATCCCAAGGCATCTTTTAGAGTGAGGTAAGTTAGGGAAACCCTCCGCTCTCAGCTCCCCATGACCTGAAGCCTTAACGTGGTTGATCCCCCTCTCTTACACAAACAAGAAAAAATAGGCAACCCAAACATGTTTATTTTACAATGTCATTATAAAATAAGCAATTGTAATATTTGATCTTATTTTGTATAAAGAAATTTTGAATGAGAAACGACCGAAGAAAAGATTTAAGATGACTCATCATTTATTTAGTTTCAAGAAATAATTATTCACATTGTGTGCTAAACAAAGGAAAGAGAAGAAGAATAGTGATTTTAGTTTTAAAAACATTCTAATAATTAGTTTAATTCATTCAAATTGCATTGAAAACAAATAACAAAGTATATTAGATTTTTTGTTTTACTACTGTCCAATTCTATACTTAGTTAAATTTGTAATATTTATTTTATATGCAATTTATTCACTTGAAATCATAAAAATTATCAACTGAAACATAAAACCAAATGACAACACATCACACCCAGATCCTTTCTATATGAAAGAAGTGCTCCCAAACATAGATTACAAGTAAGCAATCTAACACTAAAGAAGTGAAACTAGTCAAAATCATGAGAGTCTATGCTTCAAGGAAATATCTAATCATATTTATCTCCTTTCAGTACACATTTTGTATATCATTCTTATGCATCCAAGGATCAAAGAATATTGGATAGAGAATGCCTTAAAAGAGAAGAAAACTCACATCCTCTTAAAATTATTGAACAAAAAAAATAACAAAATAATTATCAATTATCCATTGAGTTAAAGCATTTGGAATTTATGTTTGAGATAGAGATTATTTGTATCAACATCTTAACACTCATTAAAAATTGAATGTCATAAAAAGAGGGATCATCATCCACAAACTTCCCCAACCATCCAAACTACCTATCACCACCCCATAACCAAGAATGTACTTATCATTTATAGAGAACTATTTTCTTGTGAAGAGGGTAGCTCAAAGAATCCCCACTACTAAATCTAGAGTTTGAGGTGGTTTCACCCCTCATAAGGTCCAAGGGTATATTTTTATCATTATAATTCCACAGTAAACACTATATTTTAATTATTTTTACTACATCAAAATAGACTTCTAAGCACTTGTATTCTCCCTAAATTATTATTTATCCTTTTAAAGGGTATTCAAATACACAACCTATAGGCTCCACCACTCTTCACCCCAACCAATGGCACTCTTATTTTTTTATTAAAACAATTATGGAACACTTTAAACTCTCAAGATCTCTTTAATCTATTGGCATGCCCCAAGATTAATAGTGTAGCATCAATAGGGAATCACAAAGTCAAAACCATCATATACTCAACTTTCATATAAATAAATTACACATGAAACTAATAGAATTTGAGCATAAAATTCTACATGAATCCACTATAAAATTCACAACACCACCCCCCGTTTATGGGGTTCAACAGGTATTAAATGGTCTCATCTGAAAGAAGGATGGATTAAGATAATTTTTGATAGGGGTTTGCATGGAAATCTTTTTGAAGAAAAAGTTGGGTGTGCTATTAAAAATTGAGATGGGAAAATAATGTTGGTGAAAGTAAGGAAATTAGGGCGAGAAACGAACAATGTGGCAGAGTTTTTGTTGGATATTCAAGGTGAAACTTGCAGCAATAGAACATAATAAAGTGGTTTTCAAATCTAAAATTATGTATCCAAGATTACCATAAATAGATTATGTGATTAGCAATTCAACAATGAAAATAAAATCAGCAATACCACAAGTTGTAAAACATAAGTGACACAACGTATACATGGAGAAACCCTTATGGGAAAAAACTCCACACCTAAAGAGATCCAATGGGTCCACCTATTTGAATGCAATTACAATTTTTCATAGGAAAAATAAATAATAAACCTATTGTCCCTCATGTCCCCTAGAACACTTTCTAAAGAATGTGGAGACACACAATTATCAGCTTAGGATACCAATTATAATGTCACCTATCCTACCATTCTCCCACTTCACATTATACATTGCAATTGCATCCATGAGATACAAATAAAAATATAATAAAGAATAGTGATCAAGGCCCATGACCTTCCTACACCAAGAGAACTTATATGTGGTCATTGGCTTCGTGAGAGAATATGCAACATTATCCAAAGTTTCAACCTTCTTGATCAAGACCTTACCATTCTCAACCATTTCTCACACAAAGTGATATTGAACATCAACATGTTTAGTACGAGCATGATACATAGGATTTTTGGCTAAACATACGACACTCTGACTGTCACATCCAATCCTCATTATCCTACAATCAAAACCATTTCCATTACCAAGTCTCTATAACCAAAACGCCTCCTTAGAGGCATGTGTAGCAGCCATATACTCTAATTCGATGGTGGAAAATGAAACTATAGGCTATCTCTTACTCATCCAACTCATTGCACCTCCGAAAAAAGTAAAAACATAGCCACTAGTGGACCTTTAACTATCCAAGTCACCTACCCCATCTGTGTCAACAAAACCTTGTATGTCCAATGACTTAACCACATCATCAATACCATGATAAACCAAACAATAATATGAAGTACCACACAAATATCTAAACACCCTCTCAACAAAAGTCAAATGCTCTCTACCAAGGTTAGACATAAACTTGCTCAAAACTCCCACTACTGGGGCTATATCTAGTTTAGTGCAAACCATTGCATACATCAAACTACAAACGACACTAGAAAAAGAAACATTAGAAATCTCTTCAAAACCATCATCAAAATTAATACACATGTCTAAACTCAACCTAGTACCAATTGGAAATGGAATATTCACTAGTTTACAATCATGCATGTATTAAACCTTTGTGAAATGGTATCAACATACTTACTCTGACTTAACCAAAGCTTTATGTGAACCTGATCTCTACTAACCTCCATCCCAAGGATTATTTTGTAGCCCCAAAATCCCTCATACCAAATATGACAGAAAGATAGAGTCTTAAGCTCCCTAATCATCATCTTGTTGTTACCCATAAATATGTCATCAACATACAAGAAAATGAATAGTATATGATCATCAATAACCTTAATGTAAACACAATGATCCTCCTCACTCCTAACAAAACCCAACTTCAATGAAAAAGCATCAAACTTCTAGTACCACATCTTGGGAGATTATTTCAAACCATATAAAGATCTCATTAACCTACAAACCAAGTGTTATTTTCCTTTCACAAAAAAACTATCAGGTTGTCACATATAAATCTATTCCTAAGCAAGATCCCCATGCAAGAAATCAATTTTAACATCCATTTGCTCTATTTCAAAATCGTAAGCAATAGCAATAGATAATAGGGATCTAATAGAAGTTATTTTAGCAATAAGGGGGAAAATTTCACCAAAATCAACACCCTCTCTCTGGGAGTATCCCTTGGCCACCAATCTAGCCTTGGACCACTCTAACTGACCATCTGTACTGATTTCCTTTTAAATACCTAGTTACAACCAATGGGCTTCCTTCCTTTCGAAAAACTCACAAGATCCTAAGTATCACAACTATCCAAAGTCATCATCTCTTCCTACATGGCCTACATCTAAGACTTACTTTCTTCTAAAGAAAAATCCTCCCCTGTAGGATATAGGTTCATCGTTAGTACTCAACAAAGCAAATACATGATGAAAATTGGATGGGCTATACCTATCAAATAGATTTTGTTGCCTTGTGGATCTCCTCAAGGTAGGAGTAAGGGGTTCTTGTTGCTCGTCTTCTTCTACATGCTCATCATGCACATCATCTAAACCCTCTTCTTCGTCTCCATCCTCTAATCCATCTGGTTATTCTTCCACATGTGCATCTTCTTGATTTTCAATCTTTGTCTCAAAATGCACTTATTTTTTCTTATCTTTCTCCTTTGGTTGTTCTTCACTTGAGTAAGTTCTAAACTCTTTGAAAATCAATCTCTAGATAAAACAATTTTACAAGTTAGTGGATTCTAAAGCTTATAACCTTTTACATTCTCACTATAACCAACAAAGATGCATTTTTGTGCTTTTGGATCCAATTTAGAATGCTTCTCTTGAGGCACATGAATAAAAGCCTCGCAACCAAAGACCCTTAAATGTGAAACAAAATGCTTTCTACTTATCCACACTTCATAAGGATTTTTATCGACAAGAGTTGAACAGGGAGATCTATTAACCAAATAACATGCAATACTTATAGCTTTTTCCCAAAAGCATCTATCAAGCTTAGCACCACTCAGCATGCTCCTAGCTCTTTCCATCAAGGTTTGGTTCATTCTTTTTTCTAACCCATTTTGTTGGAGTGTATATGGAATAGTTTTTTGTCAAACAATGTATGCATTCTTACAGAACTCATCAAATTCCCTCGAATAATATTCACCCCCAGTTTTAGATCTCAACACCCTTATCTTATAATTTGTTTGCTTCTCAAATAAGGCTTTAAATTCCTTCAACTTAGTGAAACCTTCATATTTTTCATGCATAAAATAAATCCAAGTGTATCTTGAGACATCATTAATAAAATCAATATAATAACATGATTTTCCAAAAGAGTCAACATCCACTGATCCAAACACATCTGAATGAATGATCTCTAATAATATCATAGCTTTATTAGTCTCATAAGGAAAAGATGATATATTTTGTTTACCAAACACACAATGCTCACAAAAATCATTTTTGCCAACAAAATAATCAGAAATACTATTAACCAATTTTTTATTCAAAATGGTCTTAAGACCCTTTTCACTTATGCAACCCAATCTATGGTGCCACAACATACATGCATTTTCAATGCCAGTTATATTAGAAAAGTTACAAAAAATGGAAGCATTAAGCCTAAACAAATTTTTAACTTGAGATCCTTAAGCAATCACCAAACTCCCTCTTACCAACATGCAACCAGACTTGTGAAATGTCACATGCATCCTAGAATCATTCAACTTGGATATTGAAAGTAAATTTCTCGCAAGTCCTAGAATATGTAAAACATGATCAAGGGTTTTAACCCTTCCATCACTGAAACACAACTTTACCTTTCCCTTACCAACCATCTTTTTCATGTTGTTATCACCAAGGAAAACTTTTCCTCCATCATAAGTTGAATATGAAGTAAACCAGTCCTTGTGAGGAGTCATATGGTAGGAGAGCAACCTAAATCAATAAGCCAAGCATCATCACTAATAGTGTTAGCAAAAATAAATAAAGCACCAAATCACCATCTTCTGAGGACTTTTTGTGTAAGTATCTAAACTCTTTTTCTTGTTTTTGTACTCCTTCACATGCCCTCTCTTACCACAATTCCAACAATTTACTCTGATCTTCCTGGGGTTTTAGAGCATCCTATAGACTTGTCTCTCTTCTTGTCCCCTTTAGGCCCTCCTTTTTCTTTATACCTTCCTCACACATTGAAGGCATCTTGGGAGCCCACATTCATGGACTTTATCCTCATCTCTTTTGAAAGAAGTATAGAAATGAGACTATCCATCTTTGGTTCTATACCACCACCACTTATGGCCACAATTAGATTTTCCCAAGATTCGGGTAAAGAACAAAGTAACAAAATATATTTATCTTCTTCTATCTTAACATCTACAAATGCAAGATCACTTATAATCATATTAAAAGAATTTAAATGTTCTGCAATAGAACCACCATCCTTCATTTTCAAAGAATATAAACGTATATTTGGTTTGGTAAATATTACCTATCCTCTTCCAAAAATTGTATGTGGTAGATTCTTCTGAAACATTCAAGAGGACGAAATCTGCTAGACACAACCGAATAGTTCCTCATGCCTTCTTGTCCATTTTCTTCCAATAGTCATCAGATGTTGATTCTGGTTTCTTTTCACTTGAAACTACTAACCACTGATCTCTTTCTTCAAGAAGATCCTGCATCTTCAACTTTCGCATCTCATAACCAGTGTCATTAAACTTCTCAATTTCTAAATGAGGGGTAGAAACCATGGTTTTCAATCTTCTTCACAAATCTGCAAAACTCATAATGCATAAGCTCCCACTGCAACCAACAGAACTATTAGCTCTAAAACCAAATGTTGAAAATTCAAGGTGAAACTTGCAGCAATAGAGCTTAATAAAATGGTTTGGAAATCTGAAATTATATATCCAAGATTAGCTCTAATACCAAATGTTGAAAATTCAAGGTGAAACTTGCAGCAATATAACTTAATAAAGTGGTTTACAAATCTAAAATTATGTATCCAAGATTACCATAAAGAGATTATGTGATTAACAATTCAATGAAAACAAAATCAGCAATACCTCAAGTTGCCAAACACAAGTGACACAAGATATACATGAACAAACCCTTGCAGGAAAAAACTCCACACCCAAAGAGATCCAACTTCATCGCTTTGACAACCTGCAAATAAACTCTACAAACCACCATCTCAGTCTTCCAATATATAGAAGTTTTTGGGAGAGAATACCACAAATGGTATCCCAAAACAACAAGAAAAACCCACACTCCCCTTAGTGGATAACCCATAAACATGGCATAAAATATTGAATAATTGTATGGCCTTCACATGGGTGCCTAACCTACAGCTAATCAGAATTGGTCAAAACTAAGTGCTCCATAACTCTCTAGCGGCTTTGACAGCTTCATGCAAGAGCATGCACCAACATGCAAACTTGGGCACCCAACTATGTAAGAGCATGCAAAACCTGCAAATAACATGCAAGGACATGTACATCAAAGTGGTCCCCACTCACAAAGTTGGACATCCAAGAGGAATATTCTTTTGAGATACCCTAAAACCGTTACTGTACAGGGTCCACCTCTTTGAACGCAATTATATTTTGTCATAGGAAAATGAATAATAAAATATTTTTTCCCTCATGTCCCCTAGACCACTTACCAAAGAATGTGGAGACACAAAATTATCAGTTTAAGATAGGAATTATAATGTCACCTATTCTAATAGTTTCAAGTGGCCTTATAAAGATTGGAGATGGGGAAACTACTAAACCTCCAAGATATTCACTTAGAAGGGGACTCCTAATATATTATTAATGCAATTTGTAAGAACGAGCTGAAAATTGAATAAATGATTGGGGTTGATAGCTGGCTTTTTAAAAAGTTTCGAAGGCTTTTAAAAGATTTCCCATGTTTACTAGAAAGATAACATGATTGTGGACGAGGCAAGGAACATGGAAATATACATGGGTTTAAACAAAGTTGTGCTAGATTCAAAAGTAAAATGGCACATGTTCCACAATGCCAAATGTGTAAGAACACAACTTCCCATAGATGCTTAAATGCAAAAGGATAAACACAAATCATGATTCGTAAAGGCAAGAAGTGTTGAAGTACTCAAGCTCATTTAGGAATTATTCTGATTGGGTTTTAAAGGTGGAGATGGGAGACTCATTTTCACATCCAATTGTGATAATCTATTGAGCCAAAATGGATACTACAATGTGTTTAAAGGTGAAGAAGAGGAAAATGGTGTTCTTGGGGGAGCTTTTAGAGAGGCTGTTGATGGTGATGTGAAGGTTATTCTTGGGCAACATATACACAAACAAGGTGATGTGATACCGAGTGAATATGAACATATCATCAATGTTCATGGCAATGCTACCAGACGCAGATGAAGCAATAAGGGTTGTGGAAGAGATCATGGAATCCCTAGTGTGGCCACGCTCACTATGGGAAATAAAAGATATTCTATGTTATGCCTTACTTAGGGTTGGTCTCATACCTAGAGGAGGGATTTGGTCTGATAGCAATAATGTCCATTGGAGCTGCCTTTCTTGACTTTGGAGCAGCCTTTCTTGACTTTACAATCTATCATAAATAATGTTGTTGTGCAATATAAATAATGTTGTTGAGTTATTGGTAAATACATGGTTGAGTGCCATAATGTAACCTCTCTTTTGAATCTCTATATAATAGATGCCCCGCCTCTCATCTTCTTAAGGAAATTTGGGGCTTTTGTATATTTGCTTGTTTTGTGATCAGCAGATCACTATTCTTGTCTATTTTTCCTTCATTTGGTATCAAAGCCAGTTCAAGAAAAATCCATTTCTAGAAGAGATTAGATAGCTACATAAAGGAAGATCATTGGAGAGAAGTGTTGATTGAAGATTGCAGTCAAAGGTAATTGTTATGTTTGTGTTTTTTGATTTTGTAGGTGGAAAGGAGGCCCATAGAAGGATGCGTGCAGGCTGAGATAATCTTGTTGTGTGAGGAGGCGTCCAAATCATGGACAATGTCGTTGATTGCATTGATTCTTGTTGCAGGAGGTGACTGTTTGAGATTTCAAAAAGAGATTTTTGTGTAATTGGTGTCGTTCGTGTGAAGAGGCGTGCGGATTGCAACTGCTGAAGGAGAAACGTATGTATGCTTGCTTCCTTTGATTTCCATGCAAGTCCAAAAAAGGATTTTTTTACTATAAGAGTTTTTAAAGTATTAAAGTTGAGAGGTAGACATGAAAGTCAATCTCTCCATTTCTTTTAAAATTATTTTATCACTTTAGACTTTATAAGGCCACGTGAAAAGTAGTTTCTTACAGAAAATTTAGAGTATGATTTGAATTTCAATATTTTATTTTGAAATATTTTTCATTTAGTTATATGAGAAAGTAGTATATTGGAAAATAAGAATTTTCTTAGAGGGTTATCAAAAAAGTGTTGTTCTTTTGTAAAGTGAATATTGTGTAATTAAGTGCATTATCGATTGCAACCAACACTTAATCTCCAAAAATCAATACAATATAAAAATCTTTTTGAGTGTGGGTCCTATTTGAAAGGACAGGGAGAGTATCCATTTGCACAGATTTCTAGGTTTTTTGTGTTGGGTCATTGAGTTATTGTGCACATTACTCTTATGGCAAATATGGCAGGAAATGTTATGTCTAACATGCTAATACCCGTATTTGAAGGAGACAACTTTACATATTGGTTTACTAGGATGCAAACCTTACTCAAATCCAAAGATTTGTGGGAAATTGTACAAGTAGGGTATGTAGAACTAGATACAACTACATTTAATGCATTAAATGATCAACAAAAAAGAGAATACAAATCAAATGTAAAGAAGGATAATGAATCCTTATTTCCGGTTCAAGGTGCAATTAATCAAGCAATTTTCCTTAGGATAAGTGGTGCTAGTCATTCTCAGCAAGCATGGAAAATATTGCATAATGCATATCAAGGTGCACAAACTGCAAAATTACAGACAATGAGGAAAACTTTTGAAAATGTAAAGATGCTTACTAGTGAATATATGAATGAATTTCTAACAAAGGTAGAAGGTCTAGTAAGTCAAATGAAAGTTTTAGGAGAAGATGTAGCTGACAAGAATGTCATTGAGAAAATTCTAAGGAGTTTAATTTCTAAATTTGATGGTGTGGTTTCTACAATTGAGATTTCCAAAGATCTCACAACTATGCACATAGATGAACTAAGTGGAATATTGTTAACTGCTGAAGAAAGGATGAAAAGTAATGAAGAAGGTCTAGAACAAGCATTTTCCTCTAAAGCAAGCATAAGAGAAAAAAGAAACACATGTTTTAGGAATCAAAATCAAAATGAATACAAAGGTGAATCCAGTAATTTTAGAGGAAGAGGTAATACTTTCAGAGGAAGAAGTAGCAACTTCAGAGGTACTGGAAGAGGAAGAGGTAGAAACAATGGGGGAGACTATGATAAAAAGAATGTACAATGCTTTCATTGCAACAAGTTTGGACACTATGCATCAGAACGTTGGAGTAAACAAGGTGAAATAGAAAAAAGAAATGATCATAGTATTGTTGAAAATAAACAAAATTTGTTTATGTCTTGCTTTAATGCAAATGCCAGTGAAAATAATGTATGGTATATCGATTCTGGATGTTCTTCACATATGACATCTAATGAGCATTTATTTGTCAATTTGGATGAAAAACATCAAAGTACAGTAGTACTAGGAGATAATCAATCTCATGGAAGCAAACGTAAAGGTACACTTGCAGTTACAACAGAATATGGTGAAGTTAAACATATTAATGAAACACTATTGGTTCCAGCACTAAAAAATAATTTGTTGTCTGTTGGACAAATGCTAGAACAAAATTATCAAGTGACTTTTGATAAGAATGAGTGCATAATAAGAGACAAGTTAAAAATGAATGCAGTTGTTGCAAGAGCAAGGATGACAGGTCATAGGATGTTTCCTCTTCATTTCACTCATGGAAACCAAGCATTGAGGTCTAGTGAAATGAATGAAAGTAAAATTTGGCACCAAAGATATGGTCACCTCAGCTTTAGTGGGTTAATTTTACTAAAGAGATTCAAAATGGTTGAGGGTCTACCTTTCATTGAAAATACAAAAGAAGTGTGTGAAGAATGTGTTGTCGGCAAACAACACAGAGTTAGCTTTCCAATTGGTAAATCCAGTAGAGCTAAGCAACATCTTGAGATAATCCATACGGATTTGTGTGGTCCTATGGAAACACCTTCTTTGAATAAATCTAAGTATTTTCTAACCTTCATTGATGATTACTCAAGAAAAACTTGGGTATATTGTTTGGTTTCAAAATCAGAAGTGTTTGAAAAATTTGTAGAATTCAAGAAGTTGGTTGAGAAAAAAAGTGGTAATTACATCAAAGTGATAAGGTCAGACAATGGAGGTGAATACAAATCAAATCAGTTTCTAGATTTTTGCAAAAATCATGGAATCAAGAGAGAGTTCACTACTTCCTACACTCCACAACAAAATGGAGTTGTTGAAAGGAAGAATAGGACAATTGTTGAAATGGCAAGGAGTATGATGAAAGAGAAGAATTTAGATAAGATTTTTTGGGCAGAAGCAGTATGCACAATAGTGTATCTTCTAAATAGAAATCCTACAAAAGTAGTTAAAGGAATGACTCCTGAACAAGCATGGTCTGGGATAAAGCCAAATGTTGATCACTTGAGAGTATTTGGTTGTGTTGCTTATGCACACATACCAAAAGAAAAAAGGTCTAAGTTAGATGATAAAGGCCTTAAATGTATTTTTATTGGGTATGGATAAGAAAATAAAGCATATAGATTGTATGACCCAATAGGAAAGAAGCTTTTTATAAGTAGAGATGTGGTATTCAATGAAGCAACAGAATATAGAAAGGAAAATGAAACAAAGTGAAAAGAGATAATGATTGATGAAGTTGAAGAAGGAGAAGAAGAAAAAAATGAACCTGAGTCTTCTAGTACAAGACCAAGAAAGTATCAAAAATATCAAAGGACATAAAAGAATCATCCATCAACTCTTATGTTGGATTCAAATTTTGAGAAAATGACAACAAGATCACAAGCAAAAGTGAATTATGCTTTGATGACTCAAATCATGGAAACTAATGAACCACAAAAATTTGAACAAGCTCAAGAAAAAGAAGAGTGGGTTGAAGTAATGCATAGTGAGATAGAAACAATTGAAAGGAATGAAACAAGGGATTTGGTTCAACTACCTCCTGGTAAAGAAATTGTTGGTCCAAGATGGGTGTATAAAACTAAGTATAAATTTGATGGAAGCATTGATAAGCATAAGGCTAGATTAGTAGCCAAAGGATACACTCAACATGAAGGTATTGATTACACTGAAACATTTGCACTTGAAGCACGCATGGATACTATCAAATTGGTTTTGGCTTTGGCAACTCAACAAAGTTGGATAGTTTATCAAATGGATGTAAAGAGTGCTTTTTTGAATGGATATATTGATGAGGAAGTGTATGTTTCTCAACCTAGAGGTTTTGAAATAACCTCTAAAGAGTATTATGTTTACAAATTAAAGAAGGCCTTGTATGGTCTTAAGCAAGCACCAAGAGCATGGTATTCAAGGATAGATTCATACCTACAGTAGAAAGGTTTTCTAAGAAGTCAATCATATCCAAATATTTATATTAGGAGCTCAGCTAAGGATATTTTTATCCTAGTTCTCTATGTTGATGATCTTATTACACTGGGAACAATTCAACTTTATTTGCAGAGTTTAGAGCAGCTATGGTTGTTGAATTTGAGATGACAGATTTGGGACAGATGCACTATTTTCTTGGTATAGAAGTATGGCAAAACATAGATAAAATATTCATGTCTCAGAAAAAATATGCTTCAAACATCCTACAGAAATTTCAGATGAAGAGTTGCAAACTAGTTGCAACACCTATTGAAGTTGGACTTAAATTGTCTAGCTTAGATGTGTCAGATCTAGTGGACCCTACTCTATATAGACAGTTGATTGGTAGTTTGATCTACTTAACTACTACTCGACCAGATATCACTTATGCAGTGAGCTTGGTATCTAGGTTCATGTCAGAACCTAAGAAAACACATTGGAATGCAGCTAAGAGGATTCTTAGATATGTCAAAGGGACATTGAGTTATGGACTCAAATTTCAACATTCAAAGGATAGCAAGTTGGTTGGTTATACAGATTCAAATTGGGTAGGCTCCATAGATGACCGAAAGTCTACTTTTGGTTACGCTTTCAGTCTTGGTTCAACAGTTTTCTCTTGGAAGTCCAAGAAACAACCATCTCACTTTCTATAGCAAAGCCCGAGTATAAAGCCACAACATCAGCAACTTGCCAAACTGTGTGGTTGAGATGACTACTAGAGGATTTACACCACATATGTAAAATGGACCTACATTTGTTGTATTGTGACAACAAGAGTTCTATACAAATGAAAAAGAATCCAATATTTCATAGCAGGACCAAACATATTGAGATTCAACACCACTACATCAAAGAATTGGTTCAACAAGGATTGATTGAGATTGTGTACTGTAGTACAGAAGATCAGCTAGCAGATATTTTCACAAAGTCTCTAGCTCATGAAAGGTTCCAGAAACTTGAAGATCTACTTCATGTTCTTCCCAATGGTCATTATGGGGGAGAATGACATCAATAATGTCCATTGGAGCTGCCTTTCTTGACTTTGGAGTAGCCTTTCTTGACTTTACAGTCTATCATAAATAATGTTGTTGTGCAGTGTAAATAATGTTGTTGAGTTATTGGTAAATATGGTTGAGTTTCATAATGTAACCTCTCTTTTGAATCTCTATATAATAGATTCCATGCCTCTCATCTTCTTAAGGAAATTTGGGGCTTTTGTATATTTGCTTGTTTTGTGATTAGCAGATCACTATTCTTGTCTATTTTTCCTTCATGGTCGTGACTTGTTGAGCAACCAAACCCAACTCAGGTTCCCTTCATTATATGAGGGTTGGGGATGAATGCTAACCAACGTCGCCATCATGCTCGTCTAGGCATTAACTTCCTCAAAACGCTTGTGGGGGAGAACGCATATGGCATAGTAGATTGGTCCTTTACTTCGATGAATTTGTTTGTGATGGTGGAGATTGACGATGGGGATGGGATCTAGCACAGGGGGCTAGGAAATGTTGGAAGGGGTCTCTACTTTTTCTTTTTCTTTTTGTTAACATAATCGTTTAAGCATATTCCAAGGTTGCATGAGTAGTGGATTTAAATGTTGTTGCTTCTAAGAAAAGCCATTTAGAAGCCATTTTGGGTTGATGGGCTTCATTTTGTAAATGGAACATAGTCAAAATTATAACAGTTTCCTATAGGTCTAGGCATATGATTTATTTCATCTTCCTATTGAAATTAATGAATAGGGTGTGACCCTTTACAACCACTTTTATTGATAGAAAAAAAAAATCACAACACCACTATTCTATTAAAAATCATCCCCATAGTGTCTCACCTCTAATTTATTTCCTATGAAACACATATCTAACAATGCCTAAGAACACAAAATTGATTAATGCATCCAAAATTTATAGCCAATGCATCATGACATTAAGCATCTTATTAGCAATAATGGAAGACCTAGATTAACAATAACATAAACTATTTTGTACAAATCCATTAACTTGGATGAAAAATAATTTTCCTATCTAGTAAGAGAGATCCATTATATCAAATTTATAATATGTGCACTCACCCAAATACAATGCATATAAAATATAACATAAATTTATGCATTTTACCTTCTTATGCTCTATAATTTCAAATGGTAGAATATTTGGTGGCTTATTACCACCACTAATTACATGACTTCTATATTGTTCACTCGTATTGTCTGGTGGATACTCACAAATGAAAATTTTGGTGATAAATCACCACTCAAGTGAAAATTATTGAATTGTGTACACTTAAAATTAGGCCTAACATTTATTGTGTTCCCCAAAAGGATCTTGAATCTCAAATATTAGCCACCTACACTACATTTGATGAGCAGTTTAAATTCAATTTTTGTTGCTATATTATAAGCAAATTTTGAATTTATATGCTCATCTTCATTTAAAATGAGAGCATGTCACTTTTCACTATATAATATCTCAAGTTCTCACATACAATTAATTTGAATATTTTCACATGAAACTTCTAATCCAATTTCCCATTACATCAAAAAATATTCTTCACATGCTCAAAGATTTAAGTAGCATCTTCGTATACATAGGCATCACTATCCATGAGTTCTCCATTTACTAAAATAGAACATTAATCTTACAAAAATCTTCAAAAGGAGACTTAAATGCACAGCGAAAAACTTATTTTTTCAAAGCACCTTCTTCCCCCATAACATGCCAACTTAATTTATAATTTTTCTCATTCTCCACAAAATAGGGCATCTCTTCAAATGAGTCTACAATATTAAGACTCTAAGGATTCTTGGACGATGATTTCTTCCCAATCTTATTCTTAAAGAGGAGGAAAAGCCTCACCATCTATAAATCAACATTCAAAACCACCCTCTATCACTACCAAAAATTCATCTAAATCCTCAATTTTGATGCATTCTCCTTTGCTAAAACTTCTTCCATTCCTCTATAAACATTTCATTTACACAACAAAACTCATGTTATCTAAGACCATTGATCTCATTTTAAAATAAATATTTATTAAGTTGATATGATGGAAATTGTTGGAAACTTTTAAACTTGAGGCTATGATTCCTATTTAATGGGGCATCAAATTTTTGTATTGATTCTTAATCATAAAATAATTTTTAGTGTCTTCAATAATAAATTTTCATCATGAGAAAACTCTATTAAGAGACTTGATTTCAAATATTCTATTGTGATCAAAACATACAACTTACTATGAAAGGAATAGGTATGATTTGTCGAGAAATTAAGAATCCTGGAAGGGACTATAATACTAAGAGAATATTGAGATTGAAGTCACAAATAATTTTACCAACTTGATTGAACCTTTCTCAATTGCTATAACAATACTAAAAATGCATCTGAAATAGTTTCTCCTCCCAATATTTACTTATAACGAAAGATAAGATAAAAAAAAAATCAAAACTAAAATAAAAAGTCTCCAAAATCCTCACCCATATTCCTTTGAATTTGTTGTTTAAGTCTAATATATGCTTCGTAGACTTGCATGGAATATAAAGTAATCTACATAAAATTTAGTGCTTTAAGAATTGATTTGAAAGAATCGTTCCACCATTGCAAATGTAATGGTCCTCAAGTGTTCCAAGCAACAAAAGGTTGGCATGTAGGATTTGCTATCACATGTTTTTTCTCTTTTTTCTCTCTAACAACATACTTTTTGAACTATCTAAAAAAAAATTAAATTAAAACTTATTGTGAAGAAATAGCTGAAATAATTATTTTTAAAACAAAGCACAATCTCCTTTTGCTTTAATCTTGAATTGCTGGCCAATAGAATTGTCAAGTAGATGAAATCATTCTCCGTGGAGATTTTTTTTAATTGTTCATTAAAATCACAAAATTTATAGAAACGGTGGTGACAAACAACCAAAATAAAACATGATAAAAATGGATTAACAAATGATGAGTTTAAAAAATATGTCAACTAATTCAATCCCACAAGGTTTACCAAGAATCCTTGATACTCGACTACAGTCAAAAAATCAATATGAAAATTCTTTCATCTGATAGACATAAAAAAAAGAACATGAAACAAACCAATATTGAATAGCATACACAGCAAATTGAATCTCCATATTTACATTTCTGCAGATCAAATTTAAAGAGATTTAACCATGAATTAAAAAAAAAGTCACTGAAACATGGTCACGTTAATATAATATATACAAAACTGGTAACCAGGCTAGTATATATTGTGCACGTATGTTCTGAGAACAGTACAGGACAACTAAGTATAGTGACAAGTATTCTGGCCAAAACTCTCTGATGACCAGCTCAGTGTTACAAGGATATACTCTACTCAACACCATGCAGATGTAAGCCATTTATCCAGAATTATTAACTCGCTCACATTCATCAATCCACTCGCTATACCTGAAAACATATTCACAGAACATATTAGGCCTTACTATTCAATGTCTAAGTTTTGCACTTTCGAGCTGCAATTGCTTCGTTACTATAAATATTTTTTTGTGATTCAAATGAAGGGGTCTCTGTATTCATTTCCAGAGTTGCAAATTTCAGAAATATACAGATTTGCTTACGTAAACTTCCCCCAAGTATGATAAATAAAATGAAATAAAATAACAGAAGTGTTAAAGTTTATATCGAAACTTACACATCAATAGGCTCGCTCAATGCTGTCATGTCCGAGAAATCCAAAGCAGAGAAATAACATTCAGCATGGGCTCGAATGTGGAAGAGATAAAGTATAGAAATATTAAGAACTAAAATCAAGCAAGCGGATAAAACAGCACTGACCATTTATAGAGGTACTGAAACTCTCCTGGCATATGCGGCATGTAGCCTCCCCAATAAGATCTTTTTTATCGCTGAAAGTCAAACAAATATGTCAAGACTGCCAGAACTAAAATTAACACGAATTCTATGAAAAATCAAAAGAATTGTTAGTTTAAAGAATCAAGAAGCTTCCACAAAATATAAGAAAAACCATTAGACCGGATGGCATAGCAGCTCTTCTACAAGCTTTAAGAATCCGGCCGCTTCCACAAGAGTCTTGTTCAACTCACACAAACTCGAAACATTTTTTTATAGGATAATATGAATAAATCCATTAATCCTTACCGATATTTCATAAAGAAAACACACAAAAGATGCCAGGGCCGGGGAATGGATGTCAGGGTCTTCAAAGTATTGAGGACATATTATATGCTAAGGCAGTTATGAGGAAACATGAGAAAAACACACAAATCTCAGGGGATGGCAGGGGCCATTGCGGTCCGTGGCATAAAGGACCTTGTAACTGATGCTGCAACACGTTATCATATGTAAATTTTGCAAAAGGTCAAACGTAATGCCCTTTATCTAATAACTAACCACAAAATTTATGCCATTCGAAGCCCTCGATGTCTAACAGTAAACCAATATCCACCATTTTTAACTGCATGGCCACTACAGTTTCAAATTCTTAATTTAACCAAGGACCAAAAAAGCGCCTCACGTTGAAAGAAAGATGATTTAACCATAAGCAGGGCTGTACAGATAGTTTTTGGCAAGAAGAAATTGGCAAGGTGGGAGCATGCAATCATGATGACTCAGGTTGAAACCCTAGAGGGCTTGTTCAGCCATGATTGTGTGGCCAGTTACTTTAGCATTCCAGGGTGAATCTCTACAGAGCCAATACCCACTCTATACTTCAATGGTATGAATTATGGTAAGTCATTAGAAACAATCACAATATCAAGGTTTCGAAGCTCTTGAACTGCAGAAAAGAGAAGTTAGGGCTCAGGCAGAGAAAAGACAAAAAAACAGGGCAAAGAAAGCTTACATTTTGCACTCGACGCTGCCGTCATGGTTGCAGAAAGGACAGCTGAAGACAGTACTCAACTTCTCCTGCTTTTTCTTTGGCGGAGCCTTCTTCGACGACTTTCTCTTCCCCATTTTCACAAAAAATCAAAGATCTCTTTAAGACCTTCGAATCTGCAGCCACAGTTAATTCACGCTCAAAAAACTAACAAAACAATATGTAACAGATAACCCATGAAGAGAATAAAAGGGGAAGAAACAATTCACGGAAACTTACACAAGAAAGATGAAATTCTCTGAAAAAAGATTGTCCGGACCTACAATATTCTTCTAAGAAGAAGCTTCGCGAAATTGGATTTAAACAGCTTAAGCTGCAGTTTTTTCGTTTCTATCTCTTGATTACTAAAAGTTCTAGCGCCTTCTAATACGCGATTTTCTTTATAAAAAGCAATATGTGGTGTTCTTTAAATAGGCGCTTTTCGGGGCAATAGGTATCTAATTTAGTCATAACTCTCTAGGCGACTTGATGACACGTGTAAGGAACAATTTGGCTTTTACGAAAGGATATTTACAGCTTTTCGCCTTTTATTAGGAGATGGGATATTATGTAAGGGAATAAATCACATATTTTTGAAATAAAATAAAATAATGGAAAGTAATAAGATTTGAAGAAGATATTGTAGTGACAAGTGTCAAAATTATTTTTTTAATAGTGCTAGAAATTGTATTGTGTATTTGTCATGGTATTAGAAAAAAAGAGTTATGTAGTAATATTGATGAAACTCTTTTAAGACGTGTATATATATATATTTTGAGAGATATTCTTTTCAAGGCATCTATTTTTTTAATAAATTAGACATATAAAATTGTAATAAATGCTTCGAGAAGGATATCTCTCGATGTTTTTATATATATTATTACTAAATAATATATATATGCTAGTAGCAATCGCAGCGCAACATGGAAGACAAAATTATTATAGTTAAGGTTATGGTTAGGATTAGGGTTAAGATTAGGGTTAGGTTTAAGGTTGGGGTTATGAGTATGATTGGAGGTAGAATTAGAGTTTAGGCTGTGGTTATCAAGTTAATCAGGGTTAGGGTTAGGATTAGATATAAAATTACAATCAAGGGTATGGTTAAGGTTAGGGTTAGGGTTAGGGTTAGGATTAGAGATAGAATTAGGCTTAAGATTGGGATTAGTATTATTATTGGGATTAGGGTTGCGCTTATAGATTAAGTTTAAGGTTAGCAAATACTATTAGGATTAACAATAGGGTTAGGTTCAAGGTTATCAATGAGGATTATAGTTAGGGTTAATTTAAGAGAAAAATAGGGTTAAGGTTGGGATTAATTTTATTAAAGTTTGGGTTGGGGTTATCAACATAATTATGGTTAGGGTTAGGGTTAGACATAAAATTAGGATCAAAGGTATGGTTAAGGTTATAACTTTAAGGTTAGAGAAAGAATTAGGGTTAATATTGGGGTTAATGTTATTATTGGGATTAGGGTTACACTTACAAATTAAGGTTAGGGTTAGATTCAAGGTTATTGATGAGGATTACAATTAGGGTTAAGTTAAGAGGAAAAATAGCATTAAGGTTGAGATTAGTTTTATTATTGGGAATAGGGTTAGGATTAGGATTGATTTTATTTTTGGGAATAGGGTTAGGGTTAGGTTTAGAGATAGAATTGGTATTAGGTTTGGATTTATAATTAGGGTTAGTTTTATGATTATGTTTAGGGTTACAGTTATGATTATAATTAGAGGTAGAAATAGAATCTAGGTTGGGGTTATCAACACAATTAGGGTTAAGGATAGGATTAGAGATCAAATTAGGATCAAGGGTAGGGTTAAGGTAAGCGTTAGGATTAGAGATAGTGATAGGGTTAAGGTTGGGGTAAATGTTAATATTGGAGTTAGGGTTAAGGTTAGGGTTATAGATTAGGGTTACGGTTAACATTAGTATTGGGATTACCATTATGGTTAGGTTTAGTATTATAGATGATGGGTAAGGTTAGGGTTGGGGTTAACATGTATAAAATGGGTTAGGTTTAGAAATAGGTGATAGTAAGGGTAGGGTTAAATTTAGGGTTACATATTAGGGTTGGGGTTAAAATTAGGGATAGGGATAGGGTTAGGGTTAGGATTATAGATAAAATTAAGATCAAGGATACACTTAGGGTTAGGGTTAGGGTTAGGGATGGAATTGGTATTAGGGTTGGGATTAGAATTAGGGTTAAGATTAGGGTTTTAGATTAGGGTTAGGGTTAGGGTTTTAGATTAAGGTTATGGTTAGACATAAAATTAGAATTTTGGGTGGGGTTATCATCACAATGAAGGTTGGAGTTAGGATTAGAGAAATAATTAGGATCATTAGTAGGGTTAGGTTAGGGTTAAGGATAGACATAAAATTAGGGTTAAGGTTGGGATTAACTTAAGTAATGGGATTATGGTTAGGGTTAGGTTTACATATAGAATTGGTATTAAACTTTGGGTTAGGATTAGGGTTACATTTTTAAGGTTGCTAGTAGAATTAAAATTCTAAGATTTGGGTTAGATATAAAATTAGGATTAGGGTTATGGTTAGGGTAAATTTATAATTACGATCAGGGTTATGGTTAGGGTCCCATCATTAGAGATATAATTAGGTTTATAATTTGGATTAAAATTAGGGTTTTGATTAGGATTTGACTTATAGTTAAGATTACATTTAGGATTATAGTTCAAATTAGAGTTAGATATACAAATAGAAATAATTTTAGAGAACTACATTTATTTTTTATGTTAGAATGTTATTTAAATTAGTAAATATATAGATATATGTTATAAAATAATTCCTTATTTCAATTATTTTAGAATTTAGAACCCAAAACCTAATTGAACCCTTAACCTTCACCTTAATTCTAATCACAAGTTCTATAGTAGAATCCTAACTCTAATCCTTACCCTAGTTGAGTTCTAATCCTAACCTTAAACCTAACCCTACCCCTAATCCTAATTGAAATTCAACCCTAATTATAATTCTAACCCTAACCATAATTCTAACCCTATTCATAATATTCATTCTAACACAAACCATACTCCTAATTACAATGTTAACTCTAATTGTAATCCTAATAAAACCCTAAGAGTAATTTGAATTAAACCCTAACCCTAACCTAACATTAACCCTAACCCTAATTGAACCCTAATCCTAACCCTAGTTAAACATTAACCCTAATTGAATATAAACCATAACCATAACCATAGTTAAATCCTAATTAAACTTTAATCATAATATTAACTATAATTATAACCCTAACTCTAGTTGAATTGTAGCCCCAACCCTGACTCCAACCCCAACTATAACCCTAACTTGAAACTTTATCACATATGCCAATTGTACCCTAAACCTAATCTAATTAAATATTAACCATAAACGGGTATGTGTGGGATCATGATGGGCCAAAAAGTGGCAATGGGGAAAAAATTGCATTTTTCATTGACCCAAAAATGCAAAAATGTCAAGTTAATTTTTTTGTGGCTTGGGTGTCAGTACACACCTCCAAAGCAATGCCCAAACCAAAATTTCCATATCATATTCCGATTTGAGGCAAATATATATACACATATTTTGGGCCTGTTAAAATAATTCTACACATTCACAAACAGGTTGCGGGCGCACAGTGAGGAGGTTCTTCGCATAATAGATATCCGATTTAGCCGATATTTGTTTTGAAAATGTTATATTTTAGATTTTTCTTTGCTTTGATCGAATTTTGAATTAGATTTGTATAATTTCAGTTAGTTTTTTATGGATTTTTTTTCAAAATAGGGTTTTTGATTGAATTTTTATGAAAAAATTGAGTTTAGAATGGATTTTGATTAAAATGAATGTTTTTTTATGGATTTTGATTAAAAATGAATGTTTTTGTGGATTTTGATTTAAAAATAGTGTTGTTTATGTATTTGTATTAAAAATTAGAGAATTTTATAGATTTTTGTTAAAAAGTAGGGTTTTTTTGGTTTTTTTTTAAACTAAGGTATTTTTACAATATTTTCATTTATATTGTCTAATTTCAATTAGCTTAATTAGTTTTTAATTTTAATCAGGCATTATGGCTGTTGAGAATGAAAATGCACAAATTCCAAATGATCCACCATCTGAGAATGAAAATGCACAAATATCAAATGCTCCACCACCTCCGTAGCCATCAATTGAAGAATTAATTGGTGAAAAATTGTAGCAATTGAGGGGCATTTCTAAAGTTTATATGAGAATCCCTCAATTATCTGAGATGTCAAACACATTGAAGGAAATAATTAAAAATATAGAAACCCTCTCCACCCAACATAATTCCTTTCATTCATGGTGAGAAGACATGAGGGAATATTATGCATGTGGATTGTCTTATGATGATGTGAAAGATCTCAGAATAACCAAAGCCCAAATAGCCTCTTTATTTGTTAACCCTCGCACTGGTTTTTGAGTTAATGTTAATAAACTAAAACTTTCTATAAAATGGTGCACGCATAGGGATATTGTAGATAACTTTTGGGATCGTTGGTGTATGGTTTTTGATAAACCACCGAACAACAATTGTGATATACCATTTTACTTTATTAAAAAATTATATGCTGAGTTTGTGTTAGAGCATTATGTTAATTACTTTGACATTAAAGCCTTCCAGGGCATTGGTGGAGGTATGCCCCAAGATAGACCAGGGGCAATTAGAGTAGTCCCACGCTCATATGTTACCCCTCCTCCCCTTCCTCTGCCACCTCCAGTATATCATCCAGATATTATGCAGGATGCAGCCACATAAACTATCCAAGCTATTCACTCTTTGAGTGGTCTTTTGGTTTCACATGCTTCTATAGTAGCTCAACCACATTCTGGTGATGTTGGTGATTGCTCGAGTGTTGCTGCGTCATCCTCGTTAGGTCCACATATTTGTGTGCCACATACTTGCTCCATGTGCCACCATATATGCTTGGGTCCTCTTGTACAACCCACCGAGCATCCCTTGGACACTTCTAATTATGACCTCCATGATGTGGACATTATAGATCAGACGTAGGGGAGTGGAGCGCACCCTACAGAGTCCTCTCCTACTAGAGAGGGGGACATTGGAATAGTGACACAAGTAAGATTTAAGTTGTAAATTCATAACTTCCATTTCCTTTTAAATGAATATTAATAAGAGATAGTATAATGTACTAATATTTATTTACATGGTCTATTTAAAAGTTGATGTTTGAGGAGGAGCTCTTACATGTGACTAATAGCACCCTTAGGGCCATTTCATTAGGCCTTGACATGCACACAGTATATATTTTCGCACTCACTCGTTTACATTTTTTTATTATATACTTGCTTGTCATTTGAATGTTCATTAATGAAATTATATAATAACTTATATGTTTATCTTATTTTCCTCTTGTAGGAAATACTAGTGCGAGCGAGGTGCAGCCTTGTCTAGATTATGGAAGTGCAATGTTAGATAAGGGGAAGGTAATTGAACTCAAATTTGATTGAATTAAGAATTTTAAGATCTTATATTGATTATACATACATCGACATAGATTGGTAGTTTCATATGTACTTGTCATTTTTATGTATAGACAATTATGACCTATACGTCGTTGTTGACAATTAGATAAGGGGAAGGTAATTGAACTCAAATTTGATTGAATTAAGATTTTTAAGATCTTATATTGATTATACATACATCGACATAGATTGGTAGTTTCATATGTACTTGCCATTTTTATGTACAAGGAGTTATGAGCTATATGTCATTGTTGACAAGTTCCTGAAGGAGTACGTATTGGAACACCTGAAGGAGTAGGTGTTGAAACACCTCAAGGAGGAGGTGTCGAAACACCTCAAGGAGATAAAGAAAAAGATCAGCCTAAAGAGGTATGTGTTTATTTTATTTTGTGTGTTGGTATTTATATGTTCCTATTACCGACAATTGTATGCTAGCTTGGATCAATTTTATGTTTTTGTTCACATATATAGATTGACATTACAAAAGTTGGTTTGGTTGGTTCTTTGAGAGGGCCATATTCTACGTGTGGACACATGAAATTAACATCATGCATATTTAATTAAATCATGTTCGCCCATCAATTAAATAAATTTAGTTTATTTTATTGATCTCCTAAAGTCTCTTCATTTAATTAAATCAAATGTATTTAATTAAATGGATAGTGCATCAATTTCCTCCCTTTTGATTTAAATAAATCCAAGTATCTAATTCAAAAGTAAAAATCACCTAACATCATCTTAATTAATCAAATCCTTATTAATGTTAATCCTAATCACCCATCACATCCTCTAGCTTTTCCCACTTGCACAAATAAATCAATTTATTGATTTATTAATTCATCATTTTCTTTCAACTTGGCATAAAAAGAGAATATTCTTCCAAATTTGAATCTCCCCCCAAGTTGAAATGTACATCCAACAAAGCATTTAAGAGGTCTTACATATCTCTTACATGTCTCTTGCAAAGGTCAAACTTAGCATTTAACTCTCAAATTCAAATTTGAATCTCCCCCTCTTTGGCACATTGACCAAAATGTGTTCATTCCTCAACCTCTCACATGATGACAAGTGGCATCTTTTCATTGGTGGATCTTTAGTCCCACATCCTCCATGTTTGGCATTCCTTTATCCTTCTTGGCCATAAATAGAGAGATCCTCTATTGAATTAATCCCCCACAAGTTTCTCATCTTGACTCCACAATCTCATGAACAAATGCATCATTGCATTTGAATCCATTTCATCTTCAAATAAATTTCATCATTTAGCTTATCCAAAGGGGTTGGGAAAGGGCTACTTTCCACATCAAAGTAGCACCAATTCCCCTATGAGATGGTGTTTGAGTAGTTTAGGAATAGATTTCATGCTTATTGTGCTTGTAATTTCATGTTAGTTTGATAATGTTATTGTTTCCTTTACATTAGCTCAACAATTTCAGAGGGAGGGTTATTATCTCATTTATTCAATATTGATTGATTTAACTCATATCTGTCAATCTTTGTTCGATTTAGATTTTACCTCTCACACTAGGACTCCTGACCCTTTCAAGAGACGTATATTTCAGGTAATCAAGATTACAATTTTAGAGTTCAATTATAATTCAATGTATATTGATTTTGATGTTAATTATTCAATTTTAAATCATATAGTATAACTAATCTCAATTGTGGTTTGTATTTTTCTTGTCCAGCTACCTTTAGAGTGAACGAGTGTTGCAAAGAGGCTCCATTTTGATGATCCACTAGTAGTTTAGGATGAGATAGACATTTTGGCATGTAAATTTTGAATAGACATCGAGATGGCATATGCCACTTTTTGTAAAACTTTGTTTGAGTTGGCGTTGATGCCATTTTTGTATATGGAGATACACTCAAGATTATTGGATAATTTGATATATAGAAGTTAACAATCAAAATTTAATTTCTTCCTCGTGTGCATGATTAAACTCTTTGAAAATTTAATCAAGTGAGCAATGGTTAAATATCAATGTACAAGAGCATAAAAAATAATGGTTGTATTATGTAGTTTATATTCATATCCTTAATTACATTGCATTGCACATCTTTCAATCTCAAAGCATTACTTCACATTGCATAACTAATAACTAGATGCTGATAGATGAAAAAAAATCAATTACAATATAGTTTTTACAAAGTCAACCTAAGCAGTTATGCAATTACTTCACATTACATAACTAATAACTAGGAGCAACTGTCAATTGCATTTGCTTGTCATAGAATTTTATGAGACCACATTTCTTTGAGGCATTTATTCAAACAGTTCACTGCCTTGTCTATGCCACCACATTTTTCATACATGTGTACCAAAGATTTTTATCAAACAGTTCACTGGCTTATTGTTATGGCTAAAATCCTAAAATAAGTGCTTTCAAACAAGCTATGGATTGATGTAGAGTGGGGGTGAAAACATATGTGAAAACTACCCTTGACTCTTTTGCACCAAATTTGAAAACCAATAACATACCCCTGTCCTAGGCTAGTGAATTAGCCCTCTTTCACAAATTGAGTTCCCTTTAAACACTTGATCTTCACAAGAACACCCAAAAAACTCTTGAGTTGTGTCATAAAACAACAAATTCTCATATTATTCTACACCTACAGGTCCTTTAGCAGGATGCCACATGAAACCGTTTGTTTACCATGCAAATGCATAGGGTTTATTGAAAGTTCCACTTGCACAAATCCCCTGACCATGCCACCGACTCAAAAACCTCTATTATGACCCAAATATGCTTAAATGTTAAAGAGATTCCCCCACTCATTGATTTTAACAAACCCTAGACTAAAAGCTTCATTTTCATGCAATTTAAGCAATGATTTTCTTAGGACACCAACTCCAAGACTCACAAATAATTTCCCCTTTATTAAATAGACCTGCACACATTCAAATCACATTGTACACATCCTCTCCACTGAGACACATAAAAGGTACAGTAGGTGGAGGGCTTCAATAATTCATAATTTACTAAAAAATGCAAAATCTGGGTTCACTACCCGCCTTGAGAAAACTCGGTACAAAACTCACAAAAAATGAAAAGAAAGCACTCAAACGAGCTTTAAAGGGGTCCCAGGCCCTCTCATTCCACATGCTATGCAACCGTTTACTTGTTGTGTAGTGGTCAAACAATAGAGAAAATACAGATTTTTTGTGTAGAAACCACAATTTTGCAAAGTAACTCAATATGATCTTATTGATTCTTCACAAAATTACATTCATCAATCCCCAAAATGACATCCTCAACCTTTTTTAAGAATCTCCCCCACACAAAACAATTGACCAACTCCCAATAACTGACTTACAAACTAAGTTACATGTTCGGGTTCGGGGGTTCAGTTCACTAGTTTTGGTTAAAAAAAATTTGGGGGTGGTTCGATTCGTTTTGGGTTCATTAGTAAAAAAAATGTAAAAATAAAAAATATATATATGCAACATAGAATCATTAAATAAGTTTAGAATATCGCATAACATCATATAAACAAAAAAACCACCATAAACTTGAATGTCATTTAAAACATGCATGCTAAATATTCATCATTGAAACTTGAATTGCGGTAACTTGATATATAGAGTCTATTGATGCCAAGGTTCAATTTGTATGATTTTGAAAAAAGAAGCCAATTGAGTAGAGTTATCAGCATTCTTTAGAAATCATAAGAATTAATTTAGTACACTAGCCATTTTGATGTCTTCTTGCAATCTCAAATGCTAAATCAATGAAGAAGTTAACTCTTCTTCCCACTAGTTTCCATTAAAAAGAAAGCAACAAGCTATGGTCTCATGGCTTTTTTTCACACAAAAATCAGCATTGGAGTTCAATTGGAGGCTGAAAAACTACTTGTAACTACATAAATAAATATTGTTCTACAACTCGTATGACCTAACCAACTATTCCATCACATCCGGATGGTTACGTTTAGGTTAGGTATGGTCCCCTTTCGCATTCAAATCGGCCGAAGCAGTTTGAGCTACGTTCAATCAGCGAAATCCCTTAAGAGTCCAAAGTGCAAAAGGGCAGCAATATTTGACAGACTATTTCTCAGAAACTGTTGCCTACAAAATTTTTGTTTGAGGCTATGGGATCATGTTGGGCCCCTCTACAATAACCTCTCTTGGATTTTTCTATCTCGGAGGCGTTTTCTTGTGGTGGCAAGTTTTCAGCTGAGGGAAAAGTTGTTAGATGCAAATAATGTAAAGTTGCAAAGTGGTGCAACTTTCATTCAACAACTTGTACTGCCAAACAAACTATTCCAACATGTTCAGATGGGTACATTTACACTAGGGATGGTCCTCTTTTGCACCCAAATATGTTGAAACACTCTGAGTTATGTTGGACCGACAATTTCCCTTAAGAGTCCAAAGTGCTAAAAGGCAGCAATCTTTGAAGGGTTATTTCTCAAAAATCGTGACATTTACAGACTCTCCATTTGAGGCTATGGGATCATGTTTGGCCCATCTACAATAACCTCTCAGTTTTTTCTATCTCGAAGGCATTTTCTCGTGGTGGCAAGTTTTCAGTTGAGGGAAAAGTTGTTAGATGCAAGCAATGTAAAGTTGCAAAGTGGTGAAACTTTCATTCAACAACTCGTACGACCAAACAAACTGTTCCAACACATTCGGATGGGTACGTTTACGCTATGGATGGTCCTCTTTTGCACCCAAATAAGCTAAATCACTCTGAGCTACATTGGACCGACGATTTTCCTTAAAGGTCCAAAGTGCTAAAAGGCAACAATCTTTGAAGGGCTATTTCTCATAAACTGTGATGTTTACAAACTCTCCATTTGAGGATATGGGATCATGTTTGGCCCATCTACAATAACTTCTTAGTTTTTTCTATCTCGGAGGTGTTTTCCCATGGTGGCAAGTTTTTAGCTGACGGAAAAGTCAGATGCAAGTAGTGTAAAGTTGCAAAGTGGTGCAACTTTCATTCAACAACTCATATGACCAAAAAAACTGTTCCAACATGTTCGTATGGGTACTTTTACGCTAGGGATGGTCCTCTTTTGCACCCAAATATGTCAAATCACTCAGAGCTACATTGGACCGATGATTTCCTTTAAGAGTCTAAAGTGCTAAAAGGAAGCAATCTTTGAAGGGATACTTCTCAGAAACCGTGACGTTTACAAACTCTCCGTTTGAGACTATGGGATCATGTTTGGCCCATCTACAATAACCTCTCTTAGTTTTTTCTATCTCAGAGACGTTTTCTCGTGGTGGCAAGTTTTCAGCTGATGGAAAAGTTGTTAGATGTAAGCAGTGTAAAGTTCCAAAGTAGTGCAACTTTCACTCAGCAACTTGTACGACCAAACAAATTGTTCCAACGCGTCCGGATGGGTACGTTTATGCTAGGGATGGTCCTCTTTTGCACCCAAATACGCCGAATCACTTTGAGCTACATTAGATTGGCAATTTCTCTTAAGAGTCCAAAGTGCTAAAAGGAAGCAATCTTTGATGGGCTATTTCTTGGAAACCTTGATGTTTACAGACTCTTCATTTGAGGCTGTGGAATTTTGTTTGGCCCATATACAATAACCTCTCTTGGTTTATGTTATCTCAAACGCATTTCCCATTGTGACAAGTTTTCAGCTGAGGGAAAAGTTGTCAGATGCAAGCAGTGTAAAGTTGCAAAGTGGTGCAATTTTCATTTAGAAACTAGTACAACCAAATAGACTATTCTAACACATCTGGATGGGTACGTTTATGCTAGGGATGGTCCTCTTTTTACCCAAATACACAGACTCACTCTGAGCTACATTGGACTGACAATTTCCCTTAAGAGTCCAAAGTGCTAAAACACCATACCATATATTATACAATATGTAGCTGGATGGTATGGCCATGGTAGATTTTATTAGGACTATATAAGGTGACTATGTGATTTTAGAGAGCTAGAAACATCTGTACTTGAGTTGGTGAGTTGCCATGCATGGAAAAAATGAGTGAAATTAGGTGAAAAATGGTGGTTACAACTTGCTAATGTCAATGAAACATGGGGGAAACAAGATTTAAGGTTGGATCAAGCTTGTGTAGGTCCTAATAGATGTGTTTGATGAATTTATAGGGTGTGGAAAGGTTGGAAACATTGATTTTCTTAAAAACCTCATGAAAGTTGCTAAAAATGAAGTTGCACACAAGTTGGATTTGAGGAGAAAAAGTGGCAAGCCACTACAATTTATTATATATAAATAGGAGAAATTACAAAACCTGGTTCAAATGAGCATATCGACAGGAAAGAATCAAGAAGAAAACCTTCGGTTGTAGCTCGATTAAGTACAAAAAGTTATTACAAAATTGTCCCAATAACAGTAACAAAGCATACACCTGTATGACTAATTCAACCTATGAGTTTCCAAAATACAGACCCCTTTACATTTTAAACATACCATTTATACAATGCCAGACATTTGACCCATATTTCAAAAAACATCACTGGGTATAGATTATGCCCATACACAATTATGACCTTTTTACATTGTTTCCAATTTGAAAATTCAAATTTTACAAAATTTTCCTATTGGAGGCATTCAAGGCACAGTCTTCCACAATAGTAGTATGTTCACGCTTTGGACTAACAAGCACCTATACAAACCATCAAGGTAGCTTAGAATAACCAATATATATTATTCTGAATGACAAAATATGATGAAATGGTAATGCAAACTATAAAAGATGCTTAGAATAACCAATCTATATTGTTTTAATCTATCGCATACCTCTCTGAAAGGATCAGAGCTAGCTATTGTTGCAGTAGGTCCATGATCAATTGTGCCAAGAATATTGCAAAAGTGGGAAAATGAGAAATCTATGTTGGCGCAATAGAAAAGATGCTTCGACTAACAAATCTATATTAATCTAAACAACTTGAATGATGATGAATTGGTGATGCAAACTATAAAAGATGCTTAGAATAACCAATCTATATTATTCTACATGACACAAAATATGATGAGATGGTAATGAAAACTATTAAAGACACTTAAAATAACCAATCTATATTGTTGTAATTTTTCCCATACCTCTTTGAAAGGATCAGAGCTGGCTATTGTTCTAGCAAGTCCATGATCAATCGTTCTAGGAATATCGCAAAATTGGGAAAATGAGAAATCTATATTGTCACAATAGAAAAGATGCTTAGACTAACAAATCTATATTAATCTAAACAACTTGAATCATGATGAATTGGTGATGCAAACTATAAAAGACGCTTAGAATAACCAATCTATATTGTTCTAATTTTTCGCATACCTCTCCAAAAGGATCAGAGTTGGCTATTGTTGCAGCAGGTCCATGATTAATCTTGCCAAAAATATCGCAAAAGTGCATACAAAATATCACTATTAAAGACACCTGCATTGCAATAGTATATAAAATATCAATATTAAATAAAGAACACTAATGAACTTAATCATAATGAACATAAGCATTGTACCTTCCATTCTTGAAAATGCTATTCAAGTGTGCCTAAGGAGTCATCTTTGTGCTTAAGAATATCCAATATTGCTTCATGATCAACATTACTAAGTGTCCATAGTTGTTTTGTCTTTGTTATGGCATGATGCTTCAACAACTAAACATTTTTTGCTATAACAAGGTGCAAATATATAAGAATGGTTTTTTGTTTCTTGTAGTCTTCAAATGTAGGTATGCCATTCTTTCTAATCATGTATGTTCACAACCAAGTTCCTGCAACCACAACTAAACCTGTAGGATACACGAAACCATCATCATCTTCCATTGGTTGTGTTAGCTTATGTTTTACCCGCACACATCAATCCAACCAATAGTATAATCTCTCTTCATTCCCCTACGATGCAACAACTACAAAAACATGTCCTGGTTGTAGTAGATCTGAAAGCAGGTCGTAATCAACTGAACTTTCCATTGTGTCATTTGTCATGGATATTGTTTGAGATAAAGTAGTTAGATACTATGGAACCCATGTATCCACCCACTCACTTGAACCGCATTGATCCCACTCGCATTGAATACAACTTAGAAAAAAAAAAGAAAAAAAAGCCAACTCTCGTGTCCAAATGGTCCATGTGCCTACATCTGAGCTTCAAAATGAATGCATCTTTGAAGAATCTTTGATTGTATGACAATCCAATCTGCCTCCCACTGTACCCTCCTCAATGAACCAAAATAATTTTCACACTGTTGAATCAAGTGTCCCTCCCTGTGACAATGTTACACTACACCAATCAATAATAGAACGTGCATCATTGAATTTTTCTCCTGAAATCTTCAAGTGCTCCTTAACTAGAGCTCTCTTTACGCATGCACCTGCTCCATCATGCTCCCCTTTCCCATGTTCACCTTCAAAAAAACTCCAAATATGAGGTAGAACCCTCTCTACATGCATTCTACTCAACCAATAAAACATACAAGCATTCTTGAATTGACCTGTGCAATTATTTGACCAAATTAGATGTCGGCCCAGTGCTATATCATGCTCATGCAAGAACTCAAAAAAATTATTGAAACAATGTTGGACATACTCGAATGAGTGAGCTCTATCATCACTCATATAAAAATGATACTCTATGATTATCTTTTGTTCCTCCTTTGTACTATCAGGTGCATGTCTAAACGTTATGTGGACAAAAATAGCAATCTGAATGGAATTGTAATACTGAAATTGTAACTTTTTTTGTGGTTGCAATGTGTAGTTTTCTGAAAAATCAACCATTGATATAATAATGCCAATCAAAAAAGAGTCCTTAAACATCCTAAATTTTTGATCCAACCACTGAGACCTATGACTATGCCTTGCATACTTGTAGAAAAGATTGTCCTTAAAATCTAAAATAAAATCAGCAACATTGCATTCTTTTGTAACCAACTCACATCTAGAACCTTCACCTCCACTCTACAAAGTATATTTGACTATCTCATATCTCTTTTTCTCAACAAGCTTCTTTCCAAATTCATGTTTGGAACTCTCATGAAAACATTGAACAAATTTTGACAAGCCACCACATTGCGAGATCTTCACATTTAAACAATCATTTCTATAGAAAAAACAACCATCATCTCTAGAACATAAAAATAGATCTAGCAAGTCCCTTGTTGATTTCGAAAGATGCATTGCACCACACTTCTACAACATTTCATTAGTATGCAAAGTAGAACAGATATAGCATGATAGCTCATGGTACATTGAAAACTCCACATGGTATTTGCAACAACAAGTACTACGAATCTTAAGAGGCACACAATAAAATGGCTTCAAACCTTCAAAAGTCCTTTGCAAGATTTCCATATTTGGATGTGTTTCAAAAAAAAAAATTGAACAACATTTTTTGGCTTGATTCTAAGAAATGTTTAGGATGTGGTGTACGATCTCAATTGTCAATTCTTAACTTTAAAACATTCTTTGCATTGGGTGATACTCTAGAGTTATCCTGCCAAATTTTTTGAATTACTTGCTTTACATTATCAGTTAGCTTCTTATCAACACATGGAACCCTCCCGGAAAAAGCCCATGTATCATTTTGAAGAGGATCATCTATTCTTTCTCTTCTTGCGAGTGCTCTATCGAAATTTTTACGATTTATGTCAAAATCAATACAAGTTTGTCTCATAAAGCGAGCCTTTTTCAATTGATGGCTTACTAGGGTGGTTGTAATGATTCTCCGAGCAGCTCTCTTATCCTTTTCCTTGTTATTTTTTCCAATAGACTTGAGAGCATTAAAAATATTTTTGAGAATAATAGAATTATTTTCGATCTTCTTGTTCACACGAATCTTCAATTTGGCTAGCAAAGGTCTCATCTTTTGCATGTTTAGCAATTGTACAAAAAAAGTCCATTTCTTGGTCAATGTCTTATCGCTAAAATATTGGTTGAAAAGTCTTCTAGCCCACAACCGAATAGTTCGTGTTGACCTCTTGCCTTCAAAATTTTTTATAATGTTCTCATCAAATTCAAGTAACCATTTAGGGGTTCTTGAAGGTCTTGAATTTGGAATATGTCTTTATTCCACACAAGGTTCTTCATTTCTCATGTAATCTGGTGAAACATAATTTACACTTGCTTCAATATTATGTTCAAAATCTCATTTCCAACATTTTCACCTTGAACATTTTCAATAAATATTTGAATCATTTCATTCCCAATTTCAATATCATGTTCAACATCTTCAAATCCAACATTTTCACCTTGAAAATTTTCATTATCAATTTCAATATTTTCATTCCCAATTTCAATATCATGTTCAACATCCTCAAATCCAACATTTTCACCTTGAACATTTTCGTTATCAATTTCAATATTTTCATTCCCAATTTCAATATCATGTTCAACATCTTCAATTCCAACATTTTCACCTTGAACATATTCAATTTCCTCTTCACTTGAAAGACCATAGGGGTTAGGTTCACCAATATTGAACATACCTTGTCTTCTCTTCCTATGACCTTCTCTATCTCTTTGTCTATATGCTTCAATTTGTTCTTTTGTAAGCTTTCTCTTACGTTTTTTCTTCTGACAACTATTTCTCCCCATTATACCTCATAAAAGATGCTAAAAAATCATTGCTTATGACAAATTTGAGTAGAAGATGCTCCAAAACGTTGATCTTTGTCTCTTCATGTCTGAAACCATGTGTATGTCGCATGCAAACAGAATGTAGGGTCCATTGGAATGCATAAAACGGCCCACATGGGGCTTTTCTATGGCCCACAAATTTGATACATTTGAAAAATATTTTAAAATGTTTTGTAATGGTATGATTTTAGTTCTACAAATTGGATATATGATATATCCAATATGAATTGGATATCTGATATATCCGATATGAATTGGATATTCGATTTGTGTACACATAGACCTAAGGGTTAATGGTAGATGGTAGAGGGTTTAAGGGTTAAGGGTTTAGGGTTTAGGGTATAGGGTAGAGGGTTTAAGATTTTAAGGGTTAAGGGTTTAGGGTTTAGGGTTAAGGGTTTATGATAGAGGGTTATAAGGGTTTAGGGTTAAGGGTATAGGGAACAAAGATAGATAGAGTCAGTGTGTGAGAGAGTGAGCTGAGAGAGTGAGAGGGGGTATGTGGAAGAGACTTGAGAGAGACTACAGAGACTTGAGAGAGAGAGATA
>VDFB02047230.1:505424731-505487697 GCA_007258455.2 Sequoia sempervirens | reverse complement strand
ATGTTATATATTAAATTATAAACTTTATTGCATTTTTTTGAACTCATATATTATAAATTGTATAACATTTTTGCAACTCCATATAGAACATATTAGATATCTGATTTTTCTAATATAAAATTTAATGCCTAGGGATTAGCCTCGGGCTTGCTTTGGATTTTGGTTCGAACTTGCCAATCCTAAAGTCAACACAAAAAATGTGTTTAACAACTTACCTTTCTTTTCCAGACTTCGCCCATATGGCTAACGACTTTTTTTTAACCCAAAATTGATGAAACAAAAAGGGTTTGTAAAGGAGCTTCTCAACTTTCCACCAATATAAATTATACTTTATTTTGAATCTAATAAATAAATATTATTCATTTTCTATTAGAATTATGACTAAAGTCCTGATTGATAGCCTGATTGAAAAACATCTATAACTTTCAAACGGTATCACATTTTTTGAATCCAAAACATGCATCACATTCTATGATTCGCATACTACAAGATTTTAAAAAAATGAATTTCATGAAGTTTTGACCAAGTTAAGGTGGTCAGACATACAAATTTTTATTTTTTTAAAAGTTGTAATAAAAAATCATAATTAATTATTTACTTGGAAAAAAATACAAAAAATATGCATCACATATGAACATGAGTCCTCTACTTATATCTAAAATCTTATAAAAAAATATTATGATTTTATTATGGTTAGGGTGGTCAGAAAGACACCTACTTCTTATTTTTTTCCTAAAATTTAAGTACTATTGCATTGAGATTTCAATTTTTCACCAAATAGATTTTTTTTTTAAGAAAAATAAACCTAGTAGTTTGCAAACTACATTCAATTTGTCATAGATTCTATTCTTACATATTTTTGAAATAATATAGATAACTTATTCAAATTTTTACGTCAAGTTGCCTAGCTTTGATTTTTTTGAATTTTCATTGCCACTTAAGGGCCTATTTTTTCCATGATGATCCTGCACATACCCAAACCCTAATATTCACAATTTAACCCCAATATAACCTTAACACTAACTAAGCCCCAATTCACTAACCGTAACCCTAACTCCAGCCAAATCTTAATCATAAACAATAACTGCTAACCCTAACCTAACACTAAATTTAATTGAAATACAACCCTAACTCTAGACCTAATTGAACCTAAACAAAATTCAAGACTAATTTAAATTGAACCCTAATTAAACATAAGTCTTAGAACCCTAATTGAGTTGTAAACTAATTAAAACTAAACCCTAATTGGAACCATCATCCTAACCCCAAGCTTTATCTGAGAATGCTAACCCTAACCTTAATTTAATGGTGACCCTAACCCATAACTCAACCTACACCTTAATTCTAACCCCAAGCTTTGTGCTAGAACCTTAACTCTAACCCTAACCCTAATCCTAATAAAAGTTCAATCCTAACTATAATATTAATTCCAACACTAATCATAATTATAATCCTAACCTTAGTTGAACACCCTAACCCCAATCCTAATTGAAATCTAACCCTAACTATAACATTATTTCAAACACTAATTAGAATTATACCCTTAACCATATATTTGAACACTATAAGCCTAACCCTAACTATAGTTGACCCCAAATTAAACCCTAATCCCAACCTAACCTTAATCATTATCATAGTCATAACCCTAACCCAAAGCTTTATCATACAATGTTAATCTTAAACCTAACCTAATATTAACCCTAACACCAACCCTACTTGAACCCTAATTAAGTTGTATTAAACTAATTAAAACTAAACCATCAGTACATTAACAAATACAAAACCAATTAAATCATCAATTTGTGATTGAGCTACCTATACAACACAACCTTATTTTGTGTGCAGGAAACAATCATAATTTAGATTAGGCATTCCATCAATTCTTCCATTTCAAATCATAATTTAGATCTTCACAAATGTTTCAAATCAAGGATACAAGGAAAACAAATTTAGGGAGATAGTAAATGCTCTAGTGAAAGGGGATGTAATTACAAAATACTTGAGGGGTCTTAGTGAATGTACAGTGGATTTTTGCATTCAAAAAATTTGAAACATTAAGACAAGAAGCATTTTTGGACTTGAGGGGTTTCCACTATTTCCGCCCCTATCCCATCTCCCTTCTTGTAGCCATGCGCCACCAAATTCTTCCCTCCTCCCTCTAAATCAAACATGCTCTTCTTGAGCCCCTTCACAATTGCCACACCAGAGATAGCTCACACTGGGCTACATAGGAACAACACACAATAATTGTATCTAAAGCAAGTGATTCAACCAAGTAATCAACAAAAAACTTGGAATAAAAAACCCAAAAAATTTAAGAAACTCCTTACCTCTATGATATCCATCCAAGCTACTTTCATAAGTTGTGCCTACCTCATTTGTAAAAAAATATATAATATAAAAAAAAGATATCAAATCTATTAAAATCGTTACAACATGAAATGGTTTGCATGTTGGAATCACTAGAAAAAATATACATATGTTGTGTTAAATGGAAACATCACTAAAATAAACTCCTAATGAATAGTAAATTAAATATTTTAGTAAAAAATGTAGATAATAACCAAATGATAAACTATATAAGAAGAATAGAAAAGGAACATGTTACACTACTTATTAGATTTGTAAGTTTAATAAGAACATATTAAATCCCAATCATACAACATCGGGAAGCAATGAAAGCCAACCATCCATGAGCAATGTCACAAGGGGGGAGAAAAGCAAACAAAATCCTCCAACGAAGATTTATTAATCACCAAAGTATTTTTAATGATCAAAGGAGAACTCTGAGCTATTATTTCTTGCTTTACCATCTTCCATCTACTTATAGGAAAAAACATATAAATTTAGTGAAAATGAATTACACCTTGTTAGAGTAAATGGTTTTTACCATTTACTTGCTTAAGTTTACTTAGGCAGATTAGTTTATTATTTTTGCATTTTGTTATTCAGGTAGTTTTTCTCATGCTGGGAAGTTTCTCATCCGTCATCCACCTTTCATGCCTTTTTAACGCACCTTGTACAATATGTAAATTTGATCTCACATTTTTCTCTTCCGTTGAAATGGCTTTTGGCTCCTCTTGCTCATTCGTGGAGGTTTATTGGCAGATGTTTCTCATGGGTTATTCGCTCTAACATGGTATTAGAGCCACCCCATTTTCAACTCCTTCCTTGAGAGTTTTCCCTGGAGTTTTTTTGAGATCATTTGCCATTTGAAATTTTAAAAATTTCAAAGATGCCTCATTTTTTATTTCTGCTATTTGGAGATTACTGGCGAATTTTTGTCTGATTGGCAGTGATTTCTATTTGTTTGAAGGAAGCTAGAGGAATCATTGGTTTTTATTTGCATTGAAGGCTCATTTTTTTGTAGCCTAGGTTATTCCCATCTTTCCAGACCACAAATTTCTCTGTGTAGGCTGATTGGAGGGCTTGATTCACCATTTTTAAGTCTACAATTTCTAAAGAGTTGTGTGATACCTTCTTGGCATTTGATTTGGATTTTATTAGCTAAATTTGAATTCTCTAGAGGAGTGATTTTTACAAGCTGTGGTATTTTTCATCCACCCATCATTCACAAAGGCTTCATTTGCGTTTGTGGAATTTTTTTTTGGTAACTTTATATTTCATAAAGTTTTCTTGAAATATTACATTTTAGGGCTTATGTGCATGAAGTGGAGGTGGGCCCCTCAAGTATTTTGAACTTCTTCAAAGATCCTTTATCTAAAATTCATCCTATAGAGACATTTGTTGCAACTTTTATATTCCAATACTTGCATTGTGTTGTAAAGTTTTGTGGGTAGTGTGGATTGTAACTTGGGCTTGGTGACTTGGAGATTGGTTGGCACAGTTACCTTTGAAATTTCCCAATGCATAATATTTCCCTCTTTTTCTCACTTGTATAGGTGGTAACGTGGGTGACCAAGATATAATCATCCCTAGGGGTTAATCTGAGCCCCTCATTCATGCATTGAGCACCGTATAGGTGACATTCTTCCATGGAGCATATGTTTTGCAAACGGAGGCTGATTTTCACAAACCACATATCAACGGAAAGGTATTTTCGTCACCTTCACAGTGGTTGAGGAATTTATCTCACATTTTTCTATTTGGTGGTACTTTTAATCTATTGAAATTTGATATTGGTTTCACTCCATTTGCAGTATTTGGGAGTTTCTATTTGTTGCTAAAGATTATTGTCTTTGTATTTTTGGAGATTTTTCGTAATTGATTATGGGGTTTTCATTGCATCCTGTTGTGATTATGCTGGAAAGGGGAAACTATAAACAATGGAGAGATTGTATCATAAAACATCTCTAATGGCTTCATTTGTTGCCACATCTATATAATCTGGTTCCCCTTCTTGGTATTGATAGTAAGAAATTTTCATGGTATTGCAAAAGGGATCATGTCTTAGGAGTTATTACAATGCATATTGATGATGCCACTTTGGATTCTATTGATCATTTTGAGTGTCCATATATTCTTTGGATTAAAATCTAAGGAATACATGTAGATCCTGATACTCAACCATTCCTAGATGATCCTATTTCAAATTGTCTTGTGCCTCTTCATTTTTCAAAAATGATACCCTATGATCATGCTACCATGTAGGATCTTGAAGTGTTGGAATACTTTGAATATTCAAATGAGGATGATGAGGGTTCTTCAGATGCTCCTTCTTCTCCATTAGAGACAGTTGATGTACCTTTTCCTTCAATGATTCATTGTGCAGAGTCATTGATTGAGACTCCTATCATTCATGTTTAGTAGGATCATTCATTTTGTGTTGATGATTCATTGAGCATATCCAGTGATTCATCATAATCAGTATCTCATTGTCTTCTTGATTCAAATTCGTATTTGTCGTACATATTGGTTCATTGTTCGTGGAATCTAATATTTTAGATTTGGAGAACACATTTGAGGGTATATCCCTCCTATTTGATGATAGTTGTGGTACAACTATTGTCACCCCATCTCAGTCTCTGGAGAATGTTCAAGATCAATTTCTAGTGGTACCTTGTTTGTCACCTTTTGTTGTGATTGGGCATGTTTCTGATTGGTTTGTGACATCATCTTCCAAGGTCTTGGTGACACGTGAGCAGATTTCAGAGACATCAGCATACATCTGCATGCTTCTTTCCTTCAATTCCTATTTGGAATGGGAAGCACCTACATTTGTATTTGGTTTTGTTTCTTCTGAAATGGAGGCAAGTTGTTTGTCGACACAGGATCATGTTTTGTCTTTAGACACTTACCATTTTTGCAGGTGATTACACATTATGGGGGGGTATATAGTCTCTCTCTTTCCCTCTTATGGGGGGGTTATTAATTGTATATACATGATGTATGTAGTCCTTGGGGGTGGGATTGATTCCTCCATCCATGCATCATTTTGTTTTCCTTCTCTCTTTTGGAGAGGGATTTTTTCCCACAAGGTTTTTCTCCTTTTCTCCGATTGTGAGAGATTTTTTGTTTGCATTGTAAATGGGTACCTAACATGGTTGTGTAGCCAAGACCCATACTGCATCTTCATTTTTTGCATAATAATTCTCCCTAAGTTGCACTTAAGGGGTAGGGGGGGTGTTAGAGTAAATGGTTTTTACCATTTACCTGCTTAAGTTTACTTAGGCAGATTAGTTCCTTATTTTTTCATTTTGTTATTTGGGTAGTTTTTCCCGTACTAGGAAGTTTCTCACCCATCATCCACCTTTCATGCCTTTTTAAGGCACCTTGTACAATATGTAAATTAGATCTCACATTTTTCTCTTCCAATGAAATAGCTTTTGGCTTCTCTCGCTCATTCGTGAAGGTTCATTGGCAAATGTTTCTCCGGCGTTATTCACTCTAACACACCTAATATTATCATTGTATTTTATAATATAGAAAACATTGTCACCATCTTTTCAATGTAAAACAATATAGAAATAAGCATTTGAATAAATATTAAGACTTTACATTGTCGATGAAAGCAACTATGAACACACACCATTCTTCTTAAATGAATGACCTATAGGCTATAGGAAAACCATGTACATTTTTCCATAGAATGACTCTTGTTCAATAGGGAAAAGCTTTTGTCCATCTCTTTCTCAAACATGCTCTTTCATGTTGAGTCTAGAAAAAGAGAAGCATCGCATGACTATACATTGTGCAAAACAAAACACACTATTCATTATTGTTAGCAAATAAATCAAAGAGATAGGTCGTATATCATAATGCATTAGCATCAGAAAATAAATCAAATCAGCTAAGATAAGCAAATTTAAAGAAAAAATAGAAATAATTTTAGATAGACCTCCAAATAGATGACGGCAGTGACCTCGATCCTGCTCAAACCTGTAACCAAATAAATGCCAAAATATCTTTAAATACAAAATCAAAAAGCAATCAATGGTGTAACATATTACCTAAGAAGATAGTGATGCATGGGAAGAAGAATTAGTGGTTTCAAAAATCTTTGCATCCAGTGAAGAGGTCGACAAATTGAGAAGTGTTATGACATGCATACTAGGCTATTCAAAGATAGAAGCCGTGAAATTATAGATAGTAGGAATTTGCAAAGCAAGAGCGGTGATGAATGGTATCCTTTATTAGAATACACAGGCATTTCATCTTGCTCTCTAGGATGTCCTTCAGATTTTTGCAGCACTTGATGGAGAAGTTTTCACATTGCGCTGAATGAATGTAAAATGACAATATCAAATCCATTAAAAACCATTTGTGCATGGAACATTCGCATGATGAAATCAGTCGCAGTCATTACCTTATGTTTCACATTACCTTCTCAGAATGAAGATTTCAACTACCATGTGGACGTCATTGCAGCAAAACTTAAAAAAAATTTAAACGTCAATTTGAATCCCATGTATACAAATGTACACAGATCCATTGTTACCACTGTAGGATGCCTCTCAGCATAATTAGTTACATGCATGGGGATAATAATTACCCTAAAGTATTATAGGACGATAATAATAATGTTAAAGTATTTCGTTTTAATCTTGTTTGATTAAAAATTATTATGATATTTTTTGTTTACATAAAATTTAATTAAATTGATAAAACATCTACAAATAACTACACATATAATTCTTATGTTGATTTTATTATTGAGATTCATATTTTTTAATATATAATTTTTACTGAGAATTATGTATGTGTAGTTATTTGTACGATGTTTTATCAACTCATCACTTTGATTAAGTTTTATGTAGGTACAAGAATTATCATAATAAATGATAATAAACTCCCTATGTTCATTAATTATGATATTTCATATGTGAGATTGGATTGTTGCTTTCCTTACCCAAAATTTAAGTAATATTGAAAAGTTTTTTTATTTTTTGTATTGAGGAAATGCATTTACAAAGAATAAAGAGCAATTAAAAAATTGCAAAGAGAAATTGTACTCAAAGAGGAAACATTACACCAAAGAGAGATGTACAAACTACCACAACTCAAAAAAGCAAGACAAATATGCACAACAACTTAAACCATTCCAATAAGCTGGAATATTACATCAAAGACAAAATGCAAAGCAATATACATCTTGAAAGATAGAACTTAAACTTTGACCAATACAAACTCCCTTTTTGCTCAGCAACTGTCCAAGTTGCAGCTTGATTTGTTGAATATGATAACTCAAAGTAAGGCTCTTCAAAGATTCTGAAGCATAGGAAACAGGGAGGCAAGAAAAAAAAATATATTAGAGTAAACCCTTAAAAATATAGCTTCTTGATGATCATTATTGATAGTAAAAATAGCTTTGCATCTATTTTTCCATATATGTAACAAAATAACATGTCTCACATTATCAGTAATTTGATTATTATAAAGACCAGCCCCAAGAAGAGCTTCTTTCCAGCATAACTTATGATTAAAAACAATAGAAAAATCACTAACACATAATTCCATAGCCTTTTAACCAACTGGTAATTCCAAAAAATATGCTTCATATTTGCATGACTATGACAAAATGGATAGTTAGTTGGCTGGATCATAATACATTTTAGCCTATCCCCAACAGGTAGTTTAAAGTGTAGTATCTTTCAGGCAATTAATTGAGCATCAAAATCAACTTTAGATTTTCAAATTTGAGCATATAATTTTAACCAAAACTTTTCATTGAACCTGCACTTCCTTTTAGAATTCAACTGTGACTTCAAGGAGAGATTAGGAAGTAGCTTCAAATATATTTTTTTAAAAGGGAAGAACAAGAAAGGGTATGAAGGTAACCATGACCAGTCCTTAAAAAAATTGCATTGGATTGGAGTACAAAGTTTTATAGATAGCTCCACTGGCACCAAGGATTGCACAAAGATCAAAAAAAACTTTATGTTTGTGCTAAGAGTGGACTGATTTTTAACCTCATTCCATGATGACCAACTCATTGATTAGAAGTCCCATAAATTGCCAACATTGTAGACCCCTTTTCTGAACAAGGAATAAGAATGCTTCAAAAAGCTTAATGCAAGGGGTTGTCCATCAATAAAGGATATGTTGGTTCCACCAAATCGATGAAGTGGAAAACCTAAAACTGAGTTGTAGGGAATCCTCTCCTCTCCACTTTAAAAGGTGACAAACATATTGCCAAGCCTTCTAAATAGACTGAAGGGGAAGAAAATCCTTGAAAGGGAAAAATGAAGCATAAATAATTTTGTCTAACCAACCCACTTGCTGCCATTTTCCCTTAACTGAAGCCTGATTAATCTAATATCGAATGAGGATCTTCCATGGTTCGTCCCCTTTAACTACTCCAATAATCCATTTAGCGACCAAACAAATCCCATGAGTTCTAGGGTCTATGAGGCCCAATCCTCCTTTATGTTTCGGCTGAGTACAATGAGACCATGAAGTCGATATATATCCTAGGTTACTATCCCATGACTTTTCCCATAGATATATATTAAAAAGTTTTATAGAAATCATAAAAACTAGGATTTACTAAGCTAAATAAGATAAGATAAAGACATTTAATTGGTTGCTCTTAATAAACCAAAATAAGAGTGTGGTTTCTTAATACTAAATAGAGACATATTTTTATCCTTAATTTTCCCCTTGTAATAATATTCTTTTCTAAAAGAAGAACTGATGGGGAGCCTTGCTGATCATAGAGCAAATCAACTCTCAGTGATTACAAGCCCAAGCGAACCCCTACAGAGTTGCAGGAAGTTTAGGTTCAAATTTAAAGCAAACAACTGACAAGAGCTTCGATCAAACACAGTCGGTGACAGTAAAAAAATAAACTGTTGCTTGCATATGACATTCAATCTTCAATGTTCTTTCACACATTCACAAACAATGAGGAAAAGGACAAACAAGTTTAGAACTCAGCCAACAGTGTTCCATTCATATTGCTAAGGCGTTACATTTACAAATTATGTGTGGCTCTCATCAGTCGGCCAATACCACAGACCTTTCAATGCCTCAGTTCTTCTCTTGATCTCTCTCTTTCTCTTTCAACACACCGAACCCCTGTTTCAGCGTGCTCCCTCTCTCCAAATACACGTCCTTTCCAACTGCAGACTTCAACAGTTACACGACAATTGCTAACTGTCGATGTGTTAGAGAGATTCGACCATAGAGTGTTTACAAAACATTATGAAACAAACACACTAACACAAAATTGAACTAATCAAAACAAAAGGAAGAACAAAGCAAAATGGAGAAGCCAGATGTGAGCAATGCCCTGCATCAAGAAACCACAAGCTAGAAAACATTTTGACAAAATTGAAAGCATAACACTAGAAATATGATGTTGCATAGTTAGAGACATCATATTTCCACAATCCATAATTATGATGTTGCATAGTATTACTAGACATAATAGAACCTTGATTCCTCTCCTTTGGAGTTGTATTGCGAATGGTGCATGCTAAATAGATAGCAAATAATATGATGAGTTACACTTATCGTTTCTATTTCAATTAGTTTTAAAAAAAGAAATAGTGACCATATAAGTATTTTATGGAATGGTATATATGCACTCCAAGCTCTTTGTTATGAATTTTCTCCTTATACATTTGGTAATTTGTGTCATTTTAGGTAATTCTACTTGAGTTTCTTTAGTGAACATTATTTTTTTAACCCTCTCTCCATTTATATTGATTGTGGTATTTAATATTTGATATTGGATTGGTTATAACATTATCATGTGGATGCATTACAATCAAGATCTACTGTACAAAATTTCCCATCAAGAAGGGTTTACAAACTTTATAAGATTTTGGTGCCCTTGTGTCTCAAGTTGAGTTTTACTATTGCTCCTTCATTGTTTGTCTTGCTCCCTTATGTCAAGCTTTGGTTTCATGGACATTATTAAATCTTTCATTCATTCAGTAAGGTTGAAATGACCTTATAAACAAATTACAACTTGATTAGAGAATTTTTTCCTCTACAATAAGATCTCAACCTTTTTTTCCATACCATCAATTCTATAACTTGGCTTTGCATTGACCATTCAATTGACAACCTCTTGGAAATAAAGCTCTAAACAATTTTAGCTTCATGTAAGCTAAATCTCATTGCAATTTCACTCATATTTTTAGGGTCAGTTCATATTGATCCTAAACTTTAAAACATGCTCTACACATAGAATCTACTATTGAATAGGTCATTTTACTAGAAAATTCAACATTATTATTTTGTGTATCCCTTTTAGATTGAGATGAGGAAATAAATATTAGCATAAAAAGAAATCACAACTTAGAAGTCATTACTCCATTTATTCATGGGCAACGTAGTTGAGAAAATTACACATATTAGGAAACTATAGTTTCCCAATGTGTGTAATTGGTTTAACTATAGTTGCTCAAACTATGTATAATGTTGGAGACGCATTAGTATGAATTAAAAAAAATGAGAACCATAACTATGGTAGTCCATTTCACACTTTTAAGAAAAAGTAGCCCTAGAGATGGCCCCTTTCTAAATTATAATTAGGGGGTGAGGGATTTAATAAGGATTTCCCAAGATAGAATTCCCCACTATAGAAGATAGGGATTTTTTCTATAGTAGGGAGTTCAATACATCTTTCCAAAAATTAAAATTAAATTGAGTATATTTTTAGGTATTTGTGGAGTTAATAAAAGTCAGTCAACAAAATCCCAATTGAGGAGATACTTTATGTCTTGTGATTAGGTAATTACTTCTTTAATACACCTCAACCTAGAGATTATGTTTTAGTTGCTTCTATTAACTTAACCTTAATTAACAAAATTAAGAAAATTGCAAATTCTACTTCTTTGTAGTTTTGCACCCTCAATTCTTTTACTATGCATTGTTGGAATGAGAATAAGACTAAAAAATTTAAATGTTGTTTAACATTGTTTCCCTATTAGTCACCTCTCATTATCATTTATACTACTATTGCTTGAGCAATGTTATTAACTAGATAATTTTATCATAAATATAGTAATTCAAAGTGCTTATGTCCATAATAGTTAGCAAATAAATAGAGTTATTGTGGTTCTCCATTAGTGGCTTTATAATTAAATAAGCTCTTGGTGCGCTTCAAAGGTCAACACTAATTGTTAAAATTACTAAAGAATTTCTTGCCATGATAGCAAACAATATCTTCTTTGCATACTTTGCTAGCATTTCTAATCAGTTTCTTATGATTTTACATGCTATAAAATTTGGTAATGGACTCTTCACAAACCTATTACCATTCTAAAACTACCATTTTTGGCTACTAGTATGTTCTTCGTCTTAATTGACTAGACAATGGACGTTGAGGTGGTGTATCACAAGCTTCTTATGTAGGAAGAAACCTAGCCTCTAGGTATACATCTGAACACATTAAGTACCCCATCATCTTAGAAAGAAAAGCAACTAAAGTGTATTATAGCTCTATCATAACTTTTTTCTATAGAATAAGACTACATTGAACAAGTTATTACCATAAATATGAGAGAAATAGGGTATAGTCCTTTTGGTATAATTTATCTACAAGGATAAATATCAAAAATAGCAAGTGGGGACTACAACTTGCTTGAAAACCATCTTCAAAAATAATAAAATTAAAGAGAAGAAGGGTAAAACATTATATCTATACAAAAAGGGGTAAATCTTTAGCTAAGGAAAAGGTTCTAACAATGCAAGACTTGGTAAAGCTCCATTCTTGACATGGGAATGATTATGAGCCTCACTAGAAAATAAAATTGTGAAAAGGGATTTTATTAACATATATGATCCCCTCTAATTTGTTTCATATAAAGGATGGAAGTAATTAGAGGTAAGGAGAGAAAGGTGAAACACATAAATATGTTAAAATAATATTATCAAATGATAAGAACATAAGAACACAGGTAAGATGTGATCATGAAAGTACAAATGAAAAGGGAAAGCAAAGTTTCCCCTAAAGCTACTCCAAATAAAGGAAAATACCAAGATAATGAATAAAAAATTCTAGATAATGGTAATGAGAGAATCAAGTAAGATCTAAGATATAAGAATGATATATATCATAAACAAGTAATTAGAATATATAAGCTTGATAAGGATCATAAACATGTAAGCATGTGAGAAAAAGATAAAAATGTAAGTACATAAATATGATATTATAAGATATGGGTAGGATAGCCATGTGGAAACATATAGATGCCACAAATGCATAACATATAAATAACAAGATATAAACATGGGAAAAATGTGATCATGATAACATTATAGATGTGTAAGAGGGGTATTATAAGTATGTATAAACAAATTAGGGACATCATAATAAGAATGGTATTTAGATAACATGTGAATTAGGAATCATAAACATACAACATATGAAGCATACAAATATCATGAATCATGTAGCATTGGAACATGTAGAAATATACATGTGAAAACATAAGTGGTAAACATAAAATATAGGAGTCAAATAAGGCATATAGGTAAATCATGAAAGCTAAAGAATTGACAGAGGAAATCATAATCAGTAACCATGAAACATAGGAGAAAACAAGGCATATACGAAGAAATGGAAAGATCTGTTTGAGTGGGGAAACAAGAAAAAATCATAAAAAAGAAGATGAAATCAGAATAAGAGATGCACAACAAACATGGTGTAAACAAAATGCCATAGTATAAGGAGACACAAGGTAAAAGGAAGACTAAGAGAGGAGGATCACAACATACATGTCATAATCAAAAGGTCAAAATAAAAATGATAAAAAAAAATACAATAAGTGAGATGAACAACATAGCACATGTTCAAATCCAATTGTGTCAACATTATCACTAAAGGTGCCCTTGTGTCAATTCTACATTCTAACTTGGAACGTAGAAATAAAATAACATGAATTCAAGGATGGAAAACAATAGTACAAAATATAACAAGCAATAAGAGATATGAGTATGGATATATAGATCTAACCAAAGAAGTCATCCTCATGAGGTGTGTCTATAATATTCTCTAAAAATGTATCACTAAAACTAATACCCCCATTAGAATAACTATGTCATCATGATTTTTTCTCCCATGAACAAGAATATGATATAAATACTTCAAGTGTGATGTATTTTATGGAGGAATCAGCTTAGATATTATATCATGTAACTTTATTTCTTGTACATGGGTAAGTTCAACATGTGTTATGATCCATATACTCATCAATAAAATAATCTTCATCCTATAATTTCATATGATTAGCATTGACTTGTATTATCTTTGTTTAAAAGGTCTAGGGCTTTATGCTTTAGTACAATGCATCTATCCATATAATGTTTGCATATGTGATGATAAGCAAATATATATATATCCCTTCGTGGTGCAAGGTTATAGATATCCCCTAGCTTAACTAGAGGTAAAGCAATAAGGCTTTTCTCCAAATTTATGTCTAATACAATATATGTGGAGGCTCCTTGAATATAGTAAATTCTCTAATATTGTTAGTTTGATACATGTGTATGATGGTCATAATTAGGTATACCCTTATTTCCCCCATTATTCAAATGTGATTATGAGATTAAATTATGAACAAGGATAATTTCTATATATACATGATAGAAAAGAAGATATTCTAATAAAGCAAACCCATATTTAAACACATTAGTACATAAATATAAAAATGAATGATAATACTTGATAAATATTATCCTTTAAAGAGTGGAAGTAAACCATCACTAATATTTGTTGAAGTATATCATCCCATAATATAAAATTTATGTTAGTAGTCGAATATTTAAATTAAAGAGATAATCCTTAATTGGTTCATGTTCATGTTTATAATGTAGTTTACTTGATAAAAAAAATGTCTTATGTTCAATATTATAGTGAAATTATTTCTTGAAACCATTTCCTAAACCCTTAAATAAAGTGATAGAGGAATAAGGTAATGAATAAAACCATGCAAATGCATGACCATTCATGTTTGTTAAAATAACTTAGCAAGAGACTTATCCTCATAAAAATAATTGAATTGTATAGCTGGGAAAGTCCTTGGATAAAGTAATGGATCACCTTTATCATCATACTTTGTAAAATAAGGTGTCACAAATCCAATCAATGAAGGATAAATCAAATTTTCATATTCCAAAGGATTATACCATATCTAGTTCATGTCATCTATCTACTTAAATATTTTCTCATAAGCACCAACATATCATGCTAGATGGTCAATCCTAGTGATGGGAGAACTAAAATAAGGTGAAATATCATTCTCAACATGTAATGTATATCCATATTTGTGTGCATGTCATATGTGATAGTGGGGAAGAATGGAAAATATGTATCATCAACTAGGGGTGCATTATCCTTATGTTGTTCTTTATTCTCATACATGTCTAATTATAATAAAATGTGTATTTAATAAATTAATCCATGGTTACTCAAAGATACATCATAATAAATCACAAAAGGATCCAAAGGAGACTCCTCATGGACATCAAATATTGGAATATGATCATGATGCATAGAAAACTTTATAAAATCCCATCAAGGAGGGTCCCTAAAAGGGGAAGACTAAGAAGCATAACTAACACATGCTCTAGATCCAAAAGTAAAATAATTTGTTAAGGTATATGACAAAGCATGGAAGGATTTTTAAGAATTGTGACATGAGTTAAAACATTGTTAAGCTTTATCAACCAAGGTATCACCAAAGGATGCCAAATTCATTCCTTAATATAGTGCAATATTATGTATATAAGCATGATACAATAATACAAAGAATTTAACATGTAAATTTAAATCTTCATTACCACTAAATGATTATCATAAGTGCATTAAAAGAATGTGTTTCAAGATCTAAATCGTCATAAATCAAAGATTCATCTACCTCACTATGAGAAGATGAAGAAGTATCACTATGCTCCTCATGAAGCATACCATGAAAGACAAAAAGACACAAGAAAGTTAAGATGGAATAGAAATCATATGTGAGGGTGAAATATATGTCTTGATATCACTAGGATTATAAGGTAAGATGAAGCAAGAGAGGCACAAATAGGATAACTCATTAAGAAACAAGAAAATATAGCATAAGATGTATCCAAATAATATGCTCACTATCATCATCACATATATTTTATATCTTTTGGATCTAAAACCACAATTAATTCACTCTCAAAAAATTTTAAAAACTCTATAATAGACAACCCCAAAAAAATTTATATGCTCACTATCATCATCACATATATTTTCAGTTATCTTTGGCCATTTTGGCCTCTTTCATAGATATTGTTGTGGTTTTGAAGCCCATTTACTAGGCTGTGACAGTGCATTCACAGTTTTCCAATGTCTTTGATTCAAGTTTTGTGTTTGGTGTGTGGGAATAGAAAATCTCCGTGAATAGTGCACCATTTGAAGATTTAATTTTATAGACAAAGCCTTATAGGTCATGCCACAATGAATTCTTTGTGCATTCATGGATTTCAAGGCTCTGCCAAATCTTCATACCAGGATTATTACGCATAGCAAGATCATTTCCTCTTTAGCGCCCTCCACTTTCCACACAGCCTTACAGTGCAGGTGGTAGAAATATCCAGGCGAATGTCCATCAAAGGCATCTGTTGATATTGGCAATGGCTAGTTTATTTTAAAGAGGGGTAAGGTTTGGTTTGGCATGGAGATTGGTTTCATGCACGTTAATGACTGCCTCCAACTCTGAGTTCCAGCGACCTCCAACATCAATGTTGTGCTGCCTCTACATATACCATAATATTTTGGTTCATGATTTCTTTGTAACAGTTCCATAATTTAATGCCACATACTCCTCTAAACCTTGTCAATTCACCCCCAAATTGGCCTATTTGCCACAAGCTGAGCCATCCTTGTTCCATGGTGAGCTCCAAGTTGAGGGCACGTCATATGCACTTTTGTGTGCATATAGTCTATAAGCTTGGCTACTACGCTTTGATGGTCTCCACATACGATTCCCACATCAACCACAATGACCGTCGTACTCAATAAAACCACCCTCCAACGACCCTTTACAAATCTGCAACGACTCCTCAAGCAATTATTTTTTTTTGATACAAACTCTTCACTTGGAAGTTTATTATTTGGAGGCGAATTTCTTCCTTATCCATTACCTTTAACTCGAGCTTTTTGTCCATAGTTATTCTTTGACCATGGTAACCAGAAATTTTAGTTAGCATCTACTATTAATCAATTTTTTATTTTTATTTTTTGGGGGCTAACTTATAACACTTAGTCTAACTGCTAGGTCACCAAAAAGTTTGTAAACAGGAAGTACTTTTCTTTTTCATAACTTACCAATGGGAGGTATTTTTTCAAGTCTAAATATTTGACAAAAAGTTATTTTCATAACGAATATTATAGCCTCAATACATTATAGTTTTTGTGTTTCTTTAACACATATTTTGGCTTCTGAAGTCAATTTTTTAAGCAAATTTTGATTGGACATAACTTTCATCCTAGCTATCAAAATTTCATAAACTATTTTTTGATGTATATCAAAATTTCACAAGGAATTTGATTTTACTTGTAATTTTAAGATTTGGGTTTACCCATTTTTCCAAAATCTGTAAAAAATCATCATGCATTATAATTGATTGATTTGGCATCCAATCTTCACACAAGTTGTTAATCTCTCTTGCATATTGTTTGGGAGGGCCTATGTTTTAGCACTAATCATTCTAAGGAGGTATATATGCATTTGAAATTGATATTTGTTAATAATTAGACCATGTCTAGAAATTTCAAAATGAATTGCACATATTGCGGGAGCACTCAACATAAGGATGAGTTTTTCCTCATACCTCACATTATCTCATCCAACTTATATTTAGGACCGCAAAACTTGAAACACATGTTGCTACATATGAATCTAATTTTAACTTATCCATGAGCTCCAATGATTCTTTACATCAGGACATAGACATCATCTTCAGATCTAACACATTGGGACACATTTCTACCAGACATAGCATCCTTGTTTGTAGAGTCCCAAATAGCAGATTTGGATAACACTATTGAGGACATTCATATGCTTCCTAATAAAAATGAACTCCTCAATATACAGTTTGTTGATGACAGCCATTTTCATCAATCTTCAAGAAGGGAACTTAATCAATATGCTAGAGAAGCTCAACTTATCCTATCTTGCCTCAGGAGCCAAAATATACAGAGCCAAATCCATAATACTAGGGTGGTCTAATGCTCCACCTGAATGGCTCCACAAGTTTGATTTCCAATGGGGGGGCCTCAAAAGCAAGTGAGATACTTGGGGATCCCCTTCTCTGTGAATCCTAACCTAAAGGAAATGTGGATGTGGATCAAAACTAAGTTGGATAAGAAACTTGGTGGATGGAATAGACAATACCTCTCCATTGCGAGGAGAATTTAGATTTTCTAGAAGATAATGTCCTCCTATTCCATATACTTTGATTTAGTATGGTTTTTCAATAGCTATCAAGTGACTGAAATTAAAAAAAAAAAACCTGATGCTTCTTATGGTCTGATGGGAAAGGAAAAAGGAAAGTAGACTCTATCAAATGGGATTGGTGCTGCTTGGAAAAATCCAATGGGGGATTGGGTCTAAAGGACCTAAAGAAGAATGGTATTTCTCTAGCTAGCAAATGGATTCTAAAATCCCTAGAAGGTGAAGAAGCTTGGAAAGTTCTGGTTAGAAACAACATTAAGGAGGCTATACCTAGAATGGCTAAGTCATGGAAGTCCCTCCCTTTTAGTGACCTACTTATTACCAAACACCCTATTGTTCCTTTTGGTTCAATGGTGTTCAAGACCATTTGGAAAGCCTAGGAGTTAGCTAGGGGGAATGTCAAATATCCTATTCTAGTTGATCACAACCAAAACCTTATTCACCCCAACTGTTCTATTTGGTGGAATCTAGAGCACAATGGAAAAGCCTTGGCCCTACTGCAAGGTTGTTCTGCAAAAAAGTGGCATCAAGCTAGCATTAGAACATTTAATGACATCTTGAGAGTGGGGGTCTTAGTAGGCTGGGATCAACTAAAAGAGGAGTTTAACCTCCCCCTCTCTAATACTGGAACTTACTATGTTATTAAGGAAGCTTGCAAAAACTTTAGTCTAAATCCTAGCACTACCAATGGGGAACCTAGGCCCTCTGACTTTGTGTGACACGACTCCACCCCTCTCAATGAGGTCAAAACTAAAACTATCTACAAAGGCTTAATTTGTTCCAACCCTCCCATTGAGCAACTTAATAAGGTCTGGAAAGTTAATTATGATTGTAATGCTTGGAAAAAAACTATTATTTCAATTTGGCACAATGGTATAGATGCAAAAAAAGCTTGTTTTAGATGGCTCCTTCTATTGCAAAAGCTTCCTTACAAAATGAATCATTCCGATATTGGCATTTGCAGCTTGTGCAAGGTTCTTGAAACAATCACACACATTTTCTTTGATTGCTTTTTTGCTAATGCAATATGGAAAATATTTTGTAATGATCAGAAAATCTGGGACACTAATGGAAAGGTTAATTGGAAAAAAGTTTTATTGTGTCATGATAAAAACTAAGCAAGGATTTGCATATGTTTTGATTTTCTCTTTCATCTGAAATTATGTGGTGTATATGGAAGGCAAGGAATGAGGACAAATTTAGTGGGTGTTAGAGGGTTCTTACTGAATCTTTGAAAAGGCTCACACATTTTAATGTTGTGATGCATGTAGTAGCCACAATGGAGATAGCGGAGAGTAAGTTCCTGAGGCCACCTAAAGATGGAATAGTCCTGATTAATCAACATGAAGTCAAGTTTGGCCACTTATGGCAACAAGGCCAACCAAGCCTAGTTGTGTTTATGAAAGCTATAGAGACATTCCAAAAGGATTTCAATGGCAAGGTTGCTGACAAAATTGAGGAAAAAGTTGTTGATAAAGAGGTGTACTTAACAAACGAAGCTATGAGACTTCACACCAACGACAACCAAGAATTTGAAGAAGTCTTCTCTAATGAAGAGCTAGAAGCCATAAACACTCTTGTCAACTGGGGCAAGATGGACTCCTATAGTGAGAGTAGGAACATGGGGCAATCCACTTGAGTAAATACTCTACAAATTGAGACTCTTTTATATATGTTTTGTATAATATTAGCTACAAAACTCTTGATCCACCCATTGCTGATAGTTTAAAATATATACTAGTGTAAGGCGAGCATATAGTGTGCAATCTGCTTTACATGGTATAGCTATTAAACCTATTTTAGTATAATGGATTGGATCCTTGTATTTTAAGCGTTTAAACTATTATGAATACAAAAAGAGAGAGCAAGAACTCTCCCTAATTTTTCCCTAGTCCTTCTTTATATTTTGTTCAACAACTTGCTAGACACTAGGAACATGTTTTGAGGATAAAATGACAAGTTTTTACTTTAGTTTGTTGGATCAAACCGTTTTGAGCATCGAGCTAAGTTGTCCCTAATTTTTAGCCCTTGAAATTTTGATTTCAAGTGGTTGAATGAAGAAATATTATTTCTTTGACCTTATCCATCTATCTAAATCTCCTTGAACTGTAACTCTTAGATGCTTGAAGATGCACCAAACTAGGTCAAACTGCTCTATATTCTCTCAATTTATCGCACACTACCTTAGACCCTTGGAAGATAACATAACTAACTTCTACCTCCCCAACTACTCATAATTTCCCTTAAATTGATTCATAGGCCATGTGGAAAAGGCTTTGGAAATGATTAAATTCCCTAATAGGGCATGGGAGATATTCAAGGGTTGGATTTTTCCATTTTTCTTTGTCTTAAATCTCCTTTATCCTAGTCTTTGTCACTCATTTATGTTCTTTCCATTGTCATTTCAATGTTATGGTTTCCTTGGATTTTCATGAAAAAACTTTCTAAACTCTACCCTAGCTTTATCATGAGATGACTATATCCTATTACTTGTTTTTGCATCTTCATAAGGTTAAAAATTTACACTTTTCTTCCTTTATGAATTTGTGCATTTCATGCACACTTGCTCACTGATTATGTCTCCATGGCACTATCCTCCTATGTCATAATTTTCCTACTATTGTCTACTCTACTATATATTGTCTTTATCACCCATAGGTCTTTCTTAGTGCCTTTAGGACCTTATCTCTATTCATCACAATCCTTAAAGTGCATTTACTCTCTTTCATTGTCACTAAGGTTTTAGTTATGGCTTAATAAAAGTCAATAATTTATTTCATTGCTCTAAAAGTCAATGATTAGCCTCCTTCCAACCTTAACAAAGATATTTTACTATTCACCATTATTTTTCCTCGGAAATGCATTTGGACAATCCTCTTTAATGATTGTAATAATGTTTTATAATTGGACCATGCTTTTGCTTGACTCTAACAGTCATGACATATTCATTAAATTCTATCCCCTTTTTCTTGAGTCACAAATCCTTGTCTTGCCTTTACTAAGCCTGAAATTTTACCACATGAGGATTTGGAGGACAACAAACATTTTTTTTTAAAAACTGCCCTTCTAGTTCATTATTAACCCCTTCAAACCTTCACACAAACTTTCATTGTTCATAGTGGCTTTATGGCTTTGTCAACAAAGGTTAACATAATAAGGATCAAACAATATAATAATACCTATTGTTTCCATGAATTTATGAGACCATCCTTTCACCAATTTATTTTAGCAATGTGATAGTAAGGAAAAAGGATAATGCGTACTTTATGCATATTGTGAGACTATAGGTCATGAGATTGACTCTAACACATCTCTTTCATATAAAATCTGCTCATGATGGACTCCAAGATGTAAAGTTGTTTCTCAATATGCTCATTAACTGTCCACTTGAACTTGTCACCCCTTCTTCTCATTATTTTTGATCATAGGTTTGATTCAAATCAAAAGAAATACAAACTACATCATATACATGTCACATATCCATTGTAACTTGATCGTTTGATCACTATCCATAAACATTCTTGTTGACTACTCACATTCTACCACTCATATGAAAATCCTTTTGGTCCTTAAAACCTTGACACTTGGTGACAAGAATCTTCTCTATCCTCCTGGATTTTTGGCTTGCACGTTATTCATTGCAGGGTTGTCCTTCATGTTAGGCCTTAATAAGGATTGTCCTATCAATTATAAAATTTTCCTTGCATTATAAGCATACATGCACCTTGTTATTTCATCTTCATTGTCACTTAGATCTAAAGGCTACTTATCTTTACCGTCACACTTGTCTTCAAGATCTTTTCCCTTTGTTATGTATTTGTCACAATATTATATCATGACTATGTTTTATGATTTTGTACTTGTATAATTACCTTTTCCACAACCATTTAACATTCAAATCCCTTGTTATCATTATTCTCTCTTTAACATTTTTTCTTTCTTCAACATGGATAGCCACAAGTTCAAGATAGTATTTGACAATAATGCATTATGCTTCCTTTAAACTTCAAGTGTTGCAAACCAAGGTTCATATATATACCCCTTTTCTATTATTCTCAAACCCTATCAACTATTAACAAAAAATCCTATAGGTTGTTGCTCTCTTCATGTGATGGTACTATGCTTCATGATAAGAGACTAATAAATTTCATATCTAGCATATCATATTTCCACTATATAATGTTTCAAGTTCTCCCATACAATTCATTTAAATATTTTCACATGAAACCTGCAATCTAATTTAACTTGTCACTAAAAGCTAGATTTGGCATGTGCAAAGGGACTTAGTCGACCCTAGGTGAATGGGTCTTTGATGAAGAGTCCTGAAACTGATTTTGCAGTCCTCTGATGCTGGAACTGAGATCCTGATTCCCGGTTACATAACTGTCAAAATGTCATCAATGAATTTTGTAACTAAGTTTTCTTAGCTTGACAACTTTGGTGACAACAAATGCAATAATGGAGAATTTACCTTCAATCTTCTTTCAATGTTCAAATCTATAACCTACACATTCAAAGAAGGAGAAAATGTTGGGCCATTTAGGGGCTTGCCTCAGTCAAACCCTATGTAAGTGTTTCCACTTCCACAATGCCAATGTCAATGATAGTAATGATAATTGAAAGGAAGGAATGATGAATAAACAAAACACTGCAACTCGCCACCCTTCAATGGCTTCCTTGAAGAACTGAACTCATACACATCACCTTAAGGATTTGGATCTTGCTTGCTTGAATGCTTGAATGCTTCTGAGACCTACAACAAAGGTTAGGCTTCACAAAACATGAACATGAACACACATAAACTCACATAGAATTTCACATGATGTTAGGATCTTGGATTGTTGAATTAAAGCTCTAAAATATTGCTCTTGACTTGCTCAAAATAATGCTCTTGATCATAATTTTTTCAATGGATTTCTTGTTAATTCTTGTTTTTGGTTCTCTTTAAAATAACTAAGTATTTAAATGCAATTGTAATAATTTTCCAAAAATTAGATTCCAAAAGTCGACACTTGATATTTGAATTTTGGATGTTAAAATGTTGCCAACAACATATTTTTGAATTTGGGTCCTGGCTAAGAAGGGGGACTCGTTCACCCATGGGAGAATGGGTCCTGACCCGAATTCCCATGAGACACTTAGGAGTAAAATAACGATTGGTTGCCATTTATTCAATGCTTGCAATCCTTCGAAAAATGGTAAAAATTAGGCTTTAGAATGCATAATTTGGAAAATTAGAAGCCTAATTAAGTCCAATTATTTAGGGGGACAAAACATGATGTGAAATTGTTTAGGGTGACAATTTATGGCACTACAGTGTCATCTTGATTTATATTTTTTTCTATCATTCTCCACAAAATAGGGCATCACTTCAAATGAGTCTACAATATTAATACTCCAGGGATTCTTAGACAATGATTTCTTGCCAAAAGTATTCTTAAAGAGGAGAAAATGTCTCACCTTTCAAAATCAACATTCAAAATCACCCTCCATGGATACTAAAAATTCATCCAAATTGTTTGCTTCTATGCATTCTCCTTTTCTCAAACTTTCATTCATCTATGAACATTTCATTTAGACAACAAACCTCTTGTCATCTAAGACCATTGATCTCCTTTAAAAACAAATATTTTGATCTATTACTAAGCCACACTCCCTTGTTTTATGTTGGTAGAAAATAATCATTTGCTCATAGTTTAGCTTGCAAATGCCTAAGATTTTAAAAAAACGTGTATTAAATTGTTGCAATATTTCAACTTTAGGCTATGATTTCTATCTTAATGGGGCGTCAATTTGTTTGTAATGATTCTTAACCATAATACTTTTAAGTGTCTTCAACAATAAATTTTCATCATGAGAAAACTCTATTAAGAGGCACTTCATTTCAAGTAGTATATTGTTATCAAAATGTACAACTTATAATGAAAGGAATGGGCTTATGATTTGCATATGGAGAAATTAAAGATCTTGAGGAGAACTATAACATTGAGAGAATATTGAAATTGAAGTCATGAGTAATTGAATAAGACTTTCTCAATTGTAGCAATACTAAAAATGCATCTAAAAGAATTTCTCCTCCCAATGTTTACATCATAACAAAAAGATCAAGATAAAAAAATCTAAAGTACAAAAAAAAATGTCATACCTAATAGTAGATGAATCATGAATCTCAAGAATCCTCTCCCATGTTCCTTTGAATTTATTAACTCAAATATATGCTTCATCATAGCTCTTTTTATTACAAAGAAATATCTAGCATATTTTGAATATGATATGCATGGAATATAAAGTAGTCTACATAAATATTAGGGAGTGCTTTAAGAATTGATTTGAAAATATCAATCCATTATTACAAACGGAATAGTCCTCAATTATTCCAAGCAACAATTTTATTTATTTGAAAAGGTTTATTGCAAAGAGAAATATCTGAAATAAATCTTTTTAAAATAAACACAATGGAACCATTTTTTATTGTGAAGAGAAAATATTTGAAACAAATCGTCTTAAAACAAAACAAAACTCTTTTTCCTTTAATCTTGGATTTCTAACCAATAGAATTGTCAAGTAGATGAAATCATCCTTCTTAGAGATTTTTTTTTAATTCATTAAAATCACAAAATTTATAGTAATGGTGGGAGACAAACAACCAAAATAAAACATGATAAAAATGAATTAACAAATGATGGGTTTAAAAATATGTCAACTAGAAACACAAATCTAACTATAAATAAAATTTGTTTTATAAAACGAAACTGAAAACCAATGCCTTAAATTCAATCCCACAAGGTGTGCCAAATATCCTTGATACTCAACTATATTCAAAAAAATCTCTGATACTCAAGTATATTCAAAAAAATCCCTGATACTCAAAAGTATTTTCAAAACATCAATATGAAAACCTACCAATGGAAAACAATTTTTTTTGTATTGATAATATGCAAAATACAAAGAAATTGCAGTATTAAACTGCAGATAAAACTTGCTGATTCAAAACAGCAATAACAACAAAATACAAAACTGGTAACCAATATATTGTGCACTTATGTTCTGAGGACATAAACAGGACAACTAAGTATAGTGACAAGTATCCTGGCCAAAACTCTCAGATGACCAGCTCAGTGTTACAAGGATATACTCTACTCAACACCATGCAGATGTAAGCCATTTATCCAGAATTATTAACTCGCTCACATTCATCAATCCACTCGCTATACCTGAAAACATATTCAGCTACCATATTAGGCCCTGCTATTCAATGTCTGATTTAAGTTTGCACTTTCGAGCTGTAATTGCCTAGTTACTTAAAAATAATTTTTTGTGATTCAAATGAAGAGGTCTCTGTATTCATTTCCAGAATTGCAAATTTTAGAAATATACAGATTTGCTTACGCAATAGAATGAAATAAAATAACAGAAGTGTATAGTTTATATCGAAGCTTACACATCAATAGGCTCGCTCAGTGCTGTCATGACCAAGAAATCCAAAGCAGAAAAACAACATTCAGTATGTACTCGAATGTGGAAAAGATAATGTGTAAAAATATTAGGAACTAAAATCCAGCAAGCAGATAAAGCAGCACTGACCATTTATAGTGGTACTGAAACTCTCCTCGCATATGCGGCATGTAGCCTCCCCAATAAGATCTTTTTTATCGCTGCAAGTCACACAAATATGTCAGAACTAAAATTAACACGAATTCTATAAAGAATAAAAAGAGATGTTAGTTTAAAGAGTCAAGAAGCTTCCACAAAATCATTAGAGTGGATAGCATAGCAGTTCTTCTACAAGCTTAAAGAATCCACACTTCCACTAGTGTCTAGTTCAACTCACACAAACTCAGGACATCTTTTATAATATAGTATGGATAAATCCCTTTATCCATACAGAAATTTCATAAAGAAAACACACAAAAGATGCCAGGGCCGGGGAATGGATGTCAGGGACTTGCAAGTATTGAGAACATATTGTATGCTAAGGCAATTATGAGGAAATATAAGGAGAACACACAAATCTCAGGGGATGGCAGGGTCCATTGAGGTCCCTGGCATAAAGGACCCTTTCGCTGATGCTGAAACACGTTATCATATGTAAATTTTGCAAAAGGTCAAACGTAATGCCCTGTATCTAAAAACTAACCATAAATTTCCTGCCATTCGAAGGTCTGATGTCTAACAGTGAACCAATATCCACCATTTTTAAGTACATGGCCACTACAGTTTCAACTCATAATTTAACCAAGGACCTAAAAAGCGACTAACATTGAAAGAAAGATGATTTAACTATAAGCAGGGCTGTACAGATAGTTTTTGGCCAGAAGACATTGCAGGTGGAAGCATGCCATCATGATGACTCAGGTTGAAACCCTACAGGGATTGTTCAGCCATGATTGTGTGGCCAGTTACTTGAGCATTCTAGGATGAATCTTTACAGAACCAATACCCACTCTATACTTCAATAGCATGAATTATAGAAAGTCGTTAGAAATAATCACAATATCAAGGTTTCGAACCTCGTAGACTGCTGGAAAGAGGGATTAGGGCTCACGCAGAAAAAAGCCAATAAAACAGGGCAAAGAAAACTTACATTTTGCACTCGACGCTGCCGTCGTGGTTGCAGAAAGGACAGCTGAAGACAGTACTTAACTTCTCCTGCTTCTTCTTTGGCGGAGGCTTCGACGACTTTCGCTTCCCCATTTTAACAACAAATCAAAGATCTTTTTAGGACCTTCGAAACTGCAGCCACAGTTAATTCAAGCTCAAAAAACTAACACCACAATCTGTAACTGATAACTAATGAAAAGAAGAAAAAGGGCAGAAACGATGCATGGGAAGTTACACAAGAAAGAAAAAAATCTCTGAAAAAAAACTGTCCGGACCTACAATATTCTTCAAAGAAACAGCTTCGCGAAAATGGATTTAAATGGCTTAAACTGGTGTTTTTCGTTTCTTTTTTATTACTAAAAATTCTAGCGCCTTCCAATTCTAGAGGCATCCAATTTGGTCTTAAACTCTTTAGCCGACTTAATGACACGTGTATGGGACGGTTTGGCTTTTACAAAAGGATATTTACGGTTTTCGCCTTTTATTAGGAGATGGGATATTATGTAAAGAAGTAAATCACATATCGTTGAAATAAAATAAAATAATGGAAAGTATTAAGTTTAAGATTTGAAGATATTATTGTGATTAAGTATTAGAAATTATTTTTTTTGGTAGTGAAAGAAATTGTGTTGTATATTTGTTATGGTATAAGAAAAGAAGTGTCATGTTTAAGATTAGTTACAAGTATGAGAATAATAATTATGGACGATAATAATATTGTTTTAAGTATTTCACTAATTTTGTTTGATTAAAAATTATTATGATATTTTTTATTTACATAAATTCGATTAAAGTGATGAATTGATAAAACATTTACAAATAACTACACATATATAATTCTCATGATGATTTTGTCATTGAGATTCATATTTTTAATATATAAAACTAATAAGAGAATTATGTATGTGTAGTTATTTGTATGATGTTTTATCGATTCATCACTTTAATTAAGATTTATTTAGGTATAAGGATTATCATAATAAACGATAATAAGTTCCCTATGTACATTAATTATGATATTCAATATGTGAGGTTGGATTGTTTGCTTTCCTTATCCAAAATTTAAGTATTATTGAAAATCTTTATAGAAATCATAAGAACTAGGATTGACAAAGCTAAATGAGCTAAGATCTAGACATTTAGGTGGTAGTTCTTAATAAACCAAAATAAGAGTGGTTACTTAATACTAAATAGAGACATATTTTTGTCCTTAATTTTCCCCTTGCCATAATATTCTTTTTAAAAGAAGAAAGCACAAGCTAGAAAACATTTTGACAAAATTGCAAGCATAACACTAGAATTATGATGGTGCATAGTTAGAGACATCATATTTTTGCAATCCATAATTATGATGTTGTATAGTATTATTAGACATAATAGAACCTTGATTCCTCTCCTTTGGAGTTGTATTGTGGGTGGTGCATGCTACATAGCTAGCAAACAATATGATTTGTTACACTTATTGTTTCTATCTAAGTATCAACAATTAGTTTTAAAAATAGAAATAGTGATCATATAAGTGTTGTATGGAATGGTATATATGCACTCCAAGCTCTTTGTTATGAACTTACTCCTTATACATTTGGTAACTTATATCAGTTTAGGTAATTTTACTTGAACTTCTTTAGTGAACATTACTTTTTTGCACCCTCTCTCCATTTATATTGAATGTGGATGCATTGCAATCAAGATCTGCTATAAAAAAATATCATCAAGAAGGGTTTACAAACTTCATAAGGTTTTGGTGACCTTATGTCTCAAGTTGAGTTTAAATAATATTGCGCCTTCATTGTTGCTCTTGCTCCCATATATCAAGCCTTGGTCTCATGGACATTACTAAAAATCTTTCTTCTAGTAAGGTTGAAATGACCTTATTAAAAAAATTACAACTTGATTAGAGAATTGTTGCCTCTACCATAGGATCTCGTCCTTTTTTCCCTACCATCAATTCTATAACTTGGACTTTCATTGACCATTCAATTGACAACCTTTTGGAAATAAAGCTCTAAACAATTTTAGCTTCATGTAAGCTAAATCTCATAGCAATTTCACTCACATTTTTAAGGTCAATTCATATTGATCCTAAACTTTAATTTACATGCTCTACACATAGAATCTATCCTTGACTACCATTTTACTAGCAAATTCAACATTATTATTTTGGGTATCCCTTTTAGATTGAGATGAAGAAAAAAATATTAGCATAATAAGAAAGCACAACTTAGAAGCCATTACTCCATTTATTCATGGGCAACGTAGTTGAGAAAATTAAACATATTAGGAAACTTTCCTAATGTGTGTAATTGGCTTAACTATAGTTGCTCAAACTAGATGTATAATGTTGGAGACACACTAGTATGAATAATTTTTTTATTTTTTTTAGAAATATAACTATGGTAATCCATTTCATGCTTTTAAGAAAAAGTATCCCTAAGGAGGGCCCCTTTCTAAATTATAATTAGGGGGTGAGGGGTTTAATAGGGATTTCCCTAAATAGAATTCCCCACTATAGAAGATAGGGCTTCTTTCTATAGTAGGGAGTTCAATACATCTTTCCAAAAATTAAAATTAAATTATGTTTATTATTAGTTGTTTGTGGAGTTAATAAAAGGAAGTCAACAAAATCCCAATTTAGGAGATCCTTTATGTCTTGTGATTTGGTAAATTACTTCTTAATACACCTCAACCTAGAGACTATATTTAGTTACTTCTATTAACTTGACCTTAATTGATAAAATTAAGAAAATTGCAAATTCTACTTCTTTGTGGTTTTGCACCCTCAATTATTTTACTATGAATTGTTGGAATGAGAATAAGACTAAAACTTTGTAAATATTATTTAACAGTGTTTCCATGTTAGTCACCTCTCATTATGATTTATATTACTATTTTTTTTCTTTTTGGTAACTCAAGGTATCCTCACAACCCTAGCCCAACGTCACCTAGAGGCGAGTGAGGGGCGAGACAAGTCCCTAGGGGTGTACGTGGAGCCCGCAACTCGTACACTGGCTTAGCCTAAGAGCATAGTTAAACCCAAGACCATGGGAAGAAAACCCATGACTCAAGCCAACTACGCCCCATGCGAGCATCATTTATATTACTATTGCTTTCGGTGTTATTAACTAAATAATTTCAACATAAATGTAGTAATTCAAAGTGCTTATGCCCATAATAGTTAGCAAATGAATAGTGTTATTGTGGTTCTCCATCAGTGGCTTTACAATTGACTAAGCTCTTTTTATGCTTCAAAGGTGAGCACTAATGGATAGGATCTAGTGCCAAAGCAAGTGTATGTAGCATAATTACTAAAGAATTTCTTGCCATGATAGCAAACAATATCTTTTTTGCATACTTTGCTAGCATTTCTAATCAATTTCTTATGATTTTACATGTTATAAAACTTGGTAATGGACTCTTCACAAACCTATTACCATTCTAAAACTACCATTTTTGGCTACTAGTATGTCCTTCCTTCTAAATGAGTAGACAATGGGCATTGAGGTGGTTTGTCACTAGCTTCTTATGTAGGAAGAAGCCTAGCCTCTAGGCATTTGATCACATTAAGTATCCCATCATCTTAAAAAGAAAAGTAACTAAAGTGTATTATATCATTATCGTAACTTTTTTCTATAAAATAACAATACAATGAACAAGTTATTACCAAAAATATGAGGGAAATAGGGTAGTTCTTTTGATGTAATTTATCTACAAGGATAAATATCAAGAATAGCAAGTGGGGAATACAACTTGCTTAAAAACCATCTTCAAAAATAATAAAATTAAAGAGGAGGGTAAAAGATTATATGTATACAAAAGGGGTAAATATTTTACTAAGGAAAAGGTTCTAACAATGCAAGACTTGGTAAAGCTTCCTTCTTGACATGAGAATTATTATGAGCCTAACTAAAAAATATAACTCACAAAAGGAATGTTAGTAACATATATGATCCCCTCTAATTTGTTTCATATAAAGGGTGGAAGTAATTAGAGGTAAGGAGAGAAAGATAAAACACATAAACATGGTAAAATAAAATTATCATATGATAAGAATATAAGAACATAGTTAAGATGTGATCATGAAAGTACAAATAAAAAGGAAAATAAAAGTTCCCCTAATGTTACTCCAAATGAAGAAAAATGCCAATATAATGAGTCAAAAATTATAGATAAGGGTAATGAGAGCATCAAATAAGATCTAAGATATAAGCATGATATATATCATAAACAAGTAATTAGAAGATATAAGCTTGATAAGGATCATAAACATATAAGCATGCGAGAAAAAGATAAAAATGTAAGCTCATAAGCATGATATTATAAGATGATTATGATGGCCATGTGAAAACAAATAGATGCCACAAATACATAACATGTAAATAACAAGATATAAACATGGGAAAAAAGTGCTCATGATAATATGATAGAGGGATATTATAAGTACATGTGTGAACATTAGGGACATAATAATAAGAATGGTATTTAGATAACATGAGTTAGGAATCATAAACATACAACATAGTAAGCATACAAATATCATGAATCATGTAGCATCAGAACATGTAGCAATGGACATGTGAAAACATAAGTGGTAAACATGAAACATAAGAGTCAAATAAGGCATATAGGTAAATCATGAAAGCTAAAGAATTGACATAGGAAATCATAATTAGTAACCATGAAACATAGGAGAAAACAAGGCATATAGGAAGAAATGGAAAGATGTTGTGGGAAACAACTTTGCAAAATCATAGAATAGAAGATGAAATCAAAATAAGAGATGCACAACAAACATGGTGTAGACAAAAATCCAAATTTGAAGGAGATACAAGGTAAATGGAAGACTAAGAGAGGAGGATCACAACATACATGGCATAATCAAAAGTTTAAAATAAAAATGATGAAAAATAAAATAAGTGAGATGAACAACATAACACACTCAAATCCAATTGTGTCAACATTCATCATTAAAGGTGTCTTTGTGTTTTCCAATTAAAAAAAAGTGGACCTTTGTGTCAATTCCACATTCTAACTTGGAACATAGAAACAAAATAACATGAGTTAAAGGATAGAAAACAATAATACAAAATGTAACAAGTAGTAAGAGATATGAGTATGGATATAGATCTAGCCAAAGAAGTCATCCTCAATGGTTGTGTCTATAATATTCTCTAAAAATGTATCGCTAAAACCAATACCCCATTAGAATATCTATGTCATCATTATTTTTTCTCCCATGAATAAAAACATGGTATAAATATTTCAAGTGTGATGTATTTTATGGAGGAATTAGCTTATATATTATATCATGTAACTTTATTTCTTGTACATGGGTAATTTCAACATGTTGTGATATGATCCATGTACTCATTAATAAAATAATCTTCATCCTATAATTTCATATTATTAGCATTGACTTGTATTATATTTGTTTATAAGGTCTTAGGCTTTATGGTTTAATACAATGCATCTATCCATAGAATGTCTACATATGTGATGATAAGCATATATATATATGCATTCCCTTCATGGTGCAAGGTTAGACATATCCATTGGCTTAGAGGTAAAGTACTAAGGTTTTTCTCCAAATTTGTTTCTAATACAATGTATGTGGAGGTTCCTCCAATATAGTAAATTCTTTAATATCTTTAGTTTGATACATGTATATGATGATCATAATTAGGTATACCCTTATTTCCTCCTCTATCCAAATATGATTATGAGATTAAATTATGAACACAAGGGGAATTTCTATATATACATGATAGAAAGGAAGATATTCTAATAAATCGCATTCATATTTAAATACTTTAGTACATAAATATAAAAATGAATGATAATACTTGAAAAATATTATCCTTTAAAGAGTGGAAGTAAACCATCACTAAATATTTGTTGAAGTATATCATCCCATAATATAAAATTTATGTTAGTAGTCAATATTTAAATTAAAGAGATAATCCTTAATTGGTTCATGTTCTTGTTCGTATTGCAATACTTGATAAAAATATCTTGTACTCAATATTATAGTGAAAGTATTTCTTGAAAGCATTTCCCAAGCCTTAAATGAAGTGATAGAGGCATAAGATAATGAATAAAACCATGCAAATGCATGGTCATTCAAGCTTGTTAACATAACTTAGCAAGAGACTTATCCCCATGAAAATAATCAAATCATATAGCTAAGAAGTCCTTAATAAAATAACAAATCACCTTTATCATCATACTTTGAAAAATAACGTGTCACAAATCCAATCAATGAAGGACAAGTCAAAATGTCATATTCCAAAGGATTATGCCATACTAGTTCATGTCATATACCTACTTAAATTTTCTCAAAAGCACCAAAATCTCATGCTAGATGGTCGACCTAGTGATGGGAGAACTAAAATAAGGTGAAATATCATTCTCAACATGTAATGTATATCCATAGAGGAAGATTGTTTTCATGCTTTCAGATCTTGGCATTCTCTAGCATGGTATCAAAGTCATGAATACATATTCCTTCCCACATCAACATGAATTTTGCAAATATCCCTATGTTGGATTCTGCAATAACCGAGACAGGATCTGTTGTCGGTAGTAGATCATATGCACTCCACTCAACAAGTGATTGAAAATCAAAATAGTAGAATGGAGAAGAAATCTAAAAGAGAGAAAATAGAGACAACACTGCAAGAGAATTTTGAGAAGACTGTCGTCACTCTCACAGAACGATCACCGAACTAGCTGAAGTTCAAGTTCATGGAGTTCATGAAGGTGGGAGGAGAGTGCTCAATATATAGAACAATAAGGGAAAATACATCCAAGAGGTGCATTAACTCCTACTACCCATAAAAGGTGGGAGGTTTTACCTACTTGGTAAATAAAAAGACATGTGGCATAACCTCCTCAAGTGAAGACAGGAGGGAGGTGGCACATAAATCCAAAAGAGGGTGAGAAACCCAACTACCCCATAAACTACTCAGGTAAAAACAAAATAGTGGTTATGAGAGGTGGCACAACAAGCCAAAAGAGGATGTGTAACTTAACTACCCATGTGTGGGGAGAGAGTGACACATGTAGCTATTGTAGTTTGCCACATGTCCTCATATTACCACATCTAACAAACCTAAGCAAGCTTAAATAATATGTGTAGGAAAAAATAAATACCCCAAACATAAGGAAAATAAAAAAACCTACACTAACACCCCCCTTAAGCGTAGCTTAGATGGGTGAAAATATGGGTCCTGGAAAATGAGGCCATGTTAGGTACCCATGTACATAGATATCCTCCCCAAAAGAAGCCCCCCCCATCAAAAGGAATAGCCCCCCCTACATAGAGAGAGAAAATACCCCCCAAAATAGAGAGTACAAAGAAGGACTAAGAAGCCCCTCTTGAAGTAGACACTTGTCACACCCCTAGCAAAGCTCGCAGATGAAGGAACTTGCTCTCTGTGAAGGGTTTGGTGAAGATGTATGTAGTCTGCTCCAATGTAGAACAATACTTAAGATCAATGATGCCTTCTTGAATCAACTCCCTAATGTAGTGCATATGTATATCAATGTGTTTTGTCCTCTAGTGATGAACTGGATTCCTTGAGATTTGTATAGCACTCTAATTATCACAAAAGATGATTGTAGGCTTTCTGAATGGAATGCCAAACTCAGTGAGAATATTCTGAAGCCAAATAGCCTCAGTGGTGGCATTAACTGCCCCTCTATACTCAGCCTCTGTTGATGAAAGAGCAATTGCAGACTGCTTCTTACTCGACCAACAAATTGGACCTGAACCAAGAGAGAAGCAATACCAAGAAGTAGACTTATGATCTTGAGAATCGCCTGCTCTCTGAATCTGTATGTCCCACCAAGTCAATATCTACACCCACTGCATAGTGAATCCCATAGCTGTGAGTACCCTTAATGTAGTGAAGGATCCGTTTAGCTGCCTTCCAATGCAACTCATGTGGCTCCTGCATGAATCTTGAGACCATGCCCACAGCATATGAAATGCCAGGTCTCATATGAGTCAAGTAGATGAGACTCCTAACAAGTTGTCGGTATAAAGTGCCATCAACCAAAGGTGAAGAACACTTAGCCTCAAGTTTGACCCCAGACAGAAATGGAGTCGATGCAGGCTTATAGTCAGCCATGCGAAATCGAGAGAGCATGTCAAGTGCATACTTGGGTTGTCCAAGGAAGATACCTGAAGATGACTGAGTGATCTCAATCCCCAAGAAATAATGCAAGAGACCCAAGTCTGACATCAAAAATCTATCATGTAGAGCAGTTTTCACTGCCTTGATGATGGATGAGTGACCCCCAGTGATCAACAGGTCATCAACATATAGAACCAAAAATGTGAGAGTGTCATCTTGCTGTAGAATGTAGACGTTCGAATCAGCATGGCATCGAGTGAACCCAACTGTCAGAAGAAAAGAGTCCATCTTGGCATACCAAGCTCGAGGGGCTTGTTTAAGGCCATAGAGAGACTTTCGAAGATGACACACAAGTGAAGGATCCTGGATGAACCCCTATGGTTGCTCCATGTAGATTTCCTCCTGAAGGTCACCATGAAGAAAGGCACTCTTCACATCCATTTGATGAACTTCCCAATTATGGTTTGTAGCTATAGCAAGGACAAGTCGGATGGAATTCATCTTAGCAACTAGTGCAAAAGTCTCAGAGTAGTCAATCCCGGGAACTTGGGAGAATCATTTTGCAACCAAGCGAGCCTTATACTTATCAACTGACCCATCTGCTGCAAATTTTGTTCGATAGATCCACTTGCATTGAACAATTTTCCTTCCTTTAGGAAGAGGGACTAAATCCCATGTGTGATTCCTCTCTAAGGAATTGAACTCTTCCTGCATTGCAACATCCCACTCGGGAATACCTGAAGCTTCTCAAAAAGACTCTGGATTAGAAGTTGAAGCAATGAAGAGATGAGGAGCCTCTTGAAACTATGACCTAGTACTTCTATTATCTAATGGACCACCAACCCAATCACCTGTTGATTCCAATGTTTGACGAGCCCACAAAGGTGCTAGAGATCGAGAGTCTGAAGGAGAATCATCACCCTCTGAATGATGACTAGGAGAAGAATGTGAATCTACATCATCATTGTCATCATCTGAAGTGGAGGAAGAAGACTCCTCATCAGGATTAGGAGGATTAAGATCCTCTAAAGAACTATCATGATTATGCACATGCTCCAATTTGATAGTGGATGGAGAAGTGGTAAGAGAAGAACTCGAAGGGCTCTCCTCAAAATGAACACTTCTCTCAATGAAAAACTCATGAGTGGTAGGATGGAGAAGCCTATAGCCTTTGACATCATCTGGATACCCAACAAATATGCAAGGCTTGCTCTGTGGGTCCATAGCCTTGCGTTTCTCTGCTAGAATGTGGGCCCATGCAAGAGAGCCAAACACTCTAAAGTGCTTAACTATGAGTTTCTGACCAGTCCAAGCTTGGAAAGGAGTTACCCCCTTTACAGTTTTGTGAGGAACTCTATTCTGGATGTAACATGCACAGTTGATGGCTTCTGCCCAATATTGAGGTGCCAAAGTTTTGGAGTGAATCATACAATTAGCCATCTCTTTTAAGGACCTATTCTTGCGTTCTGTGACACCATTCTATTGAGGACTATATGGAACTGTGTCCTGCATGTTGATACCTTCTGAAGCACAAAACTGTTCAAATTGATGATTAACATATTCACCCCCATTATCTGTACGCAGAATCTTGACGAACTTCCCAAACTGTTTCTCTGCAAAAGCTTTGAAATCCTGAAAATGCTCAAAGACCTCAGACTTCTATTTGAGAAAGTAAACCCAAGTGTATCTGGAAAAGTCATTAATAAATGTCAAGACATATCTAGCCCTGCTAAAAGATGGTTGTGGAAATGGTCCTGCCAAGTCACTGTGTACCAACTCCAATCTCCAAGCTTTGCCTTTATCATATTTCTACTCGGGATGCTTACCAAGAATGCATCCCTGGAAAACACCATCAGAAAATTGAATAGAAGGCAACCCTGTAACCATATCCTGTTGACTGAGTTGTTGCAAGTAAGAGTAGTTCAAGTGGCCAAACCGTTGATGCAACAAACAACTCACCTCATTTGCATGAGTGAGTAAGACTATCGAAGGAGAGTCAGTAACAAAGTGAGAAAACTGATATAGTCTAGATTGATGATCTGGTTTTCCCATAGCAACTGTAGACCCATTATGCATTTCACTGATTACCACTTTATCTGGAGTGAACTCAACTCGCTTGCCAGTACCAGTGTGAGTGATTTGATAAACAAATAGGAGATTAGTTGACAAAGGTGGAACACAAAGAACATCCTCAAATGTCCCTTCACCCACATCAACAGACCCTTTCCCATGCACTTCAACAGGAGTGTCATCACCCATTAATATGGTAGGCATAGAACATGGCTCCAAAGAGGTAAAATTATCCTTTGATGAGGCCATGTGGTGCGAAGCACCCGAGTCAATGATCCAAGACTCTGGTTGTGAAACAAAAGCAACTAGGGCCTTACCTTTTCCTTTCCCCTTACTTTTGTCTGTGTCCTTAGAAGACCCTTTTGATGAACTTTGTTTAACTGAATCAGGCACCTTGATATTGTTCTTTTCTAGAAGATGAGAAAGGTGATCAATTTGCTTCTTTAAACACTTATGTTCATCATGACCAGGCCTCTTACAGTAAGAACACTTGACCTTCTCCTTCTTAGGTTGATCACCTTTTGATGAAGAGGTTTGATTGTCTGCTTTTGAAGTAGCAGCTTTTTGATCTTTCTTCTTCTCTCCATGGTTCTTTTGTTTCTTATCTTGCTTACTAGGCCCTCTCTGTTCTTTTGTGCCTTGATTGACAGCTAAGGCATGTGACTTAGAGGGCTTAATTATACCCATTAGAACCAATTTTTCTTGCTCCCTAGTGAGCTCTACAACAAATTCATCTAGAGAAGGCATTTTATAGGTTGAACTTAGGGCACATTTTGTAGCATAGAATGTAGAAACAAATACAGAATAATTAGGAGCAAGCTTAGAAAGAATACTCAAAATTAGTTGCTTATCATCTTTCTTGATTCCACACTGTTCTAATTGCAATCTAATGGCCTTCAATTTTGTGAGGAAGTCTTGTATAGTGTCAAAACTGCTAGGACTTAACCCTATGAGTTCATTCTCTAACTGATGACCTCTTAACTCATCCTGCTTACCAAAGAGGCTTTCCAATTTAGTCCACACTTTATTTGGTGTAGTGGTAGATTCAATGTGAAAAAGAAGATCGGGAGAGACTGACATGCATAGAGTACCAAAGGATTCATCACATTTGTTGAACCATTTAATCTTTTCTACATCATCTTTTTGTTCAGTTTCAAGTCCCATTGTAACACGATGATATCCATGTCTTTTCAGATGTATTATCATCTTAGATTTCCATTCAAAATAGTTATATGGAGTTAAAACTGGAAGTGTAGATGCATCCATGAGAGCAGAAAAGAAGATTGCAAAGAAGAAAGAAAAGTGTGAAGAAAGAAGACACACGAGACATGCTCCCTTTCCACTAGTATCAAAAATCACCCCCCCAAATATTACAATGTTGGCACTTTATGATTAGTGCTTTTACAAGGCTTTTCCAGATTACAAAGCTTATAAGGCTCTTTATAGCCAAAATTACAATATATGATACAAATTAATTTTGAAATCAAATCTGAAAAAGAAAGCCTTGTAGCTGTGATTTACCCTTCAATATCTTTCTTACACCTATTTCTTTTTGAAAAATAGATTACAAAAGTGAAAGATATGATTTACTGAAGGTAAAAAAATGCAGCAGATTCAACCTATAATATCTGATAGAAAGATGCAATTTTTCTTATCAATACCTTCATGAATGGAAAGTTCTCCTTTTCAGCTTTCCATAAAGTACTCGTTTGCAAAAATTTGACACCCGAGGCAAAAGTTATGCAACTTTGAAGAACAGTGCAAAATCTGCCTGTCATAAACGACTCACGCCTATTTTTTACTTGAATTCTGCAAAATTTATCAACATTTTGCAAAAAGTAATGACTACCCAGATGGTTTTTCGACCCTGGGAATAAAACTAAGAAATTGTTTTATCTGCAAATGAGTGAAAGCTAGAATTTTGAAGCCAAAATGTAAACGGCTCCAAAAAAATTTAGAAAAAAAAATTACTCTGATTTTTACTGTGTCCTCCAATCTCTGATTTTGGTGAAGTAAAAGTCAATCTTGACTTTCTAAAGCCTTCTTGACACTCTGGAAATGCTGAAAAAGCCTCCAATATTACCAAAAAGCTGCAATCACCCAGATCTCATAGGAACACATGCATATATAAACCAGATCAAACAGTTGTTGATTTTCCTTTAAACTGTTCTGATTCTCTAGGTCATTTATGGATGCAGGAGAAGAGCATACTTAGTTTTGAGGAAAACTTCAGCAATATATTAGTCTCAAATCTCTCAAAACAAATTCAGAAAAAACAATGAGCTATACCAAACAAATCTGCTCTGATACCATGTTGGATTCTGCAATAATCAAGACAGGATCTGTTGTCAGTAGTAGATCATATGCACTCCACTCAATAAGTGATTGAAAATCAAAATAGTAGAATGGAGAAGAAATCTGAAAGAGATAAAATAGAGACAACACTGCAAGAGAATTTTGAGAAGACTGTCGTCACTCTCACAGAACGATCACCGAACTAGCTGAAGTTCAAGTTCATGGAGTTCATGAAGGTGAGAGGAGAGTGCTCAATATATAGAACAATAAGGGAAAATACATCCAAGAGGTGCATTAACTCCTACTACCCATAAAAGGTGGGAGGTTTTACCTACTTGGTAAATAACAAGACATGTGGCATAACCTCCTCAAGTGAAGATAGGAGAGAGGTGGCACATAAATCCAAAAGAGGGTGAGAAACCCAACTACCCCATAAACTACTTAGGTAAAAACAAAATAGTGGTTATGAGAGGTGGCACAACAAGCCAAAAGAGGATGTGTAACTTAACTACCCATGTGTGGGGAGAGAGTGACACAAGTAGCTATTGTAGTTTGCCACATGTCCTCATATTACCACATCTAATAAACCTAAGCAAGCTTAAATAATATGTGTAGGAAAAAATAAATACCCCAAACATAAGGAAAATAAAAAACCTACACGAACACCCTACCATTAGAGTGTCGTGGAACCAAACAGACACCACCATTACATCCAAGGGACCTAAGAAATGGAAAATACCTTTCATTTTATCAATTTTGATATTTTGAATTATTGCAAATTTTTTTCACTATACTTGATTGTACCATACAAATTCGTACAAACAAAAAAAATTATTAAAAAAAGGTAATAGCAGAGGACCAAAATCGCCCTATTCCCATCTACCCATTTGCCATTTTAGGGTAGCCATTTTTTTGTAGTTATCTTTTTTCATTTTGGCGTCTTTCATAGATATTGTTGTGGTTTTGAAGCCCACTTACTAGGCTATGACAGTACATTCATAGTTTTCCAATACCGTTTATTCAAGTGTTGTGTTTGGTGTGTGGGAATAAAAGATCTCTGTGAATAGTGCAACATTTGAATATTTAATTTTATAGACAAAGCCTTATAGGTCATACCACAATGAATTCTTTGTGAATTCATGGATTTCAAGGCTCTATGTAATCTTCGTTCCAGGATTATACACATAGCAAGATCATTTCCTCTTTAGCACCCTCCACTTTCCACACAACCCTACATTACAAGTGAAAGAAATATCCAAGCAAATGTCCATCATAGGTGACTTCCATCAAAGGAATTTCTTGATATTGACAATGACTAGTCTATTTTAAAGAGGCATAAGGTTTGGTTTGGCATGGAGTTTTGTTTCATGTATGTTGATGACTACATCCAACTCTAAATTCCAACAACCTCCAAAACCAATGTTGTGTTTCCTCTACATATACCGTAATATTCTAGTTCACAATTTCTTTGTAATAGTTTCATAAGGTGATGCCACATACTCCTTTAGACCTTTTCAATTCACCTCAAATTTCCCTATCTACTATAGGTCAAGCCATCTATTGGCCTCCTCTAATGGTTCAATAACTAAGCCCTTAAAGTTGGAACTTAGAGATTGAATATCTACACTAAGTAGTTATCTTGCTCATCATGAAGGTTCATTTCTTTGTCAACCCAAGGACGTGAACTTGAAATGGGTCAGCATTGTATGTGCACTAGGCCTCAACTGTAGTCATCCTTATCTTATAACTAGAAAGGAAACAGTATTGAAAATAAAATGCTTGAAAGGAACTAGTATAAATACTAAGCATGAATCAATCAACTAATCTAAACATCAAAAACTAAACTGAAATGGATGATAGAAACATAAGTCTCAACAAATAGACAGGAAGTTACTCTCTCTGCCTTGGTTATAGGAACATACATAGAACAAAGTTCCAATGGTTGCAGAAACAAACAATTGCTAAGACTGTAACTAATTGTTAAATAGAAAAGTAACTGTTAAACTAAATGGATGGAATTCTCACCAAGTGGGCCCCCTTGAATGAGTCTTCCCTAAGCTAACTCAGCTGCAACAAATCAAAGTATCATTTTATTCATTGAAAACATGATTACATCATATCAACAACATGACTATATTACTTGAAACTGAAAAATGCAAGTACAATATCATAACATCCAACCCTATGAAGAGGGATATCCAATCATTATTTATAGGAGAAAAGCTTCTAACTAATTCCTAACTAACTGGGCGGTCAACTCCAACAAACTAGGAGGACACCATTTATTGAAAGCATGAAAAGAGGGAGGAATTTATGCATGCACAAGACTTTAGTAAAACTAGTCTTTCCTTAATGAGGATCCAACATAACAACACCTCCTAAATCTACTCAACTAATAGACATGATTATTTAAAAGTAAGTTACAACTTCCACACAAGTTGAAATTTTCCCTCCATTGACCTCTTTAATGACCATCTCCTTGACTTGTTTAGCAACCAGCCAACTGTCATGAATTTTTTCCACCTTGCAAGCTTCATTTATATCTGTATCTTAATGTGAACTTGCATAATGACATTAGCATGCACAAACAATTGTATATCCATAATCACCTTAAAATAAAATTCATTCAATCACATGTAAAATAAATATGGATATATCACATAGCAAGTTAATGTCATCAAAAGTCACAAGGATAAGTTCATGCCCAAGTTTCATAAATTTAGGGAAATAACATAGAGAGTGTCAATAACCAACTATTAAAGTCCATAGTAACAACAACAAATATATGATAAATCCTATTAAAATTGAGCCATTATCTAGACTCGTCATCTGCCCCCAACCTAATGATATATTGGTCCTCCAGCAGAGACAACTTAATTTATTTTCCTGACCAAAGCTCTGAAATTGCCAACTGTTGTCTTCCCTTGATTAGTCTTTGTAGTATCTAAATTTGGATCCCAATAGAACCCCTGCTTGTTTTCCAACTTGCCCCACCTTGGCCTCTCTATATCTATATCATACTGATAGGTTCTGTAATCTGGTACTAGCCACAACAGAATGGGTGGCTAAAATATCAATGGAAGCCAATAGTGCTACGTCATCAATGTACTTGATGATGTAGACAACAACTTGTTTCCATTTTCCTAGCAAAGAAGTTCTCCTTGTTCCTTGTTTTTCTACAACAAGTGGAGGATCACTAGGCTTAGTGAATTCTGCACTAGCTAACCTAGAATCCTTAGAAACAGGGTATGGTTCTCCTTCAGCAGGAAAACTTGTTACCTCAACAATCCTCTCTTCAGTGGCTATAACTTCTAGCCCTTACACCATTTCCTTACCATCAGAGAGTTTTTGTGCAAATTCTAGAGCAATGTTGTCATTGAAACTATCTAGTTTTAGAAAGTAGTCTAACCATCCACAATTTCTGAATTTGGCCAAAGAGAGTGCATCCTGTAGTATCACCTAATGAATGATAGGTTCATTTCTGATCAGTTGACCTCCCATTGCTTCTACTCACAATCTAGAAAACACCTATGCAAAACCTTCTTTCCTGCAATCCTTCTTCTAAAAACCCAATTTCTTTCTACTTCTTGCAACTCTTTTCTAGTGCTAATGCCAATGTTGTATGACTCTTCAATTTAAGTTTTTGGTGGCAATATGACTATGACTAAGGAAATAATGAAGACATAAAGAAGGGTCATCATCAAAGAAAATGGTGGTGGTTGGGGTCATATCATACATGCAAGACATCATTTCAACCATATTACTTCAAATTTCAAATTTGTTGCCATGCTAGCACATGAATGACATGTATGACACATGGACACATGGGTTCACACTCGAAAAATGTTGGCCTCATCTAATGGTTCAATAACTAATCCCTTAAAGTTGTAACTTAGAGATTGAATATCTGCACTAAGTAGTTATCTTGCGCATCATGAAGGTCCATTTCTTTGTCAACCTAGGGATGTGAAGATGAAATGGGTCAGCACTGTATGTGCACTAGGACTCAATTGCAGTCATCCTTATCCTATAACTAGAAAGGAAATAGTACTGAAAATAAAATGCTTGAAAGGAACTAGCATAAATACTGAGCATGAATCAATCAACTAATCTAAACATCAACAACTAAACTAAAATGGATAACAAAAACATAAGTCTGAACAAACAAATGGGAAGTTACTCTGTCTGCCTTGGTTGCAAGAATAGACACATAGCAGAGTTCCAATGGCTGCAGGAATAGACAGCTGCTAAGATTGTAACTAATTGCTAAATAGAAAAGTAACTACTAAGCTAAATAGATAGAATTCTCACCAAGTGGGCCCCCTTGAATGAGTGTTCCCTAAGCTAACTGAGATGCAGAAAAGCAAAGTATCATTATATTCATTGAAAACATGATTACATCATATCAACAACATGGCTATATTACTTGAAACTGAAAAATGCAAATACAATATCAAAACATCCAGCCCTATGAAGAGGGATATCCGATCATTATTTATAGGAGAAAAGCTTCTAACTAATTCCTAGCTAATTGAGCGGTCAACTCCAACAAACTAGGAGGATGCCATTTATTGAAAGCATGAAAAGAGGAAGGAAGTTATTCATGCACAAGAATTTAGTCAAACCAGTCTTTCCTTAACGAGGATCCAACATAACAACACCTCCTAAATCTACTCAACTAACAAACATGATTATTTAAAAGTAAGTTACAACTTCCACATGAGCTGAAAGTTTCCCTCCATTGACCTCTTTAATGACCATCTCCTTGACTTCTTTAGCAACCAACTAGCTGTCATGAATTTCTTCCACCTTGCAAGCTTCATTTATATCTGCATTTTAATGTGAACCTGCATAATGACATTAGCGCGCACAAACAATTGTATATCCATAATCACCTTAAAATAACATTCATTCAATCACATGTAAAATTAATATGGATATATCACATAGCAAGTTAATTTCATCAAAAGTCACAAGGATAAGTTCATGCCCAAGGTTCATAAATTTAGGGAAATAACATAGAGAGTGTTAATAATTAGGTGTTAAAGTCCATAGTAACAACAACAAATATATGATAAATCCTATCAAAATTGAGCTATTATTTGGACTCATCAACTCCCCCCAACCTAATGATCTCCTGGTCCTCTAGTAGAGAGAACTTAATTTCTTTGCCTAACCAAAGCTCTAAAATCACCAACTATTGTCTTTCCTTGACCAGTCTCTACAGTATCTAAATTTGGATCCCAATAGAACCCCTGCTTGTTTTCCAACCTGCCCCACCTTGGCCTCTCTATATCTATATCATATTGATAGGTTCTATAATCTAGTACTAGCCACGATAAAATGGGTGGCTGAAATATCAATGGAAGCCAATATTGTTGCTTCATTAATGTATTTGATGATGTAGGCAACAACTTGTTTCAATTTTTTTGGCACAGAAGTTCTCCTTGTTCCTTGTTTGTCTACAACAAATGGGGGATCACTAGGCTCAGTGAATTCTACACTATCTAACCTAGCATCCTTAGAAATAGGGTAGGTTTCTCCTTCAACAGGAAAACCTGTTACCTCAACAATCCTCTCTTCAGTGGCTATAACTTCTATCCCTTTCACCATTGTCTTACCATCAAAGAGTTTGTGCGAATTCCATAGCAATGTCATCATTGAAACTATCTAGTTTCAAAAAGTAGTCTAAACATCCACAATTTATGAATTCAACTAGAGAGAGTGCATCATGTAGTATCACCTGATGAATTGTAGGTTCATTTCTGATCAGCTAACCTCCCATTGCTTCTACTCACAATCTGGAAAACACCTTTACAAAACCTTCTTTCCTACAATCCTTCTTCTGAAAACCCAATTTCTTTCTGCTTCCTGCAACTCTTTTCCAGTGCTAATGCCAATGTTGTATGACTCTTTAATTTACCTTTTTGGTGGCATTATGACTATGACTAAGGCAATAAGGGGGACATAAAGAAGGGTCATCATCAAATAAAATGGTGGCAGCTAGTGTCATATCATACATGCAAGACATCATTTCAACCATATCACTTCAAATTTCAAATTTCTTGCCATGTTGGCACATGAATCACATATATGACACATGGACACATGGTTTCACACTCCCACCCAATCTAAATTAAAGCATGTGTCTGCATAGGCTGGGATGTAATTATGATGTGACAGGGCAAAGTACTAATATGTGCTATGTGAAATATCAATATTAATGTACTGTAATTAAACAAAGGCATTTAAGATAATTAAGATACATCAAGTTGTTATGCATGCACTTAAAAATTTGGAGTATCCTTTGCGAAGAATGTGGAAGGAAGTACCGGTTACCAAAAATTATGGTTGAGCTTATTAAATGAAGTGATGATGGAGTGAAGTGATGGTGAAGTGGTGGTGGAGTGATGGAAGAGAGAGAAAGGATGGAGATGGATGGGTGGTTATGTTTATTGATGGAGAAGTTGATTCCCAAAAATGTGGAAATCTTTATTATGATTGCATGCATACCTTTGACTAATTAGAAGGATGGACACTAGGTTCGCTTCCTTCGGTTGTAGGAACTTTAGAGTTCTGGTACTCAATAAATTGCTACATGAATTCCTATTTTGATTCTAGTTTATGATATAACTTGAGACAATGACCATTGACCAGGAGCTTGAACCTAACATGATCAATTGTTGTGAGTTGAACAACACCATTGGAGAAGACCTCAACAACCTCATATGGTCCCAACTACGTAGTTTGCAGTTTTCCTATGTTGTCCTTATACTGGGAATCATAAAGAAGTGCCCAGTCACCTAACTGGAACTTTTTTTCCTTGATGTATTTGTCATGTCATCTGACTCTTTGGTTCTGCACCACCTCAGGATGATGGAGAGTTGATTTTCTCATCTCATCTAAGGCATTTAATTGGATAATATTCTCCTTATGTGCCTCAAATATGTCTATCCCAAGGTCTAGTGCTATTCTAAGAGTTTTATGTTCAAACTCTATAGGAATCATGGTTGTTTTTCCATACAATAATTCAAAATGAGTAAAACCAGTAGTGGTTTTCCAAGTGGTTCTATAGGCCTAGACAGCTTCTGATAACCTATTTGCCCAATCTTTTTTGTGGATTGCTACTATTTTGATCAGAATGGATTATATTTCCTTATGTGTTACCTTAGACTAGTCATTGGCTTGAGGGTGATAGGGTGTATATTTCCTATGCCTTACATTATATTCATTGAAAAATGTTGTGACAAGACTTGATGTAAACTGAGCCCCTTGGTATGTGACTATCACTGTAGGAACTCCATAGCATGTGAATATTTCTTCATAGAGAAATTCTACAACTTTATTGTCTCTGGCATGTTTCATGGATTTGACCTCAACCCACTTAGTCACATAGTCAGTGCAAACCAATATGTAAGATTTTCCATTTGATGGTGGATCAATTGGTCCTACAAAATCAAGTCCCCATTTATCAAATGGTGTGATAACTACTAGAGGTTATAGAGGCATCTCATCTGATTTAGTTGGTCAGACCACCCTCTAACATCTATCACACTTCATAGTGTACTTGTTTGCATTCTTATGGAGTGTGGGCCAGTAATATCCTATATTGAGAATCTTCATGGTTGTTCTCTTAGTTGCAAAGTGCTTATTGGCCTCCTACAATGAATTAACAACTAATCCCTTAAAGTTGTGATTCAAAGATTGGACATCTAATTTGAATAGCTATCTTAATCGTCATGAAGGTGCATTTAACTTATTAACCCAGGGACATAGACTTGAAATGGGTCAGCACAGTATGTGCACTAGGAATCCATAGTAGCCATATTCATTCTATAGCTAAGAAATACATAATGCTAAAAGTAAATTGCTTAGAAAGAAGTAACATAAGTGTTGAACATCAACCAACAACTATACTAAGCTGAAATGCATGACAGAGATGAAAATTTGAGCAAACAGACAAGAAACTACTCTGTCTGCTTTGGTTGCAAGAATAGTCACAAAATGGAATTCTAGTGGCTGCAGGAATAGATAGTTGCCAAATTCGTAACTATTTGCACTGAAAAATAACAACTAAGCTAAAGGATGGAATGCTCACCAAGTGGGACCCATTGGATGAGTATCTCTTAAGACAAATGCAAACTCAAATGCAACGAGCTTATAACTTTATTTTATTCATTAGAAAGCATGATTACAATAGAGCAACATAAATGTATTATTGAAAAACTAAGAATGTGAGTACAACATCAGATTAATCAACCTTCTGAGAAGGAGCATTTGAGCCCTATTTATAGGAGGAAAAACTACTAAGTAACTACCTAGCAAGGTGGTCAACTCCAATAGATTAGGAGGACACCACTTTAGGGAAAGCATAGAAAGTGGAAAGGAGGTTATGCATGTGTGGAATCTGGTCAAGCCAGTTTTCCTTAACACAGATCTAGCATAACAATAGCTCCTATATTCGCTCAACAAACTATTATGACCATTTACAAAGCAATTACAATCTTCGATTTGAACTAGGAATCTCCCTCCATTGAGAGTCTTCCCTCCATTGACCTTTAAATGATCACTTTGTTGACCTTTATGGCAAACGGCCAGCTGGTAGAATCTTCCTCAATTTTGTAGGCTCTAATTATATCTACATGACAACATTAGTACACACAACAATTGCATATCTATAAATATCTTAAAGTAACATTCATTAATCCACATGTAAAATTAGCATGGATAGTTTATATAGCATGTCAATGCCATTTAAAGGTTACAAAAATAAGCTTATACCCAATGTCTATGATTGTGAGGAAATAACATGAAATTTTCAACATCCAAGTATTGAGGTCTATGACAACTACAACAAATGGATAATAAACTCTATCAAAATTGAGCCATAAATTAGACTCATCAATGCCCTCCATAGGGTTCATTATGACATGCATGTAGTATATCATAGGTTTCATACTCTCTTACACATCTTCTCATCACATGATCTGGTCGAGTATAGAATAAACAACCTGCAATCCATGAGTATGGAAAAGTTTTCTCAATAAGAACACTTCTCTCTTTTAGAGAGAAATGAGGGGGAACTCTCCTTGTAACCAGATAATTGGCTATATCTAAATACCAAGGTGTGTGCACACTGATGGAGAATAAATTTTCATCAAGAAAAGAGTCATCAATGGCTTGAGTCTCCCCAGATGTAGTCAATCTAGAGAGAAAATCTGCTACCACATTTGCCTTACCCAGTTTTTCTACAATGGTGATATCAAATTCCTGCATTAACAACAACCAATTGTCTAACCTTCCTAAAATAAATGGCTTATTCATAAGGTATCTTATGGCTGCATGGTTTATATGGAAAAAGATCTAATATCATGTGATATAATGCTTGAACTTGTTGAGAGCATAAATAACTGCCAACATCTCCTTCTTTGTCACTATGTAGTTAAACTCAACTCCTTATAGGTTCTTGCTGACAAAGTAGATTGCATTCTCTATTGCTCCCTCTTTTTGTCCCAAGACAACCCCTATAGCATTATCAAATGCATCTGTGTGAATATAGAAAGGGAGTTACCAATTAGGACCTTAAGTATAAGAGCATGGGTTAGTGTTGTTTTTAAGTTAGAGAATGCTTTGTCACACTCCTCTGTCCACTAGAATTCAACATTCTTAGTTAGAAGATTATAAAGTGGTGCTGCCATTTTATTGAAATCCTTTATGAAGTGCCTATAGTATCTTGCATGCCCCAGGAAACTTCTAACATCTTTTTTCTAGAAAGGAATAGGAAGATTGATAATTACCTCAATCTTGGTTGGGTCCACTTGAATTCCTTTCTGAAAAATATAATGGCCAAGGACTACTCCTTCTTGCACCATCATAAAGAATTTCTCACTATTCAAGGATAGATTATGGTCCTCACATCTCTGAAAAACCTTTCTTAGTTTTTCTAATTCTTTTGCAAAATCAACACCATAAGTAGTAAAATCATCCATGTAGATCTTCATGCAATCATGTGAAATATTTGAGAATATGATAATAACTTCTCTTTGAAAGGTTGTGGGTGCATTACATAAACCAAATAGAAGTACTGAATATGAATAAATTCCCCAAGGACAGGTAAAAGTTGTCTTTTCCTGATCTTTAGGTGCAATATGTATCTGATTATAACCATTGAATCCATCTAGGAAAGAAAAATACTACTTGTCTGCAAGTGAATCCAATACTTGGTCTATGAAGGGAAGGGGAAAGTGATCCTTTTTGGTGGAAAAGTTTAGATCTCTATAGGAAACAAAAACTCTCCATTTACCTCCCTTTTTAGGCACAATTACCAAAGGGGACACCCATTGGCTATCTGAGATAGGGTAGATAAATTGAGCATCCAATAACTTTTGTAGTTCCCCTTTCACAATCTCCCTCAATGCATGGTTGATTCTCCTTTGTGGTTGCCTTAATGGTGTGCAGTCATCTCTAATGTAGATCCTATGAGTACAGAGTTTGGGATCCAATCCTTTCATTCCATGATAATCTCATGCAAATTCATGTTGATGCAACTTCAAGAGGTTTGTCAGGGACAATTGTTGCTCTTGACTGAGCTTGATGTTAATATTCAAATGTTTCCCCTCTGAAACTTGTACTTGTGTGGTCAACTCAATCATGGTTGTTTCACTAATGCTTGGAATTTTTAGTTCATGTGGTAATAATTTATGAAGCATATTTGTTTCTATAGAAAATCCAGGTGCAGGAGAAGCGAGCAAAAGTGTTTGTAATGGACAGGAAAAACTAGATGATTCTTCATGCACTTCACAATTGTTTGAATTATATGTGATAATATTTCATCTTCTTCTTGAAGCTATAGAAAAGGACTTCTACCTATCATCATGAATTGTGCCACCGAATTAACCTCCTTAGCCTCTTCTCCAACATGTGGCCATATGGGGTTGTCCATATCATGGAATGGTTGAGTGGGAGGGAAGAGTACAATATTTTTAGTGCTTCTCCCATCAAAAATAGCCATGTCCCCTAACTAAAATCCAATGTAAGCATTTTTTGTAGCTAACCATAGCCTACCCATAATAATGGGATACCCTCCTAATGTAGCCTTAGGGGAAAGGATCATGAAATCTATTGGATATTCCTAAGATTCTAGAGTAACAACAAGGTATTCTACTATACCATCTGGTTTGATAGTGGAACTATCAATAAGTTGCAAGATGGTAGGAGTAGGTCTCATATTTACAACATTCAGTTGTTGTAGGATATTTTTAGTCATCACATTGATAGCTTCTCCCAAGTCTATCAGAGCATTCTTTACTTGGACCCCATTTATAATGACTCCAACTACAAGACTACCTGGGTCAATATATTTAGGAACAATGACTTTCCCAAGCATGATATTTGTCAACTGCCCCACCACATGGATGGTAGTGGGGTCCTTCTTTTTCCTCCCTAGCTTTTTGAGACATGCTTCCTTAATTGCCTTACCATATATAGGGACATCTTTTATGGCCTAAAACAAAGGTATCTTGTAACATATGTGTTTCAACTATTCTAGAATATCATAGGTTGTTTCTTTCTTATTTTCCTTTTGTTTAACAACTTCTAACCTTTGAGGAAATGGTGGGTCTTGATCAGACTGTTGAACTGGTTCAAGATTCTTGGGAACACTTTACTAAGCAAGGATGTCAGATAGATTTTGATGGTCCTCTTCTTCCATAGGAAGCTCTATGATAATAGGAGTGGAAGGAGTTGGAAAAGTGGTTCCTGAATGAAAATGAATATCACTTATACCCATAGCATATGCAAGAAATTGATTAGGGTCTGCAAAGTAGACTGGTTGTTGTTGTGGTTTATTATTTGGGTTAGGTGTGGGTTGAGTGGGTAACTAAGTAGGTCTAGATGTGCTAGAATTTGAGTTAGGTGGAGAAGGCATTATGGAAGGCTATTGAGGCTGTGGAGGTGACTACATGTAACCAATTTCTTGGTTTGGCCATTGTTGTCCTCCCCTCCATTGGGATTTCTATTGCTAGTTTCCTAGAGGTGGCTGCCAATTCCCCTAAAACTGCTTCCACTAAGGTGGAGAGTTTTGGTAATTGGGCCAAGTATTTGGGGGATTGTTCCAAGGCTGGGGTGGATAGCCTCCAAATTTTTATGGGTACGGGGGTTTCCATTTATTACCAGATGCATAATATTTCAAATAAGGTCCACTAAAAGATAATGGATCTGGTGGCATACCTTGTCTTGGAGCCCATGGTCTTCTTTGTGCAACATAGAAAACCTGGTCTTCATCACCCAGAATTGGCCTGAATTCTGGTGGAACTTGCTTCCTGTCAATGTTGGCTACCATTTTTCATCTGCAATCCTTCTTCTTTTGTCTACAATAAGGACAATATTCTACCAACATTGCTTCTGCATCCTCTTGTTTCTTCTTTGTTTGAAGTGTATCTAGCTGAGTAGCCATATTGCTTATGATATCCTGCTTGAAATCTACTAGCAAATGAGTGATTTCCATCCTTGAAACTCCATTAGTGGAGGATTTACCCATAGATGATTGGTAACCTCTTCCTTTCTTCATGGGTTCCCTAGAGTAATTTTAACATATCTTCTTGATATCATCCCAGGGAACTTGGGTGATATCTCCTCTTATCAATTCTAGAGCATTAGTGCAACTTTCATTGATCCCCCTAAGGAAGAGAAACTTTTGAGACTCTTCATTGAGTGCATGATGTGGGGATTTATGTAGGAAAAACAGGAACCTTGAAATGTAGTCCTCCAAAATTGCATCCTCCTTCTACTGCATTTTGAAGATATCAGCTCCTCTCATATCACTGCCCGTACAATATTCTTTATACTTCTCAAGAAACCTTTTTTCATATCATCACAAGTCTCTATAGTATTCCTACCTAAGCTCATAAATCATCTTAATGCAGCTTCTTTCAAGGTGGTAGGAAACAATTTGAGCCTATGAGCATTAGTAGTGTAGTCATAGCTTCTAGATAGGATATCAAACTCAAATAAGAAAGTGTCAAGGTCTTTTGTTACAAGCCCATAGAACTTAGGAAGAATTGAAGCAGGGATGTTCTTGAGGTTATCAAATTCATTCTGGTGGGTGATAGGAAATGGAAAAGATCTTTGGTTAGGTCTATTTGGATTTGCACCAACCATATTTGCTTGATGGAGTGCCAAAGAAAATGGATTCTCAATCAAGTTTTGGGAAACTTGTTGTTCAGAGGAAGTTTCAAAACTAGTCAAATTGGGAAATGGATCAGCAAACTGGATTTTCCTCCTCTTCTTCTTTGTCTCTTGGTAGATTTTGAAACTCAACTAGTTGGTTATCAAGATCAGAGTCATTAGGAAGGAATCTCCCATGATCATCTCTTCTCATGCCTCTATGCATGCGGTATTAACTCATTATCAGCCAATTGACATAAAGAATTGGTGAAAGAATAGCATATCATTACTTTTCTCAAATGAAGGGTATGCTAGGAACAAACTTCAAAGATAATAACGCAAGAAGGAAACTAAAAATGACTCTAGACAACTTCCTAGTTTGACACCATCCCTGAAAATGGCACAAAAAATGTTGGCCTCCTCTAATGGTTCAATAACTAAGCCCTTAAAGCTATAACTTAGAGATTGAATATCTGCACTAAGTAGTTATCTTGTTCATCATGAAGGTTCATTTCTTTCTCAACCCAGGGATGTGAACTTGAAATCAGTCAACACTGTATGTGCACTAGGACTCAACTATAGTCATCCTTATCCTATAACTAGAAAGATAATAGTACTGAAAATAAAATGCTTGAAAGGAACTAGCATAAATACTGAGCATGAATCAATCAACTAATCTAAACATCAACAACTGAACTTAAATGGATAACAAAAACACAAGTCTCAACAAACAGATAGGAAGTTACTATATCTGTCTTGGTTGCAGGAATAAACAATTGCTAAGATTGTAACTAATTGTTGAACATAAAAGTAACTACCGAGCTAAGTGGATGGAATTTTTGCCAAGTGGCCCCCCTTGAATGAGTCTTCCCTAAGCTAACTTAGATGTAGTAAATCAAAGTATCATTTTATTCATTGAAAACATGATTACATCATATCAACAACATGACTATATTACTTGAAACTAAAAAATGCAAGTACAATATTAGAACATCCAACCCTATGAAGAGGGATATTTGATCATTATTTATAGGAGAAAAGCTTCTAACTAATTCCTAACTAACTGGGCAGTCAACTCCAACAAACTTGGAGGATGCCATTTATTGAAAGCATGAAAAGAGGAAGGAATTTATGCATGCACAAGACTTTAGTCAAACCAATCTTGCCTTAATGAGGATCCAGTAAAACAACACCTCCTAAATCTACTCAACTAATAGACATGATCATTTAAAAGTAAGTTACAACTTCCACACGAGCTAAAATTTTCTCTTCATTGGAAGTTTTCCCTCTATTGACCTCTTTAATGACCATCTCCTTGACTTCTTTAGCAACTGGCCAGCTGCCATGGATTTCTTCCACCTTGCAAGCTTCATTTATATTTTCATCTTAATGTGAACCTGCATAATGACATTAGTGTGCACAAACAATTGTATATCCATAATCACCTTAAAATAACATTCATTCAATCACATGTAAAATTAATATGGATATATCACATAGCAAGTTAATGTCATCAAAAGTCACAAGGATAAGTTCATGCCCAAGGTTCATAAATTTAAGGAAATAACATAGAGAGTTTCAATAACTAGGTGCTAAATTTCATAGTAACAACAACAAATATATGATAAATCCTATCAAAATTGAGCCATTATTTGAACTCATCACCATCCTTGTTCCATGGTGAGCCCCAAGTTGAGGGCATGTCATTTGCACTCTATGTACATATAGTCCATATGCTTGGATACTACACTTTGATGGTCTCCCCATATTATTCCCACATCATCCACAATGACCATTGTACTCAATAAAATCACTCTCCAATGACCCTTTGCAAATTTGCAACAGCTCAAGAATTTTTATTTATTTTTGATACAAACTCTTCACTTGGAATTTTATTATTTGGAGGCAAATTTATTCCTTATCCATTACCCTCTAACTCAAGCTTTTTGTCCATAGTTGTTCTTTGACCATTTTAACTAGAAATTTTAGTTAGCATCTACTATTAATCATTTTTTTTTTGGCTAACTTATAACAATTATGTCTAACTTTCACCCTAACAATCAAAATTTAACAAACTATTTTTTGATGCATATCATAATTTCACAAGGAATTTAATTTTACTTGTAATTTTAAGATTTGGGTTGCCAATTTTTCCAAAATCTGTAAAAACTCACCATGCATAATTATAATTGATCGATTTTGTATCCAATCTTCACACAAGTTTTAATTTATCTTGCATATTATTCGGGAGGGCTATGTTTTAGCACTAATCATTCTAGGGAGGTATATATACATTTCACATAGATATATGCTAATAACTAGACCATGTCTAGAAATTTCAAAATGAATTGCACATATTGTGGAAGCACTCAACATGAGGATGAGTTTTGTCCTCATTCCTCACATTATCTCATCCAACTGTTGTTTAGGATTGAAAGACCTAAAAAACATGTTGCTACATCATATTCAAATCTACCACATTGGGACACATTTCTACCAAGCATAGCATCCTTGTTTGTAGATCCCCATATTTTAGATTTGGATGACACTATTGAGGACATTCATCTTCTCTTTGATGTCAAATTTCATGAAGTTGCATTACCATTTCCATCTTCAGATATTGTTCTTCCTTGCCTACATACTCTTCTCTCATGATAGATTCTAAAAATATTCATGAGTTTATCTATTGACTAATTCATTGTCTATGTTGACATTATCTATAGTAGCATCATATTCACATCGATCTAATTCACACCATACATCCATGGTTCATGTTCCTAAATATTATATGGTACATGATCCATCTTATCAACATTTTTCATAGTTAAACATTGTCTTAGAGATCACTAAGCATCATTCAAAGATATCATAGGCATTATATCGATCTTTTTATCATGTATAGCATTCAAATACATTCATCTTACTTCCTTCATATTCCTATCTAGAATGGGAAGTCATTTTGCACACATTTATGGTGTTGGTTCTTCCCAAGGGGAGAAATGTTGTTCAACATTCAGTGTTGAGCATATAATAGCACTACAGGCATCATTTTGAGGGTAACTTGCATCGTTTCTCTTCTCTTATCAGTTTTAGGAGGAAGTGTTTCTTCGCATGAAGTTATTTCCTTCTCTTTTTTTGGGGGGTCACATAGACCTTCTCCCTTTTCTCTCCTATACGGAGAATATTTCATGTGCTTATGTGATAGAATTAGCCCTTGGGAGGTGATGATGAGTCCTCCATCTATCACTTATCTTTTTCACTTGTATATTTCATTGAATATTGAACCATTTCTCTTTTGGATCAAGGATATTTATTTCCCACTAGGTTTTCTCTTTTACTTCATTTATAGGAAATCTATACATGAGTACCTAACATGACCTAGTATCTAGGACTCATCATATTTTCATATATTTCTCCTTAAATTACACTTGAGTTGGGGTGTTAGCGTAAATAGAGTCACTATCTAACTAGTTAGCTAATCACCTCTTTAAGATTCACTTAGACACACCTAGCTTAAGTTTACTTAGGTTTTTTCATATTTTTTTCTCACCTCATAGTATTGAGATGTGAACCTCATCATTTGAGACATTTGGTACATGCATATTTGACACTTTTTCACACACTTGTCAAGTGAGCTCACACTTTTTTCCCATTTTGAGGGGTATTTAGTCATTCAATCCTACCTTCCTACCCCCTCTATCTTTCCTACATGTGCAAGGTTTATTGTTATATTTACATGCACTCTCATTTTGTATATGATAGATATCCTATTGTGTTCATTGTTTCACTAGTGGAATAATCTTTTTTGTGCTTTAAGATCTTGGCATTCTCCAAAAAATTTAACCTATAGTCACAAATCTAAAAATCTAACAACTAAAATCCATTCATTTCTATCGTTTTATGTTTGAATCATAGTAAGGTAGTAACAATGTTTATAAACACCTTTGAAAAATCTATTGAATTTCAAGGGTCACATGGCATCCTCATTTAGATTCATAGGTGGATTGATTCAACCATTATGAACCAAGATCAAAGATAGCAATAAAGAATATAGTAAGCCTAGGAAGATGATGCAATTTGAAAATATAATTAGGTTGTTATATGATGTTTATATGATTCTCTCGTGTGAATTCTCTTCTAATGACTCATAAGAAATTTGAAATGAATTAATTTAAATTTATTTAAATATAAAAATATAGCAAAAAATTCAATACAAATGTGTGTCATGATAGCTCACAATAGTACGAAGGAGTTAGTAAGGTCCAAATTTAAATCTTTAACTTAAGATTTATTTTTATATCAACGATTATGGAAATGGCATGACTCAATTATATACCTATAAATCTTATCCAAGGTAGAAAATGGGGAATCTAGGAATCTCAATCTATTTAAAGAGGTGAGTGATGATGATTTAAAGATAGGATAATGTTATGAGTTGAATTTACGTAATTTTATTTATAGACTTCTTATTAGATAAAAGACAATATAATCAAATTAGGAGAAAATAGAATGGGTATGTTATTTTGACCATTATATTTTGAACCTAATTTTGTGTATATGCAAACTGTTAGGAATAAGGTGTCTCAATCTTTGATAATTCCTAGCATTGATTATTTATTAGTTATTATTATTTACCTATTATTATAATTTCATGTGCATCATATGATGTCACTTTGTGGGACTCAAAATCGTAAGGTGTCAACCTACATGGAAAGTGACTAGGATGAAATGCACCTTGAATTAGAGGGGATAGGTATCCTACTTTGTGAACCCCACTATAAGCTATTTTGGTGGAGTTGGGACTCAAATTTCCTATTTTTTTTCCTTGAGTCATTTCTTTTTGTGTCCTTATTGGTCTCCCTTTTTATGATCTTTTATTAATAACTAGTCAAAGATAGTTCATAAAGGTCAACATGTTTTCTCCTAGCTATCTTTTCATTTCCCATATATTTAGTCATTTAGCCATGTTGAATAATTTAAATTTGGCTAATTATGGTTTGTGTCATATGTCAAGGTTTTGACCTTCCATAAATCCTCGTACTCTTATTGACAAATCCCCTTCATCCTTGTCACCTTGATCCCCAACACCTTTTTCCCACTTCCAAATTTTACTAAGTATGCCAATCATCAATATTTTAACCCTCCCTTTGCTTATCCACTCTCTTAGCATGTGGTACATGTTAGGCATGAATCTCATAGCCTAATTGTTATTATTTCATCAAGATTTTAACCCTCCCTTTGTTCATCATTATTTCAATATTTCTTGTGCTTGTTGCTCTAATTGATATGTGATAGAGATCAAGCCCAACACTCGATCCCTAATGAGAAAGACCTCTTCATCCCATTGTGGCTCAACATGCTCTCAACATAATTTATTATGAGTTAAGTGGTAGACGCAATGTCCAATTATCATTGTGATGAAATTTTTGAGACACAGATAATTTTAATGACTTTCCTTTGGTAGAGCTATACACCAAGACCCGATAGCCCATCGATGACCCCTAGAACATGTGTTTCGCACCTGAAACATGTTTTTAACAACTTGAATGCACCATTAAGGCACACCAACCCTTGTTTACAACTACCTAAATTAATGGCATTGCTTCCCCCATCTATCTGGTGTCAATACAAATGTTATCCTTTGATTATATTCGTCCATTTTGGAGGGAGTCTCCCTTGGATATTTATTTGAAACAAATATAGTGTTTCATTTTAATATTTCTCTTGTCATGAGTATTTATGGGCAAGAAACTGTCATTTTCAAGGATTTGACAATATAGGTAGAGCAAAGAAAATGAATATTCAAAATGGCATAGCTTGTAAGAAATCAGTCCCAAATGAGTTGTAAGAAGACAAGGAATGTTTTTTATTATAAAAGGAATGTTGTAATTTGTCATTTTTAGTCTTATGTTTCCATTGATATATATTTAAACACATAAAATGTATCACTTTGAGATGTTCTCTTCAACACATTTTATGTTGTTATATTAATCACCATTAGAGGAATGTGACAAGTTCTAAATCTATTATAATTGTGTTGTATCAACTCTTTTATGTATTTGCATATGGTTTTGGATAGTTTATTGATGGATTACTAAGTAGATAAGACTAAAGTGATATTTTTTGATGCTTGGATAAGTAGAACAACTAAATTTGTCATCATTTCTTGTCATTTTTTCCTATTAACTATGACTTCATTACCCTAGGATAGACATCAATCTCCTTGTATGTTTTTTTTTATTCATATTCCAAAAGCTCACATAGATTATTTATTTTTTATTTCTAGTTTGTGTTTTTCATGATATCATTGTATGCAAGGAATAATGAAATATCATTATCTATGAATCATGGAACTCATCCCACCTTGCATTGGTTTCTAAGGTGTTATATAGACTATATATGGGTTAAAGATAACTAGTTTACTTAGTCCAATGACCATCTTATGGATTGAGCAGACAAGTTGGGTTTAGTTGTCATCAAGTTTATTGTTGCTTATTATAAGTGATTCCAATAAATACTAAGGTATACCCCTAAGAACACCCTATCAAGTTTAAGTTGAGATCAAAGTGTAGGAGATACAACCCACTCTCATTGAGTTAGCTCAAAGTCCCCCATGGTTCTATAGATGAATTGGTTTTTCTTTCCTATTGACAATCTTGGCCTTGTGAGTAGAATTTTGTTCTAGGAAGTGGAGTACTGATTTTGAGACCTAAAAAAATGACACAATTGTTGGGGAATAGTAGCTACTAAAATTGATCAATGTCATTTGCAAAATTCAAAATTTAAAGGATATTTTGTAGCTGCTATTTTGGGTTACATCAATGAGAATAATTCAAGAGAAATTCATATATCCCTTACAAAGTGGTGAATCTATTGTAAGAACCCATTGTGATTGAAATTTTGTTCATCATGGATTGTAGAAGATTGATAGATGAGCTACCTGCATAAAGAAATAATGCAAGAAATGCAAGAAATGCAAGAAATAAACGTGGTAAATTGAAAGCAATGGATGGAAATAATTCATCTGAACAAAATAATGTAGAAAGAGTTGGTAACTCAAGTAGAGGTGATTCTTTAGTGACTTAAGGGACCAATAAAAACAATAATTCAATGGGTTGAGTAGGTAGAGGTGGTCACAAAGGTAACATACAACCTTCTCCTACTAGTTCCTTGAGGTGTCTATTAAATTATACCTTCCATGATGTTGATCAGTAGATAACAAGTGAAGATATGAACAAGACAAAATGATTTTAGATGAAGAGCTAGAATCAATTGATAGAGCTAGGAAAAGAAGGCAAGAAATTCAAGATGAAGTTGATTGACTGACTCAAGCCCATGCTCATGTTTTCCAGCAAAAAAATAAACATGTAGGTATTAAAAAAATATTGAACATGTGCATAACCGATAAATGCCTCAGCAACAAAATATACCTCAAAATGCAAGGGATAATCACCATAAAAAATCTTAGATATATTTGCACCAAGTGTTACACCGATTAGCCAACCATTGGGTACCAAAAGGTATTGACAACTGGACTTCTTTGGGGTTCCAAATTACCCAAATCCCATTACTAATGACAATAGAGGAAAAGTTCCAAAATTCCAAGGGAAGAATGTTGTAACAAGGGAAGAGCACTTGAGATACTTTGTAACATCACATATGAGTCTAAGATTGAAGATGAAGTTATTTGTTTTCTCCTTGGAGGAGAGTTTTAGGGACTGGTTTAGAAATATACCTGATAATAATATTTCTTCCTAGGAAGAATTTGTTGATATTTTTAAAATTTAATATGGGGATGGATTAATCAAAAAAATTATATCCATGAGCTTACCACTATCAAAAAGAATATCAATGAGATAGTGATTGATTTCAACTTCCAAGTTCATCCTCGCTATGAGAAAAGTACCTTGGCTTCTTAAGCTCAATGATTCAATATTTATTGTTTATATTATGGTTTTAAAATAAGATATTATTTAAGAGATAAGAACCATCATACCCTCGAGGAATCATATGCTACAACCATAAATATCGTGACTAACTTGAGGGAATATGGTAAATTATTAAAAGAGCTGATGTGAAGTTATTATAGCTAGATAGAGATTTTATGAATAAACCCCTCTCAATTGAGGAAAAAATAGATAACCTAATGGGTTTCATGAAGGAATTTTCTTACAAGGTGGCACAAAATGAGAAAGGGTTTCCACGTCAAGGTGCATCCACATGTTTCAATGAAGGATAAAGGTTGCACAATAAACCATATAACACAGATTGGTCTAAGAAACCAAAATGACATAATGGAATCCCTACTCAGAAAATACAAATTTAAAACAATAGGATAAAGATGTGCCTAAGCTTATGACCAAAGAAATGGTCAATTATCAAGATGATAACATTTTATGTGACTCTTTTTTTCTTCCATATGATCCTCTTAATTAAAGTGGTGCACTTTCATTATGTAGAGATGAAGAGTTACCAAATGATAAAGGTGGTAAAAAAAACTATGGGTACAATTATTTTCACTTGGATTTGCACCCTTTTCAAGTGCTTTACTCAGAAATCTAGTGAAATGTGGGATGATTTCATAGAGTGCGGGCTCTGATATCTTGAGATAAACCTCAAAAGAGGGTTGGTTCCCTTGGTACTCACCTTATTTAACCTATGATAATGCTTGCTAAGAAAAGGATGGAGAATTACATGAAATGAAACTTAAAACCCAATGTGATGATGCACCAAATTTCTTTCAGGACTTGTGCTATTGTTTGGCATATATAATATGTTCAATTCAAGTTTTTGGTCATATTTATGCATAAGTGCTTCATAAAAACGTTGGAGTTCAAAAATATTAAGAGGAAATAAATTATTTTCATAACTAAGAGCTATGTGAACCAATAAAATAACCTACAACCTACTTAAAGACTTACATTATTTTGCATAAAGGTGCTTGAAATGAGACATAAAATGAAGGACTGCTTATGTTGTCATAAAACTACATTAATTTTTTGTAATTACATAAAAAATATAAATTTTGGGAAGAAAATATTGCTTATTTTATTCATAAAAGGTACCCTTACAACTGCATACAAGCCTAATAATTGTATTTACATGAGTTACAATGATGTTCATGCAAGAAATAACCTTGAAAAAGCTATAATACATAGTCAAGAAAGAGCAAGAATTCTCTCTAATTTGTCCCAATGCCTTTTTTTGTGTTGTTCAATAGCTTTCTAAACATTAGGAACATGTTTTGAGGATAAAATGATAAAAAAAATTACTTTAGTTTATTAGGTCAAACCTTCATGGGCATCCAACTTAGAAATGAAGAAATATTGTTGATTTTAGGTAGTTGAATGAAGAAATATTATTTCTTTGACCTTATCCATCCATCAAAATCTCCTTGAACAACTCTTAGATGCTTGGAGATACCCTGAACTAGGTCAAATTGTCCTATATTCTCTCAATTTGTTGCACACTACCCTATATGCTTGGAAGAAAACATAATTGACTTCCATCTCCCTAATTGCTCATAATTTTCCTTAAATTGATTCATAGGCCATGTGTAAAATGATTTGGAAATGACTAAATGCCCTAATAGGGCATCAAATATCTTCAAGGGTTGGATTTCTCCATTTTTCTTCATGTATTAAAGCTTCTTTATCTTGATCTTTGTCACTCCTTTATGTTCTTACCACTATCATTTCAAAGTTATGATTGCCTTGTTTTTTCATGTAAAAACTTTCTAAACTCTACCCTAACTTTCTCGTGAGATGATTGTATCCTATTACTTGTTTTGGAATCTTCATAAGGTTAAAAAATTACACACTTTACTTCCTATATGAATTTGTGCATTTCATGCACAATTGCTCACTCATTGCATCTCCATGGCACTGTCCTCCTATTTCATAATTTTCTTGTTGCTATATACTCTACTATAGACTGTCTTTATCACCCATATGTCTTTATTAGTTCCTTTAGTACCTTATCTATGCTTATCATAGTCCTTAGGGTAAGAAAATTTACTCCCTTTCGTAAGGATTTTCTAACATATGATTAACTTGGTGTTTGCAAGTAGACACACAATTCAAAGGATGGGTTCCTAACTGAATAGTTCACCAAACCTTCACAAAAGGCTGCATTTAATTATCAACTAGGGATCATAAGATTTTGACAGTGTTGGAACTATATGTTCATTCAAGGATCTTAACTACACCCTATATCAATGGAACATAGAACATCACACATGTATTAAAAATGGTAAAAGCTAGAAAAGGAAATAAATCATAAAATTGTAAAACATGGGAATTAACACAAATCAGTGGCTTATGCTATAGGTACTTACTGCTCAATAATGTAACTATTAACTATTGAATCTAAACTTGCAACAAACTAATACTTCTAACTTCTTCAGAGAATAGCTCAATGTAATGTTACAGGATGTAATTCATGCTACAGAATATCATTCATGAAATTCACATGCATATAATTGAAAACTTATCTTAAATGGATTCAATAATGTGGCATCTAATCTAGTAACAAAAATTACAGTGGGTTGGTAGTACCTTGAGTGGCCCTTGCTCGAGTTGTTGCACTCACAAAAGATATCAAATATGCACTACTTGATCAACAAATCATGACAAACTAAACTCCTCTATTACATGAATACTGGACTTCTTAAATTTTGACAAGAATCTCTAAGGATTTATCATTCAAAATTACATATCTTATTACAACTTGATAATAGAAAACTAATAGAAATTAACTATTAATTGGTAAAAAAAATCACACTACTAGATTTGCTTTTCAACCATACTACACAATAAATAGGATCGAGAGGAGTCTTATTCATTCTAGGACTAAAAAAAAA
>VDFB02047230.1:505016824-505424631 GCA_007258455.2 Sequoia sempervirens | reverse complement strand
TTGCATGGAGAGGTGCAACCTTTCTCTCCCAAATTGTATAAATACAAGTTCATTCCATCCATTCAATCATCAAGCAAGCAAGTTCAAAGTCTCTTCTCTTCTCTTGAGTGTGAATTACCAAGAGCAGATTGCAAATTCATCAAGTGCAGATTGCGAAGTCATCAAGAGCAGATTGCGAACTCTTCAAGAGCAGATTTGAGTTGCAAGGAAGTTCAGATTATTTGTCTATCATTGCATCTTGTGAAGGTGTTGATTATTGGCCTTGAGATTGGCCTCATTGTAAAGAGACTTGTTGTCATTATTTTTATATAATAAAGAGATCTTTGTTGCTGGGTTTTTCTCCCTCAAGAGGAGGGTTTTCCCAGGGTATTTGTTGTGTCATTGTGTTGATTTTGAATTAATTTTCTGTGCATTACATCTGATTATAAAACTAACACTTGACTTAGGCGTCCAAAGGCATATGAGAAATATAACTTTTAATAAAATGCAATTACTCACAAGGTTAGTTGTCCAAAATGACTTAAGTGAAATAACTTTATAAAAATCACTTATCTCTCCAAAAGTGGCGTCCCATTTAGCCTTAGTAAAATATTTAACTTAAAACATTATAATTTCCAACAAGTCGTCCATATTTGAAAATCACTTAAGCCATGACCTGCCAAAACAAGCTCCAAGAATGTTGGAGACCAAACTGCCAATACTACCCTGCTAGAATTAGACATTGCACTGAACTGTTGAACTATTGCTAAAAATAGCACTGCCAAAAATAGCACTTACTAAAATAGCATACTGCTAAAAATAGTGACTCCAAACTCATTTTGAGCACAATCCAAACAGTCGTCGCAACTTATTAAAAATAGCAAGTCCGGAAAAGTCACCTAGTGCAAATGCATGTCATACCACCTTGAAGCTCTCTAAAAACCCAGAAAGACCCAGAGACCATTCTATAAAACTCCTGCATGCACACCCCTAAATCCACAAAAAGAAGCCTCCTAGAAAATAGGAAACCCTAATTCTGCCTCTGACTAGCCTACGAGCATCTGGGAATAGGCTAACAGTCACTGGAAAGCATAGTGCTAAAAATGAGGACATTACATTTCCCTAACCACAAGAAACCTATTTAAAATACCCAACGATTGCCAAGCAAAACACAACCATCAACAACTACTAACAACTAACTCCTAAAAACCAACCACAACCTAACAAGTAAATAATACATAGTCAAATACAAACAAATTAACAAAACATTACAAATCCATTTTATACTAGCAACGTCATTTTATTCTAAGCTGATATGTTATGAACAAAACAATATATCACGTAACATCAGGTAAAGCTTTCCAAATTTGTGATGGCATTGTAAAGGAAGAACCTTCACGCTAATGATTTCCCTTGTTAGCCAAAATAGCTTGAGCATAAAATAGATGTTCCACAACAAAATATGGAGTAAGACCCTAAAACTATTGAGCTTCCAACATAGCTAATTGAAAATCAACAATGATGTTTTCAGCTAGAAGTAGAAAGGAAACTTATGGAGTATAGTATGATCATCAACATAGCCAACATATCTTGAACATAAGGCATTGTATGAAGAATGTACTCACTAGTGGCCATACAATTTAATGAGCTTTTGCAAAAGACGATACAAACAATAAATAGTAGTCATGTTTGAATGTACATTGGAGTTTGAAAATGTTTTAGCAAGCTGATAACCATACCTAGAACTTCAAGCACTTTAAAATTCTTACCATCATGAAAATCTTGTTCAATTCTCTTAAAGGCAAGGGATGTGCCTTTTCCCAACTTGCTAGCTTGTTTGAATAACTCCTTGGGAAGTACCAAACTATAGAAGGCTATCAAGATGCAAAGATTGTTTCAACAGAAAAATGGGAAGTAGCAAACCATACAACAATAACAAAAGGGTAAAATTGTTCAAACTGTACAAGAGAGTTTCCTTGAGCAAGTCGTACAATGGAAATGTTTCTATCAAATTGCACAGCAAATGAGAAGTGTTCAAACTTAAAATTGTTCTAAATTTATGGTTAAAAATGAGACTATGTAAGATTATACATTAGGGAAAAATCCAAAAATGATTGCATGATGGAGAAGATGGCAACATATGGAAATAGTATAGCAATTTCCAAGTCAACTACTCACATTATGTAGGCCTTTGTAATGGGTCATACCATAGAAAACTTCAAAATATGTCATACAATAGAGAAACTTAAGATTTTACTATCAATTGGTTGTAGGACTTTATCATCAAAGATCTCTTGTTTGACACCTTTTCCTTAAGTAGTGTTTGCATTAGGTTATCTACTCCACTCTAAATTAACCATGATCAACTATAGAGCCTCCTACACCTCAAGCATCCTCTCTAACAAAATGAAATAATTGACATTGTAGTCTCCACATATTTGAGGAATTCCTTCTTCAAAAAAGTCCATAAGAAAGCAAGTGAGGTGTGGTGGTTGCAACTGAGCATCTAAATATCTCTAGTTCCACCTCTACTTGCTTACCCAATCTATCTTACCTAAGTCTTTCAATGCATTATTCAATCTACCTTACCAGCCTTTGATCATTGTTTCTAGCCATCATTATCGAGGCACCTAGGGTTTCTAATTGTTTGTTGTTGTTTCAGCCATTGGACCAGCTGTAATTCATGTTTCTAGCCATCATTTTTTAAAGAGTTTGTTGTTGCTACTGAGATAGGGTTTGGATCTGTTGTTTTGTTGATGTTTGTTTTAATGTCCTCTTCTTCAACATAAGTGTTCAAAATGGAACCCTTAGCTTATTTCATTCTCATAGGCTAATTCCAGGGCTTGGCGAGGGAATATTTTAATTAATTAAATTTAAGTTGTCTAACATTGTTATTTTTCAAACAAATTAATTTAATTAATTATTTTATTTAAAAAACGTCATCATACATTAAAGTGACTTTCCACGGGCCAAGAGTTAATTAAAAATTAAAAAGGTCACTTTATGCAATTTTGATTTTTAAAATAAAAGTTCTTGAAATCGCAGGCAAAGTATAAAAGGAAGAGCAAAAAGGAGATTAGACATCTTGGTCATCTTATTTCTCTCTTTTGCAAAGTTTGGACTGTGAGTTCAACATTAAACCCTAGGACGAAAACCCTATAGGTATTTGGCTTCAAAGATGAAAGATTTCTTCCTAGTCAAATCAAAGGTGAATTTAAGCAGAATTCATAGTGGCATTCAATGAAGACAACTGAGTTTTCAAGTTTAGTGGCTAGTTGTAGGATTTGGCACTTTCAAGTACAAATTTATTGGGATTTGCCAACAAATAATAAATTTGTATGTGTGTGTGCAAGTGGAAACATAAATCGCAGTGTTGTGTGTGCATGAGAAGAAGCAGAAAATAAATAAATAAAAAGAAAAGAAGAAATCAAATTTTATTGTTGTTGGGAACTACAATCCAGCCATACCATTTTCCTAGCCCAACAAAGGGGCCGTACACCTCACATATTCCTCGCAAAGGAGGAATAGAAGCATGTTGAAGGTATTTATTCCATGGTAATATCCAACACAGCTATATTATGCACCAAAAAGGCTAGTGCAGCTCTCCACAAAGGAATTGAGCCTTCCTCCAAGCTGTCATACACTTCATAGTGGGTGTCGTATCATATGAGGAGAGGCCGTACCATAGAAGCAATAATCTGCAAAAAATCCTGATTAATCCCGATTTTTAAAAAATCTGCAGGCTGGCCAATTTTTTCCCCAATTTTTTGAAAAAATATTTGACCTTTTGGTCAACGATTTTTTCCCATTTCAAACTGCAAGATTGCCAAAAAAATGTGTTTAAAACCTGCAAAAAAATGCAAATAAAATCACACTGATTTTCGCACGAAAAAAAAAAAAACATGAGACCATAGCTTGTTGCTTACTATTATGCTTTGATAGATTTTTTCCAAGCATCCATAGCTTGTCTGAAAGCACTTGTTTAAGGCTTTTAGCCATAGCAGCAAGGCAGTGAACTGTTTGATAAAATGCTTTGGTAGACATGTATGAAAAATGTGGTAGCATAGACAAGGAAGTGAACTGGTTGAAAAATTTCCTCAAAGAAATGTGGTCTCATGGTGATGGAATGCCATGACAATCTTGCATGGCATTCCATCACCATGAGACCACATTTATTTAAGGCAATTTTTCAACCACTTCACTGCCTTGTCTATGCTATTGCTTACTATTATGCTTTGATAGATTTTTTCCAAGCATCCATAGCTTGTTTGAAATCACCTGTTTTAGGCTTTAGGACATAGCAGCTTTGGGCAGTGAAACTGTTTTATAAAAATGCTTTGCAGACATAACGAAAAAATGTGGTAGCATAGACAAGGAAGTAAACTTTTGAAAAAATGCTTCAAAGAAATGTGGTTTCATGGTGATGAATGCCACAAGCGTAATTGCTATGGATTGTCATGGCATTCCATCACCATGAGACCACATTTCTTTGAGTGCATTTTTTCAAACAGTTCACTACCATGTCTATGGCTTGTCTATGGTTTATGAGTCATGGCATTCCATCACTCATGAGACCACATTTCTTTGAGGCAATTTTCAAACAGTTCATTGCCTTGTCTATGCTACCACATTTTCATACATGTCTACAAAGCATTTTATCAAACAGTTCACTGCCTGCTGCTAGCAAAAGCCTAAAACAGGTGCTTTGTTACAAGCTATGGATGCTTGGAAAAAATCTATCAAAGCATAATAGTAAGCAATAGTAGACAAGGCAGTGAACTGATAGAAAAAATGCCTCAAAGAAATGTGGTCTCATGGTGATGGAATGCCATGACAAGCACAACTTTTAGCCATAGCAGCAAGGCAGTGAACTGTTTGATAAAATGCTTTGGTAGACATGTATGAAAAATGTGGTAGCATAGACAAGGCAATGAACTGTTTGAGAAAATGCCTCAAAGAAATGTGGTCTCATGGAATGCCATGACAAGCAAATGCAATTGGCAGCTGCTCCTAGTTATTAGTTATGCAATGTGAAGTAATTGCATAGCTGCTTAGGTTGAATTTGTAAAAACTATATTGTAATTGAAATTTTATCATCTATCAGCATCTAGTTATTAGTTATGCAATGTGAAGTAATGCTTTGAGATTGAAAGATGTGCAATGCAATGCAATCAGCGATATGAATACAAACTACAAATATCTATTTTTTAGAATTCATTAGTTAAACTCTTTATTTTATTTGCTCTCTATATCTCTATGCTATTTAAATGCCTTTCAATTTCAAAAAAATAGTTTTGATCTCTTGTTCTACAATTTTTTACGGTTTTTTTAAATCCAATTTTTTCCCAATTTTAAAAAACAATCTTGTGGTTTGCCGATTTTTTCCCCAAAAGATTTTTGCTGCTATGGGCCGTACAACTACTAAAAGTGCAAGATAATTTTCAGGTGGGAATTGTTGGCCATTCCACAGTCCAGGTCAGCAATTTGGCTTATGAATATGAAGTTTTAATTAATGATACTGTTGCTGTATGTAATTTCTAAGAATATTATTTTGTAACAGCAATACTCAGAATTATAAAAAATTATTTGTTGGTCACAATCACATTATGCAATGGTTTTTGTATAAATGAAGTTATTATCAATTTTTGGAATTGGAAAGTTAATGCCACAATGATTATTTATAATATTTCTCCTAAACAAGTTGAAAAAAAGACCAGTCCAGCTGAATGCAAACTGTTTGATCAAATGCCTGTCACCATAATTTGTGAAAATTGCAAAATTTTGGTTAAAAAATATTGGGCAGTATAGTACATTTCCAGCCATTAATGATTGTTTACAGCCCAAACAAGTATTGCGCCCAGGGTTTCAGTTATTTATTGATGTTGGAGGAGTTTTAATGCTGATTTCACTAATTTCAGCTCCTCCTAGCCACTGCATACCAGATCTAGCTGCCATTAATCAATTTTGGAACGATTTTATAGGTTGTGCCACTCTCAGCAATTTATACAACATTTACTGTGCCTGTTTTTGGGAGTTTCCTACCTTCTGTACAGATGGTACAGACTGTTGTAAGTTAATACCACTGGTTATTATAGGCTGAAATCAATAAATACCTTTATATTTCTGGATCTGCTGTTATAAATTGTTGGTGAGGGTTTTAACTTTTAATTGTTTAATTTGGCATTGATACTCCATAAATCTGTTGTTGGGATCTATCTTCTGCTGTAATTCTTGCTGATTATTCATTAAATTCTACTACTAAGTTCAGATTTGCCCTCATAGTTAATTTATAGTCCATGTTGAAGTAATAAAGAAGGGTTTCATAGATTTCCAACTGTCAAACATCAATAAATTGATTACCTTTCAGCATTTCAGAGTTTCATAAATTCATATGAGCTTGTGAGGATTGAATCTGCTGTTTGGAGTTGAGTATTTGGTTTAAGGGGATTTGCAAATTGTCTTACATTGCAAATCAGACTTAATTTCAGTAGGGTTGACACCTACATTTGTTCTTTGTTCATCATTTCAACTTGCACACTTTGTGAAATTTGCATACTTCCTAAAGTTGTCTGATTGGGGACATTACAAAAATCAACATAAACAAGTGGATCACCTACAACAAACACTTCATGGATGTCAAGGGAGTATCATTCTTTCAAAACTGATCAAGAAACCTTGAAGAAAATTGCTACAAATGTGCTCCAAAATGCTCCAATGGTGCTCCAGCAATGTCTCCCTTCCAATCCTTACTTCTAGAATGAGAAAATAATAAAAGGCAGACACTTTTATAAGTTTTGGAGAGTGCTTTTCTATTTTGAACTTATCCATTTTCCCTCTTCTCTCTCCTAGGCACACTTTGATTTCCTACAGTAACTTTGTCTTCTGATTTCCAACAGTAACTTTGTCTTCTAATTTCACTAGCTTGCATCCAACACCCCTGGGATGTGCTTTTTGAATTTTTCATGATAAAAAATTACATTCCACACCTCAAGAGCATGCTTGGGAGGTATGTTGCATTTTTTCCTTATGTTTTCTCATTGAGTTTTGGCATTCAAAACATGAAGAGTTCTCCTAGGCACTTGAATAACACTTTTGTTTTATTGTCAATTTGACATTTGATCTCCTTGGAACACACTTAGGCACTTGGGAAACATTGTTTTCTGTCACTTGGGGGCAACATGTGCACTTGAGGGGTCAAATACACATTTTTAACTTAAAAACATGACATTGAGTGTCTTGGGCACACTCCTAGGGGCCATATTGCACTTTTTGTTATTTTTTCACTCGAAATAAGTGATTTTCTCTCTCCTAGTGCACCTCTAGAGGTTCCAATGCACTTTTTCTTCTAATTAGGCGTTGAGTTTTATCTTTTGACTGAAAAAGCATTTTTTGGGTCACTAAAGTAATTTCGTGTTCTAATTTGTCATTGACATTGCACATTTTCCACTTAAGCAACTTTTCACTCAAAGTTCACCAAAACATGACAATCTCTCTCCTTGTGCACACTTGAGCACTTAGGAGATGATTTTGAGTGTTTTTAACCTCCTAAGATGATATTCTCTCTCTTTGACACACTCTAGATCACTCAAGTGCCCTTTTCAAATTTAAAATTACCAAAAAGCACATCCCCTTTGTCAAGATGCATTCCAAAAACCTTAATGACTATTTCTCTCTACCTTTAAGCATCTTTGCCTTTCCTTCATCATCTAAGTTTTCTTATTCACCATACCTAATATGCTAGAAAACTCCTTTTGTTGACCATGGAAAAATGTTTGTTAAAAATGACAACTTTGTCATCCATTGGGAACAAGGACTCAAGTATGACTTACATGCAAGAGATGTCAAGATTTTGGCTTACAACATGACACAAAATGAAAAAAATTATATTGGCACAACATACACATGAAAGCAATCAAAAGTTTCAACACAAGAGTAAGCCCTTTCGTAGAGGCATAAATAGCAAAAACAACAATGCAATAGCAAATATTGTCCACAAAACACCACATTAGGTCAAGAAGGCTCTAGAGTGTGGAATGTCAAGGAGGACATGCCAAGATCACTTGTTTGCAAAAGCACATAAAGGCATTTGTTGGTGTTTTAATTTGTTATTTTCATGACAACACAAAACAAAAAAAGCATATGATTAAATCATTCTTTAAATTAGAAAAGGAAGCCCCCTAAGATCTAACTAACCTTAAGCTAATTGAAACCACAAATATTTACATTGTACAAATCTTTAGTGGGAATTTTGCATTTAATATAAAATATTGCTTTGAGTCTTTTGACTATGTTTTTGCCCCAGATGAAGCATTGAACTATCAATAACTCAAATTGTAGCTGAATTTTCAGATTTAACAACTCAAGCATTCTAATGTCCCCGTTTTTAAGCCAGATTGTCTTCGAGAAATAATTAATTAAATATTTAAATAAGTCTTTACTTTACATATTTAAGACTTATTAATTATTTAATTAATTGATTTTATTAATAAATATAATATTTTGAATTAAGGATTTTATAATAATTCAATTGTGGAAAGGAAACTGAAAGTTGGCTGATAAAAGATGTTTGGGAGAATTGTATTGCATCACGGAAGGTTGTATAATGTTTGGCTTTTGAATTGAAGAACCTGAGAACGGAAACTCTCAGACTTCAGGGGCCATTCTCGGACGAAAACCTAGGTTGGTCATTTTTGGTTTATATCCACAGTTGATTATCAAGCTTTGTGTGGATTCCTGTCTGCATTGGAGAAAAGGACGAACATGGGAAGTTCGTTAATATTTTGATCAATTGAGGAAGAATCAGAATCATATGTATTCCGCTGTTTGGGGCATTACCTTTGTTCTAAATCAAATATTATAACCAACTGAAGTTATTTACTAGAGGAAACGGGCATAGCGTTGGCGAATACATCATCACATTTCTATACTTCAATATCAGTTGTGCATTCTGGTGTTGTTATTCATTGTTGAATATCATCGTGGACTCTATTCTAGCGAAACTCTTGATACGTTTGTCAAATGCTAACCAAACAACACTTGAACACGGAAATGTTATAGTACCGTGGCTTATCCAATGGGATAGAGATGTTTCAGAAACGATGATAAGTTGAATTGATGATAGGAGATATGTCAGTATAATGTTGCATATGCAGAACTCGTGGATGATACAAAGATAGCACTAAATATTCATCGGGCTAGCATGGAATTGTATCGACGGATTTGGTGAGGAGAGATTAATTGTGAGGCGGTCGATATTATTAATCTTTGAAGACGGTAAACTTCATCGACATCTCACTAGACATAAATTCTCATCGTATCCTTATTTATGTTCATGTCGCATTATTGCTAGCATTTGGAGACATCAGATGAACCCGTCTCATGTGTGGGAAGCATATTGAAGCGTTGGAGTGCAACAAGACATCTTGGTCACGGCCTAGACTCACAAAGGTGTTGTTAATGCCGTTGTATTTAAGCAGCATGGAAGGAAACGGAAGGCCCAATATCGGGTATAGTCGCAACAAGTGCTAACGTTTCTGTAGGAGGCCTAATCAAATGTCATAACGAGCCTTCAATAAATATTAATGGTTACTATTGCCAATGCGATTATATACTGGACAATCGCTTCCATTACTCTTCAGGAATCACGAGTTATTACAGGAGACAATAAAGTCACAGAACTGTCTACCAATAGTAGCAACTACAGGATGACGAGCACAAAGATTGATATTGCACGGTTGAAGATATAATGGAAGATCGATACATGTGTTGATGAAATCAGTCCTAGAATATTTCCGCCACTCTAGAACAAGAGTCTAACTTGGAGTTGGAACCCACGTGGAGACAGGGGAGTCAATGATTGGGCTATCTCATCACGTCTGCATCTCTATTCTCATACATGTTGGGCGATACTCATGAATAAACGGGTATGCATTCATCTGATATTATGATTAATGGTTCCTGCTTGTTTGGTTCTGATGAATAATATATGATTGACTGTTCCTTTTTACATCTATTCATGGAACTGTTGAATGAGTCAAATGTTTGGGAAGGTTGAATATAATTGATCCGATTGTAAGACTCTGTTTTGAATGTAAAGAATTGTCATATTTACTGAAATGGCCATATATTGAATAAACGGAAGAGTGGTTGGATAATGATCTATCCATATTCAATTTGAATGTTCTGCATTTCTGTATAGAAATTTGGAGACTTGTGTTCCTGTATTCAGTAAATTTGTGAAATTGCATTTCTTTTTAGAAGGCTGGGAATTATACTTAGTTGACAACATGCATAGCATTGTCAATTAATCGAGATTAAACCCAAAAGACCACCTATCCGAAGTTAGGGTCATTACAGTGGTATCAGAGCCACTATCCTACCAGCCTAAGGGTATTTGGTTACAGTTTGCATCAAATGGCTAGACGATTGTTTCCTACTTTCCTTCCTGCTTCCCCAATACAAGAAAAGAATTCTAGCATGGAGAAAATTTTAAATGACCTTGCTCAATCTCAAGAAAAGATAAATCACGATTTTATTAAAACACATCAAAAGTTAAATCGTGATTTGCAGTGTCTGGCAGACTCACTCTTAAGGAAATCTAAGGAATTTAATGTCTCATTCACACCTACAGGTACAGGAGTGCATGATTTATTGGTATAGGAAGAGGATAGTGAAATTACAAGGGAAGTTAGCAGAAATCTTTACGAGGAATTTGGGAAACATGTCGATGTTGTATATGAGGATACAAGGAAAGGGTTTGGTAATGATTCTAATGTGCCATCATCATTCGGGCAAGAAGCATCACCTGAGGTGAACATGAGTCCTGTTCTGACCTTTTCACACATCACCCCATTCAAGATGGGGACCCCCTAATTTTTGCTCCTTTCCCGTCTTTTGGCTTTGGTTTTCCCACTGTCTCTCTCTTTTCTCTCTGTCTTTTCGGGGTGTGCCCATCTTTGTGCATAAATTGAAATTTTGGCTAAGTTTGTGGAATTAGGGTTTCCTTTCTTCAGGCAAGTTTGAGGTTAAATTGAGTCGGCAAATTGAAGTCCGAGCTTAACACTACAATCAGAGGACCTCCAACAGGTTCCCACTGAAATCTCACTGAATTCTGACCACTTACTATTTTTAGTAAGTACTCAATTTGGGGCATTTTCTCAGCACAGTTGAAAATTCTGACTGATAAACTGCACTTAGAACACTATGAGCTACCTGCACACAAGATTTGAGCTGAATTGGACAACTTGCTATTTTTAGCAATTCCGGGCTTCGAAGCCAATTTTAGGGTTTGCATGTTGGAGTTTTGGAATATTCCGAGCCAATTTTTTCGTTTTTTCAATTAACAGGTTACAACATTTAAATCAAGTACCCGCTAAGGTTAGAAGATAAACCCAAACGTACTGAAACAACTCTAACCAATATGGCGCCGATGATGGCGAGCATTGGTCAGAGGATCTTCTACTCTAATTGCTGGAAAGGGAACTCGACGTCAAGTATGTGCTACCCAATCCAATGCGGAGTGAGGGGCGACCATATGACGGAGTGATTACAATAACAATACTTGAAAATAGATGCGGAAAGCTAGAAATACTCAACACCCAGAATGTGCTTGCTAACCCAGAATGGGAAAGTAGCTACCATAGGGCGGAGGTCAATTAGAAACAATATCAACTGCTGGAAGTAAACAGAGCATTACAACATGATGAAGCAAGATTATATTTTGCGGTCAGTACTACTGCCGGCTTACACTATGGAAGATGAAATCTTGCAAAGATACAAATCAGCATATAAATGGAGATGTACAATATTAGTGTATTCCTTTGCCGAGAAGTATAGCTTAAAATGAAAGATCATTAAATAGATCTAACCTCTTTAAACTTGGGCAATTCCAATGAGGCCACCGTAGAGTCTTTGAGATGCTCTTCAACACCCACCCAAGAATGAAGCTGCAGATTTCGACACACTGTTATGACTGTCCTGCATGTTTCATCAAATAACCAGCTGTATACAGATTTCTTGATCAGCTCATAACTCCTTCTCTAGATACTCAAATGACGTGATATTGATTGCAAAACACTATTACCAAAATGGCGCTCAAACTAACAACAAGAAACAGTCCCAAAGAGCAAGCATTAATTAATGCACAAATCCCAAGGCTGAGCAGATGGTACGGCCCAGTACAAGGGGCGATTTCCTTATATAAAATCAGAAACTTCTCACAAAAATCTACAACTTTGCCTACTATGGCGCCTAGCCAAGGTGGATAGAAATAGACAATACCCACAATGAAATTTTTGTCTTTTTTTGATTTATGAGATAAACTATGAATCTGCTGTAGCAAACTTGCAAAAACCCAAAACATCTAATATGCCAAAAACTGAATCTACTTGGACAAATGCAGATTACAATGCAAAACTTACTACAAACACTCAACTACGCAAACCTCTCCACTAGGTGTTGTCTCTCAAGCACGAAGTCGAGCCCAGACTAGGAGGCATTCATTCCTCGAAGCAATTCCGCAACCATTTCGGCAGCATAACATTAGCATAGACCAAAGATGAAGAAATGATGCACAAGACTCCTTTTTATAAGTTTCTTTTGACTTCACGAAACCCTAAAATCCACTTTTAGGTCAAAACCCTGATCTCCTCAAGGATGGCGTACTTTTCCTTCAAAACTTAAGATTTGATATTTTAATTAAATATCATACTTTTGATAAATACGCCCTTCAAACCTTGCTTTGACTTTGGCACTAATTAAAATAATCTTTTAATGAAGGCGCCCCCCTCAAAGACCACTTTTTAAAACAATATTAAGTCATTAAATCTAGGCCCATGGTCAACGTTAAAATATAATATTTAAAACGTGACTTTTAATTAAATGACTTAGCTTATCCCTCCGAATGTGCCCTGAAGCCAATACTGAGTAAAACATCTGACCCAACTGAAGCAGGGAGTCAACCGAGCTGAACTCAACTGGAAAGCTGCTAAAAATAGAATTTACTAAAAATAGTAAATTCCAGAAAGTGCTTCGAATGCCGAGATGAACATACCATTGCGAAGCTCTCTGAAAACCCAGAAAGAATCCGCCATTGAATCCATCATCTCTGAGCAATGACCTCCTCAAAAATAGGAAACCCTAATTTTACCTTCCAACTAGCCTTCGGGTTTCCAGAAAAAGGCCAACGGTCACATGATCGATCAGGTTTGAGAAGGGGACATTACAATCCGCCCTTCCCAAAATTGCTTGTCCTCAAGCAATACCACCACAACTCCAAAAATTTGAAAACTAATCCATACGCAACAAGTATGATCCCTGGTTCCCAAATGCGTCTCAGGAAAAACCCACCATGCCGATGCTGCACCACTCTGATCACATCAATGAAAATATTATGCCAATGCTGCACTGACTCCCCTTGTAACTCCAAAGTGTTACCATCTATGGTACTCAAACTGAAAGATCTTAAAGGAGGGAAATCAAAATCCTGCAACATCTCATGTCCACGATCCCCCAAATTAACAGTATCAACCATACTACTGTCAATCACCATTCTAAGCAATAGGAGAGATAGTCTACTCAAATCATAATCGAACTCCTCCGCATACCTCCACATGGTAACAAACGGGACCGTGGCTGCAAGTGTGACCTCTACAACTCTTCTTGCAAGGAGGAAAGCAATCCTTTGCAAGAGCTCAACGAACTCATGCTCATGTCTCCGCATAAAGCTACCATGCCTCATCTGAATTATACTGGCACAACCATGAAGACTACAGAAAACAATCATAGTTCCAGCCCCATGAGTCTTCGAATGGTGAACCAAAGCATGTGAGCTACTGCTGTCATGAATCAATACTGAGAGTAAACTGTCAAAGTTTACATCATCAACCATCATAAGATGAATTTGGAGGGTAGGAAAAGTGTGAAGGAACAAATAATTACTGTTGATCAAGACTAGGATCAGCGCAGTGCAATCTGATTCTCAAGTCCTACCCAAGGGAAAACAACAACACCACTCCAAATCCCAAGCATGAGCATGTGAGATGACCATCGAGCTGCAAAGTGACACCTCCAAGGTGGTTGGAAAACACACTAGATTCATCTCCATGAGAGAACTACCACCTCTTTGATCATGAGTGATGAACCAACTCTCCTGAATGCGAGAAACGCAACATGTAAAGTGGCTGGTCTGCCTCAAACCAGCAAGCTCGAATCTCAAAATCTGTCCTGGTCTTAGCCGGGAAACACATTCAAGAGCAACCAATCGTTCATTTCTCCAACCCATGCTCAAAATCTCTCTCCAATCCATTTGTTGATGAACAAATGGAACCATCAAGAAGCTGCTAAAGAAAAGAACGACACCAAAAAGTCTGAAAATTTGATTCTTGTTCCTCCATAATTTCTTCTTTCCACAAACTGTATGCTCCATCAACCCTTGTTGAGAATCCCAAGCTTGAATACCCAACTGAAAATAATCTCCAACACTCCGGCAAGGAAACATAGCACATCTCTGAGTGCTAGTCAAAATCAAGTGCATACTTGTAAAATTGGCATCCCCTCTGATGAACCTTTGAAACCAAACCATGAAAACTTCAGGAACACTGAAGCATGAAACATAAGATGACTTCAAATTCAACTCCCAGAGCAGACTAGCATCCCTCAACCCAAGGAATGGATTGACAAGAGTGCAATCACCATATTTTGGTCCCTTTTCCAAAGTGAAGACTGCATCCTCAATTCCTCTTAAGCATTCTTTACTACTCAACATACGTGGCACATCGTCATGGAGTGATATCAAGGCATCCTTAGATTGGAGTTCACGCTTGACCTCATGCTTGGTCTCTTCACTACTTGACTCTTTTTTCAAAACAAAGAGAGGATTGTCATAAGTTGCTTCAGCACCCACTTCAAAGAAGGGATTGTCGAAGACTTGGAAGCCATTCCTTACGTCTCGCTGCCCCAAATCTGCACATGCAACTTCTGACTTTCTTGAAATGCTTTCAAGATCAAACTCCTCTTGAAGATAGTCAAAATCTCCAATCACTTGATTGATTTTTTTAGCTCTTTGTGCATCCTCTTGCTCCTTGAAAAGTTTGAAATCTGCAAACTGGTCTGCAACCTCTGTTAGATCCAACTGAGTTTCTTTCAACTTGTCCTTTGTTGATTTAAGCTCCAAAGTGAGCTCATCAACCATACTCTCCCTTTCTTCGAAAACAATGAAGGCCTTCTTTGCAGATTCAACGGCATGATCTCTATCTTCAATCAAGCCTATGTACTCAGACTTCAAGGTCTCCAATGAGTCTCTGATAAGTTGCAACTTGGGAAGAGCAACCTCATATTTCACTCCTCTTTGTCTCTCTTCAAGCTGAGCATCCCAAATAAGCCCTTCAATCAGACTATGTGTGCGATCAAATCTAGATAGAGCTCGCACTTCATCTTCAACGGACACCTCAGGTTGGCCTTCACACTCATAAGAATGCGAAAATGGTGAATTGCCGATAGGCTGTAACTGAAAAACAGAACTTCGTTTCACGCTTTTGCTGCCCTCATTGTTGCTCCAACATTCTTGTACTTCACCACCAACTAGTGGGGAGTGCTCAATGTCTTGGGAAACATCATACTCCACTAAGCCTTCAACTCGTTGATTGCAATCAGCTTCATGCCTTGATAAATCAGATTTATGTTTGGTAATTCCTCCAAACCTTTCATCTTCAAGAGCCATATGGCCCTCAAACTCTGTTTCCTCTTCCATGTTACTCTGATCAAACTTGAAAGCAGCCCCAAACTTAAGCATATTAACACCATTGTCTGCTGATAGAGAACCCTTATCGAGTTCCATTTCTTCATCCGGATCAAAGGGAAATTCATCCCATACCGGTTTGTCATCACTAAGTGCCTTCACACCTGGATCCCAAATGGTGAGAGGCTGATTGTTTCGATCACAAGAAGAGTGTTCTTTGTGCAACACTTGGAGTGTTGATTCTTGGAATAGGTCAACTCCCAAATCACTAAAGCTGATGTCTTCATAAGTACCTTCCTCCAATGGTTGGGTCTGAAGTTCAAACTCAAAACCACCCTTAGCACTGTCACTGAAAGGAAGTAAGGAATCTTTAGAGCTAGCTGTTAGAAATTTTTTATCATCCTTATCTTCAATGAACCTATCATCTATAGGTATGTTTCTGATCTCATCATGAACAGTCATATGCATGCCATAAAGGTTTTCGTGATCACTTGTAATAAATTCATCTTGTGAAAACTCTTGAGGAGTTTGAACAGCAACAAGAGGAAAACTATCTATCACTAAATCTTCAACAAGAGGAGGTACAAACACCTCGAAAACATTACCAACATCCTTTGTGAAGCCCTTAGTCTCAAAACCTTCATGAGATGAATCCAAATTAGGATTCAAGTCTGCTGCGATATTCTTCTCACCGAACTGATCTACATCACTTGCTATCACATGCGAGTCAAGGGGAGTATTATGGGGCTCTCCCGCACACTCCTCATCTGTCAAGGTTTCTTCATCCAACGCCCTATCATTTTTAGGCAAAATGAGCACCTCGCTTGTGCCATCTTCAACACAAGTTGACTGATTTTTCTCTTCATTCTGCTTACTTGTGGGCTGCAACCTACAAACAGGCATTTCTTCTACCTTCCTTGCACCTACAACCATGGCATGTTCTGCTTCCTCCTTAATCATTTTCTTGATGTAGTTGACCATAGCCAACTTTCCAGGGTGATAATTCCCCACACAAGTCAAAAAGGTGTCAAATGAAACACCGTTCTTAAACTCATCTGTCATGCTCTGATAATCTCTGTAGAGTATGTCAGCCTCGTGTTCACATTTCCTCTTGAACTGGCATTCTTTAGAAACCCCAATCAAATCCGACTTCTCAGACTTAGCATAAATCTTTCTGATTCCACACCTTAACTCAGGATCCTTCAATAGCGTATACAGATCATGCATTAACTCAAGTAGAGACTTCTCTGTAGTCATCTCTCTCTCTGTGTAGTGTCTGGAATCTCTGTCACTCATCTGTCAAGTGAACTTTGTTGGGCACAGGATGGCAGGATCTTGGCTCTGATACCACTGGAATATTCCGAGCCAATTTTTTCGTTTTTTCAATTAACAGGTTACAACATTTAAATCAAGTACCCGTTAAGGTTAGAAGATAAACCCAAACGTACTGAAACAACTCTAACCAGTATGGCGCCGATGATGGCGAGCATTGGTCAGAGGATCTTCTACTCTAATTGCTGGAAAGGGAACTCGACGTCAAGTATGTGCTACCCAATCCAATGCGGAGTGAGGGGCGACCATATGACGGAGTGATTACAATAACAATACTTGAAAATAGATGCGGAAAGCTAGAAATACTCAACACCCAGAATGTGCTTGCTAACCCAGAATGGGAAAGTAGATACCATAGGGCGGAGGTCAATTAGAAACAATATCAACTGCTGGAAGTAAACAGAGCATTACAACATGATGAAGCAAGATTATATTTTGCGGTCAGTACTACTGTCGGCTTATACTATGGAAGATGAAATCTTGCAAAGATACAAATCAGCATATAAATGGAGATGTACAATATTAGTGTATTCCTTTGCCGAGAAGTATAGCTTAAAATGAAAGATCATTAAATAGATCTAACCTCTTTAAACTTGGGCAATTCCAATGAGGCCACCGTAGAGTCTTTGAGATGCTCTTCAACACCCACCCAAGAATGAAGCTGCAGATTTCGACACACTGTTATGACTGTCCTGCATGTTTCATCAAATAACCAGCTGTATACAGATTTCTTGATCAGCTCATAACTCCTTCTCTAGATACTCAAATGACGTGATATTGATTGCAAAACACTATTACCAAAATGGCGCTCAAACTAACAACAAGAAACAGTCCCAAAGAGCAAGCATTAATTAATGCACAAATCCCAAGGCTGAGCAGATGGTACGGCCCAGTACAGGGGCGATTTCCTTATATAAAATCAGAAACTTCTCACAAAAATCTACAACTTTGCCTACTATGGCGCCTAGCCAAGGTGGATAGAAATAGACAATACCCACAATGAAATTTTTGTCTTTTTTTTATTTATGAGATAAACTATGAATCTGCTGTAGCAAACTTGCAAAAACCCAAAACATCTAATATGCCAAAAACTGAATCTACTTGGACAAATGCAGATTACAATGCAAAACTTACTACAAACACTCAACTACGCAAACCTCTCCACTAGGTGCTGTCTCTCAAGCACGAAGTCGAGCCCAGACTAGGAGGCATTCATTCCTCGAAGCAATTCCGCAACCATTTCGGCAACATAACATTAGCATAGACCAAAGATGAAGAAATGATGCACAAGACTCCTTTTTATAAGTTTCTTTTGACTTCACGAAACCCTAAAATCCACTTTTAGGTCAAAACCCTGATCTCCTCAAGGATGGCGTACTTTTCCTTCAAAACTTAAGATTTGATATTTTAATTAAATATCATACTTTTGATAAATACGCCCTTCAAACCTTGCTTTGACTTTGGCACTAATTAAAATAATCTTTTAATGAAGGCGCCCCCCTCAAAGACCACTTTTTAAAACAATATTAAGTCATTAAATCTAGGCCCATGGTCAACATTAAAATATAATATTTAAAACGTGACTTTTAATTAAATGACTTAGCTTATCCCTCCGAATGTGCCCTGAAGCCAATACTGAGTAAAACATCTGACCCAACTGAAGCAGGGAGTCAACCGAGCTGAACTCAACTGGAAAGCTGCTAAAAATAGAATTTACTAAAAATAGTAAATTCCAGAAAGTGCTCTGAATGCCGAGATGAACATACCACTGCGAAGCTCTCTGAAAACCCAGAAAGAATCCGCCATTGAATCCATCATCTCTGAGCAATGACCTCCTCAAAAATAGGAAACCCTAATTTTACCTTCCGACTAGCCTTCGGGTTTCCAGAAAAAGGCCAACGGTCACATGATCGATCAGGTTTGAGAAGGGGACATTACAAGTTTCCAGTGCATGTCTAGAGATTCTTTGTGGGTTTTTCGAGACCTTCGCAATGATTTAACATGCAAAACGAGATGACTTTCAATGATTAAGGCTTCAAAGGCTATTTTTAGGGTTTGCATGCAGGATTTTTCAACGCATGTCAGCATATTCTTTATGGGTTTTTCAAAAGCTACGCAATGAGGTAACATGCAAACAGAGTTGATCACTTTTTATGGACTTGCTATTTTTAGTCAGTGCTCGCATGTTGATCATTTTTCTAGGTTTTTCTAGGTTTTTTGAAATCTCTCGGGCAGTATGACATGCGAGCGCATCTAGCAGTTGGTTGGCCACTTTTCCAGGCACTTACCTTTTTTTAGCAGGTTCACTCCAATAGCTTCCCCCAGCACTTCAAAATCACGAACACAGCGACATGCAACAGAGACAGGGTCAAACGAAGGTCATTCGGGACACATGCAAATCATATTAGGGTTTCCTACTTCCATGCCTAAAAAGAGGGGGTAAATCTCGAGAAGTCTGAAAACTGACTTATCCCACCACGATCAGCATCCTTCAAGCAATCGGTTGGTAAAATTTGAAGGCAATCTGAGCACTTAATATTTATAGTAAGTCACTTATGAAGCAGGCTATAAATAGTAGGTCAGCGCGAGGCACCAGCGAACAAGTCAGTTTACCCACGAGAACCCCATGGAGCAAATTTTAGATCAAACGGAGTTACAGAAGTTTGAAAATCAGGAACTTACTATTTTTAGCAGGTCCATGCAAAGGAATTAGGGTTTCCTAAAAAGTAGGGCGAAACACGAGTCATGCAGAAGCAACATCCAATCATGAACAACACCTTTCAAGCAATCTACTCACAAAATTTGAGCTCATTCTGAACACTTACTATTTTTAGCAAGTTACTAAAAATAGCAAGTGCATGCAAGCACCAGGCGCCAACAGCTCAGTCACGTCACGAGGATCAAGGCAAAATGAAAATCAAGCCTTCTGGAGCTCAAAATCAACTCAAAATGCAAAGAGTGCGGAACTTTCTAAAAATAGAAAGCCAGGGCAAATTGAAGACATCATGAACAATCCACCCTAAATCAAACAAAAGGCTTGAAAATCTTCTAAGTGCTTGAAATTGAAACCTCAGACCCTCAAATGTGCCTTAAGTTGAGTGGAGAGCTTAGAAATTTGACCAAGTCCTCAAAAATGGAAGTGTGACCCCCCAAGTGCGCCCAAGCTAGAAGTGATGGGGATGAAATTTGCTAAGTGTTTGAAAATGAAAGCTCAAACCCCTATATGCGCCCAAAGTTGAAGAGCCATGAGAAAAAATTTCAAGTCTGAGAAAACTCAAAGTATGGGGGGTAGAATGCACCTTAGCAACCTTGATGAGTTTGAAAACTTTCTAAGGCACCAAAAATTGAAGTAGGAGTCAAATGCGCCTTATTAGCTTGGAGAGAAGCTTTGAAATTTTCTAAGGCATTCAAAACTAGAAGCTTGACCCCTAGAATGCGCCCTGACTTTGAGAAGGGATGGGAAAATTTTCTAAGCATGGAAAAATGAAAGTTGCCACCCCCATATGCGCCCAACTTGCATGAAATGAAGAAATTTTTCTAAGTATGGGAGATTGGAAGTCAAGAGGGTCAAATGTACCTTAGCTAAGAATAAGAGGTTGGAAAATTTCTAAGTGTAGCAAAATTGAAAGTACTCCTACCTAAATGCGCCCAAATTGGAGGAGGCAAGTGAAAGTTTGCTAAGGCATGAAAATTGGAAGCTCCTACCCCCAAATGCACCTTAGCTTGGAGATAACTTAAAATTTGTCTAAGGCAATGAAACTTGAAGTACTCCTACCTAAATGCACCCAAACTTGGAGAGGGTGAGTTGAAAAATTCTTCTTAAGTCTGGAAAACTGAAAGTTCCTACCGCTAAATGCGCCCTTGAGAAAGAATGAAAGGTGAGTTGATGGAGATTCGATCAAGTGTTGAAAATTGGAACCTCAAGGTGGTAAATGCGCCTAGACTGAAGAGGATGACCAACAAATTTTCTAAGGCAATAAAATTGGAAGTCAAGAGGGTCAAATACGCCTGGCTTGAAGAGGGCAATATCAAAGTTGGAAAATATTCTAAATCGTTAGAAATGAAAGTAGGAGATGCTAAAAGTGCCTAGCTAGAAGTGGACCCCTCTGGAATGCCCAAGTTGTTGAGTGAGTGATGAAAAATTTTTAAGGCATTGAAAATAAAATACTACCTAGCAAATGCGCCAAGGCTGGAGAAGCAAAGGTGAACATTAATAAAAAAATCATTTCCAAGGGTAAAAAATTAATATGTACCCCCTTCGTGTCTACACCTGAATTTATGAAGTTGGGAAATATTTTTCTAAGGGGAAAATGTTTTGAAGGGAAAATAATCTTGCCTTGTGATTTTAAATGCTGGAGATTGCAACTGATGAAATTTTCTAGAGGAGATACAAATTTTTTCTAAGGCTCTGGAAGGCGAAATGAATGAAATTTCTCAAATAAAATAAAAATTTTCCTAAGGCGTTTAAAACTGAGTTCAAAGCACTGAAGTTCGCCCTTGTCAAGAATGGAGATATTTTAAGTGTTGGAGACAATTTTAATAATTTTCCCAGAAGTTTTTGAGTCGACTGAATGTTACATGCAGTTAACTGGGAAATTTCGAATTTTTCAAAGAGGAAGGAATCTCTAGCAATAGCAAATTTCTATGACAACTCTATGACGACTGGGTATCTTTGCGACAACTCGCCAGTCCTCTCTCTTGAATTGGAAAATTGCTAAGTAGTGGAGTGAATTAAATGCAACTACTAAACTGAGCGCTCTCTCTCAATTATATAAACTTTGAAGTTGTCCATTTTTCTTCACCATTTGCAGAGTTGAAATTGTGAAGAGTGTTGAAGCTGAAGTGAGTGAGTAAGAAGGAAGAGATTTCTGAAGTGAGTGAGTTGAGTAAATTTTTCTAAGTGTTGAAAGTGATATTGTTGGAATTTCGAGTCTTGAAGATTGAAGTTTGAATTTCGAAGTCAGAATTCCCGAGGTTTGGAGTTAGAAGTTTAGTGCTAAAGACGTTTTATTTTGAGGCTAACTCCATATTTTCCAGCCATCTCATAGTGATTTTATTTTAAATCTGAATTGTAATGTTCGTATTTTATTTTGCAAATCGCTGAAGTAAGAAGGGGAGATGCTGCCGGAAAGAACAAGGTTGTTGGTAGAGCCGGAAATACAAATGCGAACAAGGAAAATGCCTCCAGGCAGGCGATCATCAAGCAGCTGAAGAATTTTTTTCTTCCCGAGTCAAGGTTTGTCTTGAAGTTGGCAAGGTTGACTGACACCAACCTTGGGTCATTCAACCTCAAAGCACTCAAGAGGAGAATATACGGGCAGGGTGGCCATCATCTGTCAGTGACATCGCACAATATCGTGAAGAGCGGACTCTATGCAGTTGTTGGTTTCCCACCAACAGTCCGATGTCCTAAGTTGATTATGGAGTGTGTGAATTATTATAGGCCTGATCACAGAACAATTGTCTCCTCGGACGGCCAGTTGTTTGCCAACTTCATGCCTGGTGCTATTGGAGAGGCGTTTGGGATTCCAGTCTTTGAGAAGATGTTGTATAATACAAAGGAAAGAGTTGACAAAATGTACGCCTCGTCTTTTGAAAGGTGTGCAAAGAGAATTAATACATCATGGATGAGGAAGCTAAAACCTCCTGGCACCAAGTTGCCTAAGCAAATTATCTCAAAGGAGCTAATGCAGGAGTACTGTGATTTAATTATGATGCTCAGTCGGGTGAATGGCAACCCAAAAGTATATGCATTTGAACCTTGGATGTTCTTCTATATTAGTGTAGTGTTGGAGGGAAAGGAGTACGTCCACTGGGCAAGAATGATCAGTAACAACATAGATGAGCAGTTCAGAAATTTGAGGAGAACAAGGACATTTTATATGAGTTTGTATGTCATCTATATGCTGGCTCAGATGACAAAATACAAAGGATTGACATACCAGGAGCCAATTGGAAGCGGTCCTAATCAATTTAAAATCCATGAAGCTTGCAAGCAGCTGCATTTGACAAATACCTCCAGCTTCAAGAGAGTGAACGACGCTTTTACTATGCACATCACAAGGACTCTTCAACAAAGAACACAACAAAGGCTATCCAAGGACGCCCAAAAGTTGATTGAGGTGTACGATTATTGGTTTATCCACTTCTCGAAGTTCACTTATATCAGGCTGCAGGGGTTTACTTCTTATGCTTATAGATTGCCAAGGTACCCCACGGACAGAATGATGATGCTAGAAGTGTCTAGGCAACTCATTGCCTACAACAAAATCATTAAAAAAAAGAAGAAAGGAGGGTTAAACTTCCCTATTGTTATGGGGAATTCAATTGAAGAGTGTCCATCTTTCCAGGCAGCTAAAGAAGCAAAGGATGAACTACAATTCTTTCACCTCACTCTCCACAACAGTAGACAAGACTTTGATCCTCACAGAAAGATCGGAGTAGTACAAGGTGAAGAATATCGACACAAGGCTCATGTTGAAGATTTTTGGGCAAATGCAGAAGACGAAGCTGAAATCAGAAGAAGGATGTTCTCTAGGCTACCCTGAAATTGATCAGAGAATGTGAAGTTATTCAAGTTTCGGACCAAGTGGATGAGGATGCCAGCATTATTCACCCAGATTATGAGTCAGTAAAAGACACACCGGTCCCACCACCCGATTGGTCGGAGCCAGAGATCACGAACTTGGACACATTGTCTATACTAGTCTTAACATTCACAAGAAGCTGGGTTGAAAGACATGTTCACAGGCTGAAGAGAAAATCAAACCCTCTCACATACAACCTCATGGGAGATCAGAGGCCACCTACATCAAGGAAGAGAAAACAAGTCGTGCAAACTACAGAGCCATGGAAGAACACCCCAGTTCAACCAGAGCCTCAGAGAACAGAAGAAGCATCACCTACACAGCTGCTGACTCACTCTTCAAACGTCCAAGAAGTTTCATTATTTGCGAGTCAGAGGCAAGAAATGGAGGTCACTCAGCCATTGCCTGGGGGGCCGGATAGTTAGAGTGCTAATGCTCCCAGGAGTGAGGGCCAGTCGGAGGATGAGGAAGAAGAAACATGAACTGACACTCAATTGGAGCATGTGATCGAGGCAGCCTTTGAAGATGAGAATTCTACGGAGCCTAAAGCCCAAGGTTTGGAGGAGGATGTATTACAGTTGGAGGAAGATATACAACACATGGAGACGGAAGAGCCCCAACAAAATGTTGTTATTAGAGAAGAAGTTCATGAAGTAGAAGTAACGGAGGAGCAGCCACTTGTTGTCTGCAACACTCAGTGGGCTGTTCCAAATTGGCTCACGAATGTGATAAGAAGAGATCAAGAGGATGACATCGACCCAGCAATAGAGATGGAGGAGCTCCTTAACATAATAAGTGGGTCACTGAAGAAGAAAAGAGACAGAAAATACTCCAGGATTGAAACAGATGAGTCTGGTTCAAGCACTCTTCATGTTGCAGTTCCAAGGGAAGAATGTGATCAAGATGAAGCAATGCTTGAGAATTACACGATCGCTACAGTTGAACTAGGACATCCTACAGGAGCACAAGTGATTGAGGAAGCTGAAAAATCCTTCCAAGCGTTGAAGGATAGACTGCTTCGAAAAGGAGAAAAATATAAGAAGTTGAAGGAGCATAAGGTGTTAATTGGCTATGTACAGCATCTAACACGTCCATGTGCCCAAGAGAATCCAGCAGTAGATCTTCCAACCGAGTTTCCACGAGAGTCAGTTAGCGGGATCGAAGAAATGAAGAAGGCAATTCAGGAGGGAGACAAGTGGGTCGACGGAGTCCGGGTTGAAGCTGAGAAATTCATTGAGGGCCTTGTCTCTTCCTTTCAGCATGCCTCTAGCATCCTCTCTTGTCTAGAAAACATTGAACAGGCATGGAGTGATACTCATATTTTTCAAGACAAGGCTATTCCACGCCTAGCTGCTCTGATGCATATGCCAATGCAGACTTTGATTGAGGGAGGGGTAATTCAGGTTGGAGATAGGTATGATTTTCCCAGCTGGTATTCCGCAACATTCACCGGTCGAGGTTTCTTTGACTTGGCAAGGGTTGAGTCAGTCAAGGTCGGGAAGGCCATGGGGAACATTTGAGAAGGTATCTTCAACACGCTCAAGGCATTGTTCACAAAACGGTTAGCTCCTAAGGAAGTGACAGTGGATGGCTTGAAGGGCAAACTGCACCCATTCTTCTCCAAAGTAAGAACGTTTGCTCAAGATGACTTTGAGAATGTGTCCAATTTCTCCACCATTATTCAGAGCACTCAGGAATCCATCAAGGCCTGGAGAAAATCTTGTATCCGGCAGGAGCAAATAATCGCCATCCTCGAGTTTCAGCTTAATCTCACTCCAACCATTTCAGAGCAGGAAGTTGATGCAGTGCTGGCCCGGTTTGTTGCTTTCGCGGTCAGAGAGAAGAACAATGGGAACACGATCTTGGATGAGAATTTTCTAAAAGGGTAGTGGGCATTAATTGCCCATAGTGCTCAAAGGAGGAATCTGTCATTTTGTGCTCATTAATTGCACCACTCCTACACCTTATGGCGGTTACTAGGGAAAAATCTAGTCTAGGGCTGATGTGGCTCAATCTAAGCCGTCCATTGTAATTCAATCTAGACCGTCCATTGAGATTGGCCAGCTATATAAGGGGTACTCCCCCTCATTTGCACATTCATTAGAGATTAGACATTAGAGATCAAAGACTATAGCAGAGAGGCTAGTTGAGATAGCTTAGCATAGTTTGGAGAAGGAAAGTTTTTCCTTTGAAAACTTTGTAAGAAATTGTTGTGAACACTCTCTCAATAAAAAGAGTTTCCATTGATGATGATTTCGTCTTTTGTTGTGAGTAGCTAGCGAGATTTCTTCGTCCTTCTACTTCAAGTAGGATTTTTTTTTTTAAAGTAAAGTAAATAGATTTTGTTTCATGCAAGCAAATGATAGTAATGGAATGTGGTGTTTAATCTAAGTAGCTTCGTCTAAATCCATACTACTAGCAAGCTTATTGATGATAGGTTTGCCCTGCATGGTCAACAAGAACACTTCGTGCTTAACTTCAGTTATGATTGGCATGTTAGTATGCATCTTTGTGATGGTATTTACATGTTGAATTGTAATCTAAATATCCTCAACTACCCCTTTGAAGATTGCACCAACTTTGTGGAGACTGTCCAATGCAAGGCAAAGCAAAGTTTGGTTGAAGTTTGCTTAAGTTGAGCTCCATATCCCGCACTTAGGATAGAATTTAGACTTTCTAAACCCTGCACTCATTTAAATTCAGTACAATTTCTGGTTAGTATTAGGAACCTTGCACATACTTGATAAATCATTCAAACCATAAAAATCCCCTTTCCCTTTAATCCACTGTTTGTTGTTGACTGTCGAACAATTGCGTAAGTCCCCTCGTGATACCAGCAAAATCACAACGTACCAACTAAGGCTATCCATTGCATAGAAGGAACCTTGGAGTGGAAAGCATGAACTCTCTCGGAATCTTAGCATGCTGAATACTTTGATCAAGAGAGAATAGAGTAGATGTCGGTCACTTTATTCTGTTGTTTGGTGTGGTCACAAAAAACACATCAACAAGTCCCCTTAACATAAAGTGCGCTAGCTTGGAGATGAACAATGATATGGATAAAAGTATGAATTCTAATGATGAGGCATTATTTGATCACATCTTTGCCCAATCATCCGCGGTTGAAGATTGTAATGCATCCACAAGCAAGTTGGCTGATTCTATTGTTGACAAACATTCTACACATGAAGACAAATCAAGAAAGATAGTTCATGGCAGCCAAGGTCACTTCGATGATTGGGAACGAAAGCCTCTTGTAGTGGAAGATTTGGAAGGTCAATTTAGGGTGAAGGAAGAAAAGATTGTGAAAGTGTTATCAAGGATGGATGATACTCATAAACATATTGAAGACCTCATTTGGTCAACACAAATTGAGGAGAGGTGAAAAGGGATGGTAACAAGTATGTCTCATACACATTTGCAGTCCATCAAAGAAGCGTTGGAATTCATAAAAGATGATTACTTGCAATTACTAAGAGATAGAGACATGGCTATCAAATTGGTGGAGGACAAAAATAGGGAGATTGTTGATCTTTGCCTTCAATTGAGTGAGGCACATTACTCAATGCACAAAGCAGGAAATCAGTTGTGTGTTGCAACCACTTTGCAAGAGCAAGAAGTCAATGCAAGAGACATGGAACGTGAACAGTTTGATGAAGAAGGTTTGATATTTCCAAGTTCATATCAAGAACAAGGAAAGAAAGTAGATATGCTGGCTACAAGTGAGGTTTGCAAAAATCTATGTGAAGAATTCGATAGACAGGCAAATTCGGGTCATGAAGGCATCTACAAAGGAATGCAAGAGTTTTATGGTGGGTGACATAGAGATTTCAATTGATGAATCATATGAAGGTATGGGTTTTATTGGTGCTCCTCTGGTTGACCACAATGTTGTCCCATCATTCATGGTGGAAGATGTGAAGGAAGAGTTTGTAGCAACCCATGGAGAGATTATTGATGAACACGATTCTGATTTCCTAAGTTTGGCCGGCAATTCCTTGTCATCACATGAACCTTGCAATGAGGTCATCCATGAGAAGCTTGATGAGTATTCAGATTGCTCAGAGTCTGATTTTGTATCAGCAATTGATGAAGAAGATGAGGTTGATTTGGATACATCTTCAAGTGTGATCATTGACTCTCAAATTGGCACCACTCCTACACATGTTGAAAAATCAAAAGTGGGCATACAAGGCTGGGAACAAAAGCCTTTGGTGTGGGAAGACTTGCACGATCATTGGTGATGACAGATGACAAGATAGCTCAAGCATTGTCAAGGATTGATTCTACTCATAGTCATCTAGAAGACCTCATTTGGGCAGCACAAAAGGAGGAAAGACTAAAAGAAAATGCATCTTCTATAGCAACCTCTACCAGGATGTAAAATGACAATGCAAGTTGCATAGAATGTGAACAAATTGATGGAAGAATTGAGGAGCTTCATGAGGAAACATCTTGCAGCTTGATGGCATCATTTGATGATGAGTTAGGTGGGACACTACCACTTCTCACTTGGAAAGACCAGGAGGAAGATAAATATTTGGTGGTGTTTAGTGACTCCAAATAAAGCATGGAGGAATCCCAAATGCTGATTTGGGACAGCAGCAGTTTACTTTCCCATCCTCATGAGTTTGTTGTTTATGGTCATGAAAAAGTTAATAATATATATTCAACCATTGTTGACAACCCTCTTTTTGAGTTGAATGCTGACTTGACTTTAGATAATCCACCCTTTGAGTTGGATGATGAGGAGGCTCTTGATCCTAATGACACAAATTATATGCGGGTTTCAGGTGTGGGATGTAATTGTAAAGTTGAGCATACACTTAGTGGACCAGCCACTAATATCATGTCTTCATATGCACATAATGATTTCCATAAGGCAGATTTGGTTGAGCCTTTGATTTTTCATGATGAGTTTGAGGAGTTATCTTTTCTAGAGGCTCGCATGGTAGAGTTCACATCCTTTAGACCAGCTTATGAAGGAGTATGCATGAATGGTGGCATTGTTGGTTCAGATATGTTTGAGTATGCTAACACTCTTGGAGAGGTTATTGATTCACTACTTCCTTATAATGCATATGGAGCTATTCTATTACCAAGGTATGGGGCATGCATGATCATTGTTCCTCCTGCTGAATGGATCATTGTTCCTCCTGCTGAACGGCATTTTCTTTCAGCAGTTGATTGGAGAAGTCGGAGGGATTTGCATCATCCTTTCCATGATGGAGGTAGACATAGTGATGAGCTTCTATCATCTTCTGACATTAGAGGTATCTATGACTTCTTTTGGAGTGAGGTTCTTAGTTGGATATATGATGTTTGGGTTTATAACAACAGCACATGGCAGATCGGCATAATTGATTATGCAATTAGGATAATTTGTGATCCTGGCCTTGACATGATTGGTGCATTGTTTCTTTTGGATCTTGATGCATTGCTTCACAACTTTGGGCATAATGTTGTTATTATTAGAATAGCACAGCAGATTGGCAAAGCAATGTTTTTGAGGTTGGTTTGGGATCCAGGTATTATCATGGTTGTTGTGATTGCTTGAGGGCAAGCAATCTCCGAGAAGGGAGGACTGTGATGTCCCCGTTTTTAAGCCAGATTACCTTTGAGAAATAATTAATTAAATATTTAAATAAGTCTTTACTTACATATTTAAGACTAATTAATTATTTAATTAATTAATTTTATTAATAAATATAATATTTTGAATTAAGGCTTTTATAATAATTCAGTTGTGGAAAGGAAACTGAAAGTTGGCTGATAAAATGTGTTTGGGAGAATTGTATTGCATCACGGAAGGTTGTATAATGTTTGGATTTTGAATTGAAGAACCTGAGAATGGAAAATCTTAGACTTCAGGGGCCATTCTCGAACGAAAACCTAGGTTGGTCATTTTTGGTTTATATCCACAGTTGATTATCAAGCTTTGTGTGGATTCCTATCTGCATTGGAGAAAAGCACGGACGTGGGAAGTTAGTTAATATTCTGATCAATTGAGGAAGAATCAGAATCATATGTATTCCCCCATTTGGGAAATTACCTTTGTTCTTAATCAAATATTATAACCAACTAAAGTTATTTACTAGAGGAAACGGGCATAGCGTTGGCGAATACATCATTGCATTTCTATACTTCAATATCGGTTGTGCATTCCAGTGTTGTTATTCATTGTTGAATACCGTCGTGGACTCTATTCTGGCGAAACTCTTGATACATTTGTTGAATGTTGACCGAACAACACTTGAACACAGGAATGTTATAGTACCATGGCTTACCCAATGGGATGGAGATGTTTCAGAAATGATGATAAGTTGAATCGATGATAGGAGATATGTCAATATAATGTTGCATATGCAGAACTTGTGGATGATACAAAGATAGCACTAAATATTCATCGGGCTAGCATGGAATGGTATCAACGGATTTGGTGAGGAGAGATTAATTGTGAGGTAGTCGATATTATTAATCTTTGAAGACGGTAAACTTCATCGACATCTCACTAGACATAAATTCTCATCGTGTCCTTATTTATGTTCATGTCGCATTATTGCTAGCATCTGGAGACATCGGATGAACCGTCTCATGTGTGGGAAGCATATTGAAGCGCTGGAGTGCAACGAGACATCTTGGTCACGACCTAGACTCACAAAGGTGTCGTTAATGACGTTGTATTTAAGCAGCGTGGAAGGAAACGTAAGGCCCAATATCGGGTATAGTCGCAACAAGTGCTAACGTTTCTGTAGGAGGCCTAATCAAATGTCATAACGAGCATTCCATAAATATTAATGGTTGCTATTGCCAATGCGATTATATACTAGACAGTCATTTCCATTACTCTTCAGGAATCACGAGTTATTACAGGAGACAATAAAGTCACAGAACTGTCTACCAATAGTAGCAACTACAGGATGACGAGCACAGAGATTGATATTGCACGGTTGAAGATATAATGGAAGATTGATACATGTGTTGGTGAAATCGGTCCTGGTATATTTCTGCCACTCTAGAACAAGGGTCCGACTTGGAGTTGGAACCCGCGTGGAGACAGGGGAGTCAATGATTGGGCTATCTCATCATGTCTGCATCCCTATTCTCATACATGTTGGGCGATACTCATGAATAAACGGGTATGCATTCATCCAATATTATGATTAATGTTTCCTGCTTGTTTGGTTCTAATGAATAATATATGATTGACTATTCATTTTTACATCTATTCATGGAACTGTTAAATGAGTCAAATGTTTGGGAAGGTTGAATATAATTGATCAGATTGTAAGACTCTGTTCTGAATGTAAAGAATTGTCATATTTACTGAAATGGCCATATATTGAATAAACGGAAGAGTGATTGGATAATGATCTATCCATATTCAATTTGAATGTTCTACATTTCTGTATAGAAATTTGGAGACTTGTGTTCCTGTATTCAGTAAATTTGTGAAATCGCATTTCTTTTTAGAAGGTTGGGAATTATACTCAGTTGACAACATGTATGGCATTGTCAATTAATCGAGATTAAACCCAAAAGACCACCTATCCAGAGTTGGGGTCATTACAAGCATGAACAAATACAACTTCCTATTGGTTAAAGCAAACCACAAGCAAGGTTGATTGAAAAACACCGACAAATACTATTTATTAGCTAAATCGAAGACCAATGTGTTAGCATCAACACAAGAAATGATAGTAGAACAAAAGAACATCACATGATTCCATCAAGTTGTCAAAGGAATACGCAAAGTTATCACTTTGATGAGCAACGAATATCAATGCAAAGTTTGACAAAATTGTTTCAATTCAATTCAACTCCACGAAATTACAAATAGGTGAATAATCTCTACACATGTTTCTATAGCATAGGCTTTACATTGACTTATATAATAAGTCTAGCATCAATTCTCCTTACATTTTATGTATAAATGACAAATTTGTAGTTTTCCAACTAAAGCTTCTTGAAGCTTCAAAAATAGATAAAAAATTGCTTTGAAAACAATTCTATCCTTATCCTCTAAAAATAATATAAAATAGTACTTTCTTTTCATTTTTGCTTCTCATCTCGAGTGTCCATCTAAATCAAGGGCTTTGATCTTCTAATCTTACTTCTAATTTCCTCTAGCTGATCCTCAATCTTGGCTTCGGCGTCACTTTTAACGAAGGGCATAGATTTGATGATTTTCTCCTTTATTTAATTTTAGTTTCCTTCCAATCTTCACTTGAGTGTATATACTAACTTGGGTGCCACTTTTCCTTTGTTTCAATCTTCATTTTGGCAAGAAAAAACATGCTATTTTGGTGCCCCATGACGCTTAGGCACCGAACTGCTTTTTTAACTTGATCTTAGCATTATAAAATAGTCTAATAAGATTCTCATTAAGGATTTGATTATGTGGATGCCAATTTTAAGTTACTTTGATTTTGGCACTCATCAAGGATTTCCCCTAATGGATGCCAAATCAAGAATTTTGTGCCTCAAACACCAAAAACAAAAATTGGTGCTCATTAAGGATTTCCCCTAATGGATGCCAAATCAAGAATTCCGTGCCTCAAATACCAAAAACAAAAATTGGTGCTCATCAAGGATTTTCCCTAGTGGACACCAAATTGAGGATTTGGACCACTTAACGCCAAATTTGCATGCATCGAAGATTTTCCCTAACAAAAGCCAAATCAAGAATTTCATGCCTAGCATGCCAGAAACAAAGTTGGTGCTCATCAAGGATTTTCCCCAATCAATGCCAAAATTGAGAAACTAATGAATTGGATGCCAAAAATGAAACAGTCATGAGCGCTTGGAGTGCTTTTTGATGAGTTTTCAAATAATTTTGTGGAAAAAAAAATTCTTTCATTAAAATTACTCCATTTTTCCACTCTTGAATATTGTGCCATAAAACTTTTGACTTCAATGTGTTTCCCATCACTTTACTACCTCCTAAAACCACTTTTTTCCAATGAAGCTTGAATTTGTACTATTGACCTTTTGCCATTGCCATCTACCAATTTTTGCCTAAAAAGTTGAAAAAGCAAAAAAAAAAATTCTAAAAATAGAAAGTTGTGATTTTCGTACTTATCTCCTCAATCCAAGACAACTAAAAAAAGGCAAGAAGCAACTTTTTTCTAGAAATTGAAAGTGTGATCTTTGGACTTCATTGAAACTACCTGTCTTGAATTTTGAACCCTCCTAAATTACAACTTTATGCTTGGAAGACAACCCTTCCTACTTAAGCCAAGAATCTGCCATCATAGTCGTTCTTTGCACATCACCCTTCCTTTCCTCTATTGGTGTTGAAGTCTCCTTTAGTATTCATGGTTTTTATTTCATGATAAACAACCTACATTCATGTTAGTACCAAAACAAACCAACACTTAAGGACTTAACCATTTTGACTGGAAAGATAACATAGTTGGCATTGATGTGACAAGAATGCCTTGACATTTGGCTAAAAGCATGATTGAAAACAAGGTTTTCTAGGGTTACCAAAATTAGTTCCAACAATCTTAATGGGTGCTTGTGAGACCTGTCATGTTGATCATGATACCAAGCAATGTCCACTACTACAAAAGACAGATCAAATTAAAGTCTCAATATGGTCAAATAATGTGATAGAACCATCCACGACACAATGGACTAGCAAACCCTTGAGAAAATGTAAGAACACCAACTTGAATTGCACCAAGCAACTATGATCCAATCAAACATGCAAGCATGTACACTACCAAGATTTAATTTTCATGTGCGACAATTTAATTTGAACACACTTTTAGAGGTACTAGACAACAAGGATGTAATGGACGCAACTAAAACTACCAAAAAACTATGGAGGACATGGGTCAGGATATGAAGGCAAATCCTATGGATGCAAAAATGGAGGCCAAAATGCTAAAAGGTCTTAGAGGGAATTTTTCAACTTTCAAGTGTAGAGAACCCAATCATATGCATAAAGAAATTATCCAAAATTCCCTCAATGTGGCCATTGTGGAGCAAACCATAGTTGAACATTCAAACTTGGTAATAACTCAACTAACTCGAGAAAAAACTTGGAACTAACTTGGGAATTTTATGAAACACTAAAAATACAAAAAAAAATTAAAACATTATTCAAAAGAATGCATACTACTAGATTTATGGAACTTACCACTGATTTCCTTCATATAGATCAAAATTAGAGTTCAATATACATAATAGACAGAAAAACAAGTTCAATGCATATGAACTTCAAGTTAAAACACCATTACAAAAACTTTAGGGTTAATATGATGTATTGGAAGAATTTCTAATAAAATAATAAAAAGCATTAACACAATAAAACCTCATGAGAATCTAATATTAACATCTAAACATAATGTCATGTCCCCAAATTGAAGGTATATTAAATTAATTATTTATTAAGTTATTCCAATAAAATATAATATCAAAAGGGATGACTTATTATTTAATTAATTTAATGTAAAGTGACTTAAGTGACTTAAAAATAAAATAATAAAAGTCACTTGAAGAATAAAATAATATTCTTCTAGAAGCTTCTTGAAAAGGCATTGAAAAATCTATTTAAGAAGTTGTTGGCTAAGCATTTGAACACACTTGATTTTGGTTATCATTTCTCATTACCTGCATGGTAAGAAGCTAAAGCTTGAATGCTTAGCTCACTCGAGGGTTTGAAGACTTTAGAGTACCAGGTTCGGTTGTGAAAGATCAACCCTGGCTGAAGTTGAGGAATCCATCCAGGGTTTCTACATTGTGCTTAATTGGAGATTTTATCAGGTGCAATAGTTGATGTATTACTGCCCTAGTTGGAGATTATCGATTGTAATCAGCTTATCTAAGCAGCTAAATATTTGTTAATGCAATAGTTGTTTTATTATTGCATTATTTTGGGATATTTATCTATCTGCAGAATTAAAGTTTAGTATTCAGACATTTAAAGTATTTTCAATTGTTATTCCTAAATAATATTTCCAAATAATAAAATGATATATCAAAAAGTCACTTAAATAATAAAATAATATTATATTCTAGAAGCTTCTTGGAGATTAGTTAGAAAAAGCATATAAGAAGCTCATTGCTAGTCATTCAAAGACACTTGGATTTTATTACTTTTTACATACCTGCGTGGTAGAAAAAGAGTTTGAATGCTTTCATTACCTGAGCGTTTGAAGACTCTAAGGTACCAATTTCAGTTGTGAAATATCAACCCTAGTTGGATAGTGGAGGGAGATACTTCAGTCTTTCTCATTGAGATAATTGCAGCCATTGGAGAACATTTTTGGAGAAGTTTGGTGAGTTATTTGAGGTCTGTAATTTTGTTTCAGTCTGCAGACCAGCCATGGGAGGAATTGCACTTTCATTCATTACTCTTCACTAAGGGGACAGAATTTTGTGGGTATTGGAGGGATCACTTTCTCTTGTGAAGACAATCATTTATACAATAATTTTGGAGGCCAATACTGCTGCATTTATTTATACGAAAAGTTGTCAGGCAAGGGCAGGGGCAGCTTTGCTAGAGAGGGGTGATTTCATCAAGGAAGCCACAATAAATTCAAGGAAAAATCAGAGGTTGTTGTTTTCTCATCTACTGTTCATTTCCAGCCTCAAAATCAGGTTCCTTTTGATGTTTATACATATATTTGCATTGTAAGTCTGCATACTAAGTCCGAAAATTGTTGGCAGCCATTAGAGCTTTTGTATGAGCAAGTTTGTAATAAGAAATCAGCCATTAGCATACATGTTGCAAACAGATTTTGTAATAGGTCTGATTGCATATCAGTTTCAGCTTGTAATCATTTACATATCATTGCAATATCATTTGGAGGCATAAGGAGTTTGGATGCAAATTGTATGACAAAATGTCTTATTGTTGTAGGTGCACATTTTCATAAGTTGTTGTCATTTATATGCATAAGAAAATACAAAAACATATTGCATTTCATTTCAATCCATTTGCTAGTTATTTAGTATCTTTTAGAAGGCACTTAAATATCATTTGCATCACTCAAAAGCAATCCAAATCAAACTCAAAACTCAAAACAGCAAGTTCAGACTTCACATGCCAACTGTTTGACAAAATGTCCAAGACCTAAAAATTGGAAAAACAAGTCAGATTTTGCCAAGGACATTATAGTGGTATCAAAGCTTGGATCCTGCCAGCTTGCTGGGGTAGAGTTGAGTTGGTTTCAGCTATTAAATTGCAGATCAGGAGATTTTAGTTGGACACTATGTTTTTAAAAGAGGATATTGAACAGTTGAATGCCATGATGGAAGAATTAAGACAGAGTCGAAAAAGGATGGATGAATTGGTTTCACAACCTGGATTCACACAGTATTTGGCATCCATTTTTAAGGGGGCTACATCACATGACAAAAAGAAGGAGAAACTTGATGTATCTATAGGCGAAACATCTAAGAGTCTCTATGATGAATTTTCCACAGTTAGTGACCAACATACAGCTGATCCTAAGGAGGGCAGAATGGAGAAAGATGTTGAGCACATGACACTTCATGATAACTTCAAGATTGAAGAAGAGCACGTGATAGTTGAAGACGAATCAGCTACACTAGAGCAACTACATGAAGACATAAAGGTGGACGGGAAAGTTGATCATCTACTTAGTGGAGAAGCCACTAGCATGTTGGCTACACATGACGAGGAAGATACTATACAATGGCATGATGTCATTACTCATTTGTTTGAGGACAGCAGCATTATGTCCCATCATTCTCATGAGATAGGAGCTTTTGATCATGAGAAGGTCCATGATATGATATCACCCACTGATGGAAGCCCTACACCAATTGATAGAAATGAAAACATCAAGCATAAGAGGACCGATTTTGTATGTTTTGGCATAGAAGAGGTTAAGAGGTCCGAAAAGATGAATGAAGAATGGATGCAAAAAGCCAAAGAGGCTAAATTAGTGGCTGCCAAAGCAAGACAGCATCTTCAAGAAGTCAAAGAAAAGGTCAATCTCATCAACATTGCAAGGCAAAAAAGGATAGATAACATTAGAAGACTCTTTATTCAAAAAGGGGATGAATTTGAAAATGCACATTATTCTAATGAAGGTGATGGGGTTGATAAGATTTGTCAATTGAAGAACTGTTGTATTCCAGCTATACCATGTGTTCTACCTCATACTTCATTGAGCGTTGACAGTACTACTTTGAAGGCAGCAGCAGTTGAGGTGGATAGGTGAAGTTGGGATTGTCACCTTGGTGTTAGAGGACGGATTGATGATGAATCCAAGTTTGACAGGTCTCTCACTTTGAGTTCTCCAGTTGGATGTTTCTAGCAGCAGGAGTTCGAGACTTGGACTCTAGGGGGTATTACAGTGGCACAGCGGAAATCCATTGGTGTTGAGATGGAGGGACTTCCAGTTTATTCATGTGATCCAGGTGGAGATTGTTTTTGGAGAGTTTGGATGCATGAAGATTATTATTGCAGTTCTTGGAGTCGCAATGGTGGGGCAGATATACATGTTTGGAATCTAGGAGTTTTCTTGTTGGATAGTTGGCTTCATCAATTGATAGGGCTTCACAATGTCAAAGGCTTTGGAATCTAGGAGTTTTCTTGTTGGATAGTTGGCTTCATCCATTGATAGGGCTTCACAATGTCAAAGGCTTCAGGATCATTTGAGATCCAGGTGGTTGGCAGACGGACACTGATAAGTTGACATTCAGGGATCGGATGATGTGGTAGTTGAGTTGGATTGGCAGTTGCGGATTGCTTGAGGGCAAGCAATCTTTGGGAAGGGAGGATTGTCATGTCCCCGAATTGGAGGTATATTAAATTAATTATTTATTAAGTTATTCCAATAAAATATAATATCAAAAGAGATGAGTTATTATTTAATTAATTTAATATAAAGTGACTTAAGTGACTTAAAAATAAAATAATAAAATAATAAGTCACTTGAAGAACAAAATAATATTCTTCTAGAAGCTTCTTGAAAAGGCATTGAGAAATCTATTTACAGCCCCCCACCCCCCCTATATAGTTACCCAAGGGCCCCGCCTATCTCCCACCCCCCCGAAACCCACATAGAATTGTAGGGGCCTCCCATCCAAGGCGAATATGGTCGGTACCAACCCCACCGCCCCCCATTATAGTTACCCATTCGTCCTTGGTTATTGGCTAAGCATTTGAACACACTTGATTTTGATTATCATTTCTCATTACCTACATAGTAAGAAGTTGAAGCTTGAATGCTTAACTCGCTCGATGATTTGACGAATTATCTGATAAGCTAAATATTTGTTAATGCAATAGTTGTTTTATTATTGCATTATTTTGGGATATTTATCTATTTGCAGAATTAAAGTTTAGTATTCAAACATTTAAAGTATTTTCAGTTGCTATTCCTAAATAATATTTCTTAATAATAAAATGATATATCAAAAAGTCACTTAAATAATAAAATAATATTATATTCTAGAAGCTTCTTGGAGATGGGTTAGAAAAAGTATATAAGAAGCTCATTGCTAGTCATTCAAAGACACTTGGATTTTATTACTTCTTACATACTTACGTGGTAGAAAGAGAGCTTGAATGCATTCATTGTCTGAGGGTTTGAAGACTCTAAGGTACCAATTTCAATTGTGAAATATCAACCCTAGTTGGATAGTGGAGGGAGATACTTCAGTCTTTCTCATTGAGATAATTGCAGCCATTGGAGAACATTTTTGGAGAAGTTTGGTGAGTTATTTGAGGTCTGTAATTTTGTTTCAATCTGCAGTCCAGCTATGGGAGGAATTGCATTTTCATTCATTGCTCTTCACTAAGAGGACATAATTTTGTGGGTATTGGAGGGATCACTTTCTCTTGCGAAGACAATCATTTATACAATAATTTTGGAGGCCAATACTATTGCATTTATTTATACGAAAAAGTTGTCAAGCAAGGGCAGGGGCGGCTTTGCTAGAGAGGGGCAATTTCATCAAGGAAGCCACAATAAATTCAAGGAAAAATCATAGGCTGTTGTCTTCTCATCTGCTGTTCATTTCCAGTCTTAGAATCAGGTTCTTTTTTATGTTTATACATATATTTGCATTGTAAGTCTACATACTAAGTCCGAAAATTGTTGGCAGCCATTAGAGCTTTTGTATGAGCAAGTTTGTAATAAGAAATCAGTCATTGGCATACATGTTGCAAACAGATTTTGTAATAGGTCTGATTGCATATCAGTTTCAGCTTGTAATCATTTACATATCATTGCAATATCATTTGGAGGCATAAGGAGTTTGGATGCAAATTGTATGACGAAATGTCTTATTGTTGTAGGTGCACATTTTCATAAGTAGTTGTCATTTATATGCATAAGAAAATACAAAAACATATTGCATTTCATTTCAATCCATTTGCTAGTTGTTTAGTATCTTTTAGAAGGCACTTAAATATCATTTGCATCACTCAAAAGCAATCTAAATCAAACTGAAAACTCAAAACAGCAAGTTCAGACTTTACATGCCAACTGTTTGACGAAATGTCCAAGACCTAAAAAGTGGAAAAACAAGTCAGATTTTGCCAAGGACATTACACATAAAGTGCATAGCATACAAATTAAAGCATCATGAGAATCTCATAGTATGTTGAATATCCAAACATAAATTGCATGGCATAGAAGTCAACCATATGTATTTTCCCCAAACATTAATTGACTTTAAAGCTTTATTTCCTCATTAATTTATCTTGGTTGTCATATCCTTATATTTCTGAACAAGGAAAACTAAACACACACCCAATGCTTGTGGTTCCTCTATGCAACAAACATAAACTTATCAAACAACCCTCACACACACAAAAAAACACTTTAAACAAGCCATATGCAAGTCCTAAACAAATCATTGACCAAAAAAGACTCATAAAATGTTAAAAGTTAGTTAAGAAAGTTTGCTTTCTTATAGCAACCAAGTTTTGCCCTAAAATTATGGGTTTTCCGAAGTTCTACAAGTTTTCCGGTTTTTTTTTAATAACTCACAATGAATTTTTGGCATTTGTCAACAATGAGGAATAGGATGAGTTACTCACAAGCCTAATTGACTTGCAAATCTGGTGAGTAATCACTGAGTTCTGCAACTACGGAGCAAACTATCAAAAGGAAGACTACCCATAATTGTCTAAGAAGATTCTTCAATGGGACAAATTACTAAAAGATGCAAGCATGATTCAAGTGTTGCCAAGAGAAAGACCAACCTCAACATCAAGATCATGTTGAAAATAAAAGATGGTATACCATGAGAAAGTTGATTCATATGTCAATATTACCTCATGAAGTAAGTTCACTACGCAACCACCCAAAGCTCACCATCTGACTAGAGAACAAGTTCAACATGTACGAGACATAAGCAAGGAATATCCAAACGGTGCTATGTCGAACATCTTGCAATGGGTTGTCAATGTTATTTGGGTTTACAAAATGAAGTACAACATGCCAAAGATATGGAGGCCAAAGAGAAGAAGGCCAAGGAAAAATCATCCAAGAGATTGCAAAGTTGTATGAGATACTAAGTCTTATGAAGGCAAAAGGAATCTTACCCTTATTAAAAAATTGGCTTAAGAAAACCACCAATAAGTGTCGCAAGCAACCAAATTAATTGTGCATGGCAAGAGGTCAAATTATGACAAAGAAATATTAGTGGTTGGTCAATATGCAATGTTATGATCAATGCTTACACAAGAGTAAACATCCAGAATTAAACACTTGGATCATGATGAGATGCCCAGCATTACAACCATCCCAAAACATTTTGTTCATGTCATAGTTTAAAAACGTGTGACTTAGAAAAACTTGGCAGACTCAAACTCAACAACTCAACAAAAAATTTGAACATTAAAAAAACAATATTTACAAAATAATCTTTAAAGCATGCAAAATGGTAAAACTGATTTTAGAGAAAGCAGTTTTTCATTCATTAATAGATTTCAAAAAGAGTTCCCAATACACATCATTGATCATAGTTATTACTTTTACCAATTAGTGTCAAGTTCAACAATCATATGATCATAAAGCTTAAGCATCGTAGTGCCCATCGTCCACTATCCACTATCATGTCATATGAACAAACGAGAGCCATTACCTATTGTATGACATTGAGCTCTATTGTATCACAAAGTGAAACATCTCTTCCACAAATCCATGCAAGATGATATTTCAAGTGGTTGATGCCTTTGATCTTCTTCCCCCAATAATTACATGCTACTTGTCATGTCTCTCCCTCTAGGGATCCATGCTTCCAAGCAAGGTCCAACGGGTTGCCACCCAATGCCATATCTCAAACCAAAAACTAAATTTGAAACCCTAGCATAAATAAATAAATTAAAGTATAAAATGTAAACCCTAGCATAAATAAATAAATTGAAGTATAAAATGTAAACCCTAGCATAAATAAATAAATTAAGTATAAAATGTAAACCCTAGCAGCTAGCAAAATAAGAGAAACAATTAAAAAAAGAATAATAAAATGCAAACCCTACAATGAGAGGGAAAACCAAAACAAACTCTGAAATTAAGAAACACAAGTAGGAACATTGTTAGGTTGCATACCTTACAACTGCTGCCAAAAAACTTGTCAATAATCAAATGACTAAAATCAGTTCAAGATTATGCAAAATCCATTTAAATCCCTTTTAATGCACTACATGTCAACATGTTGAAGAAGTGAGAATTGGAAAAAGAAATTGTGAAAAATGGAGTGTTTTGCTGGTATTCTGGCTACCAACTATTATTATGCATCACTAGGTGAGCTTTTTGATCGATCTCACAAGTTTTAGCAAGTTACACAACTCACAAACAAGTTACCTCACAAGTACCTTGCCCAAATTGTCACAAGAGTACACACAAGTTTGTGAGTTTTTAAACTATGGTTCATGGCAAATAAGACCACAACACAACCATTATGGATCCTGCATAATGCAAGAGTTAACGTAATGATAGTAAAGTTCAAAGGCAACTTTGAAGTAATTGAGCTAGACAACTAGCCTACATTATTAGGTCAATCTTGGAGCTACACGAACAATGTAATCATATGGTTCAAGAAAAAGGTATATGAGTTTTGAAAATGGGCAGCATCAAGTGGTGACTCCCTTGGATTCAAGATAAGGGCCTCCTTACGTGGAAATAATGGAAGTGAGGATGACATATATGCCATCATTGCATGGCATAAAGAAAATTTACAACAATTAGATGATGGCATACTAAGTAGTGTAAGTGAACAATTACTGTTTGGAAAACAAGTAATGCTTGTGATTGGGTTCAAGAAGAATACATGATAATTGATAGATGTTGCAATGGAATCCACATTAAAAGCATAAATATTTCATGCGTTAAAGTTAAAGCACATGAAAAGATGGAGCTAAACTTGCCAAGGCAAATGCTCAAAAGCCTTTAGTAGAAGGGCACAAGAAGGTACTCAATGGAAAGGAAATTGCACAAGTTCACCAAAACAAGAATACTACCTAAAATCATTGGTAGAAAGCATATATATTCATGTGCAAAAGTGAAGGAAAAGTGTGCAAAATTAAACATTGCACCAGACGAGAGAAGCAAAACAGCACCAAACAAGTTGACTCACACTTAAGGAATGGAACAAGTGGAAAAAAAAAACTTGTGAAAGCCATTGTTAAATACCAGTACAAGCAAAAAGTGAATGCAAGTAGTAGAGAAATAACAATTGCTACCTATGAAATTGTGTGCAAAATGAAAAAGGTGGAGTAGGACATAGAAAACAAAGAGCCCAATACCAAAGAACAAGACTTATATAGGAAGGGTCAATGAAAAATAAGGATCAACGCATTGTTTAAGTGGTAACTCCAACAAAAATGAAATTAAAATCAGCAATAAGGTCACTCAACCAAAATATGGTGTATCAATAGGTACACACAAATGGGACTTTGCACAAAATTCTAATAGGTAGAATAAACAAAGAGTATTACAAGTATAGTATGGAAGACTATAGTAGTATAATAGTATAGATAGAGCATTCAAAATTTTGAAAAAAACACAAGGAAAAGAATAAGGCCTAGTATAGAAGAAGCAAAAATACATGGAGAAGTGAAAATTGGATAGGTTGTACAAGGAACATGAAAATGAACACCAAAAGAAACAATCGGAAGTAGTTATATAATGATTAGAACTTGGCAGCAAGAAGAATAAAGGCAAAGAATCAAAGAATGACATGAATTAGACCAAATGAGAATAAAATGGATATAAAAAGGACAAGGAATGAGAATGAATCCCTCATACAAGGACAGATTGCATTCAAAGGAAAGAAGGATATAGGAAAAAGAAAAAGGAGCCAAGAAGGATACACAACTCAAAATCAAGGAACAAAATCTAGAATTGTGAATAACCACAAGGAAAAATAATTCTAAAAGGTAAAAGGCCAAATGGGCATCCGTGAAACCCTAAGAACACAAGAGGAGGATGAGTGAATAGAGAGTTGACATGACACACAAACATGCATGAAAATTAAAAAAAATGGGCAAAGAACAAGATTTGGAAAGTTTGCATGTGAGAAGGAAAGAGCCTAAAAGGAAAAATTTGGCTCCAAAATTAGGGATTGGTATAATTGTAGAGATAGGGATATGAGATATGATATAAGTCATAATTGCAGATAGGGACTCTTACCCATGGTGCATGGGCAATGGAAGACCCAATTGCAGGACTTGTAGCAAAGCAAGTCTATGGCCAGCACAACATTCTTAATTTGTTGAGTATGATGAGATAATCCTCCAAAGGACACAGGCCATGTTATGCCACCAAAGGGATCTAGGCTAACAACTGTACTTTGTGAGAGCTAATGTAGTGCGCAAGTGGTTACTAGAAGAAGATTCAAAAGCTCAATCCAAAAACAGTGGAAGGTTTGAGGAAGAGTTGTTTAGCAACCTACAAGAAGAAGCCTCTAACTAGAGGGAAATTTTTTTGGTAAATTCAAATCTCAACAGATTGCTCATGATAACATGATATTGCCAAGTGGGAGAAGGCCTTCAATGCAATCATTGTCACTCACATTACCAAGAAATGAGAGGACTTCCTAGTGCAATTAGGGGCCTAGGCCCCTAAGATTTTGGCCATTACCGACAACCTTCAACAAGCCACTTGTTTGGGAGCATACAACAAGCAAAATAGTTCAAGAAGATTGTTACTTGTGACCTGGCAACCTAGATGGGAAAGGGATAGGAGAACAAGCCACAACCAAGCACTCAATGAATGATCACTACTATCCATTCAAGGGAGGATCTCCACCACATGATCTAGAGGCTGGTGAACTATAAGTAGAGAGAGCAATGTGGCTAAAGAGGGAGAATGAAAAATAAAGCAAGAATATAGAATGTAGAGAATAGTGTTAGGTATGCTCTATGTGGCCCTATGAAGAGCCCAAAGTGCAAGACCTAAGCAATGTAAAGACATTTTGATGAATGATCTGATGAAAACAAGTTATTTGTGTCATTTCTAATCTCCTAAAATGAGTAAGTATGCACAAACTGCACAATTGATCAAGCCAATATCAACCTTTTCTCTCTCACACATCATGGCAAGTAACTAACTACCTCCTAGAGGGTCTAAGGAGCTGCTATTCCTCGAGTAAGCTGGGTAGCCATCAGTCTATGTAGGACTAGAGGCATAACCAAGTGCACGCACCCTATTGTCAACACACACAACAATCAAAAACGCACTCTACCTTTGTTAAGTTTCCTTCAGGGCAGTGAGATAAGCAATGAGATGAGTAGATAGAAGAAGAAGAAAGGCTCTTCTTTATGCTAACCATACTTTAAAAATTCTATAGGACTACAAACCAGCTACAGCATTATGCTACATGTTATAAAAAATGAGAGGGTACAGAAAGATTCATACACAAGCAATAGACATAAGTACAAGCCTTAGTGAGTTTTGAGAGCGTACAGAAAGAATCATTCACAAGAAATAGACCTACATACAAACCTTAGTGGGTTTTTTCTGGAGTATGGATTGTTACTAATTTTGATCAAAAATTCTCCTGTGTTTGATAAATTTCATCTACGCCCTAAAAAACCATGCAGCAGTATGGGGACAGGGACCAGGGAATGGGAACAGGAACCGAAACATCATTTAAATCAGGATATAGAATAAATAAATAAGAGTAGAATCGTATTATATGTAACTATATCAGGTTATGGAATCCAGATGGAGTACTGAAGTTTCCTGTGGACTATACAGGACGTCACTCTACAGAAAGGCTGTGCCACGGTACACCTGCACAAAGCTCTTGTGAGTGGATATCAGGATATCCCTGTTATTTTTCTGCTTTTGTCCATTCTACTATATAGAAGCATTTTAAAATGTGTTTAAACATTAACAAATTTGTAAAAATATAGTATATTCTTGATTTTTTATAAAAATTAAAACGGATGTTATATGTATTTTAATAAATCATGTTAAGCACATAATTTTCATCTCATCTTGAAACTATCTATTCATTTCTTTTTTATTATTATAATTATTATTTTTTAATACAAAATTTACCTTGTTTTTCTCATTTCCAATAAACCTTTTTATTTCTTGCTGGGGAAGGGATCTATTGGAGGTTCAAATTAGTTTGCTCCCAAATGTGAATTGGTTGATTTCCTTAGTACAGCTACCTGTACAAACTAGTTTGCTCCCACATTCCTATCCACCCGCTAAGACTCGAACATGAGACCTTCCAACACGGGTGCTCTATCTCTTCACAGTACAGAGTACATAAACTGTTCTTCCAACAAATTGGCACTGGGAGGTTGCGGGTTCCATTCCCACAGAACCTTTTTTCAAAAAAAAAAAAGAGCACGAAACAGTCTGAATTACAGAGAATAAAATAAAGAACTTACGGGCACCAAGATTTGGAGTAGACTACAACAGGATTCTGGGAGACTTGGGCCTTGATAGAATCCTGTATCTCCGCTGCAGAGGACCCCGATACGCATCTTATCTTCTGAACGCTGAAGCTTCTCTTATCATCCAGCTTGTTCATAAATACAGGAAACACGGGAGACGAATTGCGACAATTGAGTACGTTTAACAGATATGATGAGTGTGGCATAAATTGAAATGTGTTATGTGACGATAAATATGACTTCGAAGGCAGGCAGGTGTTTTTAATGCCCAAAGAATACGCCATACCTGCTCAGGGTTGCCCCCTTTCTTCTCGCTTGTATGAACTAATTGACCTTGCAATCATTATATAGGGAACAGTATAGTTCGGCATTCACTAAAGTGGCTCAAAATTCCAAACGTGTACAAGGCGCAGATTCATTTCAGGGAGCTTGGAGTGCATTCCATAGAGCTCGGAGTGAATGTACACCGCCCCTACAATGTTCTGACAGGAAATTTGCGTAACTTTAGGCAACTTTTTGAATTTGGCCGTTAGGGTGACCTTCTCGGAGCGGATTAAATAAAGAAACAATTTATTGCTGCAAGAAGAATAATAGTTTTCATTAGTCGCGTGGAATGGTAGCTTCTAGCATTGAATGAATGAATGAATGCTTTTAATTACGTCCACGAGACCAGCTGGCCTATGGGACCCCAAAACAGAACTGAAACCACAAATTGATACAAACCGAGCACCCGCCGACCTCACCGAGTACTTATGTTTCCCTTTAACTCTTTACTAATTTTGTTTCTTCTGCTGTGTATTTTGATCAAGTAACCTGCCGTTTCAACGATCTTTTCCTCTTCGAACAAATCCTCTAACGATTTGACTTTAAACAGATCCAAGTAACTGCACCTAATGTCCTCGTACGCTTTACACTGCATGATGTAATGCCATTCTGTTTCCACCAAACCCGAAGAGCAGAAACAACAAATCCTATCAGCCCATGCCTCCTTGGGTGTTGTCCATCTCCCCGTTTCACATCTCAAACGATGAGAGCTAGTTCTCAGCTGGGCTATCAACATTTTAGCCTTCCACTCTATATCTGCCCCCACGTAATACTTTTGCCCGTGATCACAAGTGTGGTTAAAGTGCAAAACATAATATTCCCTTTTTCTACTAAGTTGTTTTGACCACAAGATTTGTTTGGCTTTCTCCTTCACAAACCTTTTAATTTCTACATTGGTGTTTGGACACTCTTGCATGCTTATCCCCCATTTTTCCATCCACTTGGTATTTTGCCTCATCCACGTGCTCTTCCTTCTAGTTAAGTTTTCTTCCACCACAATTTTGGGCCACCGGTGTTCCCTCATATTCTCAATTCTCTTCAAATAACCTAATAAACGGATTAATGCTGCCATTTCCATTGGGAAAGCCCCCGCTTCAGCTAGGACAATCTCATACGGGACTGTACTTTTTATTTTAAAACTGCTGGTGATTAGATGCTTTTGTAATCTTTCTATTTGCCTCCATTTTAGAGCTGAAGTGTTGCAGCCCCAAACTTCACAGCCGTATAATACTACTGGAGTGACAAGCAGCCCAAATAATTTCTTCTTTGTTTTCCAGTCCCATAGCTCAGCTGATCTGCATCTATTTTGAAGCAAGTATAGGGCTTTCCAGCCCCCTTGAATCCTTTTTGCCCTACAAGTCTCCCAACTGAGATTGCTGCAAAAATCGAGACCCAAATATTTGTATTCATTTACCACTTGCAAAGAGCTTCCCTCAAATATAAAGTTCAATTGTTTCTTAGCTCTTTTCAGCGTAAAAATCATGACCTTGGTTTTGCTGATGTTCACTTGCATCCCTACATCCCGACAAAACAACTCTAAGGCTTTTAGATGTTCTTGAAGACCATTCTCTGAATTTGCCATTAAGGTAAGATCATCTGCGTATAGCAGCAATTTAACCACATAAGTGGCTAAGAACACTCCATCGCCCCCCCTCTTGTCTAACCATTCTTCTAACTTGTCTATGTACAACCCAAATAAAGTGGGAGATAAAGGGCAGCCTTGCTTGACCCCAATGTCACTCCCAAAACACTCTGAAAGACCCGCCTTTGTTCTGATTTTGGCGTGGACCTGATCATAAAGCCTATGAACAGCAGCCCTATACTTTTCCGGAATTCCAAGTTGCTCCATTCTGTCCCAAAGTTTGCTTCTAGGGACTGTGTCAAAAGCCTTTTTGAAGTCAACAAAACAGCAAAAAACCTCATTACCTTGTTTATCCCAAACTTTTTCTACCATATGTCTGAGAGTGATGCAATGATCAATTGTAGAATGCTTTGGTCTGAACCCAGCTTGCCCTTTTGCCCTTTTACCTTCCTTCTCAGCCCAACAACTGATTCTACGTTCCACCATGCTCCCAAAGAGCTTCCCAAAAAGGGGATTAATCATTATGGTGCGGTAGTTTGACGGATTGTTGACATCCCCGCTCTTGTGAAGAGGGATAACCACACTTGTTGTCCAATTTTTTGGAAACCCATGCTGAATGATCCTATTGAAAATCTTCTTGATATGCGGTGCCAAGATCTCTAAACCCCATTTCAAATATTCAGCCTGTAAACCATCGATGTCCCGAGCCTTCCCCACTGCCAAAGCTTTAATACCAACCTTGATATCCTTTGTGGTGAAAAGTTTATCATTAATGTTTATTGCTGGAGGTAAGGTTTTTTCTTGGTCTCTTTCATACAGTATTTTTGCATATTCTAACCATTGACTGTCTGTGATGTTATTCTCATTTGTACTTCTAGCCTGCTGCAATTCTCTCCAAAAACCCTTCGGGTTGTGCCTTCCAAGAGAAATTAGTTCTTTCCTTCTTATTATCATGAATTCCTCTTTTTTTAATCTTACTAATTTCTCATACAATTTTTTGTTTGCATGTTCCTTTCCGGAAATTTTCAAACCCCTTTTAGCTGCCTTACACTCTTCGTCATACCATGGATTAGCTGGAAAACTGCATTTGGAATTTCTTCTACCCTTAGCTCTTTTGCATGATGTGAGAGCTTTGTGAATGATTGACATCAACTTGCTGCTGTTTATAAAGTTTTGGTTTTTGTTGGGGCTGCCACTGCTTTTTATTTCTTTTAATTGTTTTTCGAGCATGTTTCTAAATATGTCTTGATTCTCGCGGGTTAGCAGAATTTTATCTTGGAGATCCCTTCTTTTGTCAGGTTGCGAACTAGTTCTCGGCTGGATATCATTTTCCATTCCAAGTTTAATGTAAATAGGACTATGATCAGATTTTAGCTCTAATGGGCAGCCCCCTATTTCAACCTCAATTATCTTTGGTATAATACTTTGTGAACCAATGACATAGTCCACCACGCTTTGCCCATTATAAGTGTGACATGTGAAGGCCCCTGACCTCGGCAATGTATTTATGCCATTACATATGATTAAATCGTGAAGACAACAAAACCCCAACAAGTTTGCACCGAAAGACGAAACACCACCTTTTGAGTCTTGAGATATCCTTTTCCACCTCTGATTTTCTTCTTCCTCTAACCACAACGGATTACTATTCTGCCTCTCTTCTTTACTAAAGCATAAAGCTTGGTTATTTGCTGTTCTTGCATTAAAATCTCCAAGCAAAATGATCTTGCCTGTAGCACCATACTTTGTCATGTCTATTTTTAATGCTTCATATGGATCTTCTCTATCTAGGCTCCTCTTCTTGTACACTTTAGATCCATAAGGGGCGAAATAGCAAGCTGCGATCCAAATTGTAGACTCCCCATCTGCCACTTTCATCCAAATGTATTGGTTATTTGGGTCTTTTTTTTCAATTTTTATGAATTTTTCACATTCTTTCCTAACCAAGATTGTCACCCCGCCATGTCCCTTGCCACTTTTCGTTAACTCATTCCAAACTGAAACTTTGTTATAGCCTTCAAATTCAGGTATCCTGCAGCCCTCATGTTCATGTGTTTCCATGAGAGCAATAATATCTTTTCCCTCTGCTATGGGCCCCAAACCAGGCCCCCTCCTCCAAGGGTAGCCCCTACAGTTCCAGCTAACCATTGAGAGGTGATCCTGGGGGCCCCCGCTTTCCTATTTGTTATGATTTGGGTTGTCCCTGAATTGGGCCTTACCTCTGTACAACCAAGCATCGTTCCCTGCCTTTCTTGCTGTTATAACCTTCTCCCATTCTTTCCTTCTTTCCTCTAGCTGCAATGGTGTTAGATCCTCATCTATATAAAATGGCGTGCCTTGGAGGGACCTTTTGCTTCTTAAAATTTTGTTTCTATCTTCTACACACTTCAAGGTTACCCTTATATTTCTGCCCTTTTCTCCTCTATTTGCTTTTCCAATTCTGTTTGCTTGAAGGATATGTCCTCCCCACTGAAGTTTGTCCAAAAGAAAGTCCCTTACTAGCCTGCTTGTGACTTCCCCCTCACCATGTTCTTTCAACCCTTTAACTATTATGTTTGCTGCTCTACTCTGCTCTTCTTTTTCCTCCCATATTTGTAGCTTGATTTGTTTCCTTATATCCTCTCTTTGCATCTCCATCGACCCCTTTGTCGCTTGTGCCCATGATTTGGAATGGTAAAGGGCTTGCTGCAGGAAAAGAGAAAAAAAATTAGTAGGCCGTTTGTTTTATTTTAGTGGAGAAAAGTTTGAGAGTGTAGTTTTGACTTGTTTGTTTATGGATAAGTATGGGTAAATAATATGAATTTTGTTTATGGATAAGTATGGGTAAATAATATGAGTTTTGATTGATGTTGATTTCATGTATTTAAAGAGTTTGGATTTGATCTATAAATTTATTTAAGATTATTGTTATGGGTGTAAATTTGAATGATAGTCTTGATCTTCAAATTTGCAAAATCAAATTTAGTTATGGATTTAAGTTCATTTCTTTCTAATTAATGTTAATTGTTGACTTATAAAATATTTAAATTTATGTTTTAGAGTGTTGTATAAAAGGAAAAACCCTAATTATATATGAATAAGCATACAACATTAAGAGTTAGCATTTACATTAGCACAACATTAATATTTACATCAACTAGACATATCGTACTATTGTTTGGCATGTCGTCAATTCTATTTGCACCTTTAAATCAACTTGAAAGATTTTACTATGGAGAACAACCCTACACAACAAACTTCCTTAGTATTTGTACCTAACATCTAGTTCCATATTTGCATATTTAGATACCCAAGTCAAGAGAAAATCTAAAGATCAAAGTTATTTAGATCAAATTTGTGGAAAGAAGTTGAATCCCCATATCAAAGGTCGATTTTATAGTTGTAGAGATCATTTGTGTAAGCATACAAATGGCCCAAAGCAATATGCAATGAATTTATCAACCAAATAGCAATTGTCTAATAGAGTTATAAACACATGTTGCACTAGCAAATAATAAAACACCCCTTCTCATCATGTATTTAGCATCAAAATTGGAGATTACTTTTATTTTCTTTTCTTTTTTTTGCATGTTTATGTAATGTTATAATCTCAATTCTAACATATATGTGTATTTACTATTATTGTTCAAAGCATTTTAATTAAATCTATATATTTTATGTAGCATTTGTTTTATTTTCAAATATAAATTTATGAATTTGGATTATCATACACCTTTAATATTTAGCCCTCTATATTATTGTTTTAAACCTGATTTTCCTTGATTAGTTGTTTCTAACATTTTAGATCTAATTTATATTTTATTGGGGCTTGGATCCACCCTCACTTATGTTTCATTGATTTACATCAATTAGGGTTTGGCCTTTGTTTGTTATATTTAGAATCCCTAACTACTCACCCTTGCTTGCTTTGTGTGTTATTATGAGATCATTTACCATGAACCCTTATGAGCCTTTACCTTCAAATTATTTACATGCATATATCAATTATTATGTTTTCATTCTTTGTTGATTCTTATCTTTCGATCCTTGGTGATATTATGTCTTTTTCTATGTTAATTATGTTTCATATTCTATGACCAATTTATTTCCATGTCTATTTAGCTTATGTTTTTTTATGGGCCTTACAAGTGCTTTCTCATCCATCTTAGAGGACTTTATTTTATTTGTTTACTTGATTCTAATGATTATACCCACTTTGTGATAGATGATGATGAAGTAGCCCTAACTTCTAACAATACATCTAGGGATAATGGTTTATATGGTGAATTTACACCTTCATTAGCTACTCGTTATGGTGTTGAGCCTTGTGATGTTATCCTTCTTACATGTCATGATAGCCCTATTTTTATTTCCTTAGGTTCATTTCCAAATGTTCCATCTATTGAGGAGCCTAGGGATAATGATCTATGTGAGCTACATCCTTTTATACATGGTAATGGTGTTATTTATGATGATATTTTTTTGGAATCTCATGTTTATAATGATGATTATATTATATGATGATGTTGTACCTTATAATAATAGTTCTCTTACATCTCAATAGAATATATATAGATATTCCTCATCATTCATTTTGTGTGCTATATTACACAACAATATTTATGCTCTTAGTGAGGAATTAATGCGTAATAACTATAATAGTGCTAACATGCATAATTACATATTAAGGTATTTCTACTTGCAAGTTATGAGTATATAAACAATGATATATTATTGGTGAGTGACTTTTGACTTACTTTCATTGAAGAAGCCTTGAACTAGTTTATTTCATCTTCCATACTTTGTAGTTTACTTATGATATGTGCACATGATTTTATTGTATATTTTTGCATTCTTAGAGTGATTAAGGATGTTTTACACTTGCCTATTTTTTTGCATATTACATCTTTAGATGCTTGTTTATCCTTTTCACCTAACATTCATACATATGACTTATTATTTCCCTCTTGTAATGCCTTTGGATTTTCATGTTATGTTTGATACACCCAAACCTAATCATGTATTACGTCCTAAGCCTGATTTATATAGACCTAAGCTTGTAGTTCATGAGGCACCTATTTCATATAATTACCATACAAATTAAAGAAAGGTTGGAAGAAAAAAAAAATATTTCTAATCAACCAATTTTTCATCCTATTTAAGGAAAGTCAAATGCGGAAATGATTCCCTAATGCAAATCAATTAGGGAAGAGGTTGCAAAAATTTGTTTCAAATCTTTAACATTTGCATTTTCATTTAAGATTGCACATGCATTAAGATATTTCATATTTAAACACATAAACCACAACACATAGATTTTACGTGGGAAAACCCTTTCAGGAAAAAAACCCACACACCAAAGCACAAATCAATTGTATTTCCAGTAAAAAAAAATTACAATACAATGCTCAAAGTCTATGCTCTTACAGGTGTAGATTCATTGTGATACAAATCTCGAGTGAATCTAATAGCATAACGACATCTCAAAAAATTACAATCAATCTATCTACATAAATGCACTAAGGCATAAATAAATACTTCTCATAAATGGGTGTTGATTTTTTCCATGTGTCACTCTCCTAGTCTCTTGCATGCATGGAAACTAAAACTAACAACATGCACAAGTCCCAAGTGACCCAATTAGAATCTTGGCAAACATGCACATACATGCACAAACATAAAACAAAATGCAAGTGCATACAAGGCTTGCAGCTCCAAAAATCAAGAAACCTCGCATGCTAGGCGTCCCATAGAGAAAATCAAATAACCTGCCAAAATATAACTCACCCACAACTCCTAGTCACTCCAAGTGACAACTCCATCTAGATGTAAAGCAAATTTCCCTTCAAAGCTTCAGTCAACAAGTCAAATACATGCCACATGGCATAAGGGAACTCCTCCTTCAGGTTTTTATAATTTGCAATGCTCAAATGAGCCCCTAGGTGACAAGTGTCACCTTTTCTTGCTTCCATTTTTCTCAAGAGATAAACTCTCACACAAGTGAACCCCACCAATTTACTTATTTTAAAAATACATTTCCACATGTCAAAATGGTGCCCTTTTTTATGTCTAAAAAAATTATTTTTCCTAATGGAGCACCTATGCAACACGTGTCACAATTTTTCCTTTTCACAACTTGCATGTAGGATGTCAACTCCCCGTTGGGTCCACAAAATGACTTAGCAATTTGGAAACAAATATTATTACTTTTAATAAATTAAAACAACAACTTAGGAGCTATAAATTAATAAATTAATCAAGGGACTCACTAAGGTTGAGACACCTTAAACCCAACACATCCTACTAAACTTAATCTTCCTCCTACACCTAAGTTAATTATCAAGGCACATAATGAATATGATATCAATAATCGAATTTAAAATACACATGTTAACACATATTTTTTAAGATTATTTCATAAATTATCTACATTTGGAGATACATTACAAAATACTTTAGAAAAAATTTAAGTGAATTCAAATGTCCAACCACAAGCAATTGCTTCTATGATTAAATATATTGGTCCTAAAATATGTCCCCTATTTTATTATATGGAGCTTTTAATTAATTTGGTTATTAGTGAGCATTTTTGTTTAGAAATCATGTTGAAATATGGCATCGTGAATTTAAAACATGTCTTAGTTGATAATGGATCTAGAATCATATGTAGTGAAAATTATTTATAAAATATGTAAGTTGATTTTTCAAAATTAGAAATAACAAATGTTACTACAATAGGATGTGACAATACTAGTTGATAGTTTATGGGTATTGCTACTCTTCCTATGACTATAGGACAACTTACTCTTCATACACCATTTTATGTGATGCCTAAGATATTATTGTAATATGTTATTAGGCCATCATTGGATACATGTTATTAAAGTTATACCCTCTATAGTTTATTATCCTTTGAGTTTCATGGATAAAAATAAGAGATACATTATACATGTTAATGATTGTCCTTTTAATCAATGTTAGATAGTTAAGAAGTTGTAATTATGCATAATAAATCAACAAACAAGGTGTCTAAACAAGAGGCGCAAAATTTTAAAAAAAATGATAAAGAAAAATCCAAAGCAAAACATGTAGAGGAAGGTTCCCACAAAATGAAAGGTTATTTGGAGATGCTTGGATGCATTATATCTCACACCTTGTCTAGTGAGTATAAGATTGATCTCCTATATACTTGTATCTTCCTCGTATTTATATGTGGATCTATTTATTTTTAGTTGTGTCTATTAAACAATAAAATAAATAGTAAAAATTATCTTGTGTTGTGAAGTGATTCAAAAAAAAATTGTCTATTATTGGTTCTTCTACTTCATCTCTAACACTTCAATAATTATATGGACTTGAAAATAGAATAATGTAAAAACTTAGTAAAACTGAAGGAAGCAATTAGATGTCATGAAAATGGTATCAATGAGTTGAGAGTTACAAGAAAGGAAAGGACATAAAGGTATTAAAGATATACACTATGTGACTATTTATATTCATCACAAGAGGAAAGAGGGGAAAATAGTCTACATAATTATATATTTATTTTTCATAATTATGAAAGGGTCTTGTTTAGGTTTTCTAGTCATTACAGATTATTAGATAGAGCACTTATTCAATGGACATGTTCATGCCAAGTAATTACTTGGTACTTACATCCATAAGTTATGTACTTTTTTTTGCTTAAACCTTTGGAAAGTACTTTTTTAGCATTACATATCAATAACTAAAAAAAATGATAATATAAAAGTAATATTCACCTCTTGCAACCATTTCTAGCATCACTTTCTTCCCAAGCATCATGCATATGAACAACAAACCAAATGTTTCTAAGAGAGCTTGGAACTGTCATCATTCCCCAAATACTCATAGAACTAGAAGAATGACACAAAAGAGAGTGAAAACAAAGAAAATGCCTTTCAGGTCAACATGGAAGAGACCTAAATATTTTGACGCCTTGTGTCATCCCCAAAAGGAAAACACAAGACAAATGAAAAGATAAAGATAAAGGAAAAGCTTTTGGGTCAACATGGAAGAGACATCAATGTCTTGACACCTTGCATAATTCCCAAAAGGAAAACACAAGACAAAAGAAAAGATAAAAGGTTTGTGACATAGAGAAGAATGTAGGTACAAATAGAGGAATGTCACAAAGAGAGAGAGACATCAAAAAGAACAGTATGAGGGATCACATTACGCACATTCAATCACACACAAAACATGAAAGGAAAATAATGCAAAAGACTCTAGTAAGGCACATGCGAGTCAACCTATTAGCAAGTCGTTTGCATTCCAATCATGTTCATTGTATACAAAAGGTGGACAACTAGCCAAAGGGACAATAGCAAGTGTCAAACTAGGATTATCACCAAGTTCAACACTCTTCCTAGGAGAATTATCGTTTAAGCTCATAGAAGAGGAAAACAATGTATTCAATTTGTTATGCACTTCTCCGTCAATATTAGTAACCTCATAATCATCATCCAAGTTAATCACAATGGGAGGTTGAATGATAATGTCTAAAGAAAATTCATTATTTACTAATAAAGTATACATTACCACATACAAATTTCATAATCATATCATTTTTAGGATAAGGCTTCTATGCTAGCAATATAAAAGTAGTTATACTAAGGAAAATTGTTGAACACGCAAATATATTGAGAGGGGGGTGAATAAGTATATTAATATATTGTATCCTTAACCAATATACCAATTATCATCAAAGCATCATTAAGAACATTAGATGCAACAATGTAAGAAATGAACACAATCTCACGAGATAACACCAAATTTACATGGAAACCCTAGAGGGAAAAACCACTATGAGAAAATTTGCTTGGATTTGCTACCCAAATCTAGTCTCACAAGAATAATGAGATCTTACAAAGCTTTTATAGGCACCAACCCACTAGAGACACCAATCCCCAAAATAATTTATAGGCTCCAACTTAAAGGAGATTCTAATCCCCCAAACTAAGCACCTATAAGAAATATGGGTACATAAAGATTTTGGGAAGAATAATAGAAGCATTCAAATGTTTTACACAAATAATATTGTGCTTCATCTCATCGTATTCATTCAATACATTTACATATATATAAAATTTCTATTTCCTACGTTTTAGGAAACTCCCTATAACTACTAGCTAAAGATATGAGTTGTTTTAACAACTCATAATACACACAAATAAACAAATCACAACCAAATAACAAATAACCTACGGGAATAGTATAATATTCCAAACACCCATAACAAACCTATCAACTTATTATTTTATGCATCCTAATATTCCTAACACCTATGTGAACACTAAATCCCAGCACCCCCCTTAGTGTGAACATGGGGTGAAAGTACATCACAGTACTTGATGACCACACACAATAGCTTGCCAAACAATATAAGATAAGAGTAGGGGCATACACATCTACTCATGTCAAAAAATAGTGGAACTAGCCTCACTACACTTAGTGTACCTTCATCCAAAGATAGGGACTAACACATCTACCCATGGAACCAGGGATAGGGACTAACACATTTATCCAAGGTCTTACATCAAGTTTGGATAGGGACAAACACATCTATCCAACATCAAATTCATGAACAGGGACATACACATCTACTCACAACAATTATGATTAGGGACAAACACATCCAATCATAATCACCAACTTATGTGATTGGGGACAAACACTTCTAATCACTTACACCATCTTGTGAATGGGGACAAACACATCCATTCACACACAACCAAGAGTTGTGATTGGGGACATACACATCCAACCACAAATACAAAGTTTGAGAACACAAAGCCCTCATTGTCATGTATGCAACCACCATTATAGATCATTGCCACTTTGATCACAAATGATATGAGATGGTTGTCGCTGCCACCTGGAACTGATCTCGACTTTAGTCAGTTTGGTACAAATAGTTTTGTCACTAATGAAATTTTGCGGCCTCATCGCTAGTGACAGATGAGAGGTCATTGAGTATCCTCCAGCCTCCAGTGCCTCCATCCTCTAGTAGATTTGATTTAGAAAACATATTCCTCAAGGGTCTTCAGTTGCTCAATATGTAACAAAGGCAATGTGAATAAATGTCAATCCTCACTCACCAGTGATAAGGGTTGATCTTGGCAAAGAGACAAGTTGTCGATCACAAAAGATATAACTTCAATAATAATTAAAATTCTTGCATATCGGATGCTATGACACTTCCATTTTTTTTACCACGACAGCCTTAGCTCAAACCTCTAATAGGTCTCCTCTCTCTTGAATCAGGAATCACCAAGATACAAGTCAAAATAGTCAATCGAGAAACCTAAGAAAGCTTCTTCTATGCTATCAAACTCATGCCCTCTATGACTGCTACGATCCTTGCAATGTATTGGCCATCCCTTGATTCAAGCATGTCAGTCGTAGAGGTCTATGTCAGTTGAGAATGACCACGACTTCAAATGATTTTGCACTGTGCATGCTCACAATACCAACACTCACAAAACCAATGCCAACATTAAGACATTTGTCTCAAAGATGAGTGTATATCAATTTTGATGTTGGCAAATCGTACATGATGAGTATTAAAAAAAATAGTAGATGCCTTTGTCGGTGGTTTTGCGACCTCTTCAAACTATGCACAGGTTTTGAGTGGAAAGCATCATTGGTATTGACAATCTAAGAGAAAAACTTTGTTGAAATATCAACGAAGCCCCTTAGTAGCTTTCCTTGCAATATGAAAGAAAACTCATTGGTTCTCACGTGTGAATGGGGAGGCACCTATCTACCCACATCCAGATCTGCATGAGAAATTAATATTCCCAGGGTGTTGATACCTAGTAACACTTTTGTAGTCGTAAATGCCACACCAACCCCAAATTGGTTGCTTGTAATTGTTGAGTCGTTTAGAACCCATGTGGTCGGATTCAAGCAAAGTAGCCCATTGAAGAAATTTGTGTAGGATTTGGTTTCCACTCACAAAAATTTGAAGAATGGCATCTTAAATGTATTGATCACTCTTCAGGTATCATACTCTTTATTATCACCACATTCTTCTTTTGAGTCCTAGGTGGGACCTATTTTCCATGGGTGGCGAATGAGTCCCCCTTGGCCCCAAATTCAAAATATTTTTAATTTCCTTTCGGTATTTTATTCAAAAACACTTGATGTCGGCCTGTGACGAGGTATGAACGGGTAAATAAGGCACAAGTGTGTATGAATAAGTGGTTTTCACCTCATTTTACATCTCCTCCAATCTTCATTCATAAATTTAACTTATCTACCTATTCATTCAAGAATTCAAGCATTTTACAACATCTATTAAAGCACTTTGAAGCAGCCATTGACATTATTTTGGACTTGCATCATCAAGGGTTTGGTAAGTTGATAGCAATTGCATGTTGTTAGTTTATCATTGCTTTGCATTTCATTATTTTATTAAAGGTTTGATTACCAAAAGCGAGGTTTGACCAAGGCAAACCCCTATTCACTAACCTTAATCCATTTTTCCCCTATTGCATGTTTGTTTGCAGACCTAGGTATGCAAATTTGACAAGTTTTTTGGTGTTGAAGATTGATTTACAAGTCAACTAGGTGTTTCAAGTCAACTCAAGTCTATTTCAAGCTTGGAGAAGGTTTTATGTCTGTTTCCTGCATAATTGACTTCGGCAACTCGACAATCAGTGATTTCCAGATCTGGTGTTGCAGAGTTGTCTCCTAATTTTTCAAAAATTTGGGAGAGGACTGATTCGTCACCTGTGGTGAGTGAGTCCCACCTTAGGACTGAAAATCTAAATTTTGTCAGATTTTGGATCTCGATAGACAAAAACTTGCTTCCGACAGTTTTTCACCAGGAGGAGGACTAATTTGCCACCCTAGGTGAATGAGTCCCACTATGAAAAATCAGTGATTTCAACCAGCATCCACAAAATTCCAAATTCATCAGATTTTTCCCAAGTGCACTCAGATTCATCTTGTTCCTTTTTGTTCTGCATATTTTCTTCATTTAGTTCATTGTTGCATTACACAATGTGTTTTCAAATATAGTGTAAATCTTAGTTTTGCATTCATTTTGATTCATTTAGATTAGTTAATTGCATTTGGTTAACTTCATTTAGATTAGAAAACATCACACATAACATTATTTGAATGAACCATTAGCATTCTTGCTCTTATCTCTCTCCTTTTAGGTGAAAAACCCTAGAAGAGCAAGAGTTGTCCATGGGAGCCAAATATCAATGGTTCATTTTGGTGAACTCGAGTTTTTAGTACTTTGCATTTCTGATTTCATTTACATATTGCATCCTAGTTTACATTTGCATTAACATTCAATTAGTACATTATTTTTTTTTTGCATTTTAGGACATTTTATCTTGCATTAGTGAAAGATGCATTTATATTTCATTTTTGCATTACATCTCCTTGAAAAAACTAAAAAATTTGCATTCTGCATCTTTGATTACATTTTGGAGAACATTAAAATCATCTTTAAATTTTTGAAAAACACAAAAAAACATCATATTGGGACTCATTTGCTACCCAGGGTGAATCAGTCCCTCTACATTTCTTAAACAACACTTTTTAGCATTTTTCTGGCATTTGTCTACATTTCTACATTATGTAGTTAGATCTCTGTTACAGTTAACATCATTTCTATTATTTGCATTTCAAACTCTTAGATTAGCTTGCATTCACATTCACCCCTCCTTTGTGGTACTTGCATGAGTGTTTGGTGCCTCGTTGATAATACGTTAGTGAGAAGAAGTTCTAGAGTCATGGCCTCCTGCATGTAAGGAAAGCTAAGGTGCGGAAACAACTCTCCTAACGTCAAAACCTCAGGGAAGAATGCATAGGTGCTTTTAAATTTTCAATTACAGTCCAATTAAGATACACTTTAAAGAAATAACAGAAACAAAGAAATGACCATACACACATGAACACCATATTTACGTGGGAAAACCCTTACGGGAGAAAAACCCACCACACCAAGAAAAACCCCTTTGTATTACAATAAAAAAAATTACATACAGAGTACGGGCTTCACTCTCTGATGTCAAATTACAGCAGCATACACAATGATCAACCTTGTACAGAACATTCAAGTTACAATGCTCTCATAATTGAATTCACACTGATTACTCAACTGTTCATCGAACTGTTCATCCCACTGATCGTCCAACCCAAACATCATCATCAATCTCTGAGTATATCCATGTCATCCCTGGTCTGTTGAACTTCCTCACAGGAACGGCCACAATAGTCTAACTTCCAACAGTTCCCATTATGCTCCCTGATTGGTTGAAGTCACACCATGTAGGATAGTCTTTCAATCGGTCAAGGCGATCAAACAGTGTTTGCATGTCGATGAGACACTAGTTGTGTCTCCCCAATGCAACAAATCCCAACCTTGATATCACCCAGAGTCATCACCTTCGGCAAGAGGTTACATCAAGTTCAAAAGCAGCCGGTGAGACAAACCATATCGCTAAGACGTCATACCAATGACCACCACATGTAGGGCTATTCGGAAAGACTATCACTATTCGGTTAGAGGTCATACCGATGTTCAAAAGTCACATAGATATCAACATTCCCATCGACGAGACTATTTCTATTCGGCAAGAGACATAACGATCCCTCAATTCATGCCGACAACAAACTACACCATCAGAGAGACAAACCTCCATCGCTAAGAGATCTTACTGAAGCCTTCATGTCACTCTGATGACTCCAAGTGTAACACTGTCAGCGAGACATACCATCTATCACCAAGAGTTCTTACCAAAATCACATGTTACACCGATGACTCCAAGTGTATAACCATTCGGCGAGACATCTCTTGTCGGTAAGACTTCATACCGAACGTTCATATCTTTCCCTGATAACTGTTGTCGCCACAAGTGTCCCCAACAACCACTATGAACCATAGTTGGCGAGAGTTCTTATCGGGTAGAGAGAGATCACAACGACAAGAAATGTCATAGTGATAGCTATAGTCAGTAAGACAGCAACAAAGTCTCGGTGACCTGAACATTCCACAAAGTTGCAGAACTGCTAGTCGGCCAGACAATAAGGATGTCACATCGACTTGGTTCTTTCAGAGGTTTTAGCCTGCGAGATTGAGTCACACAATTCCAACAATCTCCCACTTGATGAAGATCACATAGGCACCTCCAGAGCACAACAAAACTACTGAAATTCATGGGCACTGAGGCCCATCGAACTGGCACACCACCTAAACTTGTCTGTGCTCACTAGCTTCGTCAATGCATCTGCAACATTCTCTAGAGTATCCACTTTTTCTAAAGAGACCTTTCCATCCTCCACCATATCTTGTACAAAATGATACTGCACATCAATATGTTTTGTCCTGGCATGGAAAGTAGGATTCTTCGCCAAAAAAATAGCACTTTGACTGTCACAATAAATTGTTATTTTCCTTACATCAAAACCAATGTTAGAACAAAAACGGTTTAGCCAAATTGCTTCTTTACAGGCGTGTGTTGCTACCATGTATTCTACCTCTGTAGTGGACAAAGCAACTACAACCTGTCACTTACTCATCCAACTCACTACACCACCATTCAACATGAAAATATATCCACTGGTGGACCTTCTGCTGTCAATGTCCCCTGCCCAATCAGAATCCACATAGCCTTGAATACTAAGAGTCCTCTGTGATTCAACCAAGTTGCCATGGTAACATAATGCATATTCTGAAGTGCCCTTCAAATATCTAAATACTCTTTTCACAGCATCTCAATGTGTCCTTCCAGGATTAGCTAGAAATTAAAGCATAGGCACAAGTAGAATCTATCAAAGAAAACCCATACCTATCAGGTTGCTTTCTTTCACGAGTTGACCTCCTCACTTGTTGAGGCTGAGGTTGTTCCTCTTCATCAGAACTCTCATAACTACTTGAGCTCTCCTCAGTTTTAGGTACATTTTGAATTTTCAATTCCTCTTTATCTGGTGTCAGAGGAATTTCAACTACATCCTTTTTGTTTTCTGATTTTGTCTCTGATTGCAAATCCAAGGTAGAAGGTTTCGGCTCATGAAAGATAACACTTCTGTTGTATAGAACTTTCTCCGTATTAGGATTCCAAAGCTTGTATCCTTTTATGCCAGCACTATAGCCAATAAAAATACATTTAACAGCCCTGTTTTCCAATTTAGATCTTTTCTCATTTGACACATATGCAAATGTCTCACAGCCAAAAACATGAATGTGTCTCAGAGAGGGCTTCTTACCAGACCATGCTTCCAAAGCTGTTTCCTCAACAAGAGCAGAATTAGGAGAATGATTTATCAAGTAACATGTTGGAGCAACTGCCTCAGCCCAAAACTTCTCCTCCAAGCTAGCACTGCTCAACATACTTCGTGCTCTTTCCATCACTGTCCTGTTGAACCTTTCTGCAACTCCATTTTGCTGTGGAGTGTAAGGTGTAGTTTTATGTCTCTTAATCCCATGATCTTTATTGTACCTCTCAAATTCATCAAAAAAAAATTCATCGCCATTATCAGTCCTTAAACATTTTATTTTTCTTCCAGTCTGATTTTCTACAAGGTTCTTAAATTCCTTAAACCGACTGAACACTTTTGATTTACTTTTCAAAAAATAGACAAATGCCCTTCTTGAATAATCATCAATAAACAATGCATAATACCTTGACTTAGACAAAGAAGGAACATTCACTGGACCAAAAACATCATAATGAATGTAATCAAGTAAACCAGAAGATTTGTGAGGACTGGAATATAATGAAACACGATGTTGTTTACCATATATACAATTTTCACAAAACTCGAATTCGAGGTTACAATCATCAAGCCCCTCAACCAGGTTTTTATTCTTCAAGGTTTTTTAAACCTTTCTCTCCTATGTGGCCTAGCCTATGATGCCAGAGCATAGTATTTTATGTTGGAAGTTTAACTTCCATAGAGTTTACACTATCATGATTTTTTTCCTCTTTTCCTCCATGAGTAGCTTTATGTGACTTTATAGAGACGCTATTGCATTGAACAACATGTGCATCCATCTTATACAAGGTACCAATACGAGCACCCTTTGCTAGCACCATTGAGCCTCTAGTCATCTTGAAGCCATTTCCAGAGAACGCGACTTGCACTCCAATATCATTCAGCTTACAAACAGAAAGTAAATTTCAAGCCAGACCTGGTATATGCATTACATCATTGATTCCTTTCACTCTTCCATCAAGGAATTGAATTCTGACTCTTCCACGGCCAACAATTTCCAAAGATGAATCACTTTCCAAATACACCTTTCCACCATCGTATTTTTCATACTTCGTGAACCAGTCTCTATGAGAAGTCATGTGGAAAGATGCTCCAGAATCAATCAGCCAGACATCATCTGATGCCTGTGTAGCCAAGGCTGCAATGAAGGCATCTGCATCATTATGAGACAAATCATTGTCGGAAGAATTCTTCTTCTTTTTCTCCTCTTTACAATCCTTTCGAACATGACCAGGTTGCCCACAATTCCAGCACTTCACCTTGGACTTCTTGCCAGGAGACTTTGTTCTCCCTTCTGATTTGGATTTGGACTTCTTGTCCTTCTTGCCTTTTTCTTTCGATCTGCCTCTAACAGCAAGAGCCTCCTTTGCCATCTTAGAAGATTTTCTTCTCATCTCTTCTGATAATAAAGAAGCAACAACATCTTCCATCTTAAAAGTGGATGTCGTACTCCCAATAGCCATCACCAGGTGATCCCAAGAATCTGGAAAAGAACATAATAACAGCATACAACGATCTTCTTCATCAATCTTCACACACACAAATGTTAACTGTGCAATTAGCATGTTGAATGCATTCAAATGATCAACAACAAACCCTCCTTCCTACATTCTCAAAGTGTACAGCTTCTTCCTCAAGAACAATTTATTCACCAAGGACTTGCCCTAATAAATAGCTTCCAGTCTTTTCCACAAGGATAGATGCAGCCTTTTCTTCATGAACATTCAAAATAATAGAGTATGCTAAACATAGCCTTATCAGCCCCTTTGATTTTCTATTTGCAAGGTCCCAATCCTCTTGCTTCATTCCTATAGGCTTTGTTCAAGACACAACAATCCAAAGATCACGATCAACCAGCAGATCTTCCATTTTAAGTTTCCACAACTCAAAATTGCTTGCATTGAATTTCTCAATTTCAATCTTTCCTAGCATGCTTTCCATCTTAACCTGTAATTCAAATTGCCAAACTTCTACAAGACTCCCACTGAAACAGAATTGACACAAAAAACCCAACGTACCCACAAGGATAACACAACTGGCCAGGCTCTAATACCACTTGTAAGGAAAGCTAAGGTGCGGAAACAACTCTCCTAACGTCAAAACCTCGGGCAAGAATGCAGAGGTGCTTTTAAATTTTCAATTACAGTCCAATTAAGATACACTTGAAAGAAATAAAAAAACAAACAAATGACCATACACACATGAACACCAGATTTACGTGGAAAAACCCTTACGGGAGAAAAACCCACCACACCAAGAAAAACCCCTTTGTATTACAATAAAAAAAATTACATACAGAGTACGAGATTCACTCTCTGATGTCAAATTACAGCAGCATACACAATGATCAACCTTGTACAAAACATTCAAGTTACAATGCTCTCAGAATTGAATTCACACTAATTACTCAATTGTTCATTGAACTGTTCATCCCACTGATCATCCAACCCAAACATCATCATCAATCTCTGAGTATATCCATGTCATCCCTAGTCTGTTGAACTTCCTCACAGGAATGGCCACAACAATCTAACTTCCAACAGTTCCCATTCTGCTCCTTGATTGGTCGAAGTCACACCACATAGGATAGTCTTTCAATCAGTCAAGGCGTTCAAACAGTGTTCACATGTCAGTGAGACACTAGCCATGTCTCCCCGATGCCACAAAGCCCAACCGTCAATATCGCCTAGAGTCATCACCTTCGGCAATAGGTTACACCAAGTTCAAAAGCAGTCGGAGAGATAGACCATGTCGCTAAGATGTCATACCGATGACCACCACATGTAGCGCTATTTGGCAAGACTATCACTATTCGGTGAAAGGTCATATCGATGTTCAAAAGTCACATACACATCAGCATTCCCATCGGCGAGACTATTGCTATTCAGCGAGAGACATAACGAGCCCTCAAGTCATGCTGACAACAAACTACACCATCGGCGAGACAAACCTCCATCGCTAAGAGATATTACCGAAGCATTCATGTCACTCTGATGACTCCAAGTGTAACACTATCGGTGAGACATACCATCTGTCGCCAAGAGTTCTTATCAAAATCACATGTTACACTGATGATTCCAAGTGTATAACCATTCGGCAAGACATCTCTTATCAGTAAGACTTCATACCGAACGTTCATATCTTTCCCCAATAACTGTTGTCGCCACAAGTCTCCCCGACAACCACTATGAACCACAGTTGGCGAGAGTTCTTACCGGGTGGAGAGAGATCACAATGAAAAGAAATGTCATAGCGATAGCTACAGTCGGTAAGACAACAACAAGGTCTCGGTGACCTAAACATTCCACAAGGTTGCACAACTACTAGTCAGCCAGACAATAAGGATGTCACACCGACTTGGTTCTTTCAGAGGTTTCAACCTATGAGATTGAGTCACACAATTCCAACACTGCGATAACACTTTCGTTGTGGACCTTGGGATCTCACGAGCTCCTACTCCTAGTATGGACAATGGTGGATTAGGCCTTCACAATACCACTTCTATGCCTTCACCTTTCCATCCAATGAATGTTGACAACCAAAACAACTCCCTCCCGCAAGAAAAGGTCATTAATATGTATGAGGATTTTGCACATTTACAACAACACTTGTCACTTGAAAACATTTCCACCACTGCCATACCCGCCATTGTCAATCTTCATCGTTTGATTGAAAGTGATGATGGCTTGCAAGTGATGATGGCTTGCAAGTGATGAAGAGAATTGTCAAGATTTACAATAAACATGCCTCTTCTAATACCCAATCCGCAACCATTCCTATAAGCCAAGGAGGAACTCAAGTGCCTCCCCCTTCAACCATAGCTTCCATACCAACTTATACCAATCCGAAAGTCCATACAACTATGCATCAGGCTAATTATGTGACTACCTCTTTTCTGATTTCCACTAGCATTCCTACTTCTCTTGTGGCATCGCAAGTCCCTTCCACCACATTCACACCCCATAGTATTCCTTTTACTTCCCCTCACATCACCTATACTCCATCACCATTTTCCCTTCCACCTCAACCCACATACCCCGATCCCCTTCTTACACAACTCCTTACCACCATTTCATCCATGCAACAACTTTCCACCATTAGTCAAGGCCAATCCGCTCCACCTACATATCATGTCCGTAGTAGCCCCTTATCCTTAGAAATCTTACATACCCTGATGCCACAAGGGATAGAAATTCCTCGGTTTGAGAAATATGGAGGAAAAGGAGACCCTGTCAACCATGTTAATGCCTATACAGCCTTGTGTAGTGACTTTGTCCTTGATGATAAACTGTTGGCCAAATTGTTTCCAAGGACCTTGAAAGACACTACCTTAGAATGGTTTTCCAACTTTCCTAATCATTCCATCCATTCATTCAATGAATTGGTGGATGCTTTCATAAGTCACTTTCAAGTTCACATGACACCTAAAAAGACAATGGTTGACCTTATGTGATGTAGACAAAACACAGATGAAAAAGTAATGGATTTTATCTCATGATACCAATCCGTGTATGCTCAAATTGATATTAAGATTCCTGATGCACATCTGCAAAAGATGCTTATCAAAAACTTGCACACACACCTTCAAGATAAATTAACAATGATGAAATTCCCTTCGTTTATGCATTTATGCACAACCACCATAATTCGGTTTCAAGTCGTGATTCAAAATCCACTTCTAACCAAGCTGACAAACCTAAACACAACAACCACAACCAACATAACACAGAAAACTTCCGCAAACCAAATAGAGGCTTTTTACAGTTTAATCCGCCTCCTCAACCTCAATTGCAGCCAACTCAACCCGTTCCAAATCAAGTGCAGCTGTTAAAGCAACAGTGCCTTATACCTATGGGGACCTGAAGAGATAGTTTACTCCCCTACCCTACCCTTCATAACACAATGAACCAATTGATTCAACAATGCCTACTCACTTTGCCACCCTTCTGACCACTTGATCCAAACCAACCTTTACCACCCACCTTCCAACCTAATGCTTATTGTCATTTTCATCGCCAAAATGGACATGACACTGAACATTGCAAGCATCTAAAACATTTAGTTCAAGACTTCATTGATTTAGGCCATTTGTCTATTATGGGTGTTAATGATCAAGGCAATAAGTCTGTTGCACCCCCTAACCAAAATTTGCAAATTTTCACTAATACCATGCCTAAACATACTACCTCATTTGTCAAGGCTAACAAACCTTCAACCACTAATGTAATGACCGTTGATACAAACAATGAACAACATGATACACCTCCCCCTGTTACTACAAAAAGTCTTATGGATGAGATAGTAGCTACGATAGACGTTATCCCTCGTAAGGGCCAAACCACTAAGTCTCTTGATATCACTTTTTATGTTAAAGACATACTACAAAAACTTCCTGATGGTCCTCTTTACATAGCTGGAAAAATCTATAATAAGCCCACTAATGGGATATTAATAGATCTCGTTTGTGGCGAGAATGTGATCACAGAGGATTTTTTAGTATTACATGAGCTATATCAAGATGAATATAATAAACCAACTGCATGGATTAAGAAACATACTAGTTTTGCATGCCCTACGATCGGATCAATCGTGTTACCCTTACAAATAGGACCTAAAACTTTGGAGGTAACATTTTCAATTATTCCACAATATGACCAATTTCGTTTGCGGCTAGGCCACCCTTGGCTTTGCTCAATGAAAGCGGTCTCATCAGTTGTTCACAAGTGTTTGAAGTTTCCACATGACAATGAGATAGTTACCATACACCATAGTGGCTTTAATCCTTTATCTTCCAAAGGTATTTTTTCATTAGAAGCCTTTTGGCCTACAACTATGGAACCCATCACACGTCGAAAGGAATTCTTTTTCATAACTTATCAAAATTTTAAAGCCAAAAAGATAGTCGAATTGTCTCTTTGGAGCTCTTCCCCATCCACTTTCGCACCTCCTATCATAGACAAAACCATGCTTCAACTTGAGTCTGACATTGAGAAAACCATACAACCTCTTGAACAACCACCCCTAGATACTTCCCCACCATCACTTAAATGACCAAGGGAAAATGAAACCACTCTTATCATGCCTCCTCGCCTTAAACAAGTGTATAAAGCCAAAGAGAAAGTGGTTGATCCATCCTCTTTGGTTTCTTCTGTTCTTCCCTCTTCAGAAGTAGAAGAACCTATGATGACTCAATCCACTCTTACACCTCAACAACTCCAAAAAAAATTAAAAGAAACCGTGGTGCTAGGGAATGAAGGCGCCGTCGTCATCTCACTGCTCATCAATCTCACATAGAAGAAGATAAAGAAAATCAACCTTTACCTTTGATCAAAGTAATAGATGACCACCCTCCTTCTCCTGACCTACCACATAGTCCAGTGCAACCTTCGCAACAAAGCAAACCACTCCAACAACCTCAACTTTTGATCCATCCATCCTTAGAAATCACCCTTCATCCTCATGTTGTCATTAATCTTGATGATGATGATGATGATGCGACGATAGCAAAAATAGATGAAGAAGTGTATAAGAATTTAAATTCTTTATTTTCATCTACAATGAGCTTAAATGATACATCCTCTCCACCAAGTGAAGAACCTAGTACGAATCTTGGTTCAATGCTTGCAATTCTTCCTTTCGACAGTCAACTACCCTCCCATTACACTGAACATGATTAGGAGGTAGATGACTTGTTATATGGTTGACTTGCATTCACCTAACTAGACTTTTTGCTTTTCTCTTTTTATTTTCCTTTTTATGTGTGTATCGTGTTCCCTCGTATCGTGCGTTTGATATTCCCTCTCTTGGTAGACTTATTCTATTTGTATCTCTATTCTTCTATTCCTTGTACATTGTCTTTTTCATTTTATTTTGTGTTCTCCTTTTGGGGATGACACAAAGCATAGAGACACCATATGTCTCTTCCATGTTGACCCAAAAGGTCCTTGTCTTTTTCACTTTTTTGTTTTGTGTTGTCCTTTTAGGGATGACGCAAAGCGTAGAGAGACCCTATGTCTCTTCCATGTTGACCCACAAGGTCTTTGTCTTTTTCTCTTTTTGTTTTGTATTCTCCTTTTGGGGATGATGCAAAGCACTGAGACTAAATGTCTCCTTCATGTTGATCTGAAAGCTTTTTCATTTTCTTTCGCCTTTTCATTTTCATTTCGCTTGTGTTTTCCTTTTGGGGACAATGCAAGGCATCGATACTGCAATGTCTCTTCCATGTTGACCCAAAACAAACTTTTGTTTTCCTTTGTTTTTTCTCTCTTTGTGTCATTCTTCCACTTCTATGTGCTTTGGGGAATGATGACAGTTTCACGCTCTTTCATAAACACATTGCAGCAATGAACATACTGACCCCAAATCTATAAATCTCGTATGTGTTTGGTGTGCTCTTTTCTGGGGGGCAACTCCCTTTCTTTGTTTTTCATTTTCCTTGACATGACACAACCTAACTTTGAAACATATGACTTGGCATAGGGATTTCTAAGTTAGCTCTCATGTCTTGTTTTCTTTTTGCTTTTTCTTTCCTTCTCTACTTTAAAGTAATTGCTCACAGAACAATGTGTGGCAATTCCTTTAAAGTGGGGGGCATACATTACCATAATTCATGTGCATTGTTGGTTCTTAGTGTAGCCTTGTCATTTATATGATGTGTTTGTCACTTTGTGGATGACATTGGATATGATGTCCTTCATAAGTGTGATCTATCTTAGCATATTACATTCCTCTTGGCGGCCTAATGCGACGCACTGCATCCCCTAAGTTGTGAATATACTATTCTTTGATTGGTCCTCTCTTGGAGACATTAGACACAATGTTCCCTAAGTGATTGAACTTGCATGAACTGAACAAGACTCCTTCAAACATTTTACACTTTTACACTTTACATTTTTGCACTTACCATTTTTGCATTTTGTATTCCTTTTTGCCACCTTGCATAATGCAGCTTGCATGACTGTGGTACCTTTGCCTTTTCGTTCATAGAATTTTTCTTTGTGGCACCTTGTTAAAGTTATCAACGGGTATAACTTTGATATGGTTTGTAATGTCCCCTTATTAGAGACATGAAATGCACAAATTAAATTTTTGATTTTTAAAGATTGTTTGATAATGATCAATGAAGGATTGATGGGATAATATAATTGAAGTGCATTATTATCAACTCGTGCATACGTTCTTTTAAATCAACATATGAGATGAGTGCATTAGATTATTTAACATCAAAACACACACAAGATATAAATTACATAAGTACACACTTAACATAGTTTATCGTAACTTACTATGCTCTACCGGGCTTTATCTCTCTTCCCTAGACCCCATTGGAGGAGGGACACCTTACAGTGCTAAGGGTGTGTGACCAATCTCCAAGTAGACTCCCTCAAGACTTATTACCATCTTGGGACATCCAACATGGGATCAAAATTACCAGCCTTTCCCTCCCACAACCATCCTCTTCTTGGTGATCATCAACGAAAGAGATTGTTGGCTCTAAATCTATCCTCACGGAAAACCGTAATAAATTATGAAGAATGCAATAATTGTTGTAAGCAACATTATTGTGGTATTGACAAATATTATCCATTAATCTCTTTGTGCATTCATCTATCACATTAGTCTAATTCACAATTTATCATAGATTAAAGTGTTATAAATATTCACTGCTATTTAACTGGATAAGGTAAGGGTTACTTATCTGAATCTTATCAATCTACAGACTCTCTTTCCTTTCTCCTATCAGTGGTGCCCTTGAGCAGGTTTTTAACTTCTTCATATATCTTTGTGGGGGTTTGATGTGAGAAGATCCTTCCCATTTCTAAAACCATTGCTAAATCTACTAGACATCCTTATATAGCATTCAAGGGACATGATGTGAGGAGTTGTATCTCTTCACACATGCCTCTTTCACAAACCTAATTAGTCTTGTCTTAACACCATTGGCTAACTACTAATGCTTTATTGAATTGATTGCCCCTTCTTTGAACAACGATAACTTCAACAACAATTGGTAAGCAAGCAAGACCTTACAATAAGGAATATGATTAGATTAAATGGACCAAACCCTAGATATCCCCACATTTCTTGTTGGAAGAAGTGGCTGACTTGGCCATATTATCCATAGTGGAGATGAATACAAATTTGAGCAACAGATTCCTTATGCAGCCCAATTATTATGAATATATTGTATAAGCAATCGAACCTCAGATAATTGCAATCCTCATTCTTCATGAATAATCAATATAACGAGATATATATATCCACCTCTATTCAATGAAATGTCTAATTCTCAGACGTGGTCCCTCTTGTAGAACACCTTTAAATCTTTATGAAGGCTATATATTTCTCCCTTAACATTCACCTTTGAGAGACAAGGTTGCCTGCGATGAAGCTCTACTCGGGATGAAATGCCTTTGACGCTGCTTGCTCTTTGCCGACTCTACTATTGCAAGCATCCATGATCCCTTTGAATAAATAAGCTAGCAATGATATGAATTTTATGGCATATAGGTTAGCTATTCATTTTAACTCAGTCTACTTTTAATATTTAACTCAGAACTCTGATGGAGGAGTCTCTAGAGTGGCCCGAGCTAATTAAGGTTGACGTTGATACTTGGATAGGAGATGAATTTTCTTTTTTGATGGTTTTTTGAGCACCGTAATAATCTCGATATCTATCTATGCTTATCCTTTATATCTTCTCACGTTGGAGAAGAGGTACGACTTCCCTGGAGGGACATGATTTGATGGGTGTTGCCTTCTCAACAGCGACGCCCAACATACAACTTTCTTTTATAACTTATATTGTTTTAAATATTATTTATATTTGTTCCCCAAGCTTATTTTATTATATTTATATTTATATTTTATATTTATTAGTTATATGATCTCCATGTATTATTAAGGATTTATCTTTGTATGTTATTCTATAGGAGATAATATTATCTCTAATGATCATTTACATTAAATGGTAATTAAGTTCATACTTATATTTTGATATTTACTTTATTTGTTAATATTTTATTATTATAATATTTGTTTAATAATATTAATTGTTGTATTGTTTCTTCTATGCTAATCGTAATTTCTATTTGTATTTGATTAATTATATTTTCTTATAAATATCATATTATCCATTATATTTGTAATCGTAATTACAATATTGTTTTATGTTTATATTTTGTATTAATTTTATACACTTTAATATTTATTATATCATAACCATGTTTTGATGTTATTAATAACATTCATAATGATAATATTGTCTTTGAAAATTATAATTATGTAATATCAAATGGATAACTTAACTATCAAAAATGTCACAATTTTGGGGACATGACATGGTTGAGCGGGAAGCCCACCTAGCAGCATGACTTTTCCCCATAGCCACTTTTGAGTTTGTGAGTGCATACCAACTAGTGTATGTATCTTACCTTTTTGGGCCTTCTCACCCCACGGATAGCCTAAAATTTTGTGGCCCCAAAGTGAGTACACATTCTCTTTTTCAAACAATCAGCCTAGATCTAATCCACAACTAGTTGGATTGACGATTGAAGCTTCATCCAATTCTTCTCAACACTTGTGTGTTCCTTTGTTCTTATGTTTAGTTTGCCATGGGATCTTCATCCTAGGGGCTTGATCATCCCTCTTGATTGTTGTCATTCCATCTTGCTAATGTAAGTGCATTTGAACCCTCCTCTTGATGTTCATGGAGCTACTTTACTGTGAGTTTGAAGCAAGTTCATTCTCTCACTAAAGTGGGGGCTAAATGTGCCATAGAAAAATGGCCCCTTGTCATTTTCATGGCCTTTTAGGTCTTGTTTCATAGTGTTGGAACTATTTTTCTCTGATTTTATGTTGCAACATGACTTGGACATGCTTATTTAGGTACTAAAACTCAAAGAACGACGTCTTGTGAAGGTGTTGTGAAGTGTTGTAAGACATTTCTACACTCTTTTAGACTCTATTAATTACAATTCACCTAAAAATCACCTTCTCATCATTAATCAAATCCTATTTTGAAGTGTTGTAAAGTCTTGTAACAAACTTTCATGCTTTTCTAGGCACATCTTCACTATTTATCCCTTTCTCGTGCTTTATTTGACCCCTTATGCTCTCATATGCTTAATTAAGTGTATTTTTGAGTATTATCTTGACAAACAACATTAAATACAACATATTTCCTGACACACATTTTTAGGTCCTAGGCGGGACCCATTCACCATGGGTGGTGAATGAGTCCCCCTTGGCCCCAAATTCAAAATTTTTTTAATTTCATTTTAGGATTTTATTCAAAAGCACTTGATGTCGGCTTGTGATGAGGTATGAACAGGTAACTAAGGCACAAGTGTGTATAAATAAGTGATTTTCACCTCATTTTACATCTCCTACAATCCCCATTCATCAAGTTAACTTATCCACCTATTCATTCAAGCATTCAAGCGTTTTACAACATCTTTTCAAGCACTATTCCAGCACTTTGAAGCAACCATTGACATTATTTCAGACTTGCATCATCAAGGGTTTGGTAAGTTGATAGCAATTGCATGTTGTTAGTTTATCATTCCTTTGCATTTCATTATTTTATTAAAGGTTTGATTACCAAAAGTGGGGCTTGACCAAGGCAAACCCCTATTCACTAACCTTAAACCATTTTCCCCTATTTCATGTTTGTTTGTAGACCTAGGTATGTGGATTTGACAAGATTTTTGGTGTTGAAGATTGGTTTACAAGTCAACTAGGTGCTTCAAGTAAACTCAAGTCTATTTCAAGCTTGGAGAATGTTTTCTATCTATTTCCTGCAAAATTGACTCCGACAACCCGATAATCAGTGATTTCCAGATCTGGTGTTGCATAGTTGTCTCCTGATTTTTTAGAAATTTGGGAGAGGACTGATTCGCCACTTGTGGTGAATGATTCCCACCTTAGGATTGAAAATCTGAATTTTGTCAAATTCTAGATCTCGACAGACAAAAACTTGCTTCTAAAAGTTTTTCACTAGGAGGACTAATTCACCACCTTGGGTGAATGAGTCCCACTGTGAAAAATCAGTGATTTTAGCCAGCATCCACAAAATTCCAGATTCATCAAATTTTTCCCAGGTGCACTCAAATTCATCACGTTCCTTTTTGGTCTACATATTTTCTTCATTTAGTTCATTGTTACATTACACAATGCATTTTCAAACATAGTGTAAATCTTAGTTTTGCATTTGTTTTCATTCATTTAGATTAGTCAATTGCATTTAGTTAACTTCATTTAGGCTAGAAAACATCACACATAACATTATTTGAATGAACCATTAGCATTCTTGCTCCTATCTCTCTCCTTTTAGGTGAAAAACCCTAGAAGAGAAAGAGTTGTCCATAGGAGCCAAAAATCAACGGTTCAAAAATTTTATATGATTATGTGTTAATTTGTGGTTGATTAATGATGTTTATACTTTAGAATAAACTAACATCTTGCATCCAAAAGAATTATATCCCACAATAGCTAGATTGACCAGTTCGTAGCCAAAGGATTTCAGACAGATTATAGGGGAGAGTCCAAAATGTTGAGGATGTGATAGTTATAAGAAATAATTAAGGAAATTATTGAAGAAGTCAATCATGAGTCACTGAATCATCCAATAATACGACATGACAAAGAAGAATTTTGTATTAATAAGGAAGCCAACGTGACTATTCTCATAGAGCATGTCTTTGTCAAACCGTCAGGGAAAAGTATCAATCCTATTAGTCTTCTTCTATCTTTTTCAATTATAATTTCAGTTGCAAAGACTTTTGTCTCTCTCTATTTTGAAGGAGAGTGGACATCTACATTTAATTTCTATTTTTAGTCCTTATGCAAATAAAACTCCTCCCGAACCTATATAGTTGGATTGGTGGTTGAGGAGTAGATCTAGTTAGAGAGATATATGTTTTGGATAGATATAGTTTTGTTTTCACAGACAATACTTCATTGTTAAGTTTTATGTTATACACTTGTGAATGAGAAATCTATGAATATTCTTTTCAAATCGTAGAGTTTAGTTATATGCAATTAAGGTATTCCAGTTTATTATTATGATTAGTTGATTCAAGTAGCACATATTTGGTTTCTCCTGTGGGTATTGTTGTCAAATCAGATTGCACCCGAACGCTTGAATAGTTAATTTCAGCAATCTGTTGACACATGGAATGATTCTCATGCCTGTGGGTTGCCTAATTTGAGAATCAATCTCCAGAGAGGGCTGGTTCACTGATGAAAACCTCCTAAAACTAACTAACTTGGCATGGAAAGAGATAAAAAGCTCGCTTGAATTGAAATCCTAAAGCTACAAGAGGTGATTGCACCAAAATTATGTGATTCTATTCGCTATCCTAAACCTATAATCTATTGCAATAAAGTCCTAAACTTATTTCACAATTCAATTAAGATCATGAAATTCACCAATATTTCACATGAAGGTTTGAAGTTTCAATGTTTGTAAGAGGAAAACTAGATTTTTGTAGATACAAATGACTAAAATCTTTGTTAAACACAACATGCAACCTGAATTATAACATGAAATCTTCTTGTTTTTTAAAGCATTAATGAGACCAAACAAATGATTCAAGATAAAATCACAGTGTTTATATCAAATCATTCATATGACAATAAAACTCAAGAAAGTATTGAGAAGGAAACACTATACTGAATATAAACTCTATTACAATGCTTGAATAATAAAAAAGTCGAGTTACAATGCCTCACTACTGTATGTGTAAGCAGGAAAAAGAACTAGAATGAAAAAGATAAACTTTTTCAATATATACAATGAGAATGCACTTCAAAGTGCATGAACAAGTAATTGAAAGTCAATTTCAGTGAGAAAGTGATAACTCCAAGGTGGAATTCGAGCAAAAGCAAAAATCCTTGAAAATAAGGTTCAAACTCATACAAAACTGAGTGAACTCAGTCTCGAACTTGCAGTCATAAAGCATGCAACTGATTTGTAACTCAAATTGAACTGGAAATCTCTGAATGTAAGCCAAAACATGCAAAATCTTCCTTGCTTTAATCAACTCGCCCATGATAACTCAAAATCCATTATTGCATGACAAATCTATAGTTGAATCTATAGTTGTAACTCAGCTTTACATAACTTCTTTATTTGTATTTTAAGATGATGAATTAATTAAATGATTTATAACGCATCATTTAATTAATTCATTTACATTGAATAATACAAATAAACTTGAAGAATAAAGCTAATTTAGCAAAGCGTGTTTCTCCACCTCATAAATCATACTTAGCATATATTTTTTAAAAATTATGCATCCTCCACTAAATCATTATTGATGACCATGCACATTATACCTGGCATTATTGTTAAATCTTCACAATCATTGATTACCATCAACAATATTGAAATATCTCATAAAGGTCGACCCCATCATTAGGCTCATTGACTTAAAAGTCATGGTCATGGGGAAGGACATAATGATTTACAAAAATGATTCTTTCAAAGCCAAAAGATAGTTAAAAAAAAAATCATCGACCATGCAAAAAGAGAAATAAAGAACCCTAAAAATTATTATGTTTTCTAGCTTTGGAGAAGCTTCATGAAGAAGTTGTTGGCTGCCACTGTTGAGTAGGGTTTCAACCTGAAATTCCACCATGAAATAGCTCGAATCTACACCTTTTGGACATTTTTTAGCTTATACAACCGCGACCATGCATATTATCTGATATATTCTTTGCTATTCTTTTAATCCGGGCTGCCATGAATCTTGGTTTGAGCTTTTATGTACATATCTATTGTGCAACTTGACCTATGAATATTAAAGCTCACAGAGAGCTTAGCCATGGTAAGTTCTATCTATACCTTTATTTCTTTGTTGAATGGAAATTTTCTCCTATATAAAATGAGTTGAAAGATTAATTAAAAGAAAACTCCAGGCTATGAAATCTTTGTATGCTGTTCATCATTATTTGCCGCAACTGTGAACTATCTTCATGTGGGTATTCAAATTTCACTGTATTTGCTATCTTCCTTTTGTAGATCTTGATGCATTGTTTCTTTTAGAAAATATAACACTTGGAGTGTGGATATTCTATGGTCTTAATAACTGCCATGAGGGTTTTCATTATTCTATAATAGGCCGAGGGTTTTTTCTTTACTCTGTGCATCACTGAAAACCCTACATATGATCTCCACTCTTTCATGAATATTGCCTGGGCGTAGCTTCTCCATTGCTATATTCTTATTTTGAATACTGTAAATGTTGATATAGTTCAAAATCTTTGTGGCTGAAAGCTATTTTATATCATTTACCTATAGACTACTTTATGGCATGAATGTGAATACATGGATGCTACCGTTTTTGATACAAGAAATGCAAGCCGTGAAATGCTTTACTGTCCTCTTGAAAATCTGAACCACTGTCTGATATTGCTACCTCAACTGTGAATGAAGACACTGTACAGGTTCTGCAACACTTTAATTACCTTTGCACCTTGCTATCATGCATTATTCACTGTCATACATTCCCAATCCTTGTATATTGACATGGTTGCAGCCTTACGTATGCCACTAGTAACTGCTTAAAGCACCCTTTTCCTCCTTTGGTTCACATAATGCAATGTTAAAACAAGGCTCCTATATATAGCACCAATAGCTATCTCTCCATATGAGTGTCACTGAGTTGAGAATATGTAATTGAAATAAAGCATTCAATTATGAAAGTGATGTATTTTACCCATCTTTGCACATTTTCTTTTTTGTAGCTAAATGAGCTCAATACTCCTACGTGATTTTATTTCAAAACATTGGATCACATCAGAATGTTGAAACAAGGACTGCAAATGTTGTGCTTTCATTTAATTTCAATAACGATGATGTGCTTCAAATGATGTACTCTATATATGCATTTTCTGAAAATGCAACTCATGTATCAACATTGACATTCTTGTAAGTCACTAAATTTAGCTCCTCCACACTGTTGTCTCCTTTTAGATCTGTCATTCATTATCATGGATGTTATAACAGTAGTCTTATTCACTTTACTAATTCCATAGCAGCAATAGTATTCATGAATGCTCTTTATAAAATTCTCTTTTTCTATGGAATACAAATCTGTTTCTTGTCATATCTTTATTTCTTTTGATCAGCTGAATCTTGTTGATGATTTGCATTGACTGCACAATATGAGAATGATGCTTTTCATTATGAGCATGTGTTGGTTACTATCATTTGGCTTTTTAAAACATGTATGCCCATCTACTTTTACCAGTTTTATATCAGCATTCTTACTCTTTCCAGATCTAGCTCCTCCATTCATTTTTCATTAATCTTTTGCTACTGCTTATAATGCACACCTGTAGCACAAAATTTCCTGATTCCATACAATGTAAGAGCATTCTGGTATCTTGCTTTGAACATACATTTTGAAGCACACAACTTTTCATGCTTTGTTAATGTATAAAATGAAGAAACAACACTTCAAAAACAATGTTCTTTTGACTATTCCCCTTCATTGCCAATGTGCTTTCTCTTGATTTATCCTTTTAAAAGAGCATCATTGACTGTCTCTTCTTTGGTTCTAACCACTGTAGATATTGATATATTCTTTTAAAACTATCATTTTATTATTCCTCAAGCACCAATATTACTTTCAACTTAAGATAGAAATGAAAACAACTGTGGCATTGATAGTCATTATTATTATACCTTGCAAAGCTATCTACTTCAAGCGTATATCGCTACACCTTGAGATTAATGTTGCTGCTCATAATTGTTGTTCATTCTCCACGGTGTTCATTTATAAGACTGTCCCTTTTTGATTGATTGCATCATGCATTACTACTGTCAACATGACAGTCCTATAGCATACATTCTGAAACTTCAAGTCATGTTTATATGACCTTGTTAACTCCTTTTGAAATAAGAGTAGATGTGGACTTGCTTTACATAAAAATGTTGTTATGGATTATTCTATTCTGTCTCTTGAATGTCTGAATGGACTATGCTGCTTTGATATTGAAAGAAACAATTTAATTGCTTATTGTCTTGTTCTCCATTCAGCATAAGGGCTCAATGCCTCATCAAAATGTAAATATGACTGAAAGACAGAGCTGAAACTAAACTATGAAAAATACAATTAATGCTCTTTTAACATGCTGCCTTGTTAATGATGAGCAAAAGATAACTACTCAATCTGTTTCACCATGTGCTAAATTAGACTGCTTTCATTATTTGATAATGCTCTACAACAACCCCATTTGATAACTATAATACTTGATGACTCTCATGTAATAATGTGAATGAGAGATGTCCTTTTGATATGCCAGGCTCTACCCTTGTGGGAGCCTGTTTTACTCCACATATTTGATGAAAATAATTACAGACATGATGAACTTGTTCCTGCACATTGAAACAAAGAAGTTAGCAAAATTAAAGAAGTTGAAAGCTTCCATTGAGTTATGTTTTTCTTGATTGTCAGCCTTTCATCTGGTGAATGCTTGATTTAATGCAAATTACATTCCTGTTGGTAGCATAGGCATAAGGCAGAATGTAATTCATCATTGCTTAGAGTACATCTCTAACGCCATTCCTTTATAATTTTGCAGGTTCATGGAGCGAGGAAACAAGGTTGCAACAACTTGGAGACGCGACGACTGAAGACACCAACAAAAATTATTCATCATTACAAGAAATGATGAATTGCTCCTCTTCTTTGCACTTATGTTATTTTTAGTAGTGTAGTTTGTCCTTGAATTGTGTAATCATCATTTGATTGTCATAATCAAATTCAGTTACTCTCGCGGCTTGTGCGAGATTCAATGTTTTACAAAATGAATAAAAGGCATTATTATGCAAATTTTCAATTTTCTCCTTCAATTACTTGCACAATAAAACTATAATTTAGATGTAACTTGATCTTTATGATGATCAATGAATACATAAATCATAAAAACTTGAAAGTTTATGTACCTATAATTCATGAATTTGATCTAGCTCTACCTATTTGTGCTCGTAGTGAAAAATAGGTAACAAATTGGCGACCTCTGCGGAGTGTTTTCCTGCTAAACACAATAGACCAATATGTAACTTATCCATTGGGCATGGAGTCAATTTTTGCTATGTCTTGACTCAGAAAACTGTAACTCAGCTTCAAAACACACAAACTGAAAGAAACTACTGCAATTTTGTTGAAGACAAAATCTGAAAAACTAGGTGCAGCAACTGCACTTATTAAAAACATGACAAAACTGAAATGAAACGTGCCAGTAGGCACTTGTTGAAAGCATTACTGAAAATATACTCTACCCTACACTAACCACTAGTGTTAGTGCTCAAACATGTCCATTCACTGGTTGTGAGAAATAGCTGCCCTTCCTTGACAACAAATACTAATTTTCATGCTTATGGACAACTGAAAATAGATGAAGCACCTTATAATGCTCAATAAATTGGTGCAAAGCTTCATAAAAAATGTACACAAAATCACTCATTCCTTGAAAATAACCAACTAAACTGTTGGTTTGGAGTGAAAGACAGTTTGAACCTGTTGTTTTATTGAAACTGCACCAGGCACGCTTTGAATATCAGTTCTAGAAAGATACCTAATTGGGCATCCTCTTGAAAGGTTAAACTGATAACTCCTTTTGCTGACTTCTCCCTTATCAACTACAACCTCTTTAATCACTTGATTATGCTGAACACAAATCTTTGTCTTGAAAGGTGCTTCAATATCTATGTTTTGTCGCTTTTCTTGCTCTACTTGAACAACCCCTTTTTGTGAATCAACCCCTGTACCTTGCAGCACTTGATTGTCTTCATTATTCACTAGCTTGGGCTTTTGATCGCTACAAGAGTTCAACAGAGTGGAAAGCTCTCTACAAGCTGAACAGGTGGAATCTTGACAGTCAAACCTTGATATGTCTTGAAGAGACTGATCATTTTCAATTAATTCTCTTGACTGCTCTTCAAGGCAAGTTGCTTTCAACTCATTCATGCTAGCCTCTTCAATGTAATACAAAGGAAGTTCTGAAAACAAATTTGATGCTTGATCTAATTTATTTTTATGTTTAGAGTGATAGTTAGTAATATCCTTATGCAAAATAAGATTATCATCCTTGCTGTCATGGACTAGCAACTCACCAAAAAATTTAACGTGCTCTTGCTACTCAAAAACAACTAATAAGTTGAGCACCTGTATATTGTCTTCCTCATTGTCAATAAATCCAGGTAGCTGGTCAAACAAAGAAATCGAATCCTCCTCCTCATGTGGTGCCAATCTGTCCATTGAAACCTTGACAACTTGTCTTTGCGACAGAAGACTTTCACCCCATAGCCTTTCCATTCTACTTTCGTTCATCTCATAAAAAGCATTGGAAAACTTGTCAAATGAATCAAAGTGTAAAGGATTCAATGTTAAGCTTGAACCTACCTCCTCTATACAGGTGTTGTATTCATTTTCAGCTGGAAACACACTATAAACAGTAGCAACCTCTTGCTTGACATGTGATTTTTCTGATTTGCTGGCACAAAAGGGACTGCAAGAACATTTAACTGTTGTAATAGGATTACTAAGTTTGTTATGAGGTGTTTCAAGCTGCTCTTGGCTACAAATTGGCTACTGTATTGAAAGAGCACTCCTAAAACTTGGAATTTTGATTGGTTTAGACTCTACAACCCTTTCCTGTTCAGTCTTTAGCTGCTCTAAATGGTAAACCTCCAAAGCTAAACACAACGGATTTACATTTCTAATCTTCTCCATGATAAGTGAGCTATCCTGATTAATGGGCTGCTCTGCAAAAACTTCATCTGCTCTTCTTTTGTAGCTAACTCCCTCTCGAGCCTTTCTTCAAACTATATCCATTGAGTCTCCAAATCCTGCTCATAAAGGTAGGCCTGATAGTCTAACTCCTGTTGCTATAAATCAAGCTCTTGTTGCCTCTTATACTCTTCTATTTGCTATGTAATGTCTAACAATATATCCTTTATTGCATTCATGTTTTTCTTCATATCCTACACCTCTTGGATTTAATTTTGGACACATGAATATTGATCTGAAGGCTGAGAAGGGGAGGGTGGGAGGTAAGCATGTTGAGCATGTAGATAGGCTGTTGTTACATGGCTATTTGAGATAAAACCAACAGCATGATTGACCTGATATGGATGATAGGGTGATTGGTTGACAGGATCTTCATGAAACAGAAGTGGGCATACATGCTGACTATAAAAATATGTCATCTCTACTCATATAAATGCTGGAAATCATAATATTAACATTGAATTTGAAACATACCAACATTAAACTTATTGAAACTAGTATATGTGCTTGGAGTCGCCAGGTATAAATTTGTACCTCTGAAAGGTGAAAATATGTTGCTGTGTATACCAAGACAACAACTTGTATCTTTGAATTTCTTCTTCCAAACTGATCTTCAGAGTCCCATCGGGCATGCCAAAAACTGTTGTCAAATTAGATTACACCCAAACGCTTGAATAGTTAATTTTAGCAATCTATTGAAACATGGAATGATTCTCAGGCTTGTGGGTTGCCTAATTTGAGAATAAATCTCCAGAGAGGGTTGGTTCCCTGATGAAAACCTCCTAAAACTAACTAACTTGGCAGGGAAAGAGATAGAAAGCTTGCTTGAATTGAAATCCTAAAGCTACAACAGGTGATTGCAACAAAATTATGTGATTCTATTCGCTATCCTAAACCTATAATCTGCTGCAATAAAGTCCTAAACTTATTTCACAATTCAATTAAGATCATGAAATTCACCAATATTTCACATGAAGGTTTGAAGTTTCAATGTTTGTAAGAGGAAAACTAGATTTTCACAGATACAAATGACTGAAATCTTTGTTAAACATAGCATGCAACCTTAATTATAACATGAAATCTTCTTGTTTTTTAAAGCATTAATGAGACCAAACAAAGGATTCAAGATAAAATCACAGTGTTTAAATCAAATAATTCATATGACAATAAAACTCAAGAAAGTATTGAGAAGGAAACACTCTACTAAATATAAACTCTATTACAATGCTTGAATAATAAAAAAGCTGAGTTACAATGCCTCATTATTGTATGTGTAAGCAGGAAAAAGAACTAGAATGAAAAAGATAAACATTTTCAATATATACAATGAGAATGCACTTCAAAGTGCATGAACAAGTAACTGAAAGTCAATTTCAGTGAGAAAGTGATAACTCCAAGGTGGAATCCGAGCAAAAGAAAAAATCCCTGAAAATAAGGTTCAAACTCATACAAAAATGAGTGAACTCAGTCTCAAACTTGTAGTCATAAAGCATGCAACTGATCTGTAACTCAAATTGAACTGGAAATCTCTGAATGCAAGCCAAAACATGCAAAATCTTCCTTGCTTTAATCAACTCGCCCATGATAACTCAAAATCCATTCTTGCATGAAAAATCTTCAGTTGAATCTATAGTTGTAACTTAGCTTTAAATAACTTCTTTATTTGTATTTTAAGATGATGAATTAATTAAATGATTTATAATGCATCATTTAATTAATTCATTTACATTGAATAATACAAATAAACTTGAAGAATAAAGATAATTTAGCAAAGCGTGTTTCTCCACCTCATAAATCATACTTAGCATATATTTTTTAAAAATTATGCATCCTCCACTAAATCATTATTGATGACCATGCACATTATACCTGACATTATTGTTAACTCTTCACAATCATTGATTACCATCAGCAATATTGAAATATCTCATAAAGATCAACCCCATTATTAGGCTCATTGACTTAAAAGTCATGGCCACGGGGAAGGACATAATGATTTACAAAAATGATTCTTTCAAAGCCAAAAGATAGTTAAAAAAAAAACCATCGACCATGCAAAAAGAGAAAATAACCCTAAAAATCATTATGTTTTTCTAGCTTTGGAGAAGCTTTGTGAAGAAGTTTTTGGCCGCCACTGCTGAGTAGGGTATATATATATGAGTTTACATGCAAGAAAAAAAAGTGAGAGATGATCCTATAAGTGGAGTTGAAATTTTTCAAATGAAATATGTAGACACCTAAAAATGACCTAGGCCTGCAAGCTTCATTTTTACCGCTTTCGTTCTGGCATAATTAAGACATTTAATTATGTCCTTGGTCCACATTCGACTATTGATTAAATAATTCATAATTATTTATTTAATTCATGTCATTTATTCTTAATGATTATTAAATAAATAAATTTTATTTATTTATTAAATATGTCATTAATTGTCTAAGTCTTCCCTTAATTAAATAAATTTCTTAATTTATTTAATTTCCCCTTCCACATTTAATTTTTATTGATTATTAAATAAATGAAGTTTATTTATTTATTTAATACGTCACTGATTGTCTTAATTAAATGAATTGATTAATTTATTTAATTAATTAATCTTATCTTCTAAATTAAATAATTAAATTTAATTATTTAATTGCCAATTTAATATTCCTCTCATTTTAAATAAATTAAATTATTTAAAATGTCATTTCAATCTTAACTGTCAGTCCTTTTTGATAAATAATCTGAAAAAGATTATTTATTATCTCTTGAAGTCCATAATTTGAATTAATTTAATTCAAATTGGTAATTAATCTTCCAAAAATCAAGCAATCGGGCAGATTCTAGATTTTCCTAATCTTATCTTCTTGATTTTTTGAATCTTGCAAATCAGGCAATCTTATCTTCTTGATTTTTCAAAAATCTTTATTTTCTAATCAATTTGTCTCATTTATTCTCCACCGTCGATCCAATTTTATTTTGACCATTCGATTAAAGAATTTTCCCTAACCCTAATTAGGGATTCTTAGGTGTAATCTGGATCATTCATTTCATTAATTTATCTCGTCCATCCATTCGAAATGGCCTTTTCTATAAAATGCCATCTTCTTCTCATTTTTCGAACACACACATGCTGACATTTTGCATAATTATTATAGGCATTTATTTGCACATTTATTGTCATAGGCAATTTTAGTATTTAATATAGTCATTTGATCAACTTTGGCATTTGTTCTAGACATAGGCATTGGCAATAGACATAGGCATTAGACATATCAAATCCTTCAAAACTTGTTGTAGGACTTAGGCATTTCCAGATTGCTCGAATGATGAATCTGAGGGCAACATTATCTAGCAAGTAAGAATGTGCTACAAAAATGAATCATGGAGACTTCAGTGATCAGGTATAATCGTTCTTTTATGTATTTCCATTGTGTTTTGTAGCTACTTTGGGTTTTTATCATTTTGCTTTCAATTTAATTGATCTAATCTAATCCTTAGAATTTACCCTCAGTTACATTGGTGAACCCGACTCCGTTTTCTTGTTTCCGTACAGTTTTTTGTTGTTTTCTATTGTTTTTTAGGTATAGGTATAGATCAATGCAAGTGCTTTTTAAAAACATCATGACGCATTTGATGCATCACGACGCATCGGCCGACAGAAGAGCTGCAATCGCTCTGACAAGCTGCAACTGACAACCAGAACGATGCATTTGATCTGCCGAGCCGCATTCGAAGACCCGAACGACGCATATGCCCTATCGAGCCGCATCTGTCTGGTAAAATTTTTCATTCAATTTTGGCATTCTAATTTTTGGATCTTAGGGTTTTTCTGGTTTATGGTTTTCTAGTTTTCTGTTTTTCTGTGTTTTTTATTCCTGCATGTTGGCTAGATTACACTTTTTGTGTTACTAATCTTCTCTTGTAGCATGTGGTGATCCTCGTTTGTGTGTCGAAGACCATTGCTTATAGAGACTACTAATTCATTGTTTGCAGATTCGAATGTCAAAGAAGGAAGAAACAAACATTGTGATTATTTTTTAGATTAACAAACATTTGATTTTTGGTGCATATAAAAAGAACTCATGTCTTCTTTGATTGATTGTGGTTGTGGAGTGGTAGGTGAGTATGCTCTCACTTGGTGAAAACCTTGTGATCAGAAAACCAGACCCATTCTAATCTGTTATTTACCCTGACTTGGTATATCGGAGTATCCTATCCCCTCGCGCTTTCGGGCGATCTTGGGTGTAAGAGAAATGGTTACCAACTCTAGAAATTGGGCCTACCTTAGGATTTCATCACCCCAATGTGACTCAAACCAGCAATGGAGCTAATGCCAAGCTACCCCCAACCGGTATATAAATGTAAACCTTAAGGGAAAACCTAAGGTTGCGAGTGCAGATGTGTCATACGGACGAAGTTGTACTCCCTTAAACCCTGTTGAGCTTAACCTCTTGCCACCTTAATGGTGATTAATCTCTTGCCCCATGTATGGCCACTCGAATGGGGGTCCCGAACTAAAAACTCTTGTGTGGTAAGCCAAAATCCTTCTATTTGCTAGCGCAACACCAGTCAGTGTGAAGGCATCCACACCTTCGCAGTTTATAGTAGAGGTGATTAGCTTGCCATGGGTGTTTCATGGGGGTTGGAAGCTTGGTTGGCCTGAGAAGAGAGTGCACTGTAGGGGGGAGCCCATGCAGCCAAGCTTTTGAATTCACACGCTACAGATATGCGATTACATGGAATCTAGCGAATATTGTCATGGCCTAACCTAGGATCGTGCTTATCTGATATGTGTTTGGTTACTTTTTAAAATGCTATGTTTGTCAAGTGTTTTCTGGTTCTATCACAATTGAAACAAAACATTCATCAAACAAATCAAAATTTCCATCAAAATGACAAGAAAATCATTTTGAAATTAAACTATGTCGCATCTGTCGAACCGCAACTAATTTTCTACAACGTAGCTGCTCTATTAAACCACATCTGACACTTAGAATGCCGCATCTATAGGTGTCACAACGCAATTGACAAATCAAGTCACATTTGACAGTTCAAAAGCCGTAATTGCAAAACCGAACCGCATCTGCTAAACTGCGACGCATTTGCATTTTCAAGCGACGCATCTGCCTGTCAAAACTTAAAACTTCACATCCGAGACTTGAGGTCCTCAACTTTCCCACCATTTGTCAAAAACTATCACCAAGAAGACTCTGTCAAAAACCAAACTTGAAATTGCTCAAAGTCTTGACCATTAGTTTACATTAGTCACCGTAGGTTTCATACCGCATTCATTTTCGTTGCATACATTTGGCATTAGAATATCCCTAGGTTAACATTTTGCATACTTAGGATTAGGCAAATCTTAGTACACTTTGCAAAATTATTATTTTCAAAATTAGACCCTCTTGGACCAAGTTATCAAACCTCCTTTTAGTCATTGTCCTCTTTTGTGAGATTCTTCCAACTCAAAAGTCTAGTTAGGAAGACTCACTAGTCATTTAGACCTCGTAAACTTGTCATTTCCAACAAAGTCCTTTAGTAGTCAAAATCAAAAAACAAAGTTCAAGCTTAGAAGTGCTTAGATAACCTTGTCTTACATTGCATACAAATTGCATATCCTATTCGCAAAAATCCAAAAACATTAGTCATTCTAGTGGTCATTTTGAACTTAAACTTCATGTAGTGTCATACTTGCATTTAGTTGTCGTTCCCTTTTGAGCAATCTCATTTATGGTTGAAACCAGACTTCAAAAACAAAAGAGAGAAATGGAAAACTTTAGGCAAGACCCCCCATTTATTATCAACAATCCTCCACATGACTCAAACTGGACCTTGTACAAATCATTTTCCAATTTAGACAATTAACCTCCAGTGACAACACAATCCTCATCAAACAGTACATTCAAACTCTACTTACAAAGAGATGAAAATGGTCAACTACTTCAGGAGAACATAGAGGCATTGACACAAGACCCAGAGGCCTATCACCTTGCTGAAGCAATAGCTCGTTAGGATAGAGACAGATTTGTAGCTATGCTCTTGAGTGAAGGAGCTAAGTTACCACAAGAATTTGATGTTAACACACTAAATTCGACACTTCATGACCCTAATGCCAACAATGCACATAACATGTCAAATAATGGTCAACTTTTAAATACTATGAGCAATACTTCCTTTGGAACCACAATGACAATAAATACCACTCCCAACATCCCAAACATTTCCAACACAATAAATACTACATCTATTGGGGGATCACAATCATCCACAATGCCCACAACATCCACAACACTACCCCAATCAGATGGAACCACTCTTGGCTCCTGAACAATATGGGAAAATTATTCCAATCCTCTTTTTACCATGACAGTAAATACCATGGGGGCATCATCAAGTCACCACAATCCCCCCTTGACAACTACATCTACTACCATGAACACAACTTCGACAAATCCGTTCAGTAGTATTTCAGAAAATCCTTCGGGAGGAGCCACAAGACGTATCTTTATCCACGAACAACAACAAAACGTTAACACAACAACACAGTCAAATGTCATTGCCTCCCAAGGTACAAACACAAACGTTCCCCTTGTGCAAAATCAACAATTTACACAAGGTGGCCAAATAACACAACCCATGACATCATTGACCCACCATAACATTCATGGTCACAACATCCCCCAAATAACAACACACATGGCTTTGAGACACATCCCAACCTACTCATCCAACATTCATACTCATCAACATGCACCCAATCATAACTTCCAGTACCAACAACACATCAATCCACACACGTCATACGTACCACAACAATCCGTACTGCCACAATACACCAATATTCACACACACCAGACAGGAACACATGGGGTGCCAGGCAATCCAATGCACGGGCACATTAACGACCCTACCATAGATGAACTCAAAGCAAGAATGAGGGATATGGAGAAAACTATCCAAAATATGTACATTTCAGGCAGGAAATCAAAAATATCATATGACCTAGATGTATACCCATTTGACACAAGCTTATACATGCCTGCATTTCCACCAGGTTATGTGTCACCCAACTTCACAAAATATAGAGGCAAGACAAATCCCATTGAACATGTTCGCGAATTTGCAACCAACTATATGGATATCGCCTACAAACAAACATACTCGATGAGACTTTTTTCCAAAAGTCTGGCAGGTCAAGCCCTCGAATGGTTTTCAACGCAAAAGGATATCCAGACATGGGATGAGCTTAAACAAAAATTCATAAGGAATTACGCGTACAACATTGACATGGATACCTCCATCACTAGCTTGTGCAATCTCACACAAGAAGACTCGGGTGAGACATTTATCCCGTTCTTTCAAAAATGGAGAAGCTTTGCTAGTCGATGTCACATTGACATCCCCGAAAGGGAAAAAGTTGATATGTTTGTCCAAACACTTCTAGGGACCCTAAAATTTGCATTGCAAATACATTGTTGCACAAACTTCATAGAATTGGTCGAAAAGGGGGTCCAGATTGGGAAATTCCTTATCGCAAAGGGAGAAATGAGATATGGTTCCAAAAACATGAACGTCAATGCACCCATAGACAAAAACAAATATTGGGTTAAAAATAAGCATGTCACAAATGATGGTGTTGTTGACGCCAAGACTGCAAAAACTGTAGGCCCTGTATTGGCCTTGAAAGGGGTTCAACAACAAAACAGACCAACAACAACATTGACACCTCCTCCCAATACTTATTCAAACAACCAAAGTGGTCAAAACAATCAGGGACAATATTGTCAGATGAGACAATTTCCTAGGGGTCGCACATACACCCATTTGGGTGAACCCATTGAAGAAGTCCTTAAGAAATGCATCCAACATGGGGTCATCACACTTCCGAAAATAAAACCATATGACCCAGGATAATTCAAACCAGCATGGTGGAATGACAATACACTTTGCGAATACCATCAAGCAAAAGGGCATACAACCTCTAACTGTCAACAATTGAAAAACATAATACAATACGTTATCAAAAATTGCACCATCAAAGTAGGTGGATCGCAATTCACCTCCAACTCAGATCATACTATCCACAAGAATCCACTGCAGGACCATGGTTCTCATAATGCTTCCACTTCAGGTTCACAGAACCAAGCTAATTTTACCCAAGCCAAGTACGATTATTCTAGTGGACCAATTATAAATAATGTCAGAACTGATGATGAGTACATCAATACCATTACGGTCAAGAGAGCACCCGCGTGTAATGCTACTACACGAAGTGGCAAGATTACTATATGCTGGTCCACCTCCCCCTAGACAAGCCAAAATCACTATACCAAGCCCATTTGCTAAATAATCACAACCTGCTTCATCGGCTAAACAACCAAAACCTGTCTCAACCCCACAATAGTGGAAACCCAAAAGTCAGTTCAACCTCATTGACCAACTAGGAAAGACTCCCACACAAATATCTATCCTTGAGCTGCTTCGTATCTCTCCTGCGCACAAAGAAATCCTAGACAAAACTCTCCTAGAGTCGTCGGTCCCCAAGGACATCGATGTCAATCAATTTGAAACTATGGTGGGATATCTCACCATGCCGCACCACGTCACCTTTTTGGATCAAGACTACTAATCAAATAAAACCAACCACAATGATGCATTACACATAAACTTTTATCCACAAGCACAAAGTTAGATGGGTTTTAGTAGATGGCGGAGTAGGGTTGAACATATGCTCCCTCAAACTGGTTAAGGCTCTTGGGTTCTCTGATGCGTTTGTAGACCCAACAAAAATTATAGTGATCAAAGCAGACGATAACAAGGAACGCTCTACATGGGGTGTTATCTCTCTCCCTATCAGAGTGGGACCAGTCATTCTAGACACAACCTGCCAGTTCCTAGATTTGGAACTACCATATAACATCTTACTTGGCCGTCCATGGATTCACGCTTTAAAAGTCGTTCCATCTACATACCACCAATGCCTCAAGTTTCCATTTGACGGCACAGAAGTAACCATATACAGAGACCCCGACCCTTTCCAATATTGTACCAACTTAAGGGGTATCTCCAAAAATTGAGTACCTATTAACCGGGAAGCACCTGGCTCCTCGTCATCCAAGTATATCGACCCTTCCACACTCACATCATCTTCCACATCCACTCCATCCACGTCTTCCACCATACCACCACCTTGCACCAGCCCTAAGACTGAATCAACTGTCAAAATCCAGGACCTCAGTTGCAGAGAGTTCAAACTAAATACAGCATACAGCATAACTACAATACCCACTTCTCCAAAGATATATGGTCGGCCATGTTTCAGAATGGAACCTCAAGAAACTTTCAAAGTTCCACCGAATATAGTCTTTATCAAGTGGGGAGACATGAGTGATGAAGACCTTGCTGACATCACATGATGGATCTATAAGGATACAGTTGCATTACCTCCATTGCCAGTTCAAAGATATGGCAAAGGTTACAACATTATGAAGGCTAAAGGCTACGATGGTACTAGTGGCCTTGGAAAAAATAAAAATGGTCGAAGGGAACCCATAGAAACTTTTCAAACTCTGAAGTATCTTGGATTAGGGTTTGTGTCACCTGACAATGACGATCGATGTACCTCAGGACTTTCAAATGAGTGAGTACATGCTTCTAACAGTGTTGAGACTACTAGGGAAACCCTTACCGAAATAGACTCCCATGAGTGGGAATTTAGCTAAGAACGATCCTTAAGTGACTGTTGCCTTGATGATTTGTTTGTCAAACCAGGGGAACTGACCTCTGAACAATGATTTTGGCAAACATTCAAAATTGAATAGACACCTACCACTTCCCATGACACACAACAACCATCATCTGAACCCCATCCATCCAATCCATCTGAAGTGTCAGACGACATTGATAACTAGGGCTCTAAAACCTTCACTCCTTATTACGACAACAAATATGACACTAGTGAAGGAGAATATTGGATAGAGTTCGATATCGAGTGGGGTGATGATAACCTCATTTACAACATCACCGAATCCATCTACATGTTGTCCGCATCCTCACCCCAATTCACTAGCCTTGATGATGGCATTTCTTTAGTTTACCCTGAACTAGTCGATTGGGACCAACAAGGATCGCCAGTTTTGGATACATTTCAGAATGATGAGGCAATTGCCAAATTCATGGGATTACGAGAAGGCATACCTAGTGGGGACCACAAATCAAGATTTACCATTGATTTAGACTACACTGCATACTTCGGCGAGACTGTCTAGTCCTCTAGTCGCAAAAGTAAAAATAAAGTAAAAAATGAAATGTCTAGTTGAAAATCGAAAGGCACCTCTTGACGATAAAATAGTAAAAATAAAGGACAAATCTACAGGTGAAAACCTCTCTAAGGTGCCCAAAGATGGAGGACTGGACTTTCTCCCCATGCAATAGGAGAAATCGGCCATGCTTATTGAGGACACAATAGAGGATAACATTTCAACTACAGAAGACCCCAAGATGGTCCTATTTGCCGCATCATTGACTAATGAAGAGAAACCAGAATTTCATAAATTCTTTGCAGAATAGAAAATCAGTTTTGCATGGTCCTACACTGACATGCAAGGATTAGACCCCAAACTGGTTCTGCATCATCTGCCACTATTACCCAATGCTAAACCAGTCAAGCAGAAGTTGCACAAAATGCACCCTCAAGTTGCCCTATTGGTCAAGGCCAAGTTAAAGAAATTACTGGATGTTGGATTTATAAGGTCTATAGATTATGCTGAATGGATTTCCAATCTAGTGCCGGTGACAAAGCCAAATGGGCTGATTCGAGTATGTACAGACTTTCGAGACCTAAATAAAGCATGTCCAAAGGATGACTTTCCTTTGCCCAACATTGACATCATAGTTGACCTAATTGCAGGAGATGAGATGCTATCCCTCATGGATGGTTTCTCTGGCTATAATCAAATCCGCATTGCTCCCGAGGATTAGCACAAAACAACATTTACTTGCCCATGGGGCACATACTGTTGGAACGTCATGCCCTTCAGTCTCAAAAATGCAGGTGCCACATATCAAAGGGCTATGACCACGATCTTCCATGACATGATGCACAAAATAATGGAGGATTATGTAGATGACCTATTGGCCAAATCAACAATAAGGAAAGATCATTTGAAGGTACTCAACACAATTTTCAAGAGACTTGAAGAGAACCAAGTTTGGCTAAACCCTAAGAAGTGTGTTTTTGGGGTCACGTCAGGTAAACTATTCGGGTACATAGTTTCCAGAAGAGGCATAGAGGTTGATCTGGCAAAGATAAAAGCAATCATAGGCATGCCTCCACCCAGAGGGATCAGTGAACTTAGAACTCTGCAAGGCAGAGTACAATCTATTCGTCATTTCATAGCCCAATTGGCAGATAAGTGCCACCCATTCTAGTACCTGTTGCGCAAAGGTGTTCCCTTTGTATGGACGGATAAATGTCAAAGGACTTCCAGCAAATAAAAGATTACCTGCTGTCAACACCAGTCCTCATGCCTCCTATTCATGGAAAGTCGTTAATCCTATACATCTCGACTACTAGTTCAACACTGGGGGCATTGCTAGCCCAAAATGATCATGAAGGAAAAGAAAGAGCAATCTATTACATCAGCCGTACACTGATAGGCTATGAGTTGAACTACACATACATTGAACGTGCATGCCTCGTTGTTGTCTTTGTATCCCAAAAACTAAGACACTATATGCTCAGTCACTAGACACAGCTCGTCACCAAGATTGATCCATTGAAATATCTACTAAGTCGAGCAGCACTAACAGGTTGGTTAGCAAAATGGGTCATGATACTAAGCCAGTATGACATACAATATGTTGAGCGTAAGGCAATAAAAGGACAAGTAATAGCAGATCAACTGGTAGATGCACCGATTCAAGTCACTCATCTGGTAGTAATTGATTTTTCCGATGAGTCCATTTTTCATGCAGAACCGGCAACACCATGGAAGCTATATTTTGATGGGTCTCATACTGGTCATGGCTCAAGTGCTGGAATCTTGTTTATCACACCACAGGGGGATTCAATTCCTAAGTCATTCAGGATCGCTTTCCCTTGTACAAATAACATTGCTGAATATGAAGCACTAGTCACAGGTCTCAAGTTGGTAATCAAATGGAAAATTCAGACATTGCTTGTATTGGGGTATTCCCAACTAGTAATCAACCAAGTGAATGATGACTATGAAACAAAGGATGAGAAGTTGCTTCCCTACAAGAGAATGGTGGACAGTTTCCTGACATACTTCCAATTGATTTCTTTTGAACAAATCCCCAGGGTACAGAATAAGGCAGCTGATGCAATGGCTACTATTAGTTCTCTCTTGGACATCCCTAAAAATGTGTCACAATTTGAGTTCTTGGTAGAACAGCTTTTGATACCGGCATATGATATCCCAGAGTCAAAAATGGTTTGTGAACTTGTTGGTCCCAACTCTCCTTGGTATCAAGACATTTACGACTACCTAAAATCTTAAACCCTTCCACTAAACCTGTCAAATAACCAAAGGAAGTCCTTCATTAGAAAATTTGCAAGATATGCCATTGTCAGTGACACCCTGTACCATCGTAGTTTCGACGACCCCCTCCTTAGATGTCTTAACACCGACGAAGCATGTACGACCTTAGGAGAAGTTCATGATGGTATATGCGGATCTCATTCGAGTGGTCCTACGCTAGCCAAGAAACTAACGAGACTTGGGTATTATTGGCCGACAATGGAAAAGGATGGAATTGAATGTCAGGACTTGTCGCAAATGTCAAATACACAGTGACTTGGTCCATGCTCCAGCACAAGAACTCCGGCCGATCACTTCTCCTTGGCCCTTCGCTCAATGGGGACTCGACCTCATGGGTAAGATTCATCCAACCTCATCCAACGGCCATAAATTCATTATTACCGCCACTAAGTATTTCACAAAGTGGATTGAAGCCATCCCATTGACATACATTATTGGCAAACAAATATCAAAGTTCATCCTTAACTACATCATTTTCTGGTATGGCCTTCCACAGTCCATCATCACTGACAATGGACGTCCGTTCAAAAACCAAGACGTACGTGAGTTATGTGAGCGATTCCATATCCAACACCACTTTTCATCTCCATACTACCTACAAGGAAATGGCCAAGCTGAGGCATCCAATAAAACCATTGTCAAAATCCTAAAAAAGACTGTCAATGACGCTGGCCGTGACTGGCACATACAACTTAACCCTGCTTTGTGGGCTTACCGAACTAGCATTCGTACACCTACAGGAGCTACCCCATTTGCCCTAGTCTTTGGCGCTAAAGCCATCTTACCCATTGAGGTTGAAATTCCTTCGCTACGAGTCTCCTTGAAGGGTTTAACTAATGAAGAGGAGTACCGACAACCACGCTTGCACAAGCTAGAAATGCTGGAAGAAAGAAGACAAAACTCACTGAATCATCTCCAAGCATACCAGAACCACCTTTGTCACAGCTATAATAAAAAGGTGATGGTCAGAAAGTTTGACATTGGTGACCTAGTTCTCATGCAGAACCCCAACAATCATCCACAATGCCCACAACATCCACAACACTACCCCAATCGGATGGAACCACTCTTGGCTCCTCAACAATATGGGAAAATTATTCCAATCCTCTTTTTACCACGATAGTAAATACCATGGGGGCATCATCAAGTCACCACAATCCCCCCTTGACAACTACATCTACTACCATGAACACAACTTCGACAAATCTGTTCAGTAGTATTTCACAAAATCCTTTTATCATTTTGCTTTCAATTTAATTGATCTAATCTAATCCTTAGAATTTACCCTCATTTACAAAATCAAAGATTCTTGAAATTAAGAATCCCATCCATAACAAATATACATGTATTTAATTGGAGTTTTTAGGAAAAATAATTTTAAAAAACTTCACTAGGATTCAAACAAGTATTGAAAGCATATATATTAGTTTACATGCAAGCAAAAAAAGTGAGAGATGATGCTATAATTGGATTTGAAATTTCAAATGAAATAAAAGACTTTTGAACTTAGGAATTCCATGGAACAAATATACATATAATTGGACTTTAGGAAAAATGATTTTTAAAAACTTCACTAGGTTTCAAACAAGTATTGAAAGCATATATATGAGTTTACATGCAAGAAAAAAGAGTGAGAGATGATGCTATAAGTGGAGTTGAAATTTTAAATTAAATAAAATATTCTTGAACTTAAGAATTCCATGGAACAAATATACATATAATTGGACTTTAGGCAAAAAGATTTTAAAAAACTTCACTAGGTTTCAAACAATTTGAAAGCATATATATGAGTTTACATGCAATTAAAAAAATTGAGAGATGATGCTATAATTGGAGTTGAAATTTCAAAAAAAACAAAGATTCTTGAACTTAAGAATTCCATGGAACAAATATATATATATAATTGGACTTTAAGAAAAACGATTTTAAAAAATTTCACTAGGTTTCAAACAAGTATTGAAAGCATATATATGAGTTTACATGCAAGCAAAAAAAGTGAGAGATGACGCTATAATTGGAGTTGAAATTTCAAATGAAATAAAATAGTCTTGAACTTAAAAATTCCATGGAACAAATATACATATAATTGGACTTTAAGCAAAATGATTTCAAAAAACTTCACTAGGTTTCAAACAAGTATTGAAAGCATATATATGAGTTTACATGCAAGCAAAAAAAGTGAGAGATGATGCTATAATTGGGGTTGAAATTTCAAATGAAATCAAAGACTCTTGAACTTAATAATTCCATGGAACAAATATACATATAATTCAACTTTAAGCAAAATTATTAAATTAAAAAACTTCACTAGGTTTCAAACAAGTATTGAAAGCATATATATGAGTTTACATGCAAGCAGAAAAAGTGATAGATGATGCTATAATTGGAGTTGAAATTTCAAATGAAATAAAATATTCTTGAACTTAATAATTCCATGGAACAAATATACATATAATTGTAATTTCGGCAAAATGATTTTAAAAAACTTCACTAGGATTCAAACAAGTATTGAAAGCATATATATGAGTTTACATGCAAGAAAAAAAAGTGAGAGATGATGCTATAAGTGGAGTTGAAATTTAAAATGAAATCAAAGATTCTTGAACTTAAGAATTCCATGGAACAAATATACATATAATTGGACTTTTAAAAAAATGATTTAAAATACTTCACTAGATTTCAAACAAGTATTGAAAGCATATATATGAGTTTACATGCAAGCAAAAAAAGTGAGAGATGATGCTATAATTGGAGTTGAAATTTAAAATGAAATCAAAGATTCTTGAACTTAGGAATTCCATGAAGAAATATACATATAATTAGACTTTAGGAAAAATTATTTTAAAAAACTTCACTAAGTTCACAAATGCAATTGAAAATAGATGATAAGGAATTTAGGAAAAATGAGTTTAAAAAACTTATTGCATGAGTTTACATGCAAGCAAAAAAAGTGAGAGATGATGAGCTATAAATGGAGTTGAACTTTCAAATGAAATCAAAGATTCTTGAACAAGTAAGAATTCCATGGAACAAATATGTAATTGAAAATATCTACTCAATTTAAGGGTCACAATATGTTTCAACCACTAATAAATAAGTCCAACCAAATTTAAAATACTTGTCATCAACATATATATAAGTAACTTAAACAATCTAGAGTTCAAACAAGTTACTATAATTTCTCACTTGAACATGTATACATGTACAAGTGAACTTGAAAATCATTGATATAATCTAACTCAAACATTCTGGTTCAGCTTTCTCTTCAATAACATGTAAAATTTTCTTATGATCATCACTAGATCTATAGTCTCCATTTTTTTCATCCATGTGCATGTGGAACTGCATGAAGATGTAGGGTGGTAGCAATTATTAAGTGACTATATTGATATACCTTGTTATCAGGTTGATAGTCAACAAAATGAATCCCATGTTGAACAACTTTTACTTGTTTTAGATATTTCCATTGCACTACAACAAAACCTACATGGTAAACATGAACCTGAGGTAAGACATGTGCACGTACATACAACATTTTCATGTTCAAGGTTTGCACAAAATATATTTAATGTTTTTAAGGTAATACATACATGTACATAATATACATATAATTTTAAATTCAAACTCACTTGTGGGAAATAACATTCCATTGCTTGTTTTAGGTTGTGTTAGCTTATTCCTCTCTTTTGTGCAACACATTAAATAATAGCTAACACCTATGTTTCCAGGCTCTACTATGACTGCAAAAACATCTCTTGTACACCAAATTTACACAAAAAAATTCTAAAAAAATTAGAAATGTCTCTAGACTTTAAAGATCATTAAATTTATATATAATATTTAAATTATTGAAAACTTACACATGTACCTCTTCTAACCATTCTTGAAATATGGTCATAAGCAGCTAAAATCAAAGGAATGTCTTGAAATATTCTTCCTCATTTTCATCATATGTTTCTGAAACATATAGTGGCACCATATCCCATTTACTAACATTTCCAAGTTCTTGGTTGTTGCATGCATGATATTTTTCCACAATTCACTCAGTGTAGAAACAAGAGTAATCCCTCATGTATAATGTCCATCCAGGGTGACTATCTAGACTCATAACACAATGTAAAGATCTTGTTTTGTCTACCCTCTTACTTCCATGCATTGATCTTTTGTCTACACCTAGATACGTGTACAAAAACAAACTTATGTGAAAAAGCATGTGTATATATATATAATTGAAATTTAAATAAATTCAAATTTTTGAAAATGTAATTATACATACCCAATATCTCCCAAAACACTCTATGTGGAATTTTTCGGTTTGTTCTTGAAGATGTGTCAACCTCATTTGATGCAAAGTGTTTCTTACACCATTCAACAACATCATTTGCATCATCTATACGATCTCTTGAATAACTCATTTGATGCTTTCTTAAAGTATGTTTGTTGCAAGCTCCTGCACCATAATGCTCACCCTTTCCATGCACACTCTCAAAGAAACTCCAAACATGTGGTATATTGTAAATTTTATAATATCTAGATAGTGCATAAAATGGCCGTGATGATTTGAGTTATGCCACACATCCATCTAACCATACAAAATGCTTTCCAAATTTTACACCCCTGCTTCTCAAATTCTCAAAATAAATTTGTAAAGTAATTTTGTATAAAAATTGTGTCATGCTCTTTATCATCACTAATATAAAAGTGATATTCTTTCTTAATGGCTTGTTGTTCATTTGTACCATCAACACCATCCAATTTCGATCATCCATGTTGATAACACACATGAACCATAATAGTGATCTGCTTTGAAAAGTAATATTCTGATTGAGTCTCTTTTTGATGTACAAAAGAGTAAGTTTCTACAAATTCAACTACTAATAGAACTGTTCCAAGTGAGAAAGTATCTCTTAAAGTTTGAAATCTTTGTGCTTGCCACTTAGCAAAAAATGAATGTTTTTGATAATGGGTAAAAAGGGTTTTACAGGGATCTGAAACCACAAAGTTTACAATAAAAAAGACAGGACACAAAAGTCCAACAGAAAACACCAGCTTCCCAAAAGAAGATGGAAAGAGCAAGCAGCAGCCACACGAAATAGACTAGAAAGGTCGAGCAAAAAAGGAATGTTGTATGTATGGTTGTATCAATTTTTGAAAATATTCCATAAATTTTCCAATAGGAATCTCTTCTACATAGTTTAACCTTGTACATTCTTTCCCAAAATTTGTTTGAAACTTTACATACTTGTAACTCTTCCAATTTACTAACGAAGGAAATTTAGTCAAATTTTCACATGTTTCACAAAGCCCTTTTATGCAGTTTATTTGAGGTCCATTTTCATGATCACATAACATATCCTTTATGAACAAACTTACTTGTTTAGGAGGTACATTTTGAAAACCATAACTTTCTTCTCTCATCTTCCGAAACACCTAATAGTAGATATCAAATTCAATATGATAACAATAAAAAGTTTCAAAAAACTTGTTTATCTTCACATAATATGGCTTAAAATTTTCAAACATTGTTTGTCCAATATTTATATGAGGATACTTATTAAAAAATTTCATATACAACTCAAGTTGTGTTATGTCTATCCAATGTTTAACATGATTTAAATAAATATTGGTCCCAATCCTGTGTCTCATAACATCTCTAGTATTTGATGGTGGATGGGTCTGTTCATTCCAAAAACTTGAGATTAAGTTCCTAACAACATCTTCAATCCTATAATAATGGGGAGCTCTACACATAATTTCCCAATTGCCTTATGAACTATCATCCAAAACCTTTCTCCTTTTCTCATATTTTATTAGTGTGGTTCTACTATAACCAATTTCAGTCAAAAGTGCATAAATTTTTATTTTTCTTGATATATCTTGATTTAAAATAGATGTCAACATCACCCTTCTTGTAGTGGCCTTATCCATTGACTGGGATCCTTTCCCAATGGAATCTAAACCCTTTTAAACATTTTCAACAATATCTTTTTGTAATCTCATGTGTTTCTTATTTGATGTTGAATGTACACCCAACAATTGTAATGACTCTTTCAACTCATTATGAAGAAGTAAACGTGATAAAAATGGGACTTTTTCAAGTGTTTCAAGATGATTGAAATGATCATTGATTATTTCATTTACAAATTTTTTCATTAAACTCTTGCTCCTATTTATAGGTTGGTCGGCATAACATTTCAATTTCTCCATATCCATTTCAAGTAAATGATCTAAATTTGTTTCCTCGCCTTTTTAGCTAGTTTTATATGCTCATCCATACCAGTAGAAGGAAGTGATCCTGACCCCTCTCCAACATGCATTGTTTTAACTTGGGCCTCCTCCCTATCTTTAAGGTCCATGTGTTCTTTAGCCACAAAATCTAGATTTGGGTTGACTTCTGCTTGAGAACTTCATGCTTGTTGAGCCCTTTCTAGATGTCACAAAACATTATGCAAAGAAAGTAAGAGATGATGCTATATAAGTGGAGTTGAACATATGAAATCAAATGAAATCAAAGATTCTTGAACTTAAGAAATGCATTTGAAAATAGATGATAAGCAATTTTTAGGCTTGAAATGAGTTTAAAACTTCACCGGGTCAAGAAAAAGTATTACACATGATTTTACATGTGCAAGCCAAGAAAGTGAGAGATGATGCTATATTAAGCGGAGTATCTAAATTTTTTTGAACAAAATCGAAGATTCTCGAACTTAAGAATTCCATGCAACAAATGCAATGGGAATAGATAATAATCATTTTTTAGGCTTGAAAAGAGTCTAAAACTTCACTAGGCCAAGAACAAGTATTGCATATGATTTTACATGTGCAAGCCAAAAAAGTGAGAGATGATGCTATAAGTGGAGTATCTAACCTTTTTCATTTTAAAATGAAATCAAAGATTCTTGAACTTAAGAATTCCATGGAACAAATGCAATTGGAAATAGATGATAAGCAATTTTTAGGCTTGAAATGAGTTTAAAAATTCACTAGGTCAAGAACAAGTATCAAGCATGACAATGGTTTTTAAATAATGATGATTATTTAGAAAGTTGTTTTTTTATGAAAATAGAAAAATAATTAATGATCAAGAAAGAATGAATCTCCAGAAGCTCCAAATTCCGCATCTCTAGAAGCTCTAGAAGTTTACGAATTTAGAAGCTCTTAAAATTTCACAACTCCATAATTCTCGTAGGCTAAAGTTATTATTGGAAGATTTCTAGAGGTATAAATCTCCTTTCATAAGAAACCTAGAGAGAATTTCCATGTGACTATTGATTATATGGAAGACAATAAAGATAGAAGACTCTTGTTCAAGGATGATCTCTTTAATGATATTTCTATAACAAAATGTTAACAACATTGATGCATTATTGCCCATGATGTCATAGTATAGGAGTATGATGTAGTATAAATATATTTCCCAATGCTTAGTAAAAAGAATCTTGATGCATAAATTAATATAGAATCATTTGTTCAACTACATATTTTTTTTCTTATTTTACAAAGCATCATTCCACTTGGTTAATGTTCCTATGAGTTGAATACTTATATCCTTTGGAAAGCTAGCCACTCTATTGAAGAATAAAAATGTGGTAGAAATAAGTAGTTTGATTATTCATTATATTTGTGTCTGAGTAATTCTATATGTACCATCTATACCTACAAGTCAATCTATATATATAATTTATGTTGTTTTATGTCCTCCAACATGTTTAGATTTATGTGAAAAGAAAATCTTACATTTTATAGAAGTTTTCATTTTTTCCTATACTCTTCTACATATACATAATATTAGAATTTTGTGTTATATGTGTGGGATAAATAAATATAATATAATGCTATATAAATAATCAAGCTATGATTCCTTGAAATATTCATAATAGTAGGAGACTATGGCATAATGATACTATATAGAGATTGATACCAAATGACACAATTATTCACGTGTTCACTGAAACCTTGGGAACAATTGAATAAATAATCATTCTAGGTAGTTATTAGGCCCATATTCACTTCAAAATTTGTAAGGAAAGTTGTAACTTGCAAATAAAAAGTGTTTATAGATATAAGAATCAAAGAATAGAACCATTTAATAACACAATATCTAATAGTATAATAAACTAGCAATCACACCTGTGGGATGCAATGGGTATGCTGAAGACAATATAGTGATAATTTGAAAGTGATAAGAGTCATTTACAACTGTAAAACTCATTAATAGGTGATAATAGTAAGCATAAATTTGAGAATGTATTAAGTTTAAGATATGAATGGTCTTTGTCTTGTACAACCATAAAAAAATATCAGTTAAGCTAATTAGACTGTCTAGATTATCATTATGCATTACATTTGGCATTTGAGTGCCTTCTTGCCTATGTGACCTATTAATCATTAACTGCATTACACAATACAAAAGATATCCTTCTCTTGTGACTTTATGTGGAATATTGGTAGACCTTTTCCCACTAAAATGAATATTGTTCATAGTCTTCAATTTGGACTATGGAGGCCTCTTTGGTAGAGGTTTGAAAGTAAGGAATATTGTCATTAGAAGCACAACATGATCTGGCTTTTTTCTCAGAAACCTGTAACAACCAATATTTGTGCTTAGTTACTTCATCACTACACTCCACTGTAAACAAGTAGGTAACCAAAATATCAATTCACCTAGCACTCTGTTGTTTCCACTATCCACATCAATTTTATTTCCAAGCACCAAAAATGGAAAAAAATCAGATTAGGGTGTCTTTCCTGTCAAAAAAAATTTGATGGAAGGTCATGGTCAATAGTAGCAAAAGTCAACAAAACCTCTGAATGAATAGAAAATTTAAATTATTAGATAATTCAGTCAAATTGCCTGATTAAAAATTTCCTCATGCCAGTTGTTAAGGTTATCAAATGATTTCATAACATTAAAATCATACACAAGAAAAATGAAGATGTTCTCTACTATTCTGTGTAAAAATATCTTTGGCCACCATTGTATTTATAGCTTTAGATGCAGTTGCTATACATTAAATAGAAAAATAAAATGGGCAACAGTGCATTTACAACTTCAACTTCAGCTGCAGCTAAAAGTATCTCTGAAAAAATAGCAAAAGAGTATCATAAAAATTACGTTAAGAACAAGGAAACGAGAAGTTCGTGAAGACATGTATGATGTAACAATGGATTCTTTGTTTACAAGTACATATCTTATTATAGAAGAAGTGAAGATTAAATTTAATATGCATTTATGTTAGTTGACATGGCTGGCAATGTTAACTATGAAGATAGTTAACATTGATCATCTAGTGGAGATAGATTACATTGAACATTAAAATGTAACTATGTTAGTAGTGAAGATAGTTTATATTGATCATTAAATTGCATCTATGTTTATAAAAAAGAAATATATTCTTATGAATCATTGATCATTCAAACATGATTACAAATACCAAGAACTGGCAACAAAATGAACATAAAAGAAAAATACCTCAAAAGGAGTAATGAAGGTTCCAGGTGTTGGAGTGCAAATATCATTACGTTACAAAAAAGGACAGCTGTTGGAAGTTCTGAGCAAGCTCTTTAGGGCCCAAACCACTAGACCAATGGTCTAAAGTGGATAAATCCTCAATGTATCATCTCCAATCTTGTTTTTAGCAATGGTTCTTAGAGTGGACAGATCTGTTAGGAATTGTCAAGGAAAATATGAGAGAAATCAGCCACTTAAAATTGATAGGAAAATTAAATTATTGTTTGTACGTGCATACCTATTGGAAACTTGCCATAGCATGAGACTGGATGTAGTAGTAAGTGTGGAAGGAGGCTAGAAGTATCAGGAACAATAGCCTGAGTAGAAGATCCTAGAAGATTTTTTTAATGTGAAGAGAACAGCTGTCAAAGAAAAGTATGTGCAAAACAAAATATGTTTTTGTTTATAAAGTGTGTGCTGAAATGGTTGATGCGTAGAAATAAAATGTGGTAAGTGAGGAAGAGAATGGATAGTTGAAGTAAGAAAGAGAAAGGACTAAGTTAAAAGTGAAAATACCTGTATGTATTGTTTAGCTAAAAATAATTTGGGTAGCTGAAGCTATTGAGGTTGAAAGTTTTGACAGTCGACCTTCCTCGATGATCCTATGTGCAACATATTGGTTTTGTTACATGCGTGTGTATCTTTCAAAAGTGAATGCAGGGTGGATACGAAGGCTAGAAAGATGAGTGACTCTCGAAATTGTTGTGAGTGTCAGGCCTTGATGCTCAATGTTGTTGATGTTAATGGTGGCCATCTGAAGTGTAAGCCCTTGTGATTTGTGGATGGTTAAGGCCCATGCCATTTTAAGAGGGATTTGGTGTCGACCACCATGACTAATCAAGGTAATAGGGACATCTTTGGGATTTTTTGTGTCCCAGGGAGGCCCAATGTAATTCTTGAAACAAACAACAACAAATAAGGGGAGTTGGGGTGGTTTTTCGGTCTCCTTGTAAATAATTTTTTTTACTATGCCAAGAGCCCAATTTACAAGGCCAGTTTTAGTCCACTAATTACAAGATAGCATAACCTTTTGGTTGAAACAAAGTAGAATCTTAGGTTGGAGTTTCTCATCATCTAGGTTTGCGTTGAAAGAGGTCCCTATTTTCTCAGCAGTGGCAATGGCAATGGGCTGTGCTAGAGACAATAGCATATGCTTATTATGGAGTGAAACCTTTTCATTGGTTGCATAAAGATGTATGGATGATAAGAAAGCAATTTTTTTAGTAGGAGTTATTGTGGAGCTTGACCTTGACATTAGTAGTTTCCAATCAGCAATAGTAGGTTCAGCCTTTCTTAAATTGCACAAGAGATTATGAAAGTTGAGTGGGATCCTCTCTGGCTTGACAAAAAAAATTGTTTAGTGTAAAAACAGTTTGGAAACTCTGCCATAGTGTCCCCCCATAGGAAGTAGAAGAGTACACTGGAATTTCTTTGACCGATGGAAGTTGGATGAGGTCTCCAAACAGCAGGATTGAGCGACCTCCAAAAGGGTAGTGGTTGTTTGCTAGGAAAGTTTCGCGTAAGCGAAAGTCAATGCGTTCAAGCAACTTTGGCCCGATGAAGCTCATTTCATCTATTAAAATGTAGCGAACAAAATGCATTCTCTCTTGGAAGCTTGCTAGTGTTTGGCCCTACAAAGGAGCAAATTCTTTGATGGGAATGCGCAGTGCAAAATGAATTGTCGATGCTCCAATGTTAAATGTTGTAACACCAGTTGGTGCAAGAAGTAATAGTGGTGTTTTCCCATTTGGAGCGGAACAATTGAGTGCAAACCTGATTCTTTTAAGTAGGTGTGACTTTCCAGTTCATGCAGTTCCTTGAATTATTATTATTAGTGGTGGTTGGTTAGTGGTGGAGGATAGGTGTGACAACACTAAATCTAGTGTTTTCTTTTGTTCGAATGGAAGGGATTGTTGGGTATTTAGAAAGGGTGGAAGGGGGACTGCATATGTTGTGTGGTTGGACTGTATGAAGTTGGAAGCTTGAGTGAGTTCTATTGGATTTATGGATTGAGTATTCCAATCATGGTTAAGGTCTAACTCACGATTTCCTATTATGTCAAGTGCATCTAGGTGGAGTGGATGGCCTGGGTGAACACTTGACAAGACTTTCCATTCAGATTGGTTTTAGTGATGTGGGGGTTTTGCATCATTAAATGGAAAGTCAGGTTTTATATTAGAGGTCAGATCTGGTTGAATGTAGTGAACATGCCACGGATGGTAAGTGCATGCCAGTCTCTCCCACTGTGCGACAATTTGAGATGGTGAAGAACCAAGGTCAATTGCAATGTTACAAAAAGGTTTGTAGAGAACTAGTTCACTCCAACAAAAGTCGTGGAAACTTGGGTCATCCTTGGGAGGAATACTTGTGAAGCAGGGCGAGACTTGAACAATTGCTCTAGAGGAATGCTCTTTCCATTGGTTCGCTTTATGGGATGTTATGAAACTCCACTTTTGAGTCACTTCAATCAATGGAATTGCCTCCAGAGTAATAGGGAGAGCCATGTATGCATCAATACAATTTGTGTGTGGTGATGTACATGCAGATGAGAGTGGAACACGTTGATAGTCTTTTTGGTTGACATTTAAAGAAACAAACGTCTGACTACACAAGCAGAGTGGTAGTTTTAATAGAAGGTGGAAAATTTCTTGAGCACCTATATCGCGATCAACAAGGTTGTCAATAAGCATTTTCCTAAAATATATTGGTGCTGGCTTGTCAGGCTCAAAAGATGTTGAAATACAAGAAAGCATTGCACATGATATGTTTTGGATTTGGTTTAAGCTTTAGCTACATATTTTGTGATATATTTGAGCACTGTATCAATTGAGAGAACAGGCTGGCAATCTAAATTTGCATACCAAATAGAGAGGATAGTGGGGTTGTGTAGATTCACTCGGTCATCATTACGGGCAGGGGTGTGGTTTGGTTGCCCACTATCATTTGAGAGGGTTGAATTGTCTTGCATGGTCCAAGGGGCTTTATAACGACATTCAAGTGTACCACCTTTTCTCCACAAGAATGTTTGCAAGGTGTAACATGTATGGCATTGCACACAATTGAGCAATTCATTGTAGTCATGTAAAGGGGTGGACAACATAATCACTCTTGTGTACATTAAGAAGGGGTTGTCTAGGGTAGATCTTGGAAATGTTGCTAATGAGCTTTGATGGGGACATGGGTTGCAAGCAAAGACATATTTGTCAATGTAGTTGATTGCATTCTGTACTAAAGCAAGATTATTCCTTTGTAGTTTGGCAATATCAGGTGTGTCTTTGAGCCAAAGGAAACCATGGACATGTGTAGACCCACGGTGTTGCCATTCATACATGGACATAGTAGATGTTATAAATCAAATGATGTACGAAAAAAGAAAATATAAATGGTAAAGGTGGAGTGTAATTACCTATACCAATAGTCATTTGTGCAAAGAATCTTCTCCAAGACCTCCTCATGAAAGGTAGTAAATTGGTGATGCATGTAAAGTGTAGTGAGGTGTGGGTTTTGCACTATATTTTGGATTCTCCACCGGGCAGCTGCAGTAGGATTTGTTGGTGCGGTAGACGGCATGGAATTATGTAAGTTTGGCCATTTAGTATTTGATGCACTAAGGGTGAAGAATAGAGTCATACAACCAACCTAAATAACCATGTCATATAGTTGGACCCTCTCTGAAGAGTCCATAAGGGGCGTGTGGCACATATTTTTTAGTTGAACCGCATGACTTGGTCTGCAAGGTGTTCATCGAGGAGATCCATGAGTCTTTGGTGCAAGTTAGAAATTGTTGTTGGCAATCTACTTTCAAAGTGTTTTTGAACAAACATAGAAGTTGTGGCCTAGCTATGGTGACACATAAGAATATTAAGAATGAAGTATCTAAATCATAGGTGTTGGCCAAATCTATTATCATGGTAGTGAAGAAGATGGAGAGCACATTTGTGTAGCTTGACTTCTTTCATACTTTGTTGGTTTAATGTAATTGGGTATGTGCAGGATCCTGATGGGCCAAAAAGTGGCAATATGATGGGTATGTGGCTGATGACTTTTTTTTAACCCAAAATTGATGAAATGAAAAGGGTTTTTAAAGGAGATTCTCAGCTTTCCACCAATATAAATTATGCTTTACTTTGAATTTAATAAGTAATTATTATTCATTTTCTATTCAAATTCTAAAGTCCTAATTGATAGGCTGAAAACATCTAAAGCTTTCAAATGGTATCACATTTTTAATCCAAAACATGTGTCACATTCTATGCTTCACATACTATAGGATTAAACAAATAAAAATTGAATTTCATGAAGTTTTGACCAAGTTAAGGTGGTCAGACCTATGAGTTTTTATATTTTTAAAAATTTGTAATAAATAATTCATAATTAATTATTTACTTGGAAAAATTATAAAAAAATATGCATCACATCGGGACACATTCTCTACTTATATCTAAAATCTTATAAAAAATAATTATCATTTTATTGTTGTTAGGGGGAGAAAGACACCTACTTATTTTCTCCCTAAAATTTAAGTACTATTGCATTGAAATTTCAAATTTTCACCAAATATTTTTAAACAAACCTAGTAGTTTAGAAACTACATTCAATTTGCTACAGATTCTATTCTTACATATTTTTGAAATAATATAGATAACTTATTCAAATTTTTATGTCAAGTTTCCTAACTTTGATTTTTCTGAATTTTTTGCCACTTAAGGGCCTCTTTTTTCCATGATGATCCTGCACATACCCAGCCCCACCCTTTGGAAAGAATGTCGGGAATTCCATAACAAACAATCCTTTGTGGTGTATTCATTGAGGGGCGTAAGAGAAACTGGTGGCCAATCAATAGCAGGAGTGGGGTGTCCTTCCTTTAATTGTAACAAGGCTTACAATTCTTGCACTTCTATATGTGCAGGGGGAAATTTTTCCACAAATGATGTTTCTTGCACATTCTCTTCCAATTATTCTTTGATAGTATTATCTATCTCCATGAAGATAACATCAATGGGGTCTGAAGATGAGGTTGTTGCATTAAGAAGGTCAGAGATGTCAGTGGAGGGAATAGGCAAGCATAAGAGAGAGGTCTCATCTAATTGGACATCTTTGTAGTAAGGTTTATTATTGATCTCGTATTGCAAAGCCTCGTGAACATGTGATCTGCAAACATAGAAGTTGTACTATTGGGAATCAACATTTCTTTTATTAACTATGAGTATATCCAAGTCATGTATATGGAATGGCAAGTAATTTGTAATTACTGTAATATCTTGAGGAAAAAAAATAGTGTGGCCACTATATTTTAGTTGTCCTCTTCTTGCATAAGTAACTTGGAGGATAGGGCTAACTCTTGATATAAGAATCTCCTTGATCTGGGTAAGGCATTGCAAACAAGAAGTCTGCTCTGTAGGGTCCTTATTATTCCACTTTGAGAAGTGGTTGCCATTTTTTTTTTTTTTTTTCTGAAATGCATCTTGTACAAGCACTACTACCATTGGAAATCCTAGTATTTATTCTTGGATATCGTTCCATGCATATTTGGAATGTCGATATGTTTGATAGGTTGTCCAACTTTGAATAAAATGAATTCCTAGCAACGTAATAGTTTGCAGGTAGTGGCAGCGGATGGTGGTTTTGGGAGGGAGAATTGGGTTGAAATGTAGACTACATTTGAGGTGTCAGTGGCTGCAACAGGGAAGGGTTATTGGAAAGACAAGGTGGGGCTATGGAGGAGCTTGCAAGGTTACTATGAAAATTTTCTCGTCTTCATCTATTAATAGAATCCTTATTTGCATGGTACCATAATCATTTTAGATGATTATGATGAGAGCATTGTGCATCCATACTTTCCACTTGGTTTTCCATGGTATTGGTTGTTGAGGAACATACCAATGCAACTTTTTTTGTGCATTAGTTAACGATAAATTTGAAAGAACATGATTAACTTAGGTGTGCAAAAAGAGCAAGGAGAATGCTTGAAGTATTAATCCTATGTATTGACTAACATGTGAAAATTATAACATTGTGGTATCAAGAAGTCTTTCTATTCTTTTCACTTGTAATTGTACGCAAACATGGTTACATTTGGTGGTATTGACAATAGCAAAAGTTGTACAACATATACAAAGACTATACAGTATTGTGGAAAGTAAGAGGTACATTTAAAATCATATTGAAAAACATGTGCAGAAGATAACATTGTCGTATCAAAAAAGTATTTTATTCATTTTACTTGTAATTGTAGGAATACGTGATTATATATGGAGGTATTGACATCAGCAAAAGTTGTACAACATAAGCAAATACTATACAATATTGTGGAAAATAAGAGGTAGATGCAAAGTTTTTTAAATAGGTTTTATTGTCGTAATTACAAAGCTCTATATTTCTTTCCCAGCAAAATAATTCAATGTAATGGCCACTTCAAGGAAAAATTGGTGCCCAAGAACTTGATCCAACACCTCTTTAGCAACATCAGGTCCAAATAGAAGTAGTTAAAAATTTTCAGCGACTACGCCAAACAAGGTGTTTGCAGGACCTTCAAATGCAGTGACTTTAACAAGGGCACCTGTTCCATCATCCAAATCCACTTTCACCATGTAGCTAAAATCACATCCAGGGAGATCAATAGAACACTTTGGGCAATGAAAGCTATTGGGGTTATTTTCTACAACCTTCTTCTTACACTTCTTATTGCCCACCATAAGAGGACATGAGAGGTAGTAAAAAATTTCCAAGTGGACTTTTGTAATGCTTGCTTTTACGCAAACATTTGTTTTTACAAGATAGTTTGTACTGTTGATCGTTGAGATGCCAACTAGATTTGCAAATTTGTTGGAAGAAAGATGATCTATTGAGAGCGAAAGGAAGGGTGTTTCATTCCCTATAGTGGCATACCAGTCATGCAACGTTGACACTTCTAAAAGCTTTGGATTAATGGCAATTGTAGTTGCAAATATCGTATCAAGAGCCTTTCCATGCCAGGAAGTTATACATCTAGATTTGATCAAGATAATTGGAGGGGTTGGTAGAAGAGGCATAGTATATAATTCTTTACCTTCAAATTCACAATGAGGGCCCCAAAGTGTAACATCAATGCACAAGCATGACATGTTTGTGGTTGTTGTAGTACACTTTACTGTTTCATAACCATCTCTCTTACGGATGGTTGATGCAGGGGAGATAGATAAAAGTATGCCTAGAACATCAACAACAAAATTAATAGGTAGTGATAGTAGGGAATCTATGCTCTTGATATGCAAGCTATGCATGGGGATTGTAGACTCTACACATGGTGAAGGAGTAATTGTTGATGATTTGTGTAGGAAAATTTCAAATGGGTTCATCGAGCTACTAAATTTTTTATTAGCAACTTGTACACGACCATTAGAAATAATTTATACAAAATTAGACTGCACAACATTATAGAACTCATCAACAAGTTCATTGAAGCATGTGACATGTATTTCGATGCCTTCTTTGTCAATGAGGTCAAAACCAAAAACTTTTCCTTCTCGGTTAGCATTGTGAAACTCATGGATTGGACTCTTTGTTAATGCTCTACCCTCAATGGACCAACGCTTATAGTATGGGGTCAAATATTTGATGGGAAGTAATTCAGAAGTGGGTATGGTTGGTTCTTCGATAGATATTACATTATTTTGTAAACCAAATGGGGCGTGGGAGCTAGTACGTGGAAAATGACTTGTTGCTTGCAAAAGAGGAGTTGGAGTGCCAATGAGTGGTGCTTTATTCAAGACCATTTCAAGATTGTTGATAATTATAGCCCTGAAATTGAATGATTTAAATGATTTAGGAAAATTGAATAAATGAATGACAACAATATTGAAAAATAGAGTAAGGTTGGACGTACGTGTATTTCTCGAATACCTTGGATGTATATTTTGTAAGGTGGACAATAGACCTAGTGGCCATTACTTCTTCAACAACAAGATTGTTGAACTGGCTGGGAAGCAAAGTTGGATGGGTATGGACACCATCAAAGAGTTCAATACGGTATTTAACATTTGTTGATTGACCCTGTTGTATAGCATTTATGGATGTGACCTGTAATGAAGGGTCAAGATCAACCATGCCTACAAGAATTTCTTCAATGGCATTTGGAGTTAGAGTTTCCATTGAGATGGTGAAAGGAAGTTGAAGTTTTGTTCCTGCGAAGAAGTTGTGAGTGTTAGAATTGTCTTTTATGACACATCAAATGATGGTGCTCCTTAATTGTATGATTGTTGTTAATGGTGAAAACCAAAATTGATAACATATAGCCACATAGTTTATCTACATGTTTATAAAACCAATGGTTTGTGAATAGGATAATTTTATTACAAACTATATAGTAAAAGACTTTCTTGGAGTTTTCTATATGAAAACAATATCTATTAAACTATAATGTGTGTAGTTCTTAAGATTTAATATATAGCAAAAAATAATGAGAAATGTAAACTAGATTTGAATTTCATAGTATAGATAATTGATTATTTGATGATGTATCTTGGTTTGTAGGCTATGGTTGGTTCATATGGATTTTTTTACTTTTGATGTTTTCTAATTTCTATTTCTTTGTTTTTAGCATGTTCTATCAATATGATGTGTTTTTAAAAAATCATCTGGTTTTACTTTAAGATTGTTGTTTTCTGAAATTGTGATGATTCAACACTATGTTTCACAATAATATCACCTATGAAAACAAGAACAAATATGTAACATATGTGTGACATATAAAATTATTTTGGCAATTTAAAAAATCTATTAATTTGATAGATAACAACAAAAGTGTTTAGAAAGAAATACAACACAACACAAAATGTTTGGGCAAGTGACTTACTGCAAGACTTTGGCAAAAATGTGTCCTGCTAGCAACGATGTAGAAGTAGAAGTCGCTCAAAAGTGAGACAATCCAAAACCAATCTCCTTAGAGTTGTTGTTTCTATCTATTGACAATTTTAAAAAAGTAGATCTAAGAATATCTAATTCAAACTATTGACAATTAAAAGAATATATCTAAGTATATCAGAATTTACAGCTACCTAAAATTAGGCTTTTCACTAAAATTATTACATTAATCCACTAAAAGTATTAAATTAATCCACTTAAAATGGGCTTTTGGTTGTCAATCTTGATAATATAACAAACACTTAAAATTTAGTTTGCTATTTAGTTCTTTGAAAAATATAAATTAAAAGATTTTTGACACATAATGTATAGGACGGTGTACATGGACTCAAGTTCTTTGAAATGAATCTGCATAATATATGTTTTGAATAGCTGATACGCTATATTTTGTAGCACCTCTCACCCAAAAAGTTGTCTCAACCAGAAAAAACAACTACAGACAATTGAAACATTCCTCGCCTCATACCTGAAAACAAATTTTAACTCGCAAACAATATTTTCCTATAAAAGACTACAAAAATATTGTATGAATCTCAATAGCTCTAAATCTGGATATTTCTAGATCTACTTTTTGTTTATTGTGAATAGATTGAAGCAGCAAGCTGTAGGGAGACTAATTTTGTTTAGTCTCAATTTTTCTTAAATTCTACTTTGGTAGGGTTTCATAATATTTTCCTGCAAACTCTGCCCATTTTTCGCATTGGCATCCTTACAGCACAACACAATTTGTGCAAAATCTTAAGGTGAGTCACTTGCCATGATTTCAATGAATTTTTTTATGGGAATCTGTACATGGCCAGATCACTTTTGTTGTGTTTTATTTCATTCTAATATAGTTCTGTTGTTATTTGGTAAATAAAGGCATTCATTCTATGGTTTTGTCAGTGGTTGTTTTCATATATAATATATTGTAATACTGAGTGTTAGACCCTTATTTGTTGAGAATTAACGTATCCAAATGCAAAAATTACAACTTCTATTGGAAAAAGAGCCACCTCTCAGGGTTTTGGATCAAGAGCTGTTGTTTCCCTTTTAAAAACTAATTCTCTCAACAAGTTAGTGGGAAAATTATTTGAATGAAAAGGACCTACACCTCCATTCCTCTACAAGGGGGTTGGAAGATTTAGTTTCTCTGCCCTTACCCAATCCCAGTGTTCCAGACAATGAAGCAATGATAAAGTGGATGGTACTAGTGTCAGTAATATCCCAATGCAAGATCATCGGTATATATCCACATCACGATGGGTAGAGGAGTATAATTCCCCTAGATATTTGAATTTTGAGGATGAAGGACTAGGAAAGAGGAAAAAGCGGTCCACCAACATGGGTAGTGAAGAGGGCAGGTATTCATCTCAGCATAGTGGCATTAACAAACAGGGTAGTGTGCAGAGTATTTCTCTTGAACCTGGTGAATACATAGGAGAGAGATTGGGAAGTTCAAGAGGAAAATCAAGAAGTTCTAATGAAGAATGAGACAGAGTGTGTAAATATTTAGAACCCATTTTCCTCTTCTTGGCATGCTTCTTATTCCTTACTTGAGCTTCAACCAATGTAGCTTCTATGTGATGGGGTGTTCAAGGTTGTTGGATTCCATTGTAAGTTTCAGCAACACCAACCCCTATGATCCCACATATGTGCTCTTTCTTTGAATCACCTTCAAATTCATTTATTTGTGATACAAATGAAACCCCCTTTTTCATTTTCTTTCTATGTTGTATGACTAAAATTCTACAGATAGTCAACAATTTACCAATGTAGCCAACTCTTCTACTTCTATCATATTTTCTTCAAATTATAAGAGAAACATCCATTAAATCTAGCGGTATGGGTTTTGCTGCTCTAGAGGCATTAAACTCCCAAAAACATTATTTGAATTCAAGGGAAACTATAAAACCCTCTTTGAGAGGCGAGGATATTATTTTTCCATTGTAGAAGGCATTTGCTCTTAAATGTTCATCTAAATAGTCGTGAGGAGAAGATGTGAATGACAGATTATCCTGAGAAGGAAGGAAGCGCAAAAATGGGGTTTTGTTAGGGCACAATACTATACAAATCTAGGGTTTGCAAATTTAAAATAAAATATTTAGAAAACCATATAAACCTACAGTTTCTCCCTAAAATCATGGCAACAAGTGGCATACCACAAGTTTCCGCACAAATTGGTGTCTTTCTTTCAATGATGCAAAGGAGAAAAATGATCACCTGGAATCTTCTTTCAAACAAAATATACCCATATATACAAACATAATACCCTACTACAATAACCCCATGTATATATCATATAGTGGCTCCAGTGCATAGAGGGCAATTTAAGGGACAAAAAATTTGGAAGTTAAAAACCCTTCAACTAAAATTTGGCATATTGAATTCTTAAATTAAGATTCATCTAAAAATATTCTTCTCTTCTTAGCTTTCCAATAAACTTCTTTGAAAAATGGCATATATCTAAGCCACTAAAATTATCTATATTGAGAATAATTGAAAAGAATCTACAAAACAACTAAATAAATCAGATCCATAAACTACTAGATAAATACCAATAATAGACAAAAAATAAAAATAGAACAAACAAATACATCTCAATAATAGAAACAAGGGACTTATTTGTGGGATAGTAGGGAACAAGAGGTTTTATTTACAGGATAGTAGTGGATGGCGATTGAAAAATTGGGGAGATTCAAATCTATTTGTGTGCACCTTATTCTATTATGGAGATGTACTTTGTCTATTTTTTTGGGACTTAATTATTTGGTTTTTCTCTATAATTTTTGGTAGATTTGTGAATTTTTATTGTAGTAATGAAAAGCAGATAAGAATCATGAAAGAGAGAACTGAATAGATGATTCAGTTACTTGTGAAGCAGGAGAAGAGGAATGAACTCCTACTTAATTACCATCTAGTCTGATGGTCCCACAACTCATCTCCATTTCAATTTCTCCACCCTTGGAGATGCATAGGAGAAAGAATTTTTCAAATGAAATGACATCGATATGACACAACAATTTTGCACTTTCATCAATCGTATTGGATCATACACAAGAAGATGATATAGAATCTCGATGATTAAAAAGTAATTTAATTTGGGAGAAACACACATTGTTTGAAGGATATCATTTTTGTTTTTTAAGGTGTAATTGTTCCATATTATTATTATTTTAAGGAGATGCCATTGTTTCTAGGATATGCGTAGTCATAAGTTAAGAGAGTATGAAAGAAAGGATGTTCCAGTAGGAGAAATAATTTCTATAAAATAATAGTGATATTTTTTGGTATTGGAATTACAATAACCTGTGGGTTAGTTAAGACAGTTTCAGAGCATACAATTCTTAATTCTACTTTTGAGTCTATGTAAAATTCATCGTGTAGTATTGTTGGTGTGGACTCAATAGAATGGCTAAAGGAGATTCCTTATGCAGTCTAGATAGAAGACTTGCAAAATGCTTATAACAGGCTACTGATAAGAGGGTGAGTAAGCCCAAACCCTGACTTTGAGAATGCATGTTTTGAATAATGGATAGAGGGACAGTCCCTCATATTGTCTATGTAATGAAGTTATTGCTTTATATAAGCAGTTCTCTATCCCATGTATGACAAAGACTAGTCATCTTATGTTGGAGCATTAGACTTGATGAATTATCATGAATAATTTTGTTATAGATTAGTCAAGTTCATGTTTCAATTGAACACCAATTTATCTATTACTTATAGGAAATCTAGTACCTTGAGTTGGTGGTTGTTTGCTACCATCTAGATTTTTCATTTTACTTTCACTAACCCAAGCAACTTTAATAAGACCTAGAAATTAATAGTCAAGCTCATGTTACAATTTGTTTTAGGCACACAGCCTAATGATAGTGTCGTACATAAAATAAGACATTAAAAGAACAACACTTGCAACAAGAATGTAGCACAGAAGCAGGGCTTTACAACTAACCCAAAAAATCTCAACACTCAGCCTGGATGTCATTAATTTTTATTTTTCCATTGCATTCTTACAACAAAAATGTAGCCTAGAAGTAGGGCTTTACAACTAACCCAAAAAATCTCAACACTCAACCTAGATGTCATTAATTTTTATTTTGTTCTCATTTCATTCTTTCATTAGATAATCCTAAATTGTAATGGGTTGTGAGAAACTGTGGTTTTCAGAAGCCCTAAGTATCAGAAATGTCAAAGGCACAAAAGGAAGACATAAATGTGACCTACCTACAGATCATACACTCTTCTCTACACTATGATTGAGAGCACATAGACCAATTTTTGACACAATAAAAAGAATCATCTATTCATAAGAGAAATACATTCTAGCGATGGCAGGATAGGCATGATTTAAAAGAAAAACCCTAGAAAATTTGAAGCAAATGCAAATCATTTCTGCAATACATAAGGAAGAATACAATCAATTGGAAGTGACTTACCTACAAATTATGTGCCAATTGTGTCGACATATCAATGATGCGAGTGGAAGAAAATGGGCAAAGGTTGCAGGAAATTTTCAAGAAACCCGAAGTTGTCTACTATTGTTGCTTGTTGCTGCAATTTCTTCATAGTTAAGGGGCATAAAGCATTAGCGGCAAAAGGAGTAAAAAATGGAGTGGAAACCATTAACGGCAATAGAAATGCACCTTACCTCATGATTATGCACAAATATCTCTTGATGTCGCTAATAAAAAACAAGGTAACCAAACTAAAGCAGATATTTTGGAAGGAGTTAATGCGACATTAAACACAAATATTTTGTGTACACAACTCTTGTATGGAGATGAAGGAAGGCGGTGATAGTTATTGCCTAGCTACATTGCCAAACAAAGATATATTTGTGGACACAACTAGCGTATGGAGTGGATGGAACATAGTTATTACGTAGCTACCTTGCTAGTGAAAGGATCAACGACTGTGCATAGATGGAAAACCTTGTCGAGAGCCTTCATGCTTTCCAATTGTCAACTATAAAAATGAGCTTGGAAAGCTCAATGAGTGACACACCGAAAGGGGCATTTTGTCATGCTATCAAGGAGGCCAACTTCTGTGATAAGTGTTGCCTCGATATTTTGCATTTACTATAATAACTTCTCTTTAGATATTTTTACGTCTTCTGCAATAAACTCAGTGCCATCCAGGAAAAATTATTGAGCCACTTAGATGCATTTGATTGTAGGAAATTTCTTGTGCATGAATCTACACCATCGAATGTAAAAAGACCTCCCAAATTCCTCCTTAATTACCATCTAGTACGATGGTCCCACAACTCATCTCCATTTCAGTTTCTCCACCCCTGAAGATGCATAGGAGAAAGAATTTGTCAAATGAAATGACATCGATATGAGACAATAGTTTTTAACTTTCATCAATTGTATTGGAGCATACACATGAAGATGATATAGAATCTTGGTGATTAGAAAGTAATTTAATCTAGGAGAAACACACATTGTTTGAAGGATATCATTTTTTTTTAAGGAGGTGTAATTGTTCCATATTATTATTATTTTAAGGAGATGCAACTATTTCTAGGATATGCACAGTCATAAGTTAAGAGAGTATGAATGAAAGGATGTTCCAGTAGGAGAAATAATTTCTATAAAATAATAGTGATATTCTTTGGTATTGGAATTACAATAACCTGTGGGTTAGTTAAGACAGTTTCAGAGCATACAATTCTTAATAAGACCTAGAAATTAATAGTCAAATCTCACATTACAATTTGTTTTAGGCACACAACCTAATGACAGTGTTGTACATCAAATAAGAGGTTAAAAGAACAACACTTGCAACAAGAATGTAGTGTAGAAGCAAGGCTTTACAACTAACCCAGAAAATCTCAACACTCAGCCTAGACGAAATTAATTTTTATTTTGTTTCCATTGCATTCTTTCAACAACAATGTAGCCCAGAAGTAGGGCTTTACAAGTAACCCAAAAAATATCAACACTTAGCCTGGACGTCATTAATTTTTATTTTGTTTCCATTTCCTTCTTTCATTATATAATCCTAAATCGTAATGGGTTGCAGGAAACTGTGGTTTCCAAAAGCCCTAAGTATCAGAAATGTCAAAGGCATAGAAGGAAGATATAAATGTGACCTACCTACAGACCCTACACTCTACTCTACAGTATGATTGAGAGCACATAGACCATTTTTTGACACAATAAATAGAATCCTCTATTCATAAGAGAAAGACATTCTAGCAATGGCAGGATAGGCATGATTTAAAAGAAAAACCCAAGAAAATTTGAAGCAAATGCAAATCATTTTTGCAATATAGAAGGAAGAATACAATAAATTGGAAGTGACTTACCTACAAATTCTGTGCCAATTGTGTCGACCTATCAATGATGTGAGTGGAAGAAAATGGGCAGAGGTTGCAGGAAATTTGAAGAAACCCGAAGTTGTCTACTGTTGTTGCTTGTTGTTGCAATATGTTCATAGTTAATGAGAAAAAAGCATTAGCAGCCCAGAAGAAGGAGTTAAAAATGGAGTGGAAACCATTAACGGCAATAGAAATGCACCTTACCTCACAATTCTGCACAAATATCTCTTGATGTCACTGATAAAAAACAAGGTAACCAAACTAAAGTAGATATTAAGAGGGCATATATTTTGGAAGGAGTTAATGCGACATTAAACACAGATATTTTGTGTACACAACTCCCATATGGAGATGAAGGAAGGTGGTAATAGTTATTGCGTAGCTACGTTGCTAAACACAGATATTTTTGTGGACACAACTGGCATATGGAGAGGAAAGAACATAGTTATTGTGTAGCTACCTTGCCGGTGAAAGGATCAACAGCTGTGCATAGATGGAAAACCTTGTCGACAACCTTCATGCTTGCCAACCGTCAACTGTAAAAATGAGCTTGGAAAGCTCAATGAGTGACACATCGAAAGGGGCATTCTGTCATGCTGTCAAGGAGGCTAACTTCTACGATAAGTGTTGCCCTGATATTTTGGATTTTCTGCAATAACTTCTCTGCAAATATTTTTACGTCTTCTACAATAAAATCTGTGCCATTTGGGAAAAATCATTGAGCCACTCAGATGCATTTGATCGCAGGAGATTTCTTGTACATGAATCTACACCATCGAATGTGAAAAGACCTCCCAAATTCCTCCTTAATTACCATCTAGTTGGATGGTCCTGTTGACATTCCTTTTGGCACAATCAACATGCAAACAGAATATTGCTACTTTGTTTCTCCTGAAAGAGAAAGATGATCACATGGATATCTTAGCTCCCAAGGCCTATGTAGTTGGTTCTCAACTGTGCTAATGTTACTCAGTGGTCAATGCAATAGTAATATTCAAGGGGCTTGCTGGTGTTGAGCTTTTGGACAGTTATGGGGTTAAACACGAATTTAAATCTACTTTATCTGAGGTTTTAAAGAAATAGAAAAAGATGGATCAGGGCTGTGGAATAGAAAATAATGATACTTCATCCAAATTAACTAGACCTGACACCTTCCAAGGAATTCCTAACTAAAACTACAGAACAAAGTCAACTTGTGACTAACACAGTTTCATTCATTCACAGTGCTGATTTCAACAACAGATTGCAAGTTACCATTCAAAAAAAACATAAAATCAAACCTCATCCCTTGAAAGCTTCACAAATCAAATGATTAACTTAAGATAAACACCATTCTAGAACACAACATGAAGTAGATTAAGATCTGGTTGCTTCTACTGTCAGTGAGATAGATAAGCAACATTTATAAATCTGGCACAATCACCAGTGTAAAGAAAATTTGTGGCTCCAAATTATTTCCATTTACACTAAGAAAACTGAAAGATACATTAGTTTTCTACTTAATCTAACTTCTAACTACTAGTTCTACTCTACCGGTTCTAAAGGTTCTCAATTCTAACCTAGAAGTTTCCTACAAGTTCTAACCTTTACAAAGAGGCAAGAATGCCTTTTATACAGAATATCCCAAAAGAATGTGTTGTCCTTGTATTAGGGTTTACAAAATATCTGTAGATTGCAAGAGAGTTGGCTCTCATATCTTTTGAAGAAAGTTAGTTGTGCATTCAATGTGAATCCTTGTTGTCCATGCTGATGAAAGATTTATGGGAAAGATTTGTAGATCTTTTGTTGCTACAACATTAACTCATATATCTATGTGTCCATACTCAAACTCTTTCAGTCTAACTTGAATGCTCAGAATATCACCATTAATACTAATCCACCTTATTTCCAGTAGTCACTACAACTATCCCTGTGACTCATAGTTTCTTCTTTCCTTCAACCTTTCTTCATGTTCTGGACCTTTCTATCTGTTGACTACTTCTGGAAGCATCATCGGGCTTCCTTGTAGATCTTTTCATTTTTCCCAAGTCAGTCTATTGCCATCCATCCTCAGAAGGAGTCCATCTGGTTTGCATTCTATTGGCCTTCTTTCCTAGGAACAGTCAATTGGTCAAAGGGACCAATAAATCACTCCTTTGGCCTCCTCCGATTGGTTAGACATACACCACGTGGGCTTCATCAGGTGGTCAAAAGTGGTCCAAAAAGTATCGCATGTTGGCGAGACAATCATCATGTCTCCTCGATGCAATTTCATCTTAACAGTTATAGGAATAGCATATGGCATTCGGCAAGACATTTCGATGAGCTGCAGAAGTCATATCGAGCCCACCAAAGTGATCGACAAGACTGCATTCCTTCGACAAGACCACATGGCGAAGTCCCCTTAGTTATACCGATATCTCTTTTCATTTGTGAACCCATTGCTATCAACAAGACTTTTAGCGAACTCCTTTTCATTCTTGCCAAGCCCACTTTCTTCCTTTTAGCGTGACCTTCTTCCTTCACCAAGACCTTTTGGTGTAGGTATGATGCTTGGTTGAGCTCCATTTCTTTTCGGTGGGACCTCGCTTTCTATCAGGATGACCTTCACTTGTTGCCATGACCTCATAGCGAAGCCCCTTCATTTGTTTGGAGTCTCCCCAAATTCCTCTTGTTCTTCTTGAGCTCAGCCTTTTCGGCATGACCTCCTCATGTCGGTGAGACTTCTTGCCAAGAGCATTATCTTTTGGTGATCTCTTATCATTTTGGGGAGACATCACTCAGTCGCCGAGACCTCATAGCGAGTCTAGATCACTATGCTGATGCTGATTTTGTCACTGTGATCTCACCTCTTCGGCCAGACATTATGCCAAAGGTTTTATCCTTCACCAAATGCAACTCCCTTCGGTGAGACCCATGCCAATCGGCCAGACCTCCTACCGAAGGCAAAATTATCGCTGACCTTAGATCTTTGGTGGGACCCCTCCATGTCGGCAAGACTTTAGCACTTCGGCCAGACTTCATACTAAAGGTGAACCAATCTCCCCGAAGACAAACCCTCCTCGGCATGACTTCCTTCATTTTTAGCCAAACATTATGCCGAAGGGATCACCTTTGCCGATCCTTTCATTTCGGGGAGACCTTTCTATAGTCATGCCAACATGGGTTCTTTCATTTCACATGCATCGCTATAGCATTCTCCTATCGGGGAGATATCCTGTAGACATCTTATGTCTCACTGAGGAACCTTCATTTGTCCACTTTTGTCATCGTGATAATTTCATTCTCTCCTCGAGGAAGCAATATGTCAGTAGGAAATTTTGAGTCGGCAAGACTACAAGATCTCATATCTATAGACCCCCTCTTTATGCTTTGTTGGTGAGACATAATATATTCACTGAGACCTCTTTTCGAAGGAAAGTCTTTCACCAAAAGGCATGCCTTTATCGGTGATCGGCAAGACTGCAGGCGTTCGGCAAGACCTCCCACTGAAGGAATAACTCTCGCTAAAAGGGGGTGTTTGTTTGCTCTGCACTAGTTGGTGAGACTTTAGGAAGTCACTGAGACTTCTCCCTGAAGGAAATCTCCTGCCGAAGTGAAACTCCTAGTCATTGGGACTCGGGTTGATGTCTTGCCGATTGATGCCTGCACATGAATTTCACTCACTATGACATCTCTAGGGTCTTTCTGATAGGTGACACAGGCACATATTGAGCAGAATGCACTGGTAGTTAGCAAGACATCTGCAAGGCCTTGTCGACTTTCTTCTTAGCTAATTTTTATGACCAACTGGACTGGGGAATGCATTCCAGCTAAGGTCCCTTAGCAAATATCATCAAGTGTAGGATTTAATCCTGCATTCAACAAAGAAAACCACAGTAAAGATAACACAAATAGAAGTTAATTAATCAAAACAATCATTAAAACAAATCCTATGTCAGTAGGGTACCGTTAAATCTTTGAACAAAATGATCATACAAACAGTTCGAGTTTCAGGCCGACCCACGGAACCCAAGCCAGGGAGGAATTTCAGAGAGTTCCGAGCCAGGTGGATTCTAGTGGAATAAGCATGAAAACACCCATTAGAAACTTAATCTGATCATTATCAATCAAGGAACAGCATGTGAGATCTCAAAACAACATCAATTATTCATAAAATGCATCATCATTTATTAACTAGCCTTACTACTCCATACTTCTTTACATTCCACTAGATTCTGGGGAAATTCGTGTGGGATGGATTTCCACAAAGAAGAAGACATTCTGGAAAACCCGAAACAAACAGGGAACAACGGATTTTGAGAAAATCTGGGGGAGAAAGAAATCTGCGAAAATCCAGTCCACGCAAATTTCCGCAAAGACCAAAAATCCCTGAATGACAACGCTCAGCCGGAGTTCAAGTGAGATCCAAGAAAATCCAAATGGGGTGGAAAATCTTGAACTTAGGAGAAAACCCGAATTCCAACTAAGGAAGAACCAAAATTTAAATCAGGCAGAACAGAAGACAAGCCCAGGCAAAAAATAAAAGAACTCACAAAAGAAAAGAAAAAAACAAAAAGCAAAGAACCAAAAAGAGAAGGAGGGGACCCGTTTTGTTCCAAAATAAAATGGGGTGGTTATGCAAGGCATAATAGGTCCCACCACTCATCTCCATTTCAGTTTCTCCACCCTTGGAGATGCATAGGAGAAAGAATTTTCCAAATGAAATGACATCAATAGGAGACAATAGTTTTGCACTTTCATCAATCGTATTGGAGCATACACAGGAAGATGATATAGAATCTTGGTGATTAAAAAGTAATTTAATCTGGGAGAAACACACATTGTTTGAAGGATATAATTTTTTTTAAGGTGATGTAATTGTTCCATATTATTATTATTTTAAGGAGATGCAATTGTTTCTAGGATATGCACAGTCATAAGTTAAGAGAGTATGAATGAAAGGATGTTCCAGTAGGAGAAATAATTTCTATAAAATAATAGTGATATTCTTTGCTATTGGAATTACAATAACCTGTGGGTTAGTTAAGACAGTTTTAGAGCATACAATTCTTAATTCTACTTTTGAGTCTATGTAAAATTCATCATGTTATAATGTTGGTGTGGACTCAGTAAAATGGCTAAAGTAGATTTCTTATGTAGTCTAGCTAGAAGACTTGCAAAATGCTTATAATAGGCTACTGATAAGAGGGTGAGTAAGCCCAAACCCTGACTTTGAGAATGCATGTTTTGAATAATGGATAGAGGGACAATCCCTCCTATTGTCATAGTCATGAAGCTATTGCTCTATATAAGTAGTTCTTTGTCCCATGTATGACAAAGACTAGTCATCTTATGTTGGAGGATTAGACTTGATGAATTATCATGAATAATTCTGTTACAAATTAGTCAAGTTCATGTTTCAATTAAACACCAATTTATCTATTACTTAGAGGAAATTGAGTAGCTTGAGTTGGTGGTTGTTTGCTACCAACTAGATTTTTCATTTTACTTCCACTGACCCAAGTAGCTTTAATAAGACCTAGAAATTAATATTCAAAGCTCACATTACAATTTATTTTAGGCATGTAGCCTAATGACAATGTTGTAAATCAAATAAGAGGTTAAAAGAACAACACTTGGAATAGGAATGTAGCGCAGAAGCAAGGATTTACAACTAACCCAGAAAATATCAACACTCAGCCTGGATGTCATCAATTTTTATTTTGTTTCCATTGCATTCTTTCAACAGGAATGTAACCTAGAAGTAGGGCTTTACAACTAACCCAAAAAATCTCAACACTCCGCCTGGACATCATTAATTTTTATTTTGTTTCCATTTCCTTCTTTCATTAAATAATCCTAAATCGTAATGGGTTGGGGTAAACTGTGGTTTTTAGAAGCCTTAAGTATCAGGAATGTCAAAGGCATAGAAGGAAGATATGAATGCGACCTACCTGCAGACCCTACACTATGCTCTACACTATGATTGAGAGCACATAGACCAATTTTTGACACAATAGAAAGAATCCTCTGTTCATAAGAGAAAGACATTCTAGTGATGGTAGTATAGGCACGATTTAAAAGAAAAACCCTAGAAAATTTGGAGCAAATGCAAATTTTTTCTACAATATGGAAGGAAGAATACAATAAACTAGAAGTGACTTACCTACAGATTTTGTGCCAATTGTGTTGACCTTTCAATGATGCGAATAGAAGTAAATGGGCAAAGGTCGCAGGAAATTTTCAAGAAACCCAAAGTTGTCTACTGTTGTTGCTTGCTGCTTCAATTTGTTCACAGTTAAGGGGCGGAAAGAATTAGCGGTGAAAGGAGTAAAAAATGGAGTGGAAACCATTAACGGCAATAGAAATGTGCCTTACCTCATGACTTTGCACAAATATCTCTTGATGTCACTGATAAAAAGAAGGTAACCAAACTAACACAGATATTAAGAGGGTAGATATTTTGGAAGGAGTTAATGTGACATTAAACACAGATATTTTGTGTACACAACTCCCATATGGAGATGAAGGTAGTTATAGCTATTGCGTAGCTACCTTTCCAAACACATATATTTTTGTGGACACAACTGGCGTATGGAGAGGAAGGAACATAGTTATTGCGTAGCTACCTTGCTAGTGAAAGGATCAACATCTGTGCATAAATGGAAAACCTTGCCGAGAGCCTCCATGCTTTCCAATCATTGACTATAAAAATGAGCTTGGAAAGCTCAATGAGTGACACGCCAAAAGGGGCATTCTGTCATGTTGTCAAGGAGGCCGACTTCTGCGATAAGTGTTGCCCCGATATTTTGCATTTTTTGCAATAACTACTCTGCAAATATTTTTTCGTCTTCTACAATAAACTCTGTGCCATTCAGGAAAAATCATTGAGCCACTCAGATGCATTTGATTGCAGGCGATTTCCTATGCATGAATCTACATCGTTGGATGCAAAAATACCTCCCAAATACTAAGCATGGGACGCCTTTAGCGTTAATATACAAGACACCATCCTTTTATAAAATAAATTAAATTTAAACAATGTTACATTATTTATATTAGATTACCTTTACCCTGATACAATTCAACTACTAGTGGATAGATCACAAATTTTAAATTCAAGGGTTGTGCAATATGCTATAAAATAAACAATAGCATATTGCCTAGTGGGCATCAAAACAAAATTATTCTCAACTCTATCTATCTTTTTCATTAGTTCATCAAGAGTGGAGGTGGACATAGTAGTGGCATTAGTGGAATGAGTAATAATAAATAGATTATAAAAAGGATAAGAAAAACATGGCAAGGATATGGCACTATGAGTGCAGATGGAAAGATTATGAGGTAAAGTGGTGGATTTGATACTAGTTAGGTAACATGAAGGTATGACATTAGTAGGTTAAAGGGATTGACTTGATTGGATGAAAGGTAATTGGAACATGCATAATTAAAAACCTATATAGTATGAACCACATAGATTCTAAACCAAGTTCCAAAATCCTTATTCGCCAGGGGAAGAGGACAGTTTGTGTTAGAAAGAAAGAGTAGCTGATGCATGGAGAAAAGGGGATGCAACCAATAGTTTGCTGGTAGTGTGTTTGAAAGTTGGGTGTTTATGCCAAGTTCAATGTTTGCAACCGGCTGCTTCACATGGTGGAAGAATGGTTAGCTCTATCACTGGTTGCTAACAATGAGAAGCATTGTGGATTATTGTTTTTTGTTCTGTTTCAAAGCAATAGAAATGAAGCATTGTTGATGGCGTCAGAACTTAGATTGTTATTTTTTTTTCTTGGATGTAGACTAAATTTCTTATGCTGATGTGACCATACTTCATAAATCATTTTGTATCTTGTAACCTCCAATGCATTCTCTGTCAAAATTCTTAGTTACTTGTTACATCAGTTTTTAAATTGATAATGGTCATTTCCTAAGGTTTCTACTTTGACAAGCCCATGGATGTCATGGCCTTTGTTTTAGTTATGCACGATTTAGTAACTGTTTGTAAGAATCGATAGATTGAGCAATTTCACTAGAACATTAAGAGAATTGTGATCTTATTCTAGACAATGGGAGAGTGAGTTGAAGATATTGATAGTATGTTTTTTTCAAGATAGTAGACAATGAAGAAAATTTGAATGACGGTGTAAAATGAGATTACTATCTTACTATATTTATGAAGCATGTTCCCTTTGCACAGTTCACTATGATCTAAACTTGATCACCAATCTTTTCTAAAGTGTTGAGTAGGTTCTATGAGAGGATTGTGAATGCAATGATACCTTTGTGAAGGTTAAACACAGTGAAGGAAACTTGAATAACAGAGTATAAAAGAACTATATGATACCTCTATATGATTGCATCCATGAAGTTTGTTTTCATTGCATAGGTCAGGGTGATTTGTATGAAATCTCAAGTGTTTATAGTATCATTGGAAGTAAAGACAGTATGTAAGATCAGAGTTTGAACTTGATATATAGGTGTTCTTGTGACTGGTATCTGGGGATAGAATTGTATAAATGTCAATCTTTGTGTTATCAAATTTCAATCATTCACAGAAGGGTACAATCAAGAGGTCCAGTGACTTCCTTATCCTCATATATTCTAGTTTAAACCTTGCTACAAGTGTCTTTGAATGTTGTGGAAATAAGAGGAAAAGGCTGCATGATGTAGAGGAAGCAAATAATTGATTGCAGATTTGTTATTGAGAACAACAACTATGCGAGGAGTTGAGAAAGGAAGGAGCGATGCCAGTAGATATGGTAAATTATATCTTTTGCACCAATTATCTGTAAATTGGTTTGTGATAGGTTTGATGTAATTTGGAGATTGACACAATAGGATGTTGCAAATTTCTTCTTAATTATACTCATTTTGTGGTTTTGATATTTAGAATTTTTGGGCAAAAAGTTGTCTCTGTTTATTGTATGATTTTGTAGGATTTTGTGAGCAGAAGTGTGTATGTTTAAATAGAGGGATTTGACACTCTGTTGTCACTAATCTCCTATTAGTTCAAGAAGGCTCTTAATAACTTGGGATTGAGATCATTTATATCTTCACTATTAGTTGAAAGCTAGTTATTGCAATTATAAATAACTAACATGGCATTCCATGCTTGTAAAGTTAGAAGTAAAAAATATTTTCTTATTTCTATCACATTAATATTTTGTAGTGATTTCAATTGTAAGTTCTCAAGTAAGTATACATGCATATTCTTCTCAATTTGCATAGATAACTTATGGGCCTATAGACACCGAGAAGAATTGTAGCTTAGAACATCACTAGGATCTCCTAAGTTCATAATTCGATGGGAGAGGAGTAACACCCATAGGCTATGGCATTGTTAGCTCCTACTCGTTCCTAGTATTTCATGGGTAAATGTATTTTCTAGTATAGGAATTTTAATTGAATAGAAGATAGTGTGTGAAAATAACCATCTTTTCTTGAGCAATATTCCACTCAATCATGAACACACTACAAATCACTAGTTTAAATCATCTCAAAATTCTTCACGGTTTAGCTGCTATAGGTGCCCGAAAGTGAAGATTTAGTGGAAAAAAATCATTTCAATGTCTAGTTTGACCTAAAATTGTAAACCAGTATTGTGGGATCACCCTAATACTAGAAGCTCAGAGTTTTGGTAGAAGAAACAATGTAAAAGTAAGATTAATGGGATGTAATTATGAAATGAGTAACATGTGATGGAGTGGAAAGTAAAAGGGACAAACTATAGGATGGAGTTTGAGAATGAGCAATGCATGAGTAGACTTGTAAATTCATTATAATTTATACACGATGAGTATTTGTTGAAACAAAGTGGAGGCATTTGTTAATTTCTAAGCAATTTCATCCTATATGAATGCATTAGTAAGAATGCACTTCAGTTTTCTATTCCCCTCTTTAATGTAGGCAATTTCATCTTCACTTACGTTTGCTTCTTATTATTTCAAAATCATCTCCACAACTAAAAATTAGAACCTCTATTTAATCCACACATTTATGCTACTAAATTAAAATCTAACATTTGATATTCACCATGCTACATGTTCTATTTGTCAATGTCTAGTAAAAACCCTAAATATTATTTGTGCAAATGAAAACAATGAGAATTCAATACCCATCCTAGATTGAATACTCACAACAATTGGCTACTTTCTCCCCTTCTTTGATGGAGTACAATACTACCACTTTTTCTTAAGATATTTAATGAAAGGATTTGTGATTTTGTAATTTTTTAAACATTCGTAATTATTTTGTTCACTATTATAGCCATTCTGAAATTTGTTTCACCCTTTTAAATTTAGAGTATAGAAAAAAAATGTTATATATGTAACACACATTTTTTATTTTTAGGCATGTTTGTAAGGGGTGGGAAACTGAATAGGCACTACATTCTTCAATGAACTCAAAAATTGATATGTGATATGTGATATGTGATATTTGATATGTGATATGTCATTTGTAGCTATGTTAAATGACATGCAAAGAGGTGTCCCATTGCCTATCTTATAATTAGAAATGCAAAGAGATCTCAATAAAGTACAATTAACAACTTCAATCTAAGCACCAATCTTCAGATTAAAGGAACTTGAAAAGCACAACTGAAAAAGAAGAAACTTCTAATGATAGCCAAAAGTGACTCAAGAATCATAAACCATGATCTGAAATGATAGAAAACGGAATCTCAAAATAATTCCAAACATGCACTTGAAAATCAAGCCTACAAGTTATGGAGTATCAACAGTCTTGAACCATGGCATAATGGAAAACTACCATACAACCACAAATACACTTTTTTTGAAAGAGGAAAAAATTGGTTTTACAGACTCGAAACCACAAAGTTTATAGAATAAAGAAAGAGTCAAAAGAGACATCACAGTCAGAAAGGCTGTAAAAATAACAGCAGTAAACACCCACAACCAACAAAAAGGCCAACGAAGGCCACAAAACCAAAAACTAGACAGAAAGCCAGCAACAGCTAAATTTGAGTTTTTAAAATATCAGCAGTCTTGGCTTCTAGCTCATTCATGTCCTGAACTCCCCTCTTTAAGATCTAAACCATCTATGTTGTGGGAGGTGCTTTCCTTTTAAGATTGGCTCAGGTCCTTCTAGAGATGTCTTGGTCCTCATTCTTGCTTTCCTTGTTCTCTTCCAAGTCTACGACTAGCAAACCCTATTGTTTTTTTTCCAACTTTTCAGACATAGCATTGATAATTATGACATTGTGCCTAGCCATTTTATGATTTTGTTCCATGAATTTTTTCAAATTATTTTTAATTTTAACCATTTCCTCTTCCATAGACTTGTATTTCTCATCAATATCACCTCCTTTCTTACCAATGTTGCTCTTGTTCAGTTTCCCTTCTTCATTGGTGAGGGCGGCCAACTTCATCTCCAGCTCCTCCGACTTACTATACAGTTCCCTATTTCTTGATAGGCCTACTTTAAGACCTTGAAAATTTCATTGATGTCGTTTCTATGAGAGGCCAAAATGTCACCAGTCTGACCCCAGTCTAATATGAGATTAACATCTCCCAGGTTGGGGGAGCAAAGGAATTTGGTACCTTCAAATCTGAGAGAGGCAGGAGGGGAGGGCACAAAATTTATACTGGCTTCAGGGTTCTTGACTTTATCTTCTATGGAATCCATAGAATAGGAAACCAGCTTGTTGGAAGGGGAGCCCTTAAGAACAAGATTCTTTAAGGGGGTAGAGTAGTCAAGAAGGGCCTCAGGGTTAGGTTTAGTAGGCTGGGGTTTTTTAGACTGGGTTTTCTTACCAGACATCTCAAAGGATGGGTGGGTTTCTACAATTCTCTCCTTCTTTGGCTGAGTCTTTGACCCTCCACTATCGGTATTATAGTCCTCATACTCCGAAGAGGCCATAGGTTTAGATAAAGTCAACATGCTTTGATAGTGTTCAAAAATTAACCTAATAAGACTAGGATGAAGAATGGGGTATCTCCTGGGGTTTTTACTATGGTCCTCAAGGCTATATTACTCAATGAACATAACAAGTAGTGTGGCAAAGAAATTTGTACCTTATGGCAGAAGTGGTTAAGAATGGCGAAATGATGCCCATACACTCTAGTAAATCTCTCATCCAGGGTGATATACTCCATGATAACATGAAGTACCTTTCTCCATAGTGCCTTGATAGTATCAATTTCGAAGTAGCTATTAGAGATTTTAACCAGTTTTTATTTCTCCTTGTCCTTCTTAGGAAATCTGATGACTGCCTCATCAGAGAACCTTTTGTCGAGATAAAAATTCACACCCTTAATAGACATTCTAGTAATCTCCCCTATAATTTTCTCATCCAGCTTCACCTTTCTTCCAAAGAGAATGATTTTTCCATTGTTCCAATTCTTCTTGAAGTAATCTATAGCCATAGAGTCGGTCCCATGAAGTTTTTCTAGATATGGGACCAACCCACCTTTTTCAATCTGCTCCCAAACCTTCTCATTCCTAGTGTGCACCTCATAGCTTTTAGGCTCAACTCTTTTCTTGTCCCCCCCATTTTCGTTTGCTTCTTACTAAAGACTCTACCAATGTTGAGGACCTGTTGCAAAATAATGTAGCTATTCCAATGCACCCACAAAGCGTGCCACTTTTTCTTCCCTTCTAAGTAACATGATGCAGCCCCATAAAATCTCTTGATTTCAATGTACCAGGCCCCTTTCTCTTTAATCATTAATTGTATTTGGCTCTTTCCCATGCATAACATCATAGTCTAGTAATGCCCTAACTTCGGTTCTCAAGTCCCTACAAATCTGCCACATGTTCAAACCTTTCTTCCTAACCCCTTCATTTGCAAAGTAGTCTGCCACGTTGTTAGCTTCCATGTAGACGTGTGAAACTTTAACTTTTTCAAATTTGTCTAGAATAGACTTTGCTTCATCTATCCAATTCTTTATCGTCCATGAGGGTGGGGTCCTTCCTAAGAGACAATCAATAATATTTTTAGAATCTCCTTCAAGCCATAAGTTTCTTATATTCAGATTATAAGCTAACTTTAAAACTTGAAAAGCTCCTATAGCCTCCGCCACATGGTTGGTTTGATGGCCAAGGGATATAGCCGCAGCTGCAATAAAGTTACTATTTGAATCCCTTAGAACACCTCCACTTCTAGCCAACCCTAGGTTACCCTTCTCAGCTCCATCAAAGTTGGCCTTAGACCAGCCATTTGGGGGAAAGGTCCAACGAACACCCTCCCTACTTTTCTTAGCAGGCTTGGAAGTAGAAGAGATGTCCACTTTAATATCCCAATCTTTTGTAATCCTTAAATCATAGGGATTTCACACCACAGCTTCCAGATTAGGATCTTTTTGAGGAATCACATTAAAGTTTTCCTTTATGAGTCTAAATTTTTTCTCAAAGACATTATTCTACGACATCTCCTTGTCCTTGAAAAGTCTATTATTGCATTCCTTCCACATATCCCAAGCAACAAAAGGGAATAAGAAGGACCATAACCTTTGAATATGGGGGTTTTGAGTAGGAGCTTTCCATTATAAGAACTCTTCAATGGTCTGGGGGAAGACCTAGGAGAGATTCCAGATAGCTAATAGTTTTCCCCAGATTAAGGACGCAAACAGACAATGGAGGAACAAGTGGTTGGCTGACTCGGCCTCGCTCTTATAGAGGTAGCATCTGTTGGGAATTTGAAATTGTTGTTTATAAAGATTATCCACCGTGAGAACCTTATTCTGAAGCATTATCTAGAAGAAGATATTAACTTTTGGAGTTAGGTGTTTAGTCCCCGTTTACCATGGCCAATAAGGTATTGGTAATAGTAGACATAATCCAAGCTTTCACTTGGAAAGATTAGACTAGCTACAAAGAGAGCATTGGTAGATGTAATATGTAACCTAAACTTCCACATAGAAGGCCAATAAAAGTACCACTTAATACATTGCAAGATCTTCTAGACCCTAAAATAGAGGATGAGTGAGCTTCCTTCAATAGAATTTGGTGAGGACTCATGGGAACACAAAGTTAAATGACTTTATATAGCAATCCAAATACCACAATCACGAAAAGGTTTTTGGTTTACCAATACCAAATTTTATAAAGCTTGAACAATTAGGGAAAATTGAGTATCTGTGGATTAGTAAGACTTGCAATCATAATGTATGGCACATTGAGCATCCAAAATGCTATCTATCTGAGTATAAGGATGGGTAAGATCTACCACTTTGTTGGTGACACCCCCTAATATAAGATGCCCACTTTGAACATATTGTTCTTGTAGGGACCTTTATATAGTGGCAATGGGAGTGCAAGATAAGGAGGCACCTTTCTCTAAATAGAACTGAAATTCCCCATCCACCCTATCTATGGTTGGGGAGGGCGAGGAGAAGGGCAAGTAGTTCATGGGGGGTTTCCCATTACTGTTAGGGAGAGGAGGCCCAAGGACCTTCATTCTGTCTCATGTGACATCTATAATGAATAGATGGGTTGATTGATGACAAATAATTGATCTCATTCATCCCAACTGAGAATTCAAAACACGAAGGGGTTGGTGTTCAACATGCAAAATTACCTTTGCATCAAGAATACAATGAAATTGCTACTTGAACAGTTGGACCAAGGCAAAGAACAAGTTATGTCATCCCTGTTTTAATTGAGCTTGGCATGTGACAATGCTTCAAAATGATAGACCATTTAGATGTACTATTTTCTTAAGTACTATGCATATGGCATATGGGAAGCAATAGTCTCAAACTAAAGTGGTTTAGCAAGGGGAGCGAGCACTGAAGTAAAGCAAACAAAAAAAACTTGAGTTACATTTTTAGAGCTTATTATAGTGAATGCTGCCATGATTGAAAGATATGCAAAAAATGGATTTGTTGAAAATGATTTAGAAACTTTCAAGAAAATGCAATTCACCAACCTAGAATTTGATGCACTAGAGGGTGATGCTCATTGTTGAATATGGTGAGGTCGTCGCTGAAGGGGGTGGGGTCGTCATTGAAGATTGCTTGGAGGAGGTTTGGATGTGGGTTTGTCGCTAAGAAAATGACAGTAAAAAATGGACAATAGAGAAATGTTTTAGATTAAAAAAAACCCTAATTCATGGGTTCGATTGAACCAACCTTCAATCAAACCCTATTTTTTAATTGAAAAATAAACAACATTCAAGGGTTCGGCTGAACTGGGGGGTTTGCTCGAACTAAAGGTTCGTACAAACCCTAAAAGATGTTCACTCGAACCCAATAGTTCGAGAAAACCCCCTAAAATAGTTTGCATGCTGAAAAGGGATTTTTCCTTCCTCTATCGAATTGTAAACCACTTTTGTGGGTTCACCCAAGGTTTACATTGTAAATTTTAATTATATTTCATGAACATTATTAAAATGAATTAGAAGGTTTAATCTATCTATTGGTAATTGATTGTAATAATTTATACCACTATTTCATATAAATGTTCAAATCATGTTATTCTAATATAGTCCCTTGAATGGACTAGCCAAAGCACTCTCCAATTGGGATATTGTGGTAAAACCTCATATGTAGTGAGAATGATGCATTAAAAAAAAAAAATCAAAAGCATGATTATTAACTAATTTGAAACTTGGAAGCATCTAAGCCATCCAAATATATAGTTATAACATTCTAGGCTAACATACAACACATAAAAAGGGCATGCATTGAAATTATTGGATAATAAGAGAAGGTGAGTTGTTAGCAAATGAGAACAATCAAAACCATTGAAGCAAAGGATCAATATTGAATTTTTTTGCAAACACATAAATGCCACCTATGAAGAATTCCCACCATCACCACTTGGATATATGTGATTCTACTTGATTGATTCCACAAGGATCATCACAAAGGAATACAATAAATGATAGGTGATAATTTATTTGGTTCATGAGAGATGCCATGAAGAACTAGGTTCTTACAAAAATAAAGTATGGGGCCTATAAGTTGACATCACTATAGTACAAAACACAATAATTTTTCCATGTCCATTGTAATGTAGGGCTAAGTTACCATTGTTGTAATGGAATAGTAGGATAAGGCCATGCATAAGGCATGTGCAATGTGGAAACCACATAATATAGAGCTCGTTGATAATCAATCAAACAAGAGGATATAAAAAGGTGGTGTGTGGATAGATAGATATTTTTGGATAGCACATGGTGCATACAATAAAACTATGCCCTAATAAATTAGTCATTATCCAATACCAATAAGGCATGCCAGGTTAATGAGGAAGTAGGCAATATGTGCCAAGTACCAAAGAATATGCGATTAAGAGTGATAAGTGAAGGGGATAATAGGAAAACATAAACAATTGCCAATTTAAAATTACACAATAAGGTCATTGACCATTGTGTGTTAGATGGATTGATCCAATAGCACTAAGCACTAGGAAAATTGATACATATTAAGTTAAAAGGAAATCAACCACACAATTCAACACAAGTTTATAACATAAATAATATAGAAAAAATAGGTGGTTAATACAATACAAAATAAGGTATGCCAGTAAATATGAATTTAGGCTTGGAAAACCATAAAGAAAAGGCTAAGGATAATATAAATCATATGACTACCACTAGAGTTGTAGGAGCTAAATCAAGAAAATTAGGTACAAACATAAAACATTGTACAAGGTCCCCAAACATAGAGAGACTCCATAAAATAATTATAAACAAATAATAATTGTAACTAAGGGTTATTTTTAGGATTAGATTCAATGAATTAAAAGCACAATAATAAAACCCAAAGAGATATGAAGCACAAGGAAAACTAAACAAGAATGATTATACCAGATTCGTGAAGCTTCCATGAATCACCTCCATATCACCTCCTAGCTTGCAGCGTATGATTGATGCCCTTAGATCGAGTGTGTGAGCAATTTGACTATATCATTGTCCTATGCAAGTTTTGAAGGATTTAATGTATTATGCATATGCCTATGCTAATGATAATTGATGATAAATGATGAATGACTATAATGCCTATAATAACGAAGTGGTCCCAAAATTATGAACAAAATTGTTATTTTATAGAAAACACAATTTTGAATGGATAGACAAGATCGACTCTTGACAGAAACCTAAAATCAAAGGTTAAGATTTCATTTGATAATCCCTAATCAGGGTTAGGGAAAAATCCTTAGACGAGTGGTCAAGATGTCATAGGAGAAAATTAGATTGGCGGTGGAGAAAAGATGAGATAATTAATTTTAAAAAATAAAGATTTTCAAAATTAAGAAGATAAAGATAGCCTACTTTGTGAGATTTGAAAAATCAGATAAAAGATGGATTGAAAAGCAATTTTGATAAAATCAAAAACCTGCTTGTTTTATTTGATTTTTGGAAGAAAGCTACCAATCAACTCAAAATATGAATTTTGTGAGACAAATAAATGATCTTTTTCAGATTATTTACCAAAATGGACTATCAGTTAAGATTATGATGACATTTAACATAATTTCATTTATTTAAAATGAGAGGAATATTAATTTTGACAATTAAATAATTAAAGATAATTATTTAATTTAGAAGATAAGATTAATTAATTAAATAAATTAATCAATTCATTTAATTATGACAATTAGTGACATACTAAATAAACGAATAAAACTTATTTATTTAATAATCAGGAAGAAATGACTGAAGAAGGGTAATTAAATAAATTAAGAAATTTATTTAACTAAGGGAAGACTTAGATAATTGATGACGTATTTAATAAATAAGTAAGATTTATTTATTTAATAATCATGAAGAATAAATGGACATGAATTAATTAAATAATTATGAATTATTTAATCAATAGTCGAATGTGGACCAAGGATATAATTAAATGTCATAATTATGCTAGGACGAAAGTGGTAAAATAGAGCTTGCAGGCCTAGGTCATTTTTATGTGTCTACATTTTTCCCCTCTTTGTCATAATGTAGCATGTTGCATTGTGACAAAGAAAATAAGTCAAAAATATGCCCCAGTGAAAAATAAGATGAGGAAGAATGACGAGGAGGGTTACGGTATGCCCCCTCGAGAGGATAGACAGGTTCCAAGAACATGGGTGTTCTCTTGACATTAATGAGAAGACTAGAATATGAAGAGACAAAAAAAATGTTAGTGAAAAAGATATGGATGATGAAGATGCAGACTAGATGAAAGAATCCCTCAAAACTTGCCAAAGAACTTTAATATTTATTGCTCTTAATCATCATTGGGTGGTAAAAATGACACAAATGGACAACAAACACCATGATATGACGTAGACCAAGGTGTACAAGGTCATCCACTTGAAAAATAGACAGTCACAGACAAGGAATGTCCTAACTCATACTAAGGGTCATGTTGCCTCAGTCTTTTTGTTGAGACAATCCACAGACAGCAGTCAAAGAAAATAAAATAGGCCAAGAGACATCATCGCACCTCTAAATCCTTCATGGGACATCATCGAGGTAGCTAGTAACATGGCCACAAAGAAAAGAATGTAAAAAGATAAGACAAAAATAGACAAAATAGTCAAAATATAAGACAAGATAGACTAGAAAAATTAACAACCCTTTAATTTTGTTTGCCAATGTTTGCCAAATATTGAATTCTTGCCAGTTTGACGGTTTTGACAGTTTAAGAGTTTTTCCAATTTGACGGTGTTGACAGTTTGATGGGGCCTATTGTTAGGAAGGACGCATCCTGAAAAAGGACATTTTGACGAGGTCCAAATCCGAGGACACATCTTGAAGAGGACCAAAGAGTGACGAGAATGACATTGTTTTGACTAATATGTTTTGGCAAGTTGACTGATGTTGATCGTATGATTGATTGGACTGTGTTTTCTGATTTTGACCAATTTTGACATTGACATTTTGAATGACTGTCTTGTGTCTGAGTTTGATGATGTCTGAATTATTTTACCGATGTGATGATTGTGACAAATGCCATGATTTTATTTGGACCAACCTAAAAGGACTGACCTAATGTCTTGAGGACTCATCGACTAATGGCCTTGCCTACGTAGCAAATGCGCAGAGACAACGTAGTTCAACAATGACATGGACTGACTAACATGACTGAATTTGACTCCATTTTTAGGATTTTGACATTGATTTGGATGTTTTTGTGTTTTTTCTTTAGGATGTTTTATGATTTTTAGGTCTTTCTTTAGGAAATTTTATGATGTTTTTGTTTTTTTGTCATTTTATGATTTTTTTGGATTTTGACGTTTAAGAGGATCATGACAAATGCATATGACTAATGCGTACACATGAGAATCCAAGGAAAAACATGATTGTGCCCCTAGTCAAGTTGAATACCAATTGATAGGTGATGACAACATTGTTTGACGTGGGAAGGACGCATCCCGAAACAACATGAGGATGATGATGATAATGTGATGAAAGTATCGAGGTCTGCAGCCGAGCCATGAACAAAGTCAAGTAAATTTTTTGATAATATGATTGTATGGATTAGACTTGTTGCATTTGGAATGACCTGGTTAGGACTAAATGGGATGATGGAGCATCCTTAGACCGTTTGACAAGGGAAAGCCAAGATAGGTGATAGGCATGAAAGGATAGGGGGTGGCCTTGGTAAAAGATGGGAGACATGAGACTAATGGAATTGTCATATGATTTTAAAGGACTATGTCACATAAGGATAATGACGTTATGTCAGCAATGACATGATGTTTCACAGATAATGTATGACCAAAGGATAGGCATGTCAAAAAATTTCCCAAAGCATGATTTATGTGTGCCAATTTTATGTCAAGACCAAGATAGGTGGGAATGATATGGATTAAATGGTCAGATGCCAATGCCAAGAGGAAGGCCTAGGAGATGAGACAACTTGCCCCAAAGTGTAAGAGTCCACATAAATGATTTATTTTACACATGATGCCTGTTTGCCAGGTTTTCATCATGGTACTTATCTAGGGCGCCTGTTTGCTAGGTTTTCACCATTGGATGAACTTTTTCTCTTTACTATTTTCTTGACTTTTTGATTTTTTTGGTGTCACTAAGATGCCTATTTGCCAGGTTTTTATCAGGGTGATAATTTTTTTATTTTTCAAATTTTTTTTATTTTTGATTTTGTGGATAGCCTAGATGCTTTAGATGACCACTTCCTATTTTGAATTCACTGACGATGCCGATATAGAGACTGGTGCCATGATATGCCAATAATGTTCTATCTGAAGTAGTTGTCTTGTTAGGATCGTAGCACTTGTATACAACTGATCGATGTCATTGTGGTCCTTTCTGATACTAGAGTTGGCCTTATCAGAATACGCACATCGCGATAGAGTGCCATGAGAGTCCTTGCGGTAAAGAGTTGCTGCCAAGATGTGACAGATTTGTGATGTGGGATCATTGGACTTTAGACGAGATGTAGGGTTATGATAAATGATGGTAGACGTGGAAAGATTGTTTGGACATTTGGATGAATGACTTTTTATTTTCCAAACTTGGGATGGTGGATGATAGATTTTGGAGGGATGGTGTTTGGAACCAACAGTTTTAGATGCCTTGTTTGATGACCATTTTGAAGGAGGTGGACATTTGTTGTATGTGGGATTCCTCTTGTCTTGTGGCTCCACATTGTGATTGACCTTTGTATTTGACTTGGTGTCTTTGTTTGATCCATCTTTCTTTGGAATCCATTTTAATTTACATTGTCCACTTGTCCTTTTATTTGATTCAATGGCCTTTGAAATTTGATTTTGATCTTTTGACTTGTAAGACTTTTATTTTTGTTGGTCCCAAAGGGAAGGTTGATTCATGATAGAAAGATGGTTTATGGTGTGGGTGGAGGGGGTGTTGGCATCAATCTTATGACAAGGATTTCTCATGGACTCCATTTTGACATTTGTATCTGACAAAGTTTCCCCTAGTATCGAGGAGGTACCACTAACATCATTTGATCTACTAACTGAGGAATAGCCAAGACCTTGATGTTTGTAATTTGCTTGAAGTTGTATTGGTTCCAGAATGCCTTGCTCATGTATGCCTATTCCTTTGCCCTTAGATCGAGTGTGTGAGAAATTTGACTATGCCATTGTCTTATTCAAGTTTTGAAGGATTTAATCTACTATGCCTACGCCTATGCCAATAATAATTGATGATAAATGATGAATGACTATAATGCCTATAATAACGAAGTGGTCCCAAAATTATGAACAAAATTGTTATTTTATAGAAAACACAATTTTGAATGGATGGACGAGATTGACTCTTGATAGAAACCTAAAATCAAAGGTCAAGATTTCATTTGATAATCCCTAATCAGGGTTAGGGAAAAATCCTTAGACGAGTGGTCAAGATGTCATAGGAGAAAATTAGATCGGCGGTGGAGAAAAGATGAGATAATTAATTTTAAAAAATAAAGATTTTCAAAATTAAGAAGATAAAGATAGCCTGCTTTGTGAGATTTGAAAAATCAGATAAAAGATGGATTGAAAAGCAATTTTGATAAAATCAAGAACCTACTTGCTTTATTTGATTTTTGGAAGAAAGCTACCAATCAACTCAAAATATGAATTTTGTGAGACAAATAAATGATCTTTTTTAGATTATTTACCAAAATGGACTATTAGTTAAGATTATGATAACATTTTAAATAATTTCATTTATTTAAAATGAGAGGAATATTAATTTTGACAATTAAATAATTAAAGATAATTATTTAATTTAGAAGATAAGATTAATTAATTAAATAAATTAATCAATTCATTTAATTATGACAATTACTGACATATTAAATAAACGAATAAAACTTATTTATTTAATAATCAGGAAGAAATGACTGAAGAAGGGTAATTAAATAAACTAAGAAATTTATTTAACTAAGGGAAGACTTAGATAATTAATGATGTATTTAATAAATAAATAAGATTTATTTATTTAATAATCATGAAGAATAAATGGACATGAATTAATTAAATAATTTTGAATTATTTAATCAATAGTCGAATGTGGACCAAGGATATAATTAAATGTCATAATTATGCTAGGATGAAAGTGGTAAAATAGAGCTTGCAGGCCTAGGTCATTTTTATGTGTCTACAATAATGATCCCTAAGAGCACAAACAATAAGTACTTGCAACCTAATTAAATCATGCCAATATAATGGGGTTTAGAAATTGGCCACCATTGGAGCACATATAACACTTGGACACACCATTTTATGCTTAGAAAATTGATGAAATAATAGGATATAAATGTAATAAGCTTTCACATAACAGACATGCACACACAAGTAAACCCTATCAGAAAATAAAAAAAACTAGTCAAAAAGAGTAATCACTAAGAGATGGCTAGAGAGAAAAATCACATAATAAAAGTCATAAGAACTTACCTACACCTAATTAATGAGCTATAAAAGCTGGATTTAAATACTTTGATAAAATGCTAGTCAAAAATTTAGAAAGAGATAATACATGTTTCTTGCTATTAGTTACTTTGATTGGACGAATTAACATGGGATGATTACACTTGATGCATGAAGAATCGAAGCATAATGAAGCCACTAACGTTGAATCTCAATAGGATCATTCAAATGAAAGTTAAACAAAAAATTTATCAAAACTAAGTATTCTAAAATATGAAAGCATTTAAATGTCTACTCTAATCCATTTGAAACTTATCCCATTATGGGAGTGGTGTTGCGTTGATGTGGAACGACGACCTGTTCCCAATCCCATGGATAAATGAGCTTGTTCCAGTTAGTTTTATTGAAGAAAACTGATGGAACAATTTTGAGATGTGTATGTAAACATTATTTTAATCTAAACGAGCATAATTCAAGCTAATTAAACATGATTTATGCTAAAATGATGAAGATATACAAATGCTAAGCTAATCCTAGATGGAATTTAAACTAAAAGATTTAAACCTTAATTAATTAAAAAAGATAAAGGGATTCATTATGTGATCATGAAAGCCATTAATGGAAGCTTAAAGCTAACTAAATGCAATTAAAATAAACTAAAAGATGTTAAATGTGTGCTAAATGGGTGATCCCACAAAGTTGGTTTATAATTTCTGGGAGATTCTATTTTTTGCTAAAATCACATATTTTTAGAAAATATAATGATTTAAGCCTTAAAAAGTTCCATTTAAAGCATTCCAATTGAAGAGGGTTTGATCAAACTACCTTAGATCAAACCCCCTTGGATAGAACCCCGCTAGTTTTAAACCATACCTATAACAGAGTCTCCTTTACACCTATCAAAATGTTGATAAAAAACCACTTTTGATTTACCTTTTGGGGGATCAAATGAATTCATTTAAAATTTATTTTTTGTAACTATGTAATCCTTATTATAAGCTTCCCAAAAAGTATAGTTTTAAATAAATTTAATTTTATTACTATATTTATTTTTTATCTCTTGTGAATATAGGTTTTTCACCGAAAATCAACCTCTATGTTCTACACATGTGAAAAAATAGAAGATTATCAAAAGAAAAATTGAAAAATATGAGTGCACTAGATATTTAATTCCTTGATCCAACAAAAAAAATAAATTTTCATACATACAAAAATAGTTGTGTTATACAGTTCGCCTATGTCTGAATTGTAATTGGTTTGACTTCAAAACTTTATTAAGGAAAAAATATTCAATAAAACACTATGAAACCAATTGGAAGCACTAGATATTGTAGTTACAAATCTAAATTCTAAACAAATAGAATTTTATCCTTCATGGAAAAAAAGTTGTGTTATACGGTGAGCGTCACTCCTTAAAAATGGTGTTAAATGGAAAAAAAACTAGTTTTCGAAGGAGATGGAAAAAGAAGTGCAATATGATTCCAAAATTTTCAAAAAAATATATATTTAGAATCTACAAACAAAATCTCACAAATCATTAGTTTGCATCATTTTCAAATTCCTCACAGTTTAGCCGCTATAGGTGCCTAAAAGTGAAGATTTAGTTAGAAAAAATCAGTTTAATGTCTAGTTTGGCCAAATATTGTAAACCAGTATTGTGGGATCACCCAAATGTGAGTGTGAGTATGAGTGATTTCAACAACATAATTTTTCTTTTGAAATATGGATTCCTATTCAATAAAGGAAAACTCTATTTATAGAATAGGCAAAAAGAGATCAATGGATGAGATCAAGAAGATCAATCAATGGTCAAGGATGAAAGAAAGAAGAAGCATGGATCATGAATTCTCATCAATGGGTGAGAATGCAAGATGAGATTTAATCAAGGGTTCACATTCCCTCAAACAAACACACTTTAAACTTGTTCAAGAGGTCACAAGTTAACTTGCACAAGATGTCACAAGTTAACTTGCTCAAGAAACTAAGTTTGTTGAGGAAAAAGAATATTCCTCTTTTTCAAATGAGTGAGGAGAGAGAATATTCTTTGGAATATTATTATGGGTGAGGAAAAAGGATATTTAGTTAATTAAAACCAAATTAAATTGTGCAAAGGAATATTCCATGTGAATATTCCTTTTTTTGGAGGAATGTGCAATGGAGGAATATTCCCTTGCAATTGGGGGAATTAGATTTAATTGATAATTAAATGATATTAATTATGCGATTAGGGGAATTAGAAAAATTAAATAAAATGATTTAATGAATGGGGGAAAAGTGGAATGATATTTAATTAAATAACTTAGGATTATTTAATTAAATAACTTAGGATTATTTAATTAAATAAGAAGATTTAGGGATTTAAATTAAATAGTTTGATTTATTTAATTTAACGAGATGAAATGTTAGCACAAAAGGGCAGTGAATTAACCCAATTTGATAAATTAGGTTAATATGTGAAAATGATGCCATTAATTAATTAACTAGGCTAATTTAATTAATTAAGCAAAAAGAGGATGGGTTTCAAAGGAAATGATGTTAGTATACCTGATTCCAGTGTATGATATGATTTAGGACATTTTTCAGTGTCTACATTTTGCCCCTCTTTGAAGCAAGGTACATGTTGTTTCAGTTCAAAGATGATGCTCTTTGGATGAAAAAATTCTACTTCAATAAAAAAAATAAATTCAGATTTTAGATGCCCCACTGTTGCCCCAATGGAAGGAATAAGTTGGTTCCCTTCTCCCTCAAGAAATCGAGCAAAAATTTTGAATTTTGGGTTGATTTCTTCACAAAGGTTTAAATGTTACCCAAGGGGTCCGGAAAGGCTTTGGGATGCAAAAAACATGCCAAAAATACGAAAAACAATGCAAAATAAGGTTCAGTTTTGAAATATTGGTAAAATTGATGAAAAACCCCAGCTTGATAGTTAATTAGGGTAAAAAACCCTAATTTGTAAGTATAAATAGGTGAGGAAGGGTCACTTTCAATTCATTTATGCATTCACACCTTGAGGATTTCTTGCATTTTGAGCTTTGACCCTTCGACAAAATGGTGCAATGAGTGCTCCCACGACACATTTCTAACCAGGTTCGAGAGTAGCAGAGGCTTACAGGCATAGGACCATCGGTATGTGATTTGAAACTTGATTTGAAATTTGACTTTTTGGTGCATTTATTGCTTTTTGAAAATTAAACTTTGGCAGCGTCGTAGCTCTAGAGCGACTCTTTTTTGAGAATCAACAATGGTAATTTGAATTTTAGCGGCACATATGTGAATTGTGACATAGTTTGCAATTTAGAATTAGGGTTTCTAATTTTAAATCATGATGCATATGTGTATGGCGACGCACTTCTTGATTTGAAAATTAGGGTTAGGGTTGAACACCAAAGCTAAATCACAACACACGTGTTTTTAGTGACACAAATTTTGATTTGCAATTTAAATTCATCTAGTGTTGCTATTTGAAATTTGAATTATAGGGTATGTGCAGGATCACGATGGGTCAAAAAGTGGCAATATGATGGGTATGTGTAGGGTATGTGGTTGACGACTTTTTTTTTACCCAAAATTGATGAAACAAAAAGGGTTTTTATAGGAGATTATTAGCTTTCCACCAATATAAATTATGCTTTACTTTAAATTTAATAAATAATTATTATTCATTTTCTATTTGAATTACGACTAAATTCCTGATTGATAGCCTGATTGAAAAACATCTATAGATTTCAAACGATATCACATTTTTTGAATCTGAAACATGTGTCACATTCTATGCATCGCATACTATAGGATTAAAAAAAATGAATTTCATGAAGTTTTGACCAAGTTAAGGTGGTCAGACATACAATTTTTCATACTTTTCAAAAGTTGTAACAAAAAATTCATAATTAATTATTTACTTGGAAAAAAATTACAAAACAATATGCATCACATTGGGACATGAGTCCTCTACTTATATCTAAAATCTTATAAAAAAATTATAATTTTATTATGGTTAGGGTGGTCAGACAGACACCAACTTATTTTTTTCGTGAAATTTAAGTACTACTGCATTGAAATTTCAAATTTTCACCAAATAATTAAAAATAAAATAAAAATAAACCTAGTAGTTTAGAAACTACATTCAATTTTCTATAGGTTTTATTCTTACATATTTTTGAAATAATATAGATAACTTATTCAAATTTTTACATCAAGTTGCCTAACTCTGATTTTTCTAAATTTTCATCACCACTTAAGGGCCTTCTTTTTCCATGATGATCCTGCACATGTCCTATAGTGAGGCTATCATAAATAGCAACGCTATTGTCATTTTGGGGATGAAAATTTCAAAGTTAGCCAAAAAATTTCACTTTTTTGATGTCGTGCGCTTTGTGGGTGTAGGAGGTCATCCCACCTTTGATGTCCCATGAGCCCTGGCCCACAGGTTTGTCCAGACTTGTTGATTTGTCTGAGTTGTGATAGGAGCATTTGAGGGATATTGGCATGTGGTACATTGTGTACATGCCTATCATTCGGACACACTTGGCGATGATGATAGCGTTGTGCGAGCAATGGCACAATGAGGCCTCATCGTTCCACCTTCCTACCAGTGAGATGAAAATTACGCTAGAGGATGTATGGTAGATATTGCACTTGGTCATACCTGGTGAGTGTATGATCTATGATTCTGATTCTAGCTATGATGCATTCCATGAGGTGATGGACCTAGAGGACATCATTCTAGTCACTTCCCAGATCGACCTTGAGATGTACAGAGGTTAGGTGCCCATTTTTAGATTGATTATTGTACTGATCATCTTAGGTTTGGTTGTTCCAGATCGATAGAGTAGAGGATTCAGTCTAGGATGGGGGTTGGCATGGCATAGGATGTTGTTTAGGAGGACTTAGTATGCATGAGGGCTAGTGATGTTGGCCTCCCTATACTATGATATGCATGACTTTGTATACTGCGATGGCAGGGATGTCAGCAGAGGAGTTACTCTACTTCACATGTGGGTCTGGGAGCACATTGTTGTGCTTCAACCAATTCTTTAGATGGAAGATGTAGAGCCAGGTGATCCTGTTGTTTGGAGATACAAGGGTGCCATCACTTGACAACACACAGGGTAGCTTGGTATTCCCTATTGGCGCAGAGTGATTAATGATATGACAATTTTCAAATGGAAACCATGGACTCAGATGCCAACATGGTATGGTGATGTTCAACAACTTTTCTTTCCTAGACATACCTGATACATGTAGGGTCGAGAGCATACCATCATCGAGAGATACCTACCAGATAGGTGGTGAGATAGTTTGGTGATAGGTAGGATAGGTCAGATGATGTATACACTGCCATCTTTGCTAGGTCAGCATGAGAGTTAGCAGCGTGGGGACCTACAATCCCAACCCACTAGGTTGTCGAGGGATTTCAGTACACTAACTCATTTGACTGCAAAATCCAACGAAAGATGTATAATTTGATGTATTGTTAAGATTTGATGTGTAATTTTAAATGTTTTTAAATTTTATCCCCGACATTTGTCAAAATTTTGACGAACCTGGGTTTCATCGAAAGTTTGATGCACAGTCTCATCAAAATTTTGATGAACATTCAAAATCAGAAGAAAAAAAATGAATTTGTGGTCGAAATAAATAAAAGTGATTTGACCTAATTATTGTGACAGTGTTTTGCTATACTTGTGAATTTGCTCTACTTGCAACAATTTGTGGAGAACTAAGGAAAATTTTCTTGGGAAAAATAAAAAAAATCAAGAAGATATCGCCAGGTTGAGGGTGGTTATTGTCTTTTTCCATAATTCATTTGTGAAGTCAAATTTGTACTTCCATGTTTGAAAATCATATTTTAAAGCAACATCTCATCAGATTTCATTTTTAGACTTGTGCATTTTGAGAATTTCATTTCCATATTTTGTTGTACAAGTTCAATATTCTAATTTTAGGAGTCTAATGGTTGGAAATCATAGTAAAATCAGAATTTAATAAGTTTTGGAATTACCATTTTAAAGTGTTTTTTGGGGTCATTAACTTCAAGCTATCTTATCTTTTGCAGGGGTGGTTGCATGCCAAATTTTTTTCGTGTAAAGTATCATAATTATTAGATTTTGTTACATGTCTATGATTAAAAATTATTGGAGTGTGAGTTTGGTAGTTTATGAAGATCTAAATATTCAAGCTTGGTAAAGAAAAATAATGTCAGATAATATTAGTCCAGAACAAAATGAAGAGACAGTTGCTAGAATGTGGGCTAGATTGAAAAGAAAGGGTGACGGGAAATGTTATTGTCCTTGCAATAATTACAAGGGCTTAAAGACGAGAAGACTTTTAATCACAACATCTGAGAAAAATTGTAGGCAACATGGTTATGTTGAAAGGGGCATGATTATCATCCATTGGTAAGTTGCTCATTATATGTGTTTATATTGATTGAATTTGTAAATGTTTATATCGTTTTAACATTTTATATATATAAAAAAAATCACTTGATCATGATCATGGTTTATTTGTGTCTATCATTATTATAAAGGTGGGGTGCCCTAGGGCACATGATATGGATTATTATGGCCCGAAGAATGTGGTTTTGCAAGTGAAGGAACATGGAGCTGTGAATATCGAAGATGAAGTTAATGATCATGTGCCAAAAAATATTGTTGAAGATGATGGTACAAATACATTGATCCATGACACATTTAGTGGCACAACTAATCATGATGATTGAGATGACTTTGATGATGTTCATGATTTACTTGTACTTGAGAAGGCATATGAGCCCCTTTATGAAGGCTCCCAAACAAATCTTCTCTTTGTTGTATTATTGTTGGTGAACTTGAAGGTTATGTATGGTTTATCCAACATAGCAATATCACAGATGTTAAGGTATGTCATATATGTCATCTTTTTTCATCTATTTTAATTGTTGTTAGTTCATCGCTAGTAAATAAAGGATGAAATATGTACCATTAATATTATTTATATTAACAAATTATTTTTTTGTTGTAAGTTGATTGGTGAATTTTTGTTACCACCATCAAATATTTTACCTCGCTCATACCGAGATTTATTTGGCATTATGAAAGATATTGGAATGGAGTATCAAACAATAGATGCATGTCCCAATGATCATATTATATATCACAAACAACATGAATTTGAAATAGAATGCTTGGAATGTCATATCAGTAGATATCGAATAGATCAACTAACAAAAAAGGTTCCTCGCAAGGTTCTTCGCTATATCCCCATTATTCCACGTATGCAACGATTATTTAGGTGTGAAAGCTTAGTGCAATTTATGGATTGCCATGCACGGAATAGAAGTGGAGATGACATTATTCGAATGTCTATGGATGTTTCTGCATTTAGTGACATGGAGGAAAAATGGCCACACTTTAAAGAAGAACCTTGTAATCTCAAGCTTTCATTGGTAGCGGACAGTGTCAATCCATTTGGAGAGCTGAGATCTATTTACTCGGTGTGGCCTATTTTTGTTATCAACATTAGCATTCCTCCATGGATGTCAATAAAGAGGGAGAACACAATGTTGTCAATGATTGTTCTAAGTATTTGTTTACATCAATTTTCTTTAACGTAGTAGCATCTCATTTGTTGCATAATGACTTTTTTTTTAATTTAATAGTCATGTACATTAATTTATATATATTGCAGTAAAATGGTTATAATAATTATGTAATGTTTATGTTCATTCAACTAGGTAAACTGTACCAAGTTAAAGATATGAATGTATATATTGAGCCTCTTATTGAAAGGTTACTAAAGTTATGGAATGGCGTCACTATGTATGACGTATCTAGACCAATAGGACAAAGACAATTTCAATTCCATGCAATGCTTGTATGGAAAATTCATGATGCCCCAGGGCTAACACATTTTTGTGGTATGTTATAGCGTTCGACTGCACTTTAACGATATTTAATTTTATGAAGTAGATATCATGCATGTTTTTTAAATAATCTATTAATTATATATAATTATAAAAATGACATATTTAATCCAATTACATATGATCTTGTAGGTCTTCAAACAAAGGGAAAATTTGCATGTCCAATTTGTGGTCCAAAGATGAAATCTCATCATTCAACAAGTTTAGGAAAGCAGGTGTTTGATGAGTATAGGCACTTCCTCCACAGAAATCATAAGTATCAAACTACTGAAAAACATCTTTTCAATGGGAAAGAAGAGACTACATCAAAACCACGAAGAATGAAACCTTGCCTATGAAAGTTGGAATATAATACAATTAATCGTCAAGGTTATACATCAGATCAAATTTTTTATCTATCATATATGATATGTTTGAAATTTATATTTTTATATTGTGTTGTGATTACTCATGTTGTAATTGACAATGATTGTCATTGTTAATTTGTTTAACTTATATGTTTTATGAAGATCATCAAGGCATTAATGGTTGGCTTCCACAGGGACTGAAAATTTATCCCAGGCAATTTAGTAGGTTGCCCTACTATGAGCAGCTACAAATTGTGCATTTGTTTGATACAATGCATATCGGAAAGAATATAACATAAACGTTATGAAAAATATTGGATGGAAGGCATGAAAAAGAAAAAATTGTTAAATTTTGTAGTGACATTCAAGAAGCCGATCATGCAATGAAATTTTTTATTCAATTGAATAGTGATGGAGACCAAATTAATATAAGTGCCCTTCCTTGGTTATTAACAGAGTAGTAAAACAATGCTATAAAAGAAGTCATACGAAAAATTCAATTTCCCATAGGATTTGCTACGAACATAAACAATATCATAACAAAGAAAGGTGAATTTGGGCCAGGGATGAAAATGTATGATTGGCATACCTTAATTAAGGTAATTATTTTGGTATATTATATACACTTGTATGCTGCATGTACTTTTCAGTATATTATGTTTACTACTTTTGGAAAAATAATGAAAAGATAATTTTATAATTGTTGCAGTACGTTCTACCTCTATCTCTCCTAGACAACTTCAACAACAATGTCAAGCAAGTTATATATGATCTTGGAAAATACATAAGGTAAGTAGCAATATTTGTTCAATTCGTTGTATAGATCTTATAATTTCCATTTATTTTACTTGTTATGTAATATATTGTATATTTTTTTTAAATCTCGTTAATATATTTGCACATTGAATCACTTGTAGATGGTTGTCATCTAAAGAAATCCATAAAGAAGATATAAATTATTGTAAGAGAAAAATTCCTCATCTAATGTGTGAAATGCAAAAGTGTCTACCTTTGAAAATTTTCAAAGCACAAGAACACTACCTCATACACCAAGTTGAGGAGATTGAATTGTGTGGACCTGTACACACAAGGTCAATGTGGATGGTTGAGAGGCACTCAAAATTTTTGAAGGATTTGGTTAGATAAAGAGCACATCCTGAGGGTTCTATGGTGTAGGGATATATGGTATACTAGACCATGGTGTACATTAGTGAATATTTTGCTAAGTTTGCAACAAAGATCCATGTAGATCATATTTGGGATCCCAACTCCATTAACAAATTCGAAGGGGAGTACCTGATGGGGAAAGGTAGATTGAGGAAAGTGAGAGGTAATTATAAGATGGTCATGAAGATTAGTTAGAATATATTTTACATATGGTTTTTATGTATATTGTACTTATTTAATTATTAATCTTCAATATACATCAATTATAAATTAAGGTCGTATACTGTGGCAATTAACTAATTATACGTCGTTTGTGAATTTCAATTTTTTTATACAGTTGGTCGAGAGTGGGATGCACTACATTTGTACGTTGCAAACAATCTTGATTGGATGACAGTATGGATTGAACGATGTCAACAATCTAGTCATGCATTAACATGGGAAGGTGTGGCTTCATTGGTTAAAGAAGCTCATCGTAATGGAGATTCCAATGTTACACAAAGGGAAATTGATTTAGCATATGGTTTAAGAGATAAAAAGGTACGTATAAATATATTAATCACCCATATTATTTAATTATTTTCAATTATATTGATGTATATATGATGTAGAGGATCCAACAACAACACCAACAACATCATTTCATGAGGGTAAATCAAACCCAATCAGAATCAGGAGAAGATCAAATTCTTAATTCACTTTATTTTTCCTCAAAACTCATACAACTTCTTTTGATTCTTCAATTCTACAATACTTCAAGGCAATAAGTTAGCACTCCAATTTCAACAAACCATATGTCATTATTAGTATTCCAATTGACTCATTCAAAGCAAAAACCATATTAGAAAACTTTGACTTAATCGATCAAATTCACATCATTCTCAACCACCATATCAACATCTATACATTCTCTCATCCTTTCATAAGGCAACACATTATGATCACTTGCTACACAACCAATTAACAATCCTTCAAATTCCTGTATACATCATATCCTCAAGGCAACAAAACACTTATTCTAAATCAAATTCCAAAATGTCAATAACCAAACTTCAATCATTGAAAACAATCTAAACTTCTCAAATAGCACCAATTCATTTTCCTTACAAGGAAAACTAACAAAGACCAATCCTTCTTTCTATCAACTAATTAATAAATCCTTCAAGACACAAGATTCATCATGTTTTGAGAGAAATCAATTCAATACATCAGTGTATAAACATCAGATCTACCTACTCTGTAAAGATACCAAGACACACAATAGAATCATCATTCTCAAAACAATATGCATTGCCTTTACAACCTTATTCAAGCATAAATTCTACTATAACTCCATCCAAATGAAAAGGTTCAATTATTTAAGGTCACTCACTTCCCTGTACACACAGATTTCCACTGTCCATGAAATCTAAACATTAATTAGCAATAGACCTCCATACCCTAGATCAGGTGAACCACTCACACTAGGTTCAAAACCAAGATCCAAAGGCACATTTAGAGACCTCTTAATTCCCATATCATCATATCAAAAACTCTGAATGATTTATAATGGAGAAACTAGCAGATTTCAGACTGTACACCCAAGAGAGGCTACTAGAATAGGGCTATTTTACAAAGCATCCACCTTTTTTCTAACTCCAAATTGTTAGACAACCTCAAACAGTCAAAGAAAAGGTCACAAAACACTAGATTTATCCACTTTCAAAGATTGAAAGACCCATTTAGAAAGTGTATTAACAAATCCTTAATTTTAGGTTGGAAACACCCAAAATAGTGAGGGTTTTGTGATTATCACCCTTACAAGCCTCCAATACTCTGGCCAACCATTGAAGCATTCTCCAATATGTCTAAAAATTCCTTTAGAAACATCTCCTTAGACATGCATACGTTATTTCTCCAATACCCTATTGGAAACCTTCATTTTCATGAGGAAAACTCAGAAAATTAACTTTAAATCAGCAACACAACACCATATTCTTGATACCCTACACTCACACAAAACAAAATCACATAAAGGAAACCCTACTTATCCCATCCCACCATTTCTACTAGGCTTCCATCGGTGGGATGGGCCTTAAACTTCTTTAGGGACTCTCAAAATGATAGTGAAACTAACTCTGCCTGAGACACAAGATTGTCTTTGATTCCTTTGCTGCTTAAAACTAACTTTCAGACTCTTTGACAATGAAAAGTACTCTTTCTCAAATGATATTACACAATAAATAACTCTTGGATGTTACCAAATTAGCAATACAAGTTAGGAGAAATAGAAAGAATTCTTGATAACTTAGAAAAATAGGGCTTTTATTCAAGATTTTGTTACAAGAATTTCAAGATTATGCTCTTCCACACCTTGCCATGATTTTTATAAATTTTTCCCTCTTAATAACTGCCTTTTCTAACTTCTCATCAGTTCAAACTACCTCTTATCTCCTACTATGCTTGATTTATGCCTTTTTGTTTACATAATATTGCATTATTTGCATTTTTTTGCATTTTCACCTCCTAGTGACTTCTTTTATGATTTGATTACATTCAAATTAGCCTTTTCATGGCCTTGACACACAAATTTAGACTTGAACATATAAATTTAACATATTATCCTTTTGAAGGAATTTACAAGATCTAGGTGCTCTTGCACCAATATATATGTTGAGATTTTTTTCTTTGCATACATTCGGCCAAGAATAAATATGTTTATCAACTGACGATATTGCAATAATTTTTACATGTTTGACATATTGTAGGTGAAACACCACAAGGCTATGTGGTGCAATGGTCATAAATTTTGAATCAAAAATTTGGATGACACAAAGAAAACTTCTGATTCTGGTATAACTACAATCTTTCAGGTGACTAATGTTACATCTAGAAGTGGCATACATCCAGAAGTCTCAGAAAATTGATACTATGGGATTTTGGATGGTATACTTGAGTGTGACTTTAAGTCCTTCAAATTAGTTATGTTCATTGTCCTATGGTACATGCTACTATTGAATGAAAATGATCCCTAGAGAACTGTTATTGAACATGATAATGGATTTACCATGGTTAATACAAGGTCAATCGAGTGAGTTGGAAATGAGCCCTATGTTCTTCCAAGCTAATGTGAGCAGGTATTTTACTTAGAGGTTTTAGGTAAATCGGGTTGGTCATTTGTTGTTAGACGTGATCCAAGAGGAAGGCCAGTAAAGTATAATGTAGTGGAAGAAGAAGATACTAAAGAACTAGAAGATGATGTAGATGATGATCAGGATCAATAGTTAGTTGATGATATGCCTAACGAAGATGTCGAAGAGGAGGAACTAGATCATGAGGATGTAGGAGTTAATGTTCATGAAGATGATATCCATGTGGATGATGACATTATTGAAACTGATATAAATGATGATGATGATGATGATGATATGACCAATCCTTACAATGTCGAATCTGGATTGGATGATACAAACAAAGAGTCAGATGAAGAAGAAGATCAATGACATTGAAATGTGTGAGTTATGTGATTATATTATCTATTTGATATTAATTTCTTGATAGAATTATATTTAACTTATGTGGTTACATAATTAATTCATGATGTTTACATTGACATATGTATGATTTATGCAATTATATTATCTATTTGATATTAATTTAGAAGTCTTGATAGAATTATATTTGACTTATGGGAGATTTGATTTTATGAATTTTTAATCCATGTGCATACCTAATGGGTTGTGTCTGAACATTGAATATAAATCACACACACACACACACACACACATATATATGTATATATGTATGTATGTATGTATGTATGTATATGTATTTGAAAATGTAAATGAAAATGCAATTATTGGATGCTCTCCTAGAACAATAAATGCAACATATCATTAACAAAATCTATATCTATGTATATAAATGTGTATTTCTAAATGCAAGTGTAAATGCAAAGAGCATATGGTTTTTTAGTGTTATAGATACAACATATCCATAAATTAATGTAATTAAAATTCTAAAGTCTTCAACACATAATTCAAACTATCAGCAACAAAAATTGTTTACAACTTGTGTAAACGTGCAAGTGAATAATTGACAAACTCTTCTTGAGATACAATGGCAATTGTAGTTATGTGATTCTTCTGATTAATCCAACTAACACTTACCAATTATTGTGATTGATTAAAATATTTTAATCCCTACTTGAGAGAACCAAATAACCAAATCACACATATATAGCAAATGTACAATGATAAACAAATTATAAACTTGTTATATCAATTTAAACAATAGAGAAGCATCAGAATGGAGACACTCAAATAACTGTATAAATTTAACAAATAGCTAATACCAAAATCTTAATTTGTGACTTAGATATATCTTAATTTACTCCATCAAAATACATGTATCTAAGTCTTTGTCTATGAAAGCATTTTTCTAGAAAGTTCTATCTATTGAATATCTCCTAACACCTATATCTGTTGCATTACTATGGAAGAGATATAAATACATCAGAACTTGGAAGCGACATGTTCCAAGTCACAAATGTTTTATTTTACTTAACTAATTAAAACAAGAGATTAGGCTCTATTTAGCCATGGATGAACATTTGATAAATGATGTAGATAATCCTTTTCTTCATGAGTATCAACATCTCCTAATGCATTCTTGGCCGATATTTCCATCTTTATCATCCTTTCATTTTGCTCGTAGCTCTTGTCCAATGTCGAATCCTTCCTTGTAGCATTTTCCAGAATTCTTTGCAACATCAATTCACATTCTATGATCCACTTGGCTTTCTCTTTCAACTTTTCTCCATCTTCAAATAGTGTAGGAAGTCCCATATTCATAACATCAACCAACCCGTTTGCATATTCTCGCAGTTCCTCATAAAGGTCTATGTGTTTCTTTATAATATGGTCACCCATACTAATGGCCACACTATCAGGAACATCTCTTTCATTTAATTCTCAGATCTTTTCTTGAATCCTTCCATCAATTCTCTTGTGTTTCTACCATGTAACATGGTTCTTTGAATTTGCTCCCCATAGCTTATTCAACCAAATCATTAAGTTGGCCTACCTTTTTCTGATTATTGCAGCGAGTGTATCATATTTACCTTGTGGATATGTAGTTGACTCATCCCAATGATCTTTTACCTATGAGCTTTCACCATGTGTTATTAATTTAGGAGGCCCCATTATGACTCCTAGCATGTCCTTCAAATGATCATTTTCTCTCACGATCCTTTCATTACTCATTTTGTACATTTCCTTTTCTTTTATCAACATTTGTATTTGGGATTTATTTAGTTTTGCCACATTAATCCCAATGTCTATAGTCACCATAGGATCTACCTCTCCAACTTCAGAGTCATGACATGTCCAAATGCTTTCTCAGTATCAATCACCATTGACTTTCTATGAGATGGATACAAGGCCCATATCATGAGTGTTCCTTCATTTGGGTTATATTTGGATCCAACATATATTTATGTCACCCCCTCTAGACTAAGCTTGTGTGTGGCACTATTATCCTTTAAGAAGCTATCAAAGACCAATGCAGAATTCAAATCTAGCCTTGGAAATATCATAACTCCAACATCCTCTAACATTTTCCTTCCTTTATCGGGGGTCATATTAGCCATTTCTCTATCCATGGTTAATTTCAAATTATTTAGTAGTTGCTCCTCATTCATTGGTGTAATATTATCAATTGTCTCCCTTATCTCCTTTCCCTTTTTTTTATACAAGAAAGATATGAATTCTGAAGAATTCACAAATTCATTGTCTGCTACAAATGACCTATATGCCATCTCTTTGGTGTTTGTATCGTGGCTCTCTTCAACACTTGGTTCTCTAGGAGAGCAGTTGTAATCTTGAGTTTTTAATTTGGAAATCCTACTGGGTAGGTCTTGTGGCATATCTTCTCCAGATTCCTCATCTCTAGAAAAAGCTAACCCTATATCCGGTAACCCTTAGTTGTATTCCTCCACCACTCTCTCTGCTTCCTCTGCCTCCAAATTTCTAATCATTTCATCAAAGTGATAAGGCACATGATCATATCCTCCAAAGTTTATCCTTTGTCTGGCAGAATTGATATATCCCTATTGATCAAAACATTTTCTTGGTGGACCCTTATTCATATTATACCAGGCATTAATTTGTCAAGGATCAAATCATATCCTTCCTTTGCAAGCACAGTAAAATCACCAAAGCACAGAGTACTAGGCATAAATGCATGTTTCTCAAATGAACCAAAATTCATGAAACTAGAAAAATCCATTTGTCTTACAATTTCCAAATATGCAATCCTATTCGAGACTGTTTTAGGAAAAATGAATGGAGAATCCTCAAAACCAAACACCCTTACAATAGTAGCATCTTCCAAGCAATACCAATCTCCCCAATTGTGATCAATTGGTCCATTAAAGTCCTTAGGTCTGAGGACGCATTTTATTTCATCAAACAATGAGTGTGCACAAGTATGACTGTAGAATTCATATACTGGCTTTACAAAATATTCTTCAAAATACAAGTAACTGGAATTAGCAAACCTACTGTCCCAAATGGCAGTCCACAATTGAATGGGTAACAATTTTCCCTCTTTATCAAACTATGAAACCTTCAACTTTTCTAGCCAAATCCCTAACTCTTGTCTGAAGTACAATACTAGATGCATTAAAAGATAATAATGCCTAAGGTGTAGAAAAGGGGATTTATTCTTGATTGTCATCAATGCCAAGTCAAGTTCCTTGGAGACAAATGAAGCATAGTCAAAAAAACTAGAATTATGACATTGAATGTCAGTTGCAATTACTATGGGAACAATGGACATATACTCAAGAACTTCCATACCTAACACTTGTCCTACTGAGAAATAGGTATATCTCATATAGGGCTAGAATAAGTCCACATGGAATGGAGGCCCATTGCCATTGTCAAGTGGGACAATTTTACCATCTTGTTTAATTCTATGTAAGGGAAACCTCCAACCCTTGTAAGTGGTTTCAATTCTCCAAAACTCCTTTTCCAACTCTGCATTCACAATTTTCTCATTACTCCAATCTTCCAACTTAAAAACCTCACTTATTGAAGCCTTTGATATGTATATGAAGGGTTTCCTAGATGGTCCACATATGGCCTTAAGTTTTGAGTCATAGTGGGTGGCCAACAATTTTACCAACTATGTATTGACAAACACATTAGGGAAAACCATCTTTCCCAAATTTAGATGCCACGGATTACAAACTGGCTCAAAATGATCTCTTTGGTGAAAGTGGAATCTAAACAATTCATAGCCTCTTATTGGGGTCTAAATGTCTCCTATGTGCTTGCATTTTCTGCCCAATTTTTCCACTTCCACCCTTAGTTGCGCGGAGTGCCTACCTCTGGGCCCAAAGCTAGGCAATTAGTCAATTAAATCCTAATTCAACTTTCATTCAGCACCCTCCGACTCAATTCTAGACTCAACTTTCTACTTCTTACTCTTAGGGTGACTACTCTCACTTTTTTTTCTACCTTTCAACTTCCCAAAGCTGGTGGCTTCCATATTACTCGCTTAAAATTGCAGAAATGAAAAAGTGAAAATGCAAAGGACTTATTGGTTTTGATTGAGGTCTTTCATCTAAAACAATTCTCTAGCCCTTTTTTGGTCTCCTCGTTTCCTTTGCTACTAATTCACAACAATGTTCATTTTGCAACGATTTCCTTTCAATTTATGAAATTACCTGTACTTCATGGCACCATTAATGTTTTAAATCTAGGCATGAATGTAATATATTTTTGAATTCCTTACTGTCACATCAAATGAATTGGTTGGCAAGACACCTTCAAACTTTGGGCAATCTATACATTAGGCCCCAACCAACGTTCACTGAATACTCTGTTGATCTGGGTAACACTCTACACATCTGACCGATGTTAACATTTGTCTTGTATACATCACCAAGAGTCACCCCGAAAATCATTTTGATTCATTTTTTTCTTCATCAGTCTGAATTTTAGTATCACTAACACATTCAGTGGTTCCTCTGATGTTATAAGTCTCGCTGATAACACATCAAATGAACTAGTCGGCAAGACACCTTCAAAATTTGGGCGATCTATACATTAGGCCCCAACCAACATTCACTAAATACTCTGTTGATCAGGGTAACACTCTATACATTTGACTGATGTTAACATTTTTCCTGTATACATTGCCAAGAGTCACCCTGACAATCATTTTGGTTCATTTGTTTCTTCATCGGCCTAACGTTTAGTATCGTTGGCACATTCAGTGGTTCCTTTGATGTTATAAGTGTAGACACGTAAAATGTACTGATTGACATTGGACATGTGATCTTGACCACTAACATCATTTCATCCTGAATCATTCTTCGGTCTAACCATTTAATCAAATACCTTTATTTGATTAAACTCATCAATATTCCTCTCTTAATTAAATAAATCAGTTATCTAATTAAGTCATTCTTTCTCGATAATTAAATTGACCATTCTAACCTAATTATCCTATTTAATTAAATAATTAATTTTATTTGATTAAATCTCTAAATTCTATCTATTAAATTAAATAAATTAAAACCTTATTTAGTTTAATCTAACATTGTCTCTTTTAATTAAATAAATCAAAAGTCCTTATTTAATTAATCCTTTTATCACATTCTTCTCATATTTGATTTAAATAAATCCACAAATTTAAGTCAAATAGGTCACATCATTTAATCCCTTCATTAAATTAATTAACCTTGATTAATTTAATCTCTCCTCATGTCCTATCCTCCATCTTTTTCCACTTGCACATGAAAATAGAGTTATTTAATTTATTAAATCTCTATTTTCCTCAACAAGGCATCTTTTAAGGAATATTCTCTCAATTTGAATTCAAAATCCAAGTGGACTTTGTCCTTCCAACAAGGCATTTACTCCTCTTACAAAGTCCTTTTTCTTTGAGCCAAGTGGCATTCGATGCATCTTCTTTCCCTCTTACATGTCATTTCAACAATTTCAAAATTCAAATATATGCATTTATTGACACAATCTTCAAAACTTGCACATCCTCCATCCACTCATAGGTTGACAAGTGGCACTCTTCCATTGGCTAATTCTTAGTCCCACATTGCTCTATTTTTGACATTCATCCATCTTCTCATTCTATAAATAAAAGGCTAATCTCCTCATTTCATCATCCACAATTTGAGTAAACTTATTATGCTCAAATTATTAGCAATCTTCATCCATATTATTGAGTTCCGAGCTAGCTTATGCAGATTTTTCTTTTGGAGCATTCATCACTCATCAACAAAGTGGATCAACTTTCTTCATCAAATCACCATTACATCATTGGAGTTGGGAAAGGGCCAATTTTCACATCAAATTGGCACCAATTCCCTCAAAATATTAGGAGTTTTTTTGCTTTAGAATAGGATTTAACATGTTTTCAAGTTTCATTTGTGTTCTTCATGTTATTTACTGTTTCTTTTGTAAATCAAATGAATTTCTTGAGGAATCTACATTCTAGCTTGCATGTGATCGAATTTGTTGTTTATTTCTTGTGTTATTGTAGGTTTAGGATTTAGGTTCGACAATAAGTCTCACCTATAACACATCAAATGAACTGGTCGGCAAGACACCTTCAAACTTTGGGTGATCTGTACATTAGTTCCCAACCAATGTTCATTGAATACTCTGTTGATCAGGGTAACACTCAACACATCTGACCTATGTTAAAAAATTTCCCATATACATTACCAAGAGTCACCCCGACAATCATTTTAGTTCATTTGTTTCTTCATCGACCTGAATTTTAGTATCACTAACACATTTAGTGGTTCCTCCAATGTTATAAATCTCACCGATATCTTTTCTTTTGGTCTTGAATTTGTTGCCAGAACTCATGCCAATATCCCCCTATCTGTGTAACTTAGCGGGTTGGGTGAACATTCAGGATTTACACTGATTGCACATGTCTTGCCAATATATTCCCAGTGCTCCTATCGGTGAAAGAAATGATGGTCTCGCCAACGAAACTTCATCGATGAGACTTAAATGTTTGGGCCAACATGTATTTTTCATGCCAAGATGACTTGTCTTGCCAATAGATTATCTTCATCGATGAGACCATAAGCCAATCTCCCCAATATGTCTTCTTTAGTAATCCTGATCACTACAATAGTTTTGATGTCTCATCAATGTGTTAAAAAGTGCTGGTAACCCATAATAGGTTGGGAAGACCCATACCAGATCATGCCGATGTGATTTGTTTGCCACAATATCTTTTATTAGAAGGATTTTTAGGAGTAGAAAAAAGTGATCGTGGCTAATTATATTCCATAGGGCCAATTACATCCTTTTCTGACTAAAAATGTAGTTAATTATTATTGAGAAATTTACATGAGTAAATCATTATAAAATTTTGAAAATTTTAATAGTTGCAATAGACCCTTCTTCATGTTGTATTACAGCAATTTTTTGAGAACCATTTCATATCCATCCCTTGCTAATACAATGAAATCATCGAAGAAAGGAAGAGAGGTGGAGATAGAGAGTCGATGGATAGGGGGGGTAGGGAGGGAGAGATGGTGAGAGATAGAGAGGGGGAGCTAGAGAGGGGGAGGGAGACAAAGGGATATAGATAAGAAGAGGAGGAGAGATAGAGAAGAGGGGGAGAGATAGAGGGGGATGGTGAAAGAGATAGAGAGATCGTGATAGAGGTAGAGAAATATATGGATAGAAAGAGATACAGAGAGTGACTGAGAGGGAGATAAAAAGAGAAATAGAGATAGAGATATAGAGTAGGAGAGATGGAGCTAGGGAGAGATGGAGTGAATAATAGAGAAAGGGGGGAGAGGGAGAGATAGCTCAATAGATAGAGGGGGGAAGAGGAGTGACATAGATAGTGGGAGATATAGAGAGATAGAGATAGAGATAGAGATATATGGGAAGAGAAAGAGAGATGGAGATATATGGGAAGAGAAAGGAAGAGAGGTGGAGATAGAGAGTTGATAGATTGGGGGATAGGGAGGGACTAGAGATGGTGAGAGATAGAGAGGGGAAGATAGAGAGGGGGAGGGAGAGAAATGGATATAGATAGGTAGAGGAGGAGAGATAGAGAAGAGGGGGAGAGATAGAGAAGAGTGTTTAGGGTTTAGGGTTTAGGGTTTAGGGTTTAGGGAGATAGAGATCAATAGGGAGATATATATCAATCACGCTCCCTATATCTCTATCTATTCATACTTATCTCTTTATCTCTCTACCTTTCTCTATCTCTTTGTCTCCCTGTCTATTTGTATGTTTCTCATTATCTCCCTCTCTCTCTCTCTAGTTTCTTCCCTATATTTATCTTTGTCTACTTAAGTGTGCAATGGGTACATTGAAGAGGTCTTAAAAGGAGAATTATCATATCTTTAATCAAATGGCATGCTACCTTGAGCATAACTCCCAAAGGACACATGCAATCCTTGGATTTTTGACATGAAACAACCAATCAAAATTTAGTTTCTCTTTTCCCTGTCTCTCTCTTTTCCTTTGTATCTCTTATATTTCTCTCTCATACTCTTTTTCTCTCTCTCTCAACTCTCTCTCTCCCTATCTATCTAAGTTCATCTCTTTCTCTCATTCTCTATCTTTTTACTTTCTATATCTCTTTCTATTAGCTAATGGGATACATATATTGTGAGATTTGAGCTTGAAACAAATCTCATGCCTAGAAACCACTATTGTGTCATTGTCTTTATATAGAGACGGGGAGATGGAGAGGGGGAGGGAGACAAAGGGATATAGATAGGTAGAGGAGGAGAGATAGAGAAAAGGGGGAGAGATAGAGAAGAGGGTGATATAGAGAGATAGAGGGGGATGGTGAAAGAGATAGAGAGATTGTGATATAGATTTGATGGATAGGGGGGATAGGGAGCGACTAGAGATGGTGAGAGATAGAGAGGGGGAGATAGAGAGGGGGAGGGAGAAAGGGATATAGATAGGTAGAGGAGGAGAGATAGAGAAGAGGGTTTAGGGTTTAGGGTTTAGGGTTTAGGTTTTAGGGAGATAGAGAGCAACAGGGAGAGATATATCAATTGCACTCCCTATTTCTCTATCTATTCATCCTTATCTCTTTATCTCTCTACCTTTCTCTATCTCTTCGTCTCCCTTTCTATTTGTATGTTTCTCATTATCTCCCTCTCTCTCTATATTTTCTTCCCTATATTTATTTGTATCCTTACGCGTGCAATGGGTACATTGAAGAGGTCTTAAGGAGAATTATCATATCTTTAATCAAATGGCATGCTACCTTGAGCATAACTCCTCAAGGAAACATGCCATCCTTGGATTGTTGACATGAAACAACCAATCAAAATTTAGTTTATATTTTCCCTCTCTCTCTTTTCCTTTGTATCTCTTATATTTCTCTCTCTCATTCTCTCTCTCCCTATCTATCTAAGTTCATCTCTTTCTCCCATTCTCTATATTTTTAGTTTCTATATCTCTTTCAATTAGCTAATAGGCTACATATATTGTGAGATTTGAGCTTGAAACAAATATCATACCTAGAAACCACTATTGTGTCATTGTCTTTATATAGAGAGGGGGAGATAGAGAGGGGGAGGGAGACAGAGGGATATAGATAGATAGAGGAGGAGAGATAGAGAAAAGGGGGAGAGATAGAGAAGAGGGTGATATAGAGAGATAGAGGGGGATGGTGAAAGAGATAGAGAGATCATGACAGAGAGTTGATGGATAGGGGGATAGGGAGGGACTAGAGATGTTGAGAGATAGAGAGGGGGAGATAGAGAGAGATAGAGAGGGGGAGATAGAGAGGGGGAGGGAGAGAAAGGGATATAGATAGGTAGAGGAGGAGAGATAGAGAAGAGGGGGAGAGATAGAGAAGAGGGTTTAGGGTTTTAGGGGAGATTAGGAGCAAGAGGGAGGAATATATCATCGCTCCTTATATCTCTATCTATTCATCCTTATCTCTTTATCTCTCTATTGTTCTCTATCTCTTTGTCTCCCTTTTATTTGTATGTTTCTCATTATCTCCCTCTCTCTATATATTTTTTTCCCTATATTTATCTTTGTCTCCTTAAGTGTGCAATGGGTACATTGAAGAGGTCTTAAAGGAGAATTATCATATCTTTAATCAAATGGAATGCTACCTTGAGCATAACTCCCCAAGGACACATGCCATCCTTGGATTGTTGACATGAAACAACCAATCAAAATTTATTTTCTATTTTCCCTCTCTCTCTTTTCATTTGTATCTCTTATATTTCTCTTTCTCATGCTCTCTCTCTCACTCAGCTCTTTCTCCCCCTATCTATCTAAGTTCATCTCTTTCTCTCATTCTCTATATTTTTAGTTTCTATATCTCTTTCTATTAGCTAATAGGCTACATATATTGTGAGATTTGAGCTTGAAACAAATCTCATGCCTGGAAACCACTATTGTGTCGTTGGAAAACAAGTTTCAATTTCCATTTAATGGTAAACCAGTTGTAGTGTAATGGTAAAATCCACTAAAATATCAAGTAAAAGCCTATATATACTATTATATAATAATAAATATAATTATATTATATATAATTTAATCTGATATTACTATTATATTAAATATATATTATATTAATTATATTTTGCATTGGGATAACACCAAGGAAAATATAGAATATATACTTTCATGAAGAAAGAACATGAATGTATATTATTAATCTACAAGAATGAGCTACAAAATATAAATCTAATATAGCTAATATATATTTAACTAATATATACTTAACTATATTGTGGAATATTAAAACCTAGCTAAATGGCGCCATAATTTTCAATTTAATTAACATACTCTAAAACCTAACGAAAAGAGGTTGTAGCTTGTCAAATTGGAGAAGTGAAAGGTCAATACCAGCACCGAGGAAGAGTTTGGAGGAGTGAAAACAAGGTCAATACTAGCAACGAGGAAGAGTTTGGAGTTAAAAGAAGGTCAATACTAGCGCCAACGAAGAGTAGAGGAGTGAAAACAAGGTCAATACCAGTGCTAAGGAAGAGTTTGGAGGAGTGAAAACAAGGTCAATACCAGCACCGAGGATGAGGTTGAAGGCACTCAAGGAAAATCAATGACCAAGGGACAATGAGTACTGTAAGTTTGGCACCCCCATTCTCTTTAACCTGCAATTTTTATGCCTAGTTTCCAAAGATATTCTCGTACATTGGCACTCCCAAAGGTCTAGGATTTCATCACATGATTCTGAAGCAATTGTATACTTAGTCCAAGTATATGCTAGGCTAAGCTAGATATAATGAATGGAAATAGAGGCATACAATTCCTCTTTAATACCTCCACCACAAACATATGCAAGAAAATGTCTCCTCCCTTCTTGGTAGTGATAACCTCCTCCACACACAACCCTTAAAAATTATGAATAGAGGAATATAATCTTTGAAGAACTCAAAATTGATTCTCTCCTACCTGATGCAATTAGTCATTTTATCCTTACAAACATTTATAGTGATTACTAGAGGCACATAGACCAATCCTTCATAATAGAAGAATTTGATCATACTTTTCCAATGATGGCATTATGAGAAAACCTTAGGTTAAATGAATAATTCCTAACTAAGTTATTTAAATCATGTCCAACCATATAAGAGAAGACCACTACTATGTGTACTTGGATACCATGGAGAAAGGCTCTTTGGGCTCTTTCATCAATCAAGGTATTGTTAAATTTTAACACCTAAAAGTGAGAATGAATAATATTCCCTAAGATGGTGGCCATCCCATTATAGCTCTTAGAGTTGTTAGAGATATTTTTGTTTCGAAGTAGAGATTGGACCATCAAATAGTGTCACCATGACTCTACCAATATATCCATCAAATTGACAAACCCTGACTTAACAACCACAAATTCACAAGAAAATTTCCCTTGTCAGCCCTAGGGCATCAATTCAATGCCAATTTTCTTGCTTTAACAGACCCCTAAATGAAATGAACCTCTATCATACCATGTTGCACACCAATCCATAGAGTTACAGTTCCAAGACAATGGGTGCATTGGTGGATGTAATTTCTATTTAGCCCTTACATAGGAAAAACAAGGCAATCCCTGTATTTGATTGTTTTCTCCCACAAGACAATGATCTTAGAGCATATCAAGCTTGTATGAACACATATATTTGTCTACACCAATTATCTTAGAGCATTTCAAGCTTGTACAAATCCATACAACACAAAATAACTTCAGAAAAATAGCAAAAACACAAAAAATTGCTTCAAGAACGTGGTATTTGATATGAAATTTTGGTATCAACAATTGCAATGGGATGGGAATACAATATGATAGAAGTGGGATAAGAAATGCATCGTTTGAAGCATCAAACCAATATGAAAAGATGAAAGAAAGTGCTAACCCCTTAAACTGAAAAAGTTTCTTTTAACTTTAAGTTTCTTGGGTAGCCAATTCTTTTAAGTTATCAAATCCTACCATCATACATAATGAAAATGTTGTTGTTTCATGACTATGAGCAATAACCTTCACTATTTGAAGATGTTGAAACCTTTTCATAGAGAACTAGAACATTGATGCAACCACTCATCCTACCTTAAAACATACCATAATTCTCCTAGAAATTAGACATAGGAAGATTTAAGATGACTTAAACAATTTTTATTGCCAAAGCATAAACTTATGATGACTTAACCAGGCCTAGTACACACTCCCTCCCCATTAACCACTTAGACATATGGAAATTAAATGTAAATTTTCTGCTATTTTTAGTCATGTAGGTGTCCAATAAACCACTTGGTGGTGTTTCCCTTCAAGTTTATTTACTTGAATGAAGAGAAAAGTCATTTGATTACAATTACAAAATACATTTGAGGCCTTGGTTGTGTAATTGGTGGACCATAGTCACATTTAACACTTGTTACAAAATTTGAGTGTTAAAGCTTTAAGTAGATTTGATTTGTGATGGACACATTTGGATGGTAGTAACAATAACTTACAATCTACCAAGACTTGATTACCTTATAACCTGTCAAATTCTAGCGATGAAATGATAGATTTATCATAATGTCACCTTGGGATCACATCACCATGAAATAACTTCATCCAACATCCTTATGAGTGCAGGTACCACCAAATAGGTATTTGTCAGATCTGTCTTCCTCAAGCAAGGGATATTCAGGAAGAGAAGAGGAAAGCGAGACATGTAGTAGGTCTAAAAGAGTGAGATCAACTAGAGGTCAAAAGATTAGAAGAAAATTTTGTAAATGCATGGAATTTTTTCTTGTTGAAGGGAGGTCATGTTCTTATGATGATGAGAGCATAGGCAACATTGAGGTGCCCTTGAGGTACAAACATCTACGGAAACAATGGGCACCCAAGGAACTTCCTCCAATAAACACTGATTTTTGTGTCAATGAGAGGATATATCGCATATCACCATCGTCATTACATGGTTTGGGATTATTTTGCATGGATGACATAAAGGTCTGTTATGACAAAGTTACTAAATTGATGGAGTATGTCGAAACCTGTTACAGTTACAAATATTGGATGCAACTAGTTTGATATACACAAAGTATGCATAGGTATGCAATGTCAGCAAATTATATACAGCTAAAAGATAAGGATCAAAATAAAGGAGTGGCTATGTCCATTGATGGAAGGCCAAAAACATCAGGGAATATTGTAGGGATTATAAATAGTACACGACCTGGGTCAACAAATAAGCAACCCAATTGCATATTTGAGGCGCACAAGGGAAACAGTGTATTCATATGTACGATAAAATCAATAATTGCAGGGGAAGAGTTGCTAATCGATTACAATTTGAATCACTTAGTTACAAACATAGTTACTATGGGGGTGGTACATACTATGTACCATTTTATTCTTATGTTTTTTTTGTAAGTCTATTGGTTTCATTTCGGTAATTCTTTTTTATATTTAATTTTTGTCACAGTAGAACATTGATTATATGGGGACGGATCCGGCCCAAAGCGCAAATCGTGATGCATCTTTAGCCACTTATATCGACAAGTTTACCTCATTGTAATTGTACAAATTAGATATGAGGAAAACATTTTATTTTTATGTTTTTTTCATAAGTTCCTTGGGTTAATTTTGATAATGTTTTTAATATTCTTGATGCAGTCGGTTGATCGGGGAAAGAAACCAACAGTAGAGGAGAACATCCATAGGGAGGTACAATCAATATTATGTGATAATTACATCACATATTCAACAAACCCTCTTGATATGTTAAAAAAATGTAATGAAGAAATCCTTAAGTTGATATTCATAGTGCCTCAAATAGATGAGATAAGAGAAAGTGTTAAAATATTGACTGAGAGAGCACAAAACTTGCAAGTAAGTTGTCATGAGGTTTTTAATTATAACATAAGTTCATTCATGGTTTTATATTTTGTTCTCTTTTATGTCATGAACTAAAATATGTGTTGTTTTTATAGGATTATTTGCATCCTCATGATGTTGCTAGCCATGATCAGGGTACTGCAAGTGCTGCTCAAGGAGTAGGAGTTGATACAAGTGTCGATCTTGATCTTCCTGCACATACATCACATCATCCAACCTCATCATTCATGCCTATATTTTTGTCTCAAATTTCAGAAACACATAGCATGCAGGCATTGGGTAGTGCACCCTCTTGCAGCGAACACATGTTGGAACATGCGTCAAGACATGTACCTGTGGATGCAGAGGCCACAACTAATACTAGTGATGTTTTAGTAGCATTTCCTAGATCTTCTTGTATTACTAGTATGGGAACATTGTTGGTCACATTTGTGGTGACTGAGGATTTAGTTCCCATAAAGATAGAGAAGGTCCCAGGTACTTTAAAATGTTTTAATTATTATTATATATAATCCAATTAAAATTTACTTATTGATCACTCTTTTTAGACTAATGATCTCATGATCATTTTGGAGGAAATAATTTTTTTAATAAACATCTAAGTGATATTACATTGGATCTCTTTGGGCCCACCATACGTACATGGTGGAATGCCCAAAATGAAGATTTAAAATATGAGCTCATTAACCGTTTAGTTGCGTTGTTTGGTGATAAAACATTCAACCGAACGAAGGTCCTTAAGAAAGTTGGTACCTATCTAAAGTATGTGAGGGACCAATATAGGTCACATTTAGAGAACAAAAAGTGTGAGCATCCCCCCATGATTCTGGAGAGGGAGTGGAAGGACCTAGTGTCGGATGGAAAGGAGAAGGATGAAACAAAAAAGGAAAGACACCATCGGGCCAAGGAAGGTATGTGATACTATCAAAAATGTAATTATATATTGATTACTCTTTATTTTTACATAATCTAACATATTTCAAACTTTTCATAGGCTTTCCAACACATCAAAGGCAACAAAGGAAAGACTAGAAAAACACGGGCAACACAAACTTGGCTCTGGTGGTTATATGAAATTAGCCACATGAATTGTAAGTATCAATAAATAAAATATTGCATCCAAATAATAAATTGCAAACAATTTTGGTTTTATCACACCATAGATGTAAAATTCATGATCTTATGCAAAAATTCAAGGCTATGAATTCAATAGAGTGCCCACAGAAGAGGACCTGAAGATTGCCTTCCAACAAGGCTATGGAGTCGTGGCTGAACGCCTAAGAGTCTTGACTGGGAAAACACAATCTTCCACTGCATTCGACACGCAGGTAAATAAACTCAATAAAGTTTATTTAAAATTGAATACTTGTGCAATCTATTCAATATTAATTTCCACCATAAATTAATTATGTGCCTATTTTTTTTAAATAGACAAGCAATGATAATACTGCACATGACATTGGAATGCAACCTAGTGAGGGTGGAGCACAACCTGCAGATGAAGGTCATGGTGTGCATCCCGATACTGGATGTATTCATGTGCTATACAAAATGCAATATGGATTAATACAATTAAACATCTTTAATTGCAATTGGTGTATTAATTAATGTAACCTTTCATGTTTCAACTTTAGAGAATGTAGAGCATGATCAACATGTTGAGCATGATCAGGCTAGAGAAGATCAGGAACACTCTAATGTTCTTTTAAACATATTTAATTAAATTGGTGTATTAATTAATGTAACCTTACATGTTTCAACTCCATATCACAATTTAGAGGGTGTTCAACATGTTGAGCATGAGGCTATAAGAGAAGATCAAGAACATGATGTGGCCCCATGAGGTAAAGAGAACCACTCTAATGTTATTTTAATTAATGAAATACTTGTAACAACACTAATAAAACATATCAATTTAACATTTCTTTGTTATTGCAGCAACCCCCTTTGCAGTGGCATCCACATCATGAGTACACGACTAGGCATACATTAAGATCACAAGAAAAGGGAAAAACAACTGAATGGGGGACAGATGATTTAGAAAACGATGCTCCACTTAAGCTTTTTTTAGCTTCAAAAAAGAAACAAAAAAAACTAATTGTAATCATATTATGAATGAATGTGAATATGTTAATGAATGAATCTTATATGTTAATGAATGAATGTTATATGATAATGAATGGATGTTATATGTTATTAATGGATGAATGAATGATTAATGTTATATGATCGAGTATGGGGAATTGAGAGTGATGTGAGGGGGGGGGGAGGGGTCAAATTAGCTTCCACCATCATCTGGTTGGCCCTGTTAAGTAGATAATATTAAACTATTCTCGAAACAAAGAGAAGCTCAATAAGGTAATGAACTTTTGAATATAAGAAATGCATCATTTGAAGTATCAAACCAATATGAAAAGATGAAATAAAGTGCTAACTTTTCACTATGGTGGAAGAAAAATGATTCTTTAAACCCTGATACCTTCATTTTCAAAGCCAATTTCTCCCACTTTGCATAGCTTTTCCATGTTTGTGGATGTGATATGACTCCTACACAAAAAACATGTACGAGTTTATGGCCTTCAATCCAGCTACATCCAAGTATCTTTTTAATTCCTCTATCTTTCATCAATATATTTACTATTTGAACCTCGCACAAATGTTTTAGATGAAGAACCCATTATTGTGAAATGTTCCTCTAGTTGAGTAAAGTGAATCCATGCTCTGTATCATAATTTGAAGTTGTTTCCATTCCAATGTTATGAGTTTAGTTTGTTTGTATGGCTTTCTATGAATACCACATTGTGTTGTGTGTGGATTTGGTTTCAAAGTTCTCTTTCTTTTGTTTTTAGTGGTGACATAACTCTAAAATTTGACTTTTGTGCATAATAGGTTAGTGGAAAAATTGACAGCTTTGAAGGGTTTAGAGGCTCGATTGAGATAGATACACGGATATTTGGATCTTGTTGTTGATGGGAGACTTCCACTTAACGATGAAATTTTTTACCATCTGTAGGTATGCAAAAATTTCTCTACTTACATTCATTCAAGAGGCTAGATTGCTTATCTTTTGTCATATGGTTGGATTAATGTAGCATACAATGTCAATGTGGGCTATAGTTTTTCTAATATGTTCAAGTTATGTATAGTTTACAATGAATAGGGGGTGAAAAGGGGTGTGTAAGTTAAAACAACCATCATTAACAATCATTCTTTATACGATGTTATATTTATTGATTATTCCTAAAATTATTAAACATATAGACTAGGAAGAGAACTCTATTCAATACATCAGTATGTACTACATATATTGTTGTATCCAAGCCCTATTATCTTGGATATATCTATGAAGGCCCAAGAAAGGAGTTGCATGTATATAAGTAGTTGATTGGATTTCTAAGAAGTTTTGGAAGAATAACAATACAGGACTTATACGTGTAACAATAAATAGCAATGCACTAGTTTCAATAAGAGTTGCATGGACATAAACACATATGTGATTTTTTTTAATTCCCCCCTTTTGTTGTTATGGTATTGATCTTATTACAAGTCCTCTCTATATTGCTAGCATTGTATTGAACACTACCTCTGAAATAAAAGAAACATTTTTTCTACTCTCGTACAATTGTTCTTTTTGTAATTCCAATTATTTTCCTATACTACAACTTTTGGAATATTTTGTAAAAGTGAATTTACAATTCAGTATGCAAATTCATCCATGTTTTAGAACTTGCAACCTCAAGATGGATAAATACTATCTCACAAACTTGCACCAACATTCCTCTTCATTCTTGCAAGGTACTTTGCTGTCCTTTAATACTTTGATAGTTATTTTATGACATTTGGCTCAATTTGAGAGTGCTATAGGAATCTATTCTTTGATCAGCACTTAATATAAGTTTATATCAGCAAATAAAGGTCATGTATGGTGTTTTGTAATTTATGTGAAGCTAACTTATAATCCTTCAAATGGTCATACCACCAAATAGTTATCATTTATGTGTTGTCTTCATATAATATAAGTTTATATCAGCAAATAGAAAGAGATAGAGAGAGGACTGAGAGGGACATGAAGATGTCTTTGTATTGTTGCAATATCTTGTTGAACCTTTCTTGTTGCAATGGGGTTGGAATATTTGTGAGCACTATTATTGTGTGTGCTTGCTTGTGTAGGTGCATTTGTGGACTATCAGAAGCATAAATTTATGTGTGTGGGCAATGATCTTGCAACATTGTTTAGTAGAGACCAAAGCTAGTTTGGCTTGTGTTGTTAACTCAAGGAGGTTAAGTTTCCACTTTTCATTATGTATTGTCCATTTTTGTGCCTTAAAATGGTAAATTCCATCATGATCATACACTCATGGTTGTCCAATATAAACAAATTATATCTTTTTATGTATAATTTTAGTTATCTCCTTCTCCTGATTTTAAATAAGTAATATTATTTTTCAATAATATTTTAACCAATAGATGTGTCTGGCAGAATTCACAGACTCCTATGTCTGCCTTGAAAGAGCTCACTGATGGAGAGAAGAGGCCACAGAAGACTCTCACTGATAGGAAGCAAGTATATGATTCTGACCTTCTGGAGGAGTATGTATCTCTTCTATTTGTATTTCTAGTTATATCACTTTATTGCTTAGGAACATTATATTATAAAGCTTTGGAAAAAAATGTATTCCCTTACACTACACTTTTTTGTTATTTTGGTTTCAAGAAAATCAAGATGCATTGATCAAGTGTATCATAGAATATGTTGGCTTTAATAATGGAAGACCTATAGCTGCATGTATCATCTATAAGTCACTTCTCCAATGGCATTCATTTGAAGTTGAAAGAGAAAGTATTTTTTATCGTATCATTCAAACGATTGGTTCAACAATTGAGGTATCATTGATTCTGCATTTCCCTAGTTCTGAGTAGTTCATGTGAATTGGCCCTACATAATATAATGATTTACTCAAAATTTTATAATGATTTACTCATGTAAAATTCTCAATAATAACTACATTTTGAGTCAGAAAAGGATGTAATTGGCCCTACAAAATATAATTACCCATGGTCGCCTCATTCCACTCCTAAAAATATTTCTAAACAAAGATATTGTGGCAAAAAAATCACATCGACATGAGCTGGTATGGGTCCTCCCGACTTATTATAGGTTACAAGCACTTTTTAGCACATCGATGAGACATCAAAACTATTGTAATGATTAGGATTACTAAAGAAGACATATAAGGGAGATTGGCTTATCGTCTCATCGATGAAGATAATCTATCAGAAAGACAATTTATCTCGGCATGAAAAATATATGTTGGACCGAACGTTTAAGTCTCACCGATGAAGTTTCATCGGCGAGACCATCATTTCTTTCACCGACAAGAGCACTGGGCATATATCGGCGAGACATAGTAGGTCAAGAAAACATTCAAAACTTACCCTGATGGTATAAGTCTCACTGATATACTTCCTTGTGCTCTATCGATGAGACCACAAGTTAGTCCTCCTGATAAATATTTAAAAAAAAAAAAACTATAAAGTTTCATCCAAATTTCGATGACACAGTCCGATGAAGAAAAAAAGTGTGACGAGGTTGCTATAGCTCTGATGCAATTTTGATCTCATTCCAATGATGAGATCATCAAACAAATGATGAATGCTTGTTGAAATATCGGGGACACTGGCTTATGGTCTTATCGATGAAGATAATCTATCGGCAAGACAAGTCATCTTGGCATGAAAAATATATGTTGGCATGAACATTTAAGTCTCACTGATGAAGTTTCATCGGTGAGGCCATCATTTATTTCATTGACAAAAGCACTTGGAATATATTGGCAAGACATAGTGAGTCGGGTAAACATTTAGAACTTACCCTAATGGTATAAGTCTCATTGATATACTTCCTCCCGCTCATCGATGAGACCACAAGTCAGTCCTCCTGATATAGCTATAGCTCTGATGCAATTTTGATATCATTTCAATGACGAGATCGTCAAACAAAATGAAGAATGTTTTTTTGACTTTTGACAAAACTTGGTCGCAATTTCAAAAAACATCTCATGTTGTTCTGATGATTTGGTAGAGGCATGCCACGTGTGTTATGGCTACTGTTCATCACTAGATCGATGCAATGTTCATCGATATTCTGATGAATAGGAGGTCCCTTTTTTGTGGTAGCAACCGACACAGTTCAGTAGTGAATTCATCGTTTTGATACTGATGAAAATTTAGTGACAAATTTTTTTCAAGAGATTCATTAGAATTCTGACAATAGTTTTTTGATAGTTCAACAAACGTTTGTTGAAAAGTGGAGTCAAATACAATAGTGGTAGTTGGTCTCCTGACCATGGGCATATGAACAGGGACAAGTGGACGCTCAGATGATGCTTGCATACAATGCATGGTTCACACCCCCTTGTTGGTTGAGAGATCTAGCAGGTGTACCTGCACAAGGGAGACCACGAGAGAGAGGTGTAGGTAGAGGCAGAGGTCAGAGCAGGGGAAAGGATGGCCAAGATCAGCAAGATGGGCAGGTCCCAAGAGTGCCACTAGGGAATCAACAACCTCCATAGCAACCTATGATACAACAACATCCACCATAGGGGACAAATCCCTATCATTTATGGATTCAGTAGTTGCAACAACAAATATAGGTCATTACGGGTAAGAGGGATCAGGGCTATCAACAAATTTTGGTGATTACTACTGAAAGAGTAGTACAAGGGTACCTAGGTGTTTTTGTAAATAAGGGTCAAATGTGATTATTTTATGATGTTGAGTCAATTTTGTTGTAATAATGTCTATTAAGACCAATTTTAATGTTTTTGGTCATGTGGGGTCAATTTTGTAAACAGTTGTCAAGTTTTGCAAAAAGTTGCAAAGTTGCTCAAGCAACATTTGCATTTTTGGTTTTTGTGGAAGTTGAACGGTCATATATTTGAAAAATAGTTTGGAACTTTTGGTTTTGTCTTGTAAGTGTTTAAATATTCCTTGGGATGTTTGATACATTCTTCTAGAGACATTTCAGAGATCAAACAATATCAATATACTCTGTTTTCTACATTCTTAATTGATTTCTTGTTGCTACATAGGTTTGTACGATTTCGTATGGCATGAACATGTGCTAAGTTGTATTGGAATTGATGATGGACTGAGTTAACTCTCATTTACAATTTATTTAATTCATTTCACTAAGTTTGAAGAGAGTTAGAGGACTTTTACTGTAAATAGCCAGGAAACCCAAGTTTTGAGGGTTTGATTGAAGAAACATGAATTAGGGACCATTTCACTAGTGGAAAATTTTGATAATTGGTGGAATGGAGGTAGATAGGTTTTTTTTAATGTTTTTAGGGTTTTCAGGAGCAAGGGATGGAGTTAGGGCCAAGTTTGATGTAACCCTAGCCTAATATCACCATGTATTAGGCTTAGGAGATAGGTTAGAGATAGGGTTTTGTAAAAAGGTGATTGGGTAATTGTTCTAGTTGATGAAATTCATATTTTTAGACCCTGTGTGACATGATGGATGCTTTGAAGTGAAGAATTTAAATTGGGAGATAGGAAGTCACATTGTTGCTTTGTAAAACAAGCCTAATTAGGCCTAGTTGGAGCGTAGTAGTCCAAATTTGAGGGTGTTGTTACAAAAAAACCATATCTACAAAGTTTATATGTTTTCAAAGATCATAAAGGGTATCAATAATGGTGTTCACATTTTAGGGATTGGGTCTGCTCTGAAAGTTTTGTGGGGAAAACCCTATTCCAAGTATTACAAGGAGAATTGAAGGTTTTGGGAGAGAAGCACCAAGTTAGGGTTTCAAAGTTGTAAAGTTTGCTTAATTGTGATAGTATTGATAACCTCCACCCTACTCTATATCAAATTGGTATTAGAGCATAGGTTTTGATCAATAGGTGGAAAAGATTGAATTTTGAAAGAAGCAAAGATGCCTCCTAAAAATAATCCAACCACCAAAGAAGTGAGAGAGTTGAAAGAAAAGCATTCCAAGGAGTTGAGACAGGTAAAGGAGTCTCAAGAAGCTATCCAAGCTAGACTTACAACACTAGAGTCAAATCAAAGGAGAGGTGTGATCACTGGAGATGAAAGTGACCAAGAGGAAGAGGAAGAGGGTGAGAATGAAAACCCTCAAGGAGGAGTCCAAGGGGATGACGAATTGGACCCTAATGAATTGAGAATGGCTAAGCTATTGAAGGCTTTCAAGGGAGATACTCTTGAGGTGAAGATGGAATTTCCCATGTATGCTGGTAAAATGGATAGTGAAGAGGTGCTAGGTTGGATTGATGAACTTAATAACTATTTTGAGTGTAAAGAGGTAGCAAAACACCAAAAGGTGAAATTTTCCAAAACAAAATTGAAAGGCCTTGTCTTAACTTGGTGGAATTATGTGCAGGAAGGGATGGTGAAGAAGGGAAAGTCAAAAATCAACTCATGGGACAAAATGGTGGCTAAAATCAAGAGTCAATTTCTACTCGATGATTATGCAATTCGAACATTTAGAAGGCTACAAAACCTCAAGAAAAAGGAGATGGATGTAATGGCTTATACAAAGCAGTTACATGAGCTAAGTATAAGGGTTGGTCATGTTGAGGGTGAGGTAGAAAAAGTAGCAAGGTACCTAAATGGGTTGAGGTTCAATATACAAGATGACTTAAGTCTTACCACCCCTAGAATGGTGGAAGAATGCTTTCAATTGGTAGTCAAGGTAGAAGAAAGGTTAAAAAGAAGGCAAGAGAAGCAAGGTAGAGGTAGAGGAAGAAGCTTCAGGGGTAGAGGAACATTTGGAGGAAGAGGACAGTCCCAAAAACCACAAGGAGAGACAAGTGGTAATCAAGAACAAAGCTCAAAATCAAGAGGTAGTTTCAGAGGTAGGATATCAAATAGTAGAGGTTGATTTGGTGGTCAAGGTAGAGGATCAAATACATACTCAAGAAGGTGTTTTCAGTGTAACAAGATTGGCCATCAAGCTTGGCAATGTTCGGATAAGAAGTCTTCTACTTCACATGGTGGTGAAAGAAGAACATAATTGGTGCAAGAGGAAGGAAATGAGAGTTTCAACTCTCCATCTCAGTATGCTACTCTAGAAATAGGTGAATCTCTGATAGTAAGAAGAACATTAATCAAAGTTCCTATAGTGAAAGATCCTCCACAAAGAAAATCTTTGTTTAGAACCACCTACAAATCCCAACGTAAGGTTTTTAAAGTTGTTGATTCAGGTTCCATAGATAATTTAGTTTCTCTAGAGATGGTTGAAAAGTTGAAAATGAAAAGAATACCACATCCCACTCCTTATAAGGTCTCCTAGTTGAACAAGGGACAACAGGTCCTATTTAATGAGAAAACATGGGTTGAATTTAACATAGGAGGGTACAAAGAAAAAAATCTTGTGTGACATCATCCCAATGGATGTTTGTCATCTTCTCTTAGGGAGACCTTGGCAATATGACAGAAAAGCTAAACATGATGGGAAGAACACTTATGTGATAAAAAAGGATGGGATCTAATTCACACTTACACCATTGCAAGATGAAGGTCTAGATGCACAAGTTGGGTCTAGGATAATGCTAGTAGGAGAAAAAGAGTTCTTGAAAAACATGAAAGAAGAGGGTGGACAAGGTTATACCATTATAATCAGACCAAAATCTATCATGACAGTAGCAAAGCTTGATGAGGTGCCTAAAGAGGTCCAAACATTGTTGAACAAGTACAAATACATTATGGTAGATGAATTTCCTAGCTCTTTGCCACCAATTAGAGATGTGAGTCACCATATAGATTTCATACTAGGGGAAAACCTACCTAACAAAGCTGCATATAAAATGACTCCTCAACAGAATGAAGAGATTAGTTGACAAATCCAAGAGTTGCTTGACGAAGGCCTAATAAGGGAGAGTCTTAGCCCATGTGTTGATCCCATTGTTTTCGAACCAAAGAAGGGAGGAGATTGGAGAATGTGCATCAACTCAAGGGCAATTAACAAGACTACCATAAGGTATAGGTTCCCCATACCAAGAATGAAAGATTTGATGGATTTTTTAGGAGGGGCTTGTTATTTTTCTAAGATTGACCTCAAAAGTGGCTACCACCAAATTATAATTAGAGAGGGGGATGAGTGGAAAACTACCTTCAAAACAAATGAGGGGTTGTATAAATGGCTTGTTATGCTATTTGGGCTTTCAAATGCACCAAACACTTTTATGAGATTACTGAATGAAGTTCTGAAACCCTTCATAGGTAAGTTTGTGGTTGTCTATTTGGATGATATTATTGTTTTTAGTAAGACTAAAAAGGAACACTTGAAGCATTTAGACTTGGTTTTGAAAAGGTTTAATGAAGAAATGTTGATGATAAATTTGAAGAAGTGCGAATTCATGAAGGAGGAATTGGTTTATCTTGGCTTTGTGATCTCAAAAGGCTCTTTCAAGATGGACCTTAGCAAGGTGGAAGAAATTCTCAATTGGCCTATTATGTAGAGCTAGGAAGATTAAAAAAAAAATCTCACAAACCTTCAATAATAATCCAAAACAATCTTTGTATAACACATGCTATTAGGCATTGTATATCACATTGGAAACATAACTATGGTAGCCCACAATTTCATTCAAGGAACAATCATTAATAACTTCAACAAAAAAAATAATAAAGCCAATTTCTCTGGTGAGATTGAATAAAACATAGCTATAGAATTTTCCTCCAATTTTTATGAAGATCCAAAGGTAGAAATGAAATTTATTATATTTTTCCTAAAATTGCAAACCCTATGTAGGGTTCAGACCTTCCCTCAAAAAAATGGTCATAACTTATTCAAATATTAATGAAATTTAATGAGAATTGAAGAAAATAAAATTAGATTCACATGAAAAAAAAATACAATTTGTTTCAGATCCAAAATATAGACTTTACAATCCATACCATCACATTTTATAGACTGTAAATTCTGCACAATATTGTTAGAATAGGCAGTCTCACTAAAATAGTCATATCTTCCACAAAACTCAATAAAATTTAATGAGACAAAAATTATTGGAAACTAGAAAAAAATATATTTCCATCCATTATTTGAGTCCATACCAGGTCATACAAAGCACAACTTCAGCCTAGAAACAATGTAAAAATCAGAAAATGCACACAAAACTTGAGGTTGCCATTCATCAAACTTCAAAAAATAATGTCTCCAACCCCCAATTCGAGTTTTTTAGGGTTTATTTATACATTTCCAACCACAAAAAACCATTTTAAACTACCTTTTGATTTTTTTTTGACAAAAAACCTTAATGACACTTTTTGACAAGTTGCTTGACAACTTTTACAATTTTTACAATATGGAACAACTTTAAACATTATTTAAAAAATGACTTAAAATGTGACTTCCTAAGACTCAAACACCTCTAGAATGGTTTGATAAACATTTTTATAAGACTCAATACACAAAATAGAGAAACTATTTACAAATGGCTTCATGGAGGCAAGAAATCAAACAAGTGCTCCTGCACTAGCCTACTCCAACTTCAATAAGTGAGGTAAGAAGTTTCCATGGCCTAGCTAGTTTTATAGAAAATTTGTGATGAATTTTAGTCATATATGCTCTCCAATCATTGACACAATAAAAGGGGATAAAAGGAAAAGGTTTGTATGGTCTAATGAGGCAGAAAAAAGCTTTCAATATTTGAAACAAAGGGTAGCACAACAACCTATCTTAGCATTGCCTGAATTTAACAAAGTTTTCACCATAGAATGTGATACAAGTGGGTATGAAATTGGGGTAGTATTGAGCCAAGAGGGAAGGCTTGTTGCTTTCTTCAATGATAATTTCAATGAGGAAAAGAAGAAGTATTCATATTATGATTTGGAGTTATATGCTATGGTACAATCATTGAAGAAGCAGAGAGACTATCTCCTTCCTAAAGAGTTCATTTTTTGTACTAACAATCATGCTTTGTAGTTCCTTAACAGCCAAGAAAAACTTAGCCATAGACATGCAAAGTGGGTGGAGTACATACAAAGTTACACCTTCACCATCAAACACAAAAAGGGGCAGTCAAATAAGGTGGCAAATGCTTTGAGCAGAAGTACATTGTTAGTTCAAGAAGTTCAATTGCAGAGTGTTGGAATTAATGCTTTGAAAGGTGTGTATGTAGAGGATGATGATTTCAAAGAAATTTATGCTTCTTGTAGTCAGTTTAATGGCACTTTTCATGAAGACAATTTTGATTTCTTCATTCAAGTGGGTTTACTTTTTAAGGGTGCTCAAATTTGCATTCCCAAATGCTCTATGAGAGATAATTTGATTAAGGAGAAGCCCAGTGGCAGCTTGGCAGGTCACTTTGGTGTTGACAAAACTTTGGAATAGGTAAGAAGGTATTACTATTGGCCAAAGATGAAAAGTGATGTGATAAAATTTGTAGAAAAGTGTGTTGTTTGTCAAAGGGCCAAGGGTTGTAGTACAAATGCAGATCTCTATCAGCCATTGCCAATCCCAAATAGACCATGAGAATCCATCAACATGGATTTTGTGTTGGGGTTGCCCAAAACTCAAAGAGGCTTTGATTCAGTGTTTGTTGTAGTAGACCGGTTTAGAAAAATGGCACATTCCATACCATGTAAAATCACAAATGATGCCTCATACATTGTAGGGTTGTTTTTCAAGGAGGTGGTCAGGATTCATGGATTACCATTGACAGTTGTTTCAGACAGGGACAGTAAATTTGTGGGTCACTTTTGGAGAACCCTTTGGAAGAAGTTGGGTACAAACTTGACTTTTAGCTCTGCCTATCATCCCCAAATAGATGGGTAGACTGAAGTAGTTAGTAGATGTCTTGGGAATATCCTTAGATTCCTAACAAAAGAACACTCAACTCAATGGGATCTAATTCTACCCCAATCTGAGTTTGCATATAATGACTCTGTGAACTGAAGTGTTGGAAAAATCCCATTTGAGATTGTATATGGATTGCAACCTAGGGGAGTGTTTGAACTCAGGGATTTGAGTGGAATGTAGAGATGGAGTGTTGAAGGAGAAGAGTTTGCAGTTGCCATGAAATAAATACATCAACAAGTTAGAGAGAACCCTCAAAAGAGTGTTGATAATTACAAACAACATGTAGACTTGGAAAGGAGAGAGGTTCATTTCAAAGTGGGGGACTTGGTCTTAGCTCATTTGAGGAAAGAAAGGCTACCTAAAGGGGAGTATTCAAAGCTATAGATGAAGAAGATAGGGCCATGTAGGATGGTCCACAAATTTGGAGCAAATGCCTATGAGATAGAACTCCCTCCTAGAGTTGCTATATCTCCAATTTGTAATTTTTCTGACCTATACCCTTTTAAATGGGCTGTGATTGTAGGTATAGATGTAGGTACATCAGAGGTTTCAGATGAAGATTGGATCAAGGATTTTCCACCAATTCAACCATTGAAGCTAGAGTGCATCTTGGATAGAAAAGAAGCTAAAAGAATAAGGCAAAAGGTGTATTATGAGTACTTGGTGAAGTGGCAAGGCCTTCCTATAGAGGATTCCACCTAGATGAAAAATGAAGACATCAAAAAACATGGTGCAACAGTTGAAGAACTCCTCTCAAGTGGAACTTGTGATTTTGTTTTCCCCGGGAGTATGGTGCATGGGCACTTGGGTGTTTTAGTAAATAAGGGTCAAATGTGAGTCTTTTATGATTTTGAGTCAATTTTCTTGTAATAAGGTTTATTAATACTAGTTTTAATGTTTTTGGTCATGTGGGGTTGATTTTGTAAAGAGTTGTCAAGTTTTGCAAAAAGTTGCAAAGTTACTCAAGCAACATTTGCATTGTTTGGTTTTTGTGGAAGTTGAACATTTAGATATTTGAAAAATAGTTTGGAACAATTGGTTTTGGAATGTAAGTGTTTAAATATTCCTTGGGATGTTTGAGGCATTCTTCTAGAGACATTTTGGAGATCAAACAATATCAGTGTACTCTATTTTTTGCATTCTTAATTGATTTATTGCTGCTACAGAGGTTTGTACGATTCCCTACGACCTGAATATGTGCTAAGTTGTATTGGAATTAATGATTGACAAAGTTAACTCTCATACAATTGATTTCATTCATTTTCACTAATTTTGAAGATAGTTAGAGGATTTTTACTGCAAACAGCCAGGAAACCCTAGTTTTTAGGGTTTGATTGAAGAAACATGAATTAGGGACCATTCCATTGGTGGAAAATTCGGATAATCAATGGAATGGAGATAGAGAGATTGTTTTTAATGTTTTTAAGGTTTGCAGAAGTAGGAGATGGAGTTAGGGTTGAGTTTGATGCAACTCTAGGCTAATATCACCATGTATTAGGCTTGGGAGATAGATTAGACATAGAGTTTTGTAAAAAGGTCATTGGGTAATTGTCCTAGTTGATGAAATTCATATTTTCAAACCCCATGTGACATGATGGATGCTATGAAGTGAAGAATTGAAGTTGGGAGATAGGAAGTCACATTGTTGCTTTGTAAAACAAGCCTAATTAAGTCGAGTTGGAGAGTAGCAGTCCAAATTTGAGGGTTTTGTTACAAAACAACCATATCTACAAAGTTGATATGTTTTCAAAGAGCATAAAAGGTATCAAGAATGGTGTTCACATTTTGGGTATTGGGTTTGCTCTAAAATTTTTGTGGGGAAAACCTTGTTCCAAGTACTACAAGGAGAATTGAAGGTTTTGGGAGAGAAGCACCAAGTTAGGGTTTCAAAGTTGTAAAGTTTGCTTAATTGTGATAGTATTGATAACCTCCACCCTGCTATGCATCAGAGAGACCAGGCGAGGAAGCAGGTAAAAGCTGTCATGTTAGAGAGAGATCATGAGTGATAGCTTAGATAGATTGTCAAGATGCAATTAGCACAGGAGGTCGGGTGGCGTCAGCAGCTCGAGACTATGATAGTTGTAGTCTAGGGGTGGATAGTGTCTGCTAGATTGTATCAAGAGGCAGTGATTGAGGCAGCCTATTATCCCATGCACTACCATAGAGATGTTCCAAAGGTGCTTAGATAACCAGATTACTCGCAGAGGAGCAGGGCACATCCTAGGGCTGAGGATCAGCCAAAAAGATAGTCGGGTGAGGGGAGCAGCCATTAGGGCTAGCTCGCTTGTTTTTTTTTTTTATTGCTCAATTCTTTACACAGATATACATTCATGGGATCCTTTTTGATAGCCTCATGGATATTGTATTTTTGATCGATATACATACACTGATTTAGATATTGTACCATGACAGCCATTTTTATATATATATGATACGGATTTGATGTGTTCTCTTTATTTCATGCTTATGAATATATGGATGCAATTATTTTATTTATGCTTATGCAATATGTGATGGTAATATGTGATATGTGATGGAATGTAATGCAGTGGGTGGATGTACTTCCTTTTCAATATCTTTTCATGATATGTTATGTGATGGATGATATGATATGTAAAGTCTATGCCTATGCAAATGATATGGATGCATTTCTTTTGTGTATTTTTCTATGCAATTTTTACGATATGATGATGCGATGTATGTGGATGAATGTATGTTTATGATATGTTATGCAATGATTTAAGATTCTTAGAATAACAAATCTATATTATTTATCACAACTTAAATGTGAATGATGATGCAGGATGGATGTTTTATGATATGCTATGATTTGTGATGTATGCATGTTGATGATTGGTGGATGCAAGATGGATGTTTTATGATATGCTATGATTTGTGATGTATTCATGTTGATGATTGGTTGATGCAAGATGGATGTATTGATGATGTTTTTTTTTTACTATCATGATACCAGGTTAGCGTGGAGAGAGGATAGAAGAAACAAGATGATTGACCGTTGATTTTGATGATTGTTTCAAAAGATCCAATAATTCTATGATCCAACAAGAATTTATTAGAGATCGTGATGAGAAATGCACTATGATGATGATGATGATTTTCTCATATCTTGGGATTAGGATTTTTCATCATTCCTTATTCTTTGATATAACACATAGATACGATGCATCAAGATATTGATAATCAGGATGGCATTGTATCTAGTGTAATGGAATTTGACGAGGGAGCAAACCCGAGACACAAAATAATACTCACATAATAATATTTTATTCAAAAATATTGAACTCTTACATGTAGAGGATCTCAAATCCTCGAGCTCTGAGATACATGCAATTACAAACTTATAGAAATTACCCAAATTCCCCTTTGCATGAGGGAGCTTTCCCCGAGACACTCAAAAACTCACAGCCCATAAATAGCATTACATGTGGTTTGAGATACATGCAATTAAACATTACAAATTCCCCTTTCGCAGCATGCGAACTTCTTTCCCCAAAAAGTTACTCAAAAATTAGAAACTAGCCCATAAATAGACCCATTTTGGTTTGGAACCAAAAACAACATTTGAGATAAGTGTTTTGGCAGTTTGGCGCCAAAATTACAATTTGAAATTCAAGTTTAAATTCACATTTAAAAATTAGCACATTTCTAAAATATGCACCAACTTTCGGCAGCCATAACTTTTAATCCAACCGTCGGATCTTCAATGATAATACCTTTTCGGAAAGCTCTCGAAAAGACGATTTTCCACAAAGTAGGTCTTGGCTGACTACTTTGGCATTTCCACAATTTTTAGGCCCATCTAGGATCGTTTAGTGCCTCAAACTGAGCTCGGAAGGTTTTTCAGGGCAAAAAGCAGAAAGTGGAACTTGAATAACTTTCAAATCATGAATGATCTTGACTTGATTCTTTCACCAGACTGTGTATTTTTCCATCCTGAACCTTCCCATAAATTTTTGTCTTTCCACAACTTCAAATTGAAACCTACTAAAAATAGCAGTTGAGCAGAAAAAGCAAAAAAGCAGTTCAAAGTTGGAAACTCTTATTCGATGAAAAGGGTATCCAGAAATGCAAAAAAATCTACAAAAAGCAAACAATAGGAACATAAATGGAAAACATCTTTTTGGGTGATGCAAGATTGCCCTCACACCACTGGATGCTCCTACATCAAAATTTGACTCTACAAACAGATAGAATAGTTCTTGTTCACACCTTGACATACAAAAACCTTGTTGGAATGTAAGTTATAAGCTTAGAATATATTGGACCAAAGCATACACAATAGTCAACAATATACTCCAAACAAATTTTTTACACACAACTAAGGTAGTATATATACACAAAGATTATTTTACAAGAGTATCCGTAAGAATAGCAAATGAAAGATAATGATCGATGCCCCATTCCTTTATCTCTAAATATTTTTGATAGACATCATCAAGAGGACCTTGGGCTAGGTCATTAAGATAAATCATAAGAAAATATCAAAGGAAACAGTCAGTGTTATCTATATCTCTTGCCAGTTTAATTTAGCTAAGGTGATGCTTGATACTGATGTCCATCGCAGGAAGGATACATCCTAGGTCATGTTGCTCAGAGATTGTTTGATGTAGTATGATGATAAGCTTTATGATAAGCCATTGATACAAATTTCACTGACACATTTACCTATGATTTAGACTTTAGATTTTGATACTTAGGTTCTCACTTTATGACTCACTACACTTGCTTTCTATTTGTTTTGCCAAAGGTTGAAGGCGACGATCGATTTATTACAGACGAAGGTTTATTGCAGGTGAAAGTGAAATTTTTTGAGGTTGTTTTTGGTCTTTTTGAAAGTTTATGTGAATGTTTTTTTTAATTATTTGAGGCTATTTAGGGTTTTCTCTAAGATATTTGAGGTTGTTTAGGTTTTTTGAATGTTTTCTAATGTTTTTGTGCTTTTCTGATATCTAAATGTTTTGGGATTTTATGATTTTCTGATGCTTAGGTTTTTTTTGAGATTTTACAAATGCTTTAAAGTTTTTTCGAGTTTTGACCAAGAACCTAGCCTAAAAGACCTATCCTAGGGGCCTCAGGGGCTGATCAAAGATAAGCCTTGCCTATGTTATACATGTAGAGACCATGTAGTTTGACATGGTTTGACTTATTAAAGATGAGATATTAACAGTTGATGGAATGCCAATTTATTATGATAGACTCGTAAAGAATGACCTAGGTTGTCGTGGAGGAACATCAATGATGGCCTTGCCTATGTTCAAGCTCAGAGACCTGTAGTTTGACAAGGTACTATTTTTAGATTTTCAATGTTAACCTTTTTAGGGATTTTTTATGTGTTTTGGATTTTTTGGATCTTGACTTTACAATTTTTGAATGTTTTTGGATTTTAGCTATATATGATTTTGCAAATGTTTTTGGATTTTGATGAATTTTTATGAATGTTTTGGGGATTTTGATGAGGTTTTGAGGAAAACGATACCTAGATCATGATGTGGATGCCACATTATGGGGTATAAGACATGGATCAAGAGTTATTTGAAAACAAGAGTGCAATAACCTACCCCCAGTGTCTAGCGATTCTTCATAATGCAATGGATAACCAAGATAGCTAATGTATATGCAAAGAGTTTGACATAGTTTTAGGATGCTACATATAGGCTATGGGACTTCACAAGATAAAATGGTAAAGAGCCTATCAAAAGTTGGCCATGAGTAAAGTTGAAGTATATACTGAATCTTTGACAAGATCAAGATAAAGTGGAATATTTGGATAAATTTGGATTGGATGGATGGAGGGAACATTGGTTTTATCATGACAAGGATGAGATGATTCTATCTGAGAAGGATCATATAGGCACTCGATTCTACTCATGATGCCTATTTTCTAGGTTTTCATCATGATACTTGTCTAAAGCACCACTGTAGTGGTTTTCACTAGAGGACGATTTTTTATTTTGACTATTTTCTTTATTTTTTGGAAATTTTACCCTCATGTTGAGCCACCTTGTGGTACTGATGTAGAGGCCACTATCATAACATGCCAGTGATATCCTTCTTGAAGAAGATGCTTTGCTAAGATACAAGCACTTGATGCAACCTTGGAGAAATTTTATCTGCCTTATGGATAACGAAATTAACCTTTCCTATGTGCGCACATCGCGATAAAGTGCCTTCAAAATCCTTATGATGAAGGGTGGCTGCCAACACACGGTCAATGCAAGAATTGGATATTGTGAATGGAGTGTATGGTGACATGTATGAAGGATTATGAAATAGATTGGTCAATAGTTTGGAACCTTTGACTCTCTAAACTTGTGAAGATGAGTGATGATGGGTGGGAATGGTGGTTTTCGTGGAATTAGGACCAACCACTAGATATAATTTTTTCCTTGCTTAAGAAGCTTGTTTTTGTATTTGAGGACTCTTTTGATGGATACATTTCCTTTTTTTATTTTTCCCCATAGTTTCTTTGACTAATGAAGTTTTTACATGATGATTTTCTTTATTTTTCTTTGGTATCCATTTGTACTTGACATGTCCTTTTTGCTTTACTACTTCATTTTCTTTGATGATCTTTTCCTTGCTTTGATAGGAATTCTTTTTTTATGTTGGTCCCAATTTGAGTATGAGATGATGGGTGAATGCCAACTCATGATACAACTAGTTGTAGTGTTGAAAGTATTTTCATCATAAGAATTCTTTGTGCCCCATATGTTGATGTTTGTTGTAGATAAGATTTACCCCAACGTTATGAAGGTATTATCAATACCTAATCCTTTTCCCTGATAATGTATCCTCTAATCCATAGCCACTGAATAGGACTTGTCATGAACACATGATAGTGCTATGGGTTCCTGTTGTTTAGGAATATGAACTATTTTCTCTAGTTCTATGAAATTGTTATCTATTGATACTACTTCAAAAGATGTTGTTGATGAATCAAAGGATGTCCATGATGCACAATCACTATAAAAATCATGAATCTCAATTGTTTCTTGCTCTTGTGTAGGAATATCAAGAGTGGGAGACTCTTTTTTTAGATGAAGAATGTCTATATGTCCATTAGAAAGAAAAATATCAAGGGTGATATCAAGGTGGTGTAGGAGCACCTAGGATGACCTCCATTTTGTTGTCATCAATTTTGGCTTGTACCTGACCTTAGCCAAGTCAGGATGATAGAGTGTTTAATTTGGACCTTAGAAGGTCTTGGTTGTGTGTGGTGAGTTAGTCACTAGGACTAAAGTCATCATTTGTTAATCATTGTTGTTAAATGTTGTTTTAATTAGTCTTAGATAGCTTATGTTAGAAGGTAAGGCATTTAATGTGTGCTAATCACACCTAAGCTGTTGGAAGATGCCAAGAGGCAGTTACGGGAATTGTTGGTTCGAAATTAGGGAGTTAGAGATCCTAAAATGTAGGATGATGGAAAGAGTTGCAAGAATGTTGCAAAGTTGCATGACAACATTGCAGGGTTGCATGCAACTTAGTTGTCATTGGATTCCCTAGAAATCAGGAGTAAGTGCTCAATCAATATTCCTTGAAATGTGGAAAAGGCATCTAAGTAGAGGTGTGGCTCGTAGAGAGCACTTAGATTGCATTGTAAACAAATTTTGGTTTGAAGGAAGAGTAGTTTTTGCATTTCCTGTGTTTACCCGTGCATCTTGAGAAACAGTGGTGTTAAAGACATTGTATCTACTGATTAAGCATTGTATTGGTGTTCATAGAGTAGCTTTGTATATCTTTCTTTGTATAAAAAAGTTGCTTTGAATAGTTTTAGTGCTTTTAATCCATAGATTAGAGTGTAAGGGCTTTGTATCACTGTTTTGAACAGTCAAGTTTTTAAATGGCTCCCCCATGAAATCTGACCACGGGGTTTTCCTAAGTTTGGATGGAAATGATAGGGGAGCCAGTCTTTTGTACATATTTAGAGGTAGGAGTTCCAAAGAGCCAAGCAAGTATTTGTAATCTCAAACCCTAGGTGAGCTAGGACTACCCGGTTAGGAGTTTGATTGAGAAAAGTGAAGAACTTAGGTAGGGGAAGGGACCACCATATGGAAAAAGTACACTTCCAGGTGAGATATGACCAAACACAAGGATACCAAAAGGATAGAGGCTTGAACAATCCACTGGTGTGAGAAATTAGCAAGGAATTCTTGAAACCCTAGGAATTAGGCCTAATTAGCCTATTTGTCCTTGAAAGTAGGAACCCACTGTACAGATGATACAGAGGTCTGAAACCTTTTAAATGTTTTAAAGGACTGAAAAGGGTGTCAGGAAGTGCCATTTAATTGGTAGGTTTCTTGACAAGTTTAAGAGAAAACGGCAGAAAAGTGACTGGTAAGGGTTATAAGGATCAGGTCTCTTCAAAGGCAAAATCTTGAGATCGGGTAAATTGAAAGCTAAAGAGCCTTCAAGATGCATTCAATTGAATGTGAAATGCAAAGAAATAGAGCTCCCAACACCCCTGCAATCAGTTCAAGCAAGATGATAAAGTTGGCACTTAGATCCTTCTAGGTGTGGGAGATTGACTATAAGGTTAAATGGTGTTAAATCCTCTAAGGTTAAGCACAAGGATTGAAACTCTTGTAACAAAGTTAGAGTAAGGCTTAGTTAATGATCTAAGTCAAAACAGAGCCTAGAATTTGTCAGGTTCTTGGTGGAAGGCAGAGTGAAGTCTTCTAATAGTTGGTGCAAGCAAACCTTGGAGCAGTTATACACCACAAGGACATCTTTGGAGTTTACAATAGTTTGGAAGATGTCCCTTAGCTCTTGGTGAAACTCTAGGGATAGGGGTTCTTGATCCTGACTCGATTAGGAATAACTTTCATTATCCTCAAGAGCCTCCTCTTGACATGATCCTTGGGTGGATGATATATCATTGGTAAAAGAAGTTCTTCACAAAATTTTGTGGGTATGGGTGCAATAAAGGATATTTTTGGCTCATTTGGAACTTCTTCAACATGCACAATCATTGATTTATATGTGGGAGAGATATCTGCTTGATGTCATTATAGTATAAAATAGTGCTAAACATTGTTGATAGTTTTGGACTTTGTTTTTAAATAGTATCTTGATGTGTGTCTGATTCCTCATGTTGTGATGAATAAATATGTCCCACTATGGTATCATGGGTATTGTTTACATTTTTTGAGGTTGATGCCTTTCCTGAATCTTTTGCTTTTGTATGGTCAGGCATAAGGTTTGTGTAAATTTTCATATTTTCATTCCCTGATTTTTGATTGACATGAATGTCTCCTTGTTCAATAAGATCTTCTATTAGATGTTTGAGTCTAATTTTTTTTTGTGTTATGACCTTTGTATCAGTGAAATTCACAAAAATGATCTTATCTATAGTTGCAAGGTTTGACTTGTGGCTATTGATAGTTTGATAAATCTAGGAGTGTGATAAGATTAGAATATATCAATTGCTTCAGCACATCCTCCATAGGTTCCCCTAAGGGAGTGAATTGTCACTTAGGAGCATTATTTGTTTTTTGTTGTCCATGTTGAGTGTTTGTAGCACTGATCATTGGTTGATTGTTTGGTGGTTGCACGTATATTTGTTGTGTGTTCATGGTTTGGGTGTTTTATCATCTAGGAGTAATTAAGACCACCTTTGCATCAACAACACCATCACTGGTAACATTTTTGTTCTTGGCCCAATAGTGGGGCTTTTTGTTAAAACTAGTGGATGGGCAGTTGTCTTCATACACTTGTGTGTTTCCCTATGAGATTAGGGATCTCTTAATGTTAAGGGCTCTAGGGAAAAGCTCATCATAATAGGTAATGCACTACATCTTCAAGTGGAAGGATAGATCTGGATCAACATTTGCTATGATAATCCCCACTTGTTGTTCGTCGAGAATGGTCCATTTGCTCTTACTAGATTTTTTCCTCATCGTTGTAAGAAATTGGTGAAGGATTCTCCTTTGTTTTGTTTGAGTGTGTATAACTCTTCTAAGCTCACTTCCATGTCAAGATTGAAGGAGAAGTGATCTATGAATCTATCGATGATTTATTGGAAGGTTTTGATTCCTAGAGGTAACTGTGAAAACTAATCCATCACAGGACCTGTTAAACTTTGTGGGAAGAGGCGTATTAAGTAGGAATCATTATAGGCCACCTCCATGCACATGAAATTGAATCCCTTGACATGGTCCATAAGACTTCCTCTCCCTTTGTATTTATCAAATTTGGGGACCTCAAAGCTGGGAGGAAAAGGTACCATTGCGATGTTTTGATTGAATGGATAAGGACATAGGTTTTATTGTGTGTGGGGCTTCTTCATCTTTCCCATTCAGAAATCATGCATTTCTTGTGATAATGCCTTGAGTTGTGATGCTACATCATCTTGTGGGTTTGGTGGAGGAACATATGTTGCATATTGTTGGATGGTGGATGAAGTGTATGGGGGATTATGATATGATGAGGTGTTGTATGGTGTGTATGGTGGTGTGGGATAAGGTGATGAAGGTGTAGGTGTATATGTTCCTAACGTGTTTAGTTTGATGATGTTTTATTGATGGTTATAGTATAGACCATGTTTTTGTTGTTGTGTGAGTAGTTATTGATATGGGGCATATTGTTGAGCAAGCAATGCTTTTTGTTGGGCTTGTTGAATTTGATATTGTTGTTGCGTAGCTAAGGTGGCTTGTTGGGCTTATTGTTGTTGTTGTACCACTAAGGCGTCTTGTTGGACTCACTATTATTGTTGTGTTGCTAAGGCTACTTGATGTTGTTGCTATTGTTGTTGTGATGCTAAGGCTACTTGATGTTGTTGTGCTAATAAGGTTGCTTGATGTTGTTGTTGTGCTACTAAGGCTACTTGATGTTGTTGTTGTGCTACTAAGGCTACTTGTTGTTGTTGTTGCTGGATGACTTGTTGATAGGCTTATTGTGATTGCTATAAGGCTAAGTCATGCACGTGTAATGTAGGATCAAGTGGTTGTTGAGACATCTGCGATGATTTTTGGGTGTTTATGTTTTGATTGGGTTGTGAGTTGTTGATGAGAGGTTGGGGGTTCTCTCGGTTTAACATTCCTTGTAGGATAGTGAATTGAGGTGGAGGAATGTAAGGTTGAGGTCCCATTTTATTTTGCATGATGTGGGGGACCAAGGGGAAAGGTGATGTTGATTCCATTGGGTATGGCGATGTTAGGGGCACATTAGGACCTTGAGTTCATTGATTGAAAGGATTCCCATGACTGATACTTTGGGGATTTCCTTGTGCTTGGGATGTGGTCAAGGTATTTCCTTGGTTGATGGGGTTTGTAACCAAGGTGTTGATTTGATTTGGGTCGATGATAGATGGGTTTGATGTGGATGGTGGATTGACTTGAGTAGCTTGTGTAAACACTTGTTTTGATGCATTGATGGGGTTATTGGAACCACTTGCTAAGGGTTTCCCTTGCATGAGGGTGTTATCTTTCCTTTGTTGTCCTATTTGAGGAACTTGGTTCACATTACTTTGTGTAACATTGGGCACACTTGGGGTATTTGGGGTGATGGATGAAGATGGTTGCACTCAAAATGTCAAGGTTGTTGTGGCTTCATGGGATGTAAGTGGTTTTCCAAATGTTGGTTTCCAACTTATGTTTTGGGGAAGGTTGGTGTTGTGAATACCCACAGTTGTGTTTGTTCCTAGACATGAAGTGAGACCAAGGTTGGTTCCTAGCCTAGTTTCAAGACTAGATGTTAAGGGTTGACTTGGAACAAGGGATGGAGTTTGTTGAATCATAGATGAAGTCAAGCCTTATGTCAATGATTGTGCAGCAAAAGATGGGGAAATTGGAGCCACGTTTTCTAAGGCTTGATGTTCCATGATTTCTTCCTTAGTAAGTCCAACTGGGTTGTTTGTGATGTCTTCTATCTCTTATGGTCCTAATGGAGATGAGGGTTGTTGTGATAGGGTGACTTGACTTCTTGGATCAAATTCTTGAGGATTGGGATCACTTGAGGTGAATGCGACTTTTTTTTTCTCTAGATGATTCTCTTGTGTTATGATCTTATCTTTACCATAAATTTTGTCACCTCTGGGAGAGTTATGTTGTGATTTGCAATGTTTGAACTCTCTAGTTGACTCAAATCTAGGTAAAAGGGACACTCTAAGTATTTTTGGAGCAATGATGATAATGGGGGATGAAAATATGGGTGATATGGGGAGTGATCTTTTGTAAATGTTTTGGGACAAGACTTTTGACTTAAGAGTTTTATGTTTGATGTTTGATAAATGATGTTTATGAACTTGAAATTTTTTAGGGTAGATGCATGACATTCAAGATAAACTAGTTCAAAGATGATAACTAACTCAACTAAGTTCATGGAAAAGGATACATTTCATATACAAAGTAGCTAAGTTAGAGGTTGGTTTGATAGATGTCTAAGTCAAAAAGTGTTGGTGTTTTTGAAATTTTTGCAAAGTTTGGTGAAGTGAAGGATGAAATTTAATGGAGAGGTGAGTGAAATGTTTGACCCAATATTGGCCTAGAGTGAACCTTTGTTTTCCAAGACCAAGGTAGTAAGAAACATGCTATACCTCTAAAGTGATCAAACCCTAAGGACTCAATGATTTTGGTAAAAAAGGACTCAAACGATTTCAGAAATATGACCCAATTATTTTGACAATAGAATTCAATGAATTTGGATAATGGAACTCAATGATTTTGACACTAGAACTCAATGATTTTAGATTCAATGTTTGCAATGTTTTCCTTGTATGATAGTGAGTGTAAGGTCAGATTGTTCAATGGGAGCAATCGGTCTCTAAATGGTCATGTGGGATTTAATTTGTCAATTTATCTTGCTTAATGAATTTCTTTTACCACAAACACTTGTCTTGATTAAGTTTTTCAAACTAAATGTTTATGTCAAAAACATCATAAATTTCACAAGGTCCATTTTGTAAAAAGGATGAAGTTCAAGCCATATTTTCTTATATTGACTTTGGGAAGTATGGATTGAGATATAATTCAAGATATAATTTAGAAATATCTAAGGATAGAAATCCTTAGGACAAGCATTAATATCAAGGCTATTTCAAAAGGTATCCACACTTAGACCAAAGGGTTTGAAATTTTGAGAAACATTGTGAATGCTTGTTTGTAATGTTTTAGAACTAAGCAAAGTATTAAAATGACTTTCAAGCATTTACAATCCTAGGTTGAAATGGACATACTTGTTGAGTCCCCACTCAAATTTCTCCAAACACTAAGACAATGTGAACAATTAGAGATTTGGAAACACTAGCTCCCCTCCATGGCACACACTTCTTGAGACCACCAAATCTCAATTTTGTTTCAACAATGAATAGTAAAAATGTGGGGTGGCTTCAGAATGACTGTTCTTGCACCAACAAGCATTAAGGATTTTTGGTAACTAGACAATTTGGTTCTTAGTAAAAAACCGAGAACACCTAGCCATATACACACCTGCTTTGCCACTTAATTCTCTTACTATCATTCATGTTCCACTTAAGGCATGGTACCAAATGAAATGTTAAGTTTCCTTGTTCAATTTTAAAACCCAAAAGACAATTATGAAATGAGGGTTCAATTTTAGTCCTATTTAAATGTTCATTTTAAACCCAAATGAAAATTAGTGAGGTCCCAGAGCATAAAAGGAAAAGCATAAGAAATTGGGTTATAATTTCCCCAAAAGCATTAAATGCTTGTTACAATTATAAGAATCAAAGATGAGAATGCTCCTTCACTTCGCCTTGTATTGTCCAACCTGCAAAACCTTGTTAGTCTAAAAACCAAAATAACTTTAGAAGCATGTTAGTAATCTAATAAAGAAAATAAATTAAAACACATGTTGAAAAATGATAGTTAAATTTCTTACCAGAGTTGGACGTCACTGTTTACGATAGTGTTGCTTTGGTGAATTTGGGCATCGCTCTGTAGAGAAAATAGTGAGCACGATAGCATCACCATGTTTAGGTGCATCACTATTTGTAAATCTTCAATACCTCTAAAAAGTATTAGCATCACTGTTTGTTTAATTAGCATTGGGATATTAAATAGGTGTCATTGTTTCAAATTATGATAGTGTCACTATATGGTGATGCTTAGCAAAGTGCGTTGCTGAAATTCTTTTGGGCATCATTGTTTCCTACAAAAGTCAGAAAGAATAGAATTCGAGATAAAATTTGATTAAATTTGATCTATTTTTCCCTCCTTCTAGTGCTAGAATGTTATTGGATAGATTAGAATGGGTTGATTACGCTTGATCCATGAAGAATCGAAGCATAATGAAGCCACTAACGTCGAATCTCAATAGGATCATTCAAATGAAAGTTAAATTAAATATTTATCAAAACTAAGTATTCTAAACTATGAAAGCATTTAAATGTCTACTCTAATCCATTTGAAACTTATCTTGTTGTGGGAGTGGCGTCACGTTGATGTGGAATGGAGACCCTTTCCTAATCTCGTGGATAAATAGCTTGTTCTAGTCAGTTTTATTGAAGAAATTTGATGGAATGGTTGTGAGATGTGTATGTAAACATGATTTTAATCTAAATGAGCATGATGCAAGCTAATTAAACATGATTTATGCTAAAATTATGAAGATCTACAAATACTAAGCTAATGCTAGATGGAATTTAAAATAAAATATTCAAACCCTAATTAATTAAACAAGCTAAATGGATGCATTATATGATCATGGAAGCCATTAATGGAAGCTTAAAGCTAACTAAATGCAATTAAAATAAACTAAAAGATGCTAAATGTGTGCTAAATGTGAGTGTGAGTATGAGTGATTTCAACAGCATAAGTTTTCTTTTGAAAGATGGATCCCTATTCAATAGAGGCAAGCTCTATTTATAGAATAGGTAAAAAGAGATCAATGGATGAGATCAAAAATCTCAATCAATGGTCAAGGATGAAAGAAAGAAGAGGCATGGATCATGGATTTTCATCAATAGGTGAGAATGCAAGATGAGATTTAATCAAGGGTTCACATTCCATCAAACAAACACAATTTCAACTTGTTCAAGAGGTCACAAGTTAACTTGCACAAGAGGTCACAAGTTAACTTGCTCAAGAAGCTAAATAAGTTTGTTGAGGAAAAAGAATATTCCTCTTTTTTAAATGAGTGAGGAGAGAGAATATTATTTGGAATATTCTCATGGGTGAGGAAAAAGGATATTTAGTTAATTAAAACTAAATTAAATTGTGCAAAGAAATATTCCATGGGAATATTCCCTTGGAAGTGGGGGAAATTAGATTTAATTGATAATTAAACAATATTAATTATGCAATTAGGGGAATTATAAGAATTAGATGATATTCATTATATAAAATGATTTAATGAATGGGGGAAAGGTGGAATGACATTTAATTAAATAACTTAAGATTATTTAATTAAATAAGAAGATTTAGGGATATAAATTAAATAGTTTGATTTATTTAATTTAACAAGATGAAATGTTAGCATGAAAGGGGGGTGAATTAACCCGATTTGATAAATTAGGTTAATAGGTGAAAATGATGCCATTAATTAATTAGCTAGGCTAATTTAATTAATTAAGTGAAAAGATGATTGGTTTTAAGAGAAAATGATGTTACTATACCTAATTCGAGTGTATGATATGGTTCAAGATATTTTTCAGTGTCTACAATTACCTTTCTTAAAATGTAGAATAACACATAAAGAATCAAAATACTATTTAAATGATATAAATAAAGCAATATAATTTCTTTAAAATATTTATAACAATATGAATTATTAAATTTTTATAATTTGCAACAAAAATTCATTTAAGAAAAAATATAACTAAAGTACAAAAGAAACTCTTAGCATTATATAACATTGTTTAAAATACTAGCACTTGCACTAGAAGGAGGTGAACTAGTCACAATTTGTTTTGTGGATAAAAAATACATTGTTTTTTATTTTCCATTTTATGTATATAAATATATTTAAAGTATGATTCATTATATTTTTATATTTTTATATATATAACATTATTTTATTAGGTTTACTTTTATTTTGTATAGTACATTAATAATGATGAGTTCAACATATGTCTAAAGGTGTTATTTGATTTAAAATTTAGAAACATGTACAACTTTGAAATGCATATAATATCCTCTAGCACATTTGAAATATTCTTGTATACATAATTCTTTATAATAAATTGAAATAATGTTTTTAAACAAATTTAATTTTGTTTGGATTAACAAAGTTAATGATATGTACACAATAGAAAAATGTGACTACTTTTGTCTAAGATAAGTTTGTCTAACCATCTTAAACAAAATGATTCCTACTATGAAAGAATGTTTTGGGAAAGATTAGGTTGTAGATCCCTAATAGGAACCACCACCTTATAGATGACTCTTGAAATAATATTAAATTTATTTTCATTTCTAACCATGGTCTTATTATAATAAAAGAACACCAATAGATTGATTTAAAGATGAATTATAGTTATGATATTTTTTCTTTATTATTTTTCAATGCACTAATAACATGTAGTGCTTCAATCAATATTAAAGAGCATAAATGTGGAATTTTGAAGTCTTGATATTTTATACAAGAAATTGGAGTGAAATACTAAATAATCATGTTAGTATTAAAAGATTTTTTTGGACCACCTAAAAGTTGATCCAACTTGGAGCACCTAATAATCTCCAAACCTCAAATCATTTATCAATCAATCATAAATACCCTTATATTCCCCTTTGTTACACACTCTTCTGATTCTCTTAATTATTTGATAGATACAATTCTAAAACATTTCTCAAATTCTTGAAGTTGGAAGGAATTGTATTACTCAAAAAGTTCATATTATGTCTCATCACCTCCAATGATTCTAAACATTTAGTACACCAATATACAACAATCCACAATTGATTATTTTTTATCCTATTGGATAAAGAAAGTCAAGAAATTCTACATATAATAGTTCCACTTTATTTGAAACCATTGCAACTTATTTTCTAAGGAATTCTTCCTAATTAGGGTCATTGAATTCTAACCTTGAAGGTGGTAAAAACACCAAAATGAAATTGATGGTGTAAGGCCCGACCTTGCTTACAACTCTTGTAACACCTTTCCTGCATTGTTACTCTTGTCCTAATATATTTTCAACAACATGAACTCTTGAATGAACCTAATAGATAATTATTTAGATTAGAAACCTAATATTATGATTTTTTATTGTTATTAAGGTTTTACATAATTTTCAGTTGATTCTCCTTCTAGTGTGAAATTTGTTATATCTTGTATAGATGCTAGAACATAGTTATATATTTTTATAATTGGTGTTTGATATATATCTATAGTTGAATTACAACATCTATTTGGTGTGGTTGTGTTAAATTATGAGATAACTATGCTAACCCTAGGAAATTCACTTAATTGCTTACATAACTAATTCAATAATATTGTGTTATGTTGAATATTTCAATGCTAATCCTAATGGAAGGAAAAACTCTTAAGGTGTGATTTTTTGTATTTTTATTGTTATTTTGCGACCCCAACCCAAGTACCTATGGGTTGGGAACTTGGAAAAAAGGTTTAGAGAGTGCCCTAGTGTTTTAAAAAGGATACTTTTTGGGGATCTTGAAAGGAGTTCCCATGTGTGAAGCATAGGTGCTTAGCTCAAGACACCAAGTCCACCCATGAATTTATTGAGTGTTGGATGGAGAACTTAACTCCAAATCTATGCAAATGTTTATTTATATGTATATATATGCATATATGTATATATATATATCTTAAAATAAATTCTTGTATATGAATGTTACTAAACCACATTTAATATTTTAAATAGCTTTTTTTCATTTTTTGGGACCAATAAATAATTATAAAATTTTGTTTGAAAAATTAAATATAAATATATGTGCATCAATACTTGGGCTTTATACTTTATTGGTAGTTTTCATCTTTGCACTAAGATTCCTATTATTCCTATTTGTTGGTTGTTATCCTTTGGTTTTCTTGAAGTATCTTCATATTTAGGACGTTCCACTCATAATTTTTGTCTACTAGCCTCTAAGTTATCTCCACATGCGCTTCATATCAAACATATGATCAAAATTTATATAGAGTGCCCTATAAATTTAAAATTAGCATTGTGTCAATAGAGAAGCCTACCATTTTACAAGAGGAATTATTATTTTTATTTACTCGACTGAAATAAAGTGTCATAATAAATAATCATATTTAGAAAACTATGAAAGGTGCTTAGTGGAATAAAATTTAAAAATCACCATCAATTTATTTTTATATATCTCCACAAAACATATAGTAGTCATATTCAAACCACAAGAAGAACCATAAAAACATTAAGATGGATATTTTTGAAGAAATTTCCTTGTTCCAAATTCAAAGGTCATCCATTTAATTATGTAATTACATGGCTATGATCTATTTGATTTGACCATTTTCAGGTAGCTCAAGAAAACCAATTTTAGAAATTCCAAAGTGCTATGTTAACTTAAATTTAAATTTTTAAAAAGGTTCAAAACCATAAGAAAAGGGTAAAATTTCATCCATGAAGAATCAAAACTATAAATACAACATTGAATTTGGACAAATACCAAATCATGTATCAATAAATAAACATATGTTACAACATAATATTAGTTTACTACAATAAAAATTAAATGCTCTAATTATCTTAATTAATTTTCATATAATTATATAACATTTCAATGCTCAAATTCATTAAATTAGAATAATATAAAATTATTAGATGTTACTGTTATCAATAGATTTGCACCCTGCTGAATGCAATATTCAACAATCTACCAAAACATGGAAACCTCCTTTAGATGTGGGTGATCTGAGCGAAGAAGGAATCTCCAGAGTGAGTTGGTTCTCCAAATGATTCATCCTATTCTAAATAATTTCTAAGGAAATGGATAAAAAGATGTCTGAAAACTAAAACCTATGACTATTGATGTTTAACTTGTTATTTTTGGAAGAAAAAATAGACTTTGCCACTTACAACAATCTCTCTATTACAATAGTTCTCACAATCTCATTGATATATGATTTCATCAATAATTTATATGAAGATTCAGAGACATCGAACACATCATATAACCTGAAAACATGAAATCCTATATAGAAAACTCATAAAAGCAGGACATTAAGGCTTCAAATCTGAAAACACAAAGCATCAAACTGTTGTTACCAGTCTTGAGACAAGAAAATGGAAAGAAGAACTCTGTTGTATTATTGAAACTAAAAGAGTGTCTATCTGAAAAAACTGAGAACAAAAGGGGTTCACAAACTCAAAAATGCATATGAGCAGGAACTGCCAATCTGAACTGAGAAGGAGAGGAAAAGACCAAGTCTTTTCAAAGACATATAATTCTCAAGAAACCCTAATCTAAGCTCAGAAAAAAGCTCAAGGAAGAAAGTTTCAAACTGCATAAAAGCAGAAAAAAGCATACTGCTTTTATGATGAACTTGTCAAGCCTTTAAAAATAGGCTGAATCTGCTTTAAAAGCCCAAAAAACACCTTATCTCTCAAAGATAACACTCAAATTCGACCAAGAGGAAAAGTCAACAAAAATATGCTAAAAATAGTAAGAAATCATAAAACAATTTATAGGAGATTGCTTTACGATTCTGCTTTACATCAGTGCAGATTTTATACTTTATCCATTTTTTGCAATTTAAAGATTAAAAATATTTTGCAAAAAAGAAAACATTCTTATCTCTCCATTACAGTGCTTTGATTTTCTCAAAAAAATCATAAAATATCAATATAATGATTATCCCCTCATCAAAACTCCAATTGATTTCTTTAAAATCAATTAAAACAAAAACCCTAAATAGAAAGTCAGTTTCTCTATGAGAATACAAAACCTAAGTGATAAAAATAATCACTTCTACATCATAAAGCAACCACTATGCATACCAAATCCTCAATTTTCCTAAGGCACAAGACACAAGCCCTAAAGATTTAAAGCATCGACCAACGTAGGAACTTGAATTCGGCCCCCTCCAATATTAAACTTAAGTTTTTGAATGAAAAATAATACAAAGCCAAAGCCACCCTAATTCAAATTCAACCATGTGCCTTTGATCGAATATTCCAGATAATGATAAGGTAAGCTCAAACTAGGGTTTGAACAAAACAAGGTCAAACCCTAATAATGATTCATTTTGCAAATGATCACTCTTAAAGAAAAATGAGCTCTGCCAATTCGCATGCTGCCATGATTGATCTTGGACTGGTACTCATGTGCCTTGAGAACTTCATCATGCTCTTTAGTAGTCGAGCTCTTCAATGGGTAAGCTTGGCTTTTATAGTATTGAAGTTCTTTTATTCCATTCTAAAGCAAGAACAATCTCCATGGCCACAACCTGTCCATTTTTTTGACCTTCTTTTTACACTTCCTGCGACTTCGCCTTGCTTGGCCAACCTGTTATGAGCTCGGGTTTCATTTGAAATCTCTATGAGAGAGCTTGCTCATGGGTTATTTCTTTTGCTTCTACACACAAGGTAAGTTATTCACTCATAGCTTCTATGGCTTCACATTTTTGTTCACTCTTGGCCTTATAACCGTGGCTAACACAGCCCCTAATACCTCTGCTTTGTATTTCCTGTGCTTACGTCTACTATGAGAGCTCAACTCTTGGTTTCTAGACACTCTGTGGAGCTCTTGGCCATGGCTAACACACTCTCCATAGTCTTGAACTAGTAAGCCACCTCGCAGTTAGATATTTCCTTTTTCAGAGACTCAAAGAAACTCTCCTTTACTTATGAATTTCTAGCCATGTTCAGGCCGCACTAGATGTGTATCATAGAAAGCATTATTTTAGAGGTTTTGGGCTAGATTCAAAACAAGAAATTCTCTTTCTTGTATATTTGAGGATGAATCCTTTTGTGGGTATCATGATAATTGAATAAAACTGCATTTCCTCCATTTTGAAGCTCGACCCACCACAAAAAAATTTGCATTTTATGTATTTTGCTATATCATACAAAAAAATAGACATGGGTTATCACTGCAATTGTATTGTTCTATATTTAAAACTAAACCCAAATGTGGGTACTTGAGATTCAAAACTGCATATTCATTTTTGTATGATTCTCATGGGTTTGACCCAAATGACTAGCGGTCTGTTTCACACTTTTGAAACAAAAGAATGACATGGTATTTGTCTATTCTCTTTTATTATTCAGTTTATAAACTTGGCCCATGATGGCTGGTGATATTCTTTGATATTCTGTGATTGTATTTTCAAACCCCACTGTGGGCTTCCTTAAAATGAAGAAAACTGCTTCTTGGAGATTGGGCTCGAAATGTACTCTTATTTTTGTATTCATGAAACACACTTCTAAAACCCTCACCATATGAGGTCAATTGTAATATGGAGAGGCTGTATATTTCAATACTTGTTTAAAAATGGGCTTCTTTATTATTTAAATTCCTTACTTTTAGCATGCTTCTATAGTTAATTCCTCATGAAGCAAAATGAACCACAAATTCATGAAATTTTGAAATGTATTCTTTGTTTGTATTACAGCCATATGAGTTCATTCATGTAATATGCAGGATTGAGCACTATAAAGGCGAACCCCAATGTGGGTGCATGAAAACAAACAAGAACTATATATTTTGACTTCTATGCACAACCCTAGCTCCCTTTGGCTTTCAAATTTTCAATAACCAGCACACAAATATCTAGAAAATTAGAACAATCTATGTCATTCCATGGCATAGGTATACGGGACTATTGCTCCATGTTGTTTTCTTCGCACAAATAATTTTTTTTGGATTCCTTCATTCCACCATACAACAACTCTTGCTTTTTGTCTTGGACTTTATGTAGAACTTTAACTGAACATAGTAGTTCTTTGGACTGCACCTACTCATTTGTTCCTATGCATAACTAACACCTTAGAAACACCTTCTCGAATAAAACTATTATCATTCATGTCATTCTGGAACAATCATTTCTCACCTGGTGATTCTTAAAGATGTATTTACTTATCAATCAACTGGAACTAGTTCTTCACTTAACATTCAAATGCACTGTCTATCTTTCGTACTCTTGAGTTTCAACATGGTACTCTTCATGCATTTTTATGTTCCACTTAACAAACTGTTCGTTAAATCTACTCTCTTTCATGATGAAAATCAAAACAAAACTCTCCATTAAGGCATAATGTATGCCTGTTCACTATCCTTGACTATGAAAAGAACACTGATGAACCATAGCGTGCATGGCATATACAATCATGATGAACAAATAACACAAAAATGTGAAATTATACAACAATGTTTGATATAAATGTACTCAGCTAAATTAATTGAGCGAATTAAACTCATTGTTCACCTGTAGCCTTCAGAAAACATTAACCTGATCGTTATGAATGCACAGTTGGTTTAATAGCTTGATAGATAATTTTGTTTACTCTTTCTGTTGTATCTCACTTCCTTTGATGAATATGATGATGTAATCTTTAAATCAGCCCATTTGTAATGAATAGGGCAGCATGCTGAGCTCTACCCTTGTGGGAGCCCAGTTTTCTGCACATGCTTGGTCTTTGAATAATGATCAGCTTCAAGACTTTACCTATACTTGCACAAGGAAACAAACAATGTTAGCATAAAGAAAAGAATATGATGATCATGTTGATGTTTTCTTTCAGCTCATTTCTTCTGTACTTCTTCGATTGCTTTAGTTTATGATGAATAGTAGGCTGCACTATTGTTGGTGACTTATATAGGTTACTTCATAATTGGAGCCACTGACACCCCCTCTTTTCTCTTACAGGTCAATGGAGTTCGAGAAGACAAAAATGCATCATTCATCATTGACCATCGGCCAAAATAGGCAATGATGATTTTGTTGTTTACTTATGTGATTTATCTTTCGCATCTTCAATAGTGTAGTGTGTTATTAGTGATACGTTGTGATAGTCACATCCATGGCTTGTGTGGATATTTGATTTCAATTCTTGCTTTTCATTTGAAAAGAAAATGCATTCCAATGCAAATGTTATAATATCATTCTGATTCTTGCAATCAAATGAAGCCTTGTAAATATGAATCTTTTTCATGAAATAAATGAAATCATTTAAAAATGATTTGTTGTTTATATGCTCAATATTGTACCTCATTTAATTATGGAACATCTGAATACCATTCTAAAATTTTGATCTCTCTTTTAAATGCACAACTATCACTTAATGAATAATGATAAAAGATGAAAACAACACTTAAACTCAATCTATAATTTAACCTCATGATATAATATTGTGTAGCTAGCTCCGCCAATTGAGCTGTGGTGAAAATTTGGTAACATTTTGGCGATTTCCTCTAAATGATTGCCTACTAAGCATAGATCAGTGGCCTTAAAACAATTCATTGGGCACAGAGTCAATTCTGCCCCTTCTTTGAAACTCAGAACTTGAACAACAATACTCCAAATAGCAACAAAGAAAAACAAAATTGAACTGAAAGTAAACTAACAAGCCCTAATGGCCAACAGAAACAATGCGCAACAACACTTAGGGAAAGCAAAAACTACTGAAATTAAATGTGTGAAACACACTTATTTGAAAAATACTCTACTTAACTATGCGATAACTTATCTCAGAAGAAATGCTTGAGGTGGATCCCATTAACTGGGATAGACAGCACCTCGCCAGTCAACTTGGTAAGTTGGAATGCATTGTGTTCCTTGCATTTCATGATCACAGAAGGCCCGTCCCACATTGCATTGAACTTGGAATGTTGTCCAGGTCTGCTTTTAAATTCATTCCATTTGAAAACCAGGTCTCCAACAATGAAATCATGTGGTCTTGCCCTCTTATCAAAAGAATTCTTCATCTGAGCTTGATGCATTTCCATATGTCTTAGAGCCTCCTTTTTGGTTTCTTCGAGCTCTACCAACTATACAAACCTCACCTCAAGAGGTTGTTCATTCAGCAACTCCAGTTCCTTAACATAACTTAAACTTGCTAACTCAATTGAAATAGGTAACTTAGCTTCTTTACCATAAGTCAGAACAAAAGGTGAGCAACCAATGGCCCTTTTAGGTGTTATCCTATTAGCCCATAGAGCTAGCTTCAGCTTTTTGTGCCATGTCCTTTGGTTATATTCGATAGCCTTCTTGATTATCTGAATCAAATTTTTATTAGTAGATTTTGCTTGACCATTGTCCTGTGGATAATAATTGGAAGACATGTTCAAATAGATGTTATTTCTAACTGACTAGTCATAAATCCTCAAACCAATAAAAGCTAAACCATTGTTAGAAATGATTGAATCTGGAACACCAAATCTCGATATGAGATCTTGATAGAAATTAAGCACTGAAGTCTCATTCACTTCCTTTAAAGCATCAGCTCCGGTCCATTTTGTAAAATAATTTGTGGTAGTAAGAATCCACTTATGACCCACACTTGAAGGTGGATTTATAGGACCAATAAAATCTAAGCCCCACTTAGCAAAGGGTTGTTCTACCTGAATTGGATGCAGGGGTAGCGGTGCAAGCCTCTGTTTACTAGCAAATAAAGCACATTTCTCACATTTTCTGACCCACGCAATAGCATCCTTAAACAAACCTGGCTAGTAATAACCAGCTCGCATAATTTTTAGAGCTGTTGTTCTTGTGGCAAAGTGACCTCCTGAAGGTCCATCATGAAACTCTACTAACAACTTGTCAACTTGATCAGGCTGAATACATCTCAACAAAACACCTTGGACATCTCTCCTATAAAGAATGCCATCAATGATTACATAAGGAATGGCTTGTAATATATAGTACCTTCTTTTTGCTCTGTCTAAGCCTTCTGGGCATTCACCAGTTTGTAGATAATGCATCATCTATTGCAACCAAGTAGCTGGAGACGCTGGAACAACACTTGGAACATCATTATGTAACACTGTTTTTGTATTTGCAGCCTCTTTTAAGATGTCCTCATTACCAGTAATATGTTCACACAAACCTTTTCCTCTAATGAGCTTGGTTACTTTTATATCAACATCAAACTCCATTACTTTGGTAATCCAACCAACATGTTTATCATTAATATCTTTGTTAAGCAGAAAATCCTTAATAGTTGAATGCGCTACTAGCAAGTGAATCTTGCTGTTGGATAGAAAATTCCTGAATTTCTTTAAACTTCTTACAACAACAAAAAAATGCTTCTCAACAAAGGAATACTTTACCTCCTAATCATGCAATACTTGGCTGAAAAATGCTACAGGCTACTCCAAGCCTTCATCATTTTGTTGGCATAACATGGTTGAAACTATATCAACTCCTCCAAAAGCATACAAAATAAAGTCTTTGTCAAAGTTTGGATTAATGAGAGTAGGAGCGGTTGTGAGTGCTTCCTTGATTTGCTCAAAGCTCCTCTTGCCTTCCTTGGTCCAATTGAATGGAATATTCTTCTTAAGTATAGAAGTGAGAGGCTGCAACAAGGCTGCAATATTCGGTATGAACCTCCTCATGAAATTTATCCTTCCAAGAAAGCTTTGCAAGCCTTTCTTATGGGTTGGTAATGGAAATTCCAAAATTGTGGAAACTCTTTCAAGATCAATTGAAATACCTTTTTTTGAAACAATGTGTCCAAGCAGTTTGCCTTTGTGCACTGAAAATATACATTTCTTTGGATTGAGAGACACTCTGAAATCTCTGCACCTCTGAAAAATCTGTTCCAAATGATCCAAGTGTTTGTTAGCATTTCTGGAAAAAACAATAATATCATCTAAGTATACTAGAACAAACTTGTTCATGAGGCCATGAAAGACCATATCCATAGCACATTGAAAAGTTGCTCCAGTATTGGATAAACCAAAAGGCATCTTCTTGTAGGTCATCGTGCCCCACTTGGTTGTAAACATTGTTTTGACTTGATCTTCCTACTTCACCAGAATTTGGTTGTAACCTGAGTAACCATCTAGCAAAGAAAATCTATCAGAACCATAAACCACTTGTAAAATTTGCTCCATGGAGGGGAGTGGGTAATGGTCTTTCAATGATGCTATATTTAAATCTCAGAAATCAATGCATAGTCTGATTTCCCCACTTTTCTTCCTAACTGGCACTAAATTTGACACCCAAGAGGTGTGTTTGATAGGAAAAATAATATCACTCTCAACTAGCTTATTCATTTTATCCTTCATAAGGTGCTCTAACTTAGGATTAAGCGGTCTATGTTTCTGTCTTTCTAGTTTTGCATCAAGTTCAAGCTTGATGGTATGTTGGGCTAATTCTGGGTTAAAACCTCTCAAGTCCTTGTACTCCCAAGCAAAAACATCACTAAATTTCTGACATAATAGAATAAAGGCTTGTTGTTCGTCTTGACTACAAACCTTTCCCAACTTGAGAAGCTTGCCTTTGAAGATTTCAATGGCTGCATAATGTTCCTCTTTAATAGTCAAGCTGCATTTGTCTTTCTGTACTTGATCATCTGAGTTAAACACAGATTCCAATGTCACCAATCCTTTTGGTAGCTTATTAGTCTTTAATTGCACAATCTGGTCCTCATATTGCTACTGCGATTTTTGTTGATTTCCATCTGTGAACTCGGCTTCAGCAATCAGAAAATTTAAGATTTTCTCATCGTTGTCAAAAACTTACCAACTCACATTATTGTCAGGTACAGAAGGCTTGACCACTATTTTCACATATTGACGTGCTTCTACCTTATGAATCTCTTTGGGAAATATCAAACTGGGCTCCTATGGCAGCGAGCCTGTAGCATGCTTATTTTGATTATGAGGAATCGACATGATGTTAAAAGCATTAAAATCTTCCATTAAATCTCATACACGATGCTTATATTTCTTAAGCAAATCATTTTTAGCAGCATTTAAATTTCTAACTTGATTAACAATTAATTCTAAATCACCAAAAACCTGCAAGCATTTAATACCTCGTTTACGGGCCCATTCAAGGCCATGCACCAACGCTTCATACTTGGCTATATTATTTGAATAGATGAAAGAAAATCTGTAAGCTGAAGAGTATTTATCACCTTCGGGTGATATCAACATAGCTCCACCCCCGGCTCCAACACTGCTCCTCGAACTATCGAAGTAAAGCTTCCAAAGCTCACTCCTCTTTTCTGCAGATGGTTCCTCCTCTTTACAAAGATTAGGCATATCACAATCAGGCTCTTAGATCATATAGATTCCTAATCCTATCTCATTTGTGTGTTGGAACAGATCAAGCTCGGGATCTTCGACTACCCATTCATCTAGATTGATATTGTCTACATGGGTGTTACAGTCTGAGGTCATGGTTTGCTCCTCCATTGCAGAGCTAACATAGAGGTTAGCATTTATAGGATTTGGTGAGTATGTTTCGATATGGTCTTTGGTGAGAGGCTCAGACTTTATGGTCACTTTCGTACCATACCTTGTTCTAAAAAAAAAATGAGACCAATCAGAAGACAAAAACCCACCCAACTTGGCTATAAAATCCCTTGAGAGACAAATGGAAAAGTGTGGTGGTAAGTCTATGACATGAATATCCTAGTGAATAGAAAAACTTGGGGATACATGCTAGGTAAGAGCTAAATTCTTGATAATACTAGTAGTCTTAACAACAGACCCATTTAATTGCACTACGCCTTTCTGAGGATTAGGCTCATAAATAAGACCTAATTTATCAGCTAAACTCTTAAGCATGATTGAACTACTAGCACCAAAATCAACCATACAGTTATGCACAATTTTATCGCCAATAATTAGACATAAATAGAATGGAGGGGGCTTTACCCCTTTCGCTTTCTGCTCATTTCTACGCTCTAGGTCATTAGCCAGCACAACCTTCACAACTCCTTGACTAGCATTGTCAGAAATAGACAACTCAGCCAAAGCACTCTACAATAAACTTTTCTACTCTAGAAGCTGTAAATCATCTAATATCGACATGTTGATAGTGGTTTTCTTGAGATGCTCAATAATATTGAAGGATGAAGAATTCACCTTTTGCTGGTTTTTTGTGACAATGGCATCGTTTTGCCTCTGCAGAGGCTGAGAATGCATTTTTGACAACTCCTTATTAGGTATTTCTTGGCCCCTTTGCAGAATCTACATTTTAGGCTACGTGATAGCATTAACATTTGATGACAAAGGTTGTTTACTGATTACTAGTTGCTGCTGTGAACTTCTAGCCTACTGTCCTAGGTCCATAGCTCTCTTTTTTGACCTGGTATTAGCTGAAATTGGAGAATCTTGCTGACTTTGGCCATTCACACCACAAAATTTGGAACTCTGCTAGTTTGGCAAGGCGACTTCCACATTATCTTGTTGTTCTTGATTCTGATTTGCAACATTTTATGAAACAACATAGATATTTTGAACCTTTAAAGCCTAATTCCTCATTCCATCGGCGCACGCTGATTGGCTATGGGGCTAATTGCATGGATAACACCAATCACAATCTTGGGCAACATTATTTTCTGGCACAAGCTCCTTTGACGAACTGGTTGTGTTCATATTGTATGACTGGAATGGCCTAAGGTTAAAATTCTTCCTTTGGGCTTGATAATCATTCTAAAAGGCAGGTCTATTTTGCTGATAAGGGGCTTGATAAGGCTTATGTTCTTGGCCAACATGCTTTTTAATAGTCACAAGATCATTTTCAAAGGTTTTTAATATGCTTTTAATCTCTTGCATCTCCGGATTTGGGGCTGTAGCTACAACCTCTTGGGCTGTATTATGATAACCTATTGCTAGAACAGACGAGACAACAACCAAAGGAGGTATAGCATTAGGAATAGGTGGTTGTATTTTTGGAAACAAAGGCATAGGAGGTCTAGGAGCTATGTCTCTAGCTTGAATGAGGCAATTTTCAACGTTAGGAAGTGTTAGTCCACCCATAGACTGAGTCATAACAACAATCTTACTATTCAAAGCTTTTAAATAAAACAGAAAAGCATGGGTTGGTAAGGGCTTTACCATTGTAGGAATCATGTCCTAGGTTCTCTAAAATTGGTAGTTGAAGTTAGTCAAATGCTTGTGTGGCACCCTTTGAATGGTGCTTAGCTATTCTAATAAGGACATGGACATATCAAATTTATCAACAAAATGTTGGTATAAGCCATTACCTAATGCATTGTATGTCACGATTGAAATTGTTGTGAGGCCTCTAAACCGCTGCAACACTTTTCCCTTAAGTGACATAGCTAACAGCCTTAGCGTGACATTCTCCTGCATGATGTTGTGCACCGAGCATAACGTGTCCATGTCATGGATGTGCTCGACTGGTGTAGTGTAATCTTCCTTGGTGAAGTATGGCAGACCTCTAAGGGCTACAACTGGTATGTCGTCATGCTAAAGTATATTTAATGGGGTACCACCATTGAAGGGCGCGAATGAGTGTTGCCTTGGTGTTGCCATTGGTGGTATTTGTGAGATCGAAACTAGTACACCTGGTGATAATGCCAAGGAACTGAAAGCAGGAGGTATTGACTTCAATCTCGTGGGTGCTTCAAAAAGCCTCCTTGCTATCCTGCCTCTTCTTCTTGATGGGGATAGCTCTCGATACTTGAAATGTGTAGAACTTGATCTTGTATGTATCTTTCTCATGCGTGGGCTACACTAGCATGCAAAATAGAACCAGAGTCGCCAGGTATATTCTAATAGCCTCCAGAAGGCTGGAAAAATATGTTGCATACACCAAACAACAAACTAAAAAGATATTAAAATGGTTTGAAAGTCTCACTGGGCATGCCAAAAACTGTTATCAATAGATTTACACCCTGCTAAATGCAATATTTAGCAATCTAACGAAACATGGAAACCTCATTCAGATGTGGGTGATCTGGGCGAAGAAGGAATCTCCAGAGTGAGCTGGTTCTCCAAATGATTCATCCTATTCTAAATAATTTCTGAGGAAAGAGATAAAAAGATGTCTAAAAACTGAAACCTATGACTATTGATGTTTAACTTGTTATTTCTGGAAGAAAAAATAGACTTTTCCACTCACAATCTCTCTATTACAATAGTTCTCACAATCTCATTGATATATGATTTCATCAATAATTTATATGAAGATTCAGAGACATTGAACACATCATATAACCTAAAAACATGAAATCCTATATAGAAAACACATAAAATCAGGACATTAAGGCTTCAAATCTGAAAACATAAAGCATCAAACTACTGTTACTAGTCTTGAGACAAGAAAATGGAAAGAACTCTGTTGTATTATTGAAACTGAAAGAGTGTCTATCTAAAAAAATTGAGTACAAAAGGGGTTCACAAGCTCAAAAATGCATATGAGCAGGAACTACCAATCTAAATTGAGGAGAGGAAAAGACCAAGTCTTTTCAAAGAAATAACTCTCAAGAAACCCTAATTTGAGCTCAGAAAAAGCTCAAGGAAGAAAGTTTCAAACTGCATAAAAGCAGAAAAAAGCATATTGCTTTTATGATGAACCTATCAAGCCTTTAAAAATAGGTTGAATCTGCTTTAAAAGCCCATAAAACACCTTATCTCTCCAATATAACACTCAAATTCAACCAAGAGGAAAAGTCAACAAAAATCTGCTAAAAATAGCAAGAAATCATAAAACAATTTATAGGAGATTGCTTTACGATTCTGCTTTACATCAGTGTAGCTTTTATAATTTATCCATTTTTGCAATTTTAAGATTAAAAATATTTTTCAAAAAAGAAAATATTCTTATCTCTCCATTACAGTGCTTTGATTTTCTCAAAAAAATCATAAAATATCAATATAATGATTATCCCCTCATCAAAACTCCAATTGATTTCTTTAAAATCAATTAAAACAAAAACCCTAAATAGAAAATCGGTTTCTCTATGAGAATACAAAACCTAAGTGATAAAAATAATCACTTCTACATCATAAAGCAACCACTATGCATACTAAATCCTCAATTTTCCTAAGGCACAAGACACAAGCCCTAAAGACTTAAAGCATTGACCAACGTAGGAACTTGAATTCAGCCCCCTCCAATATTAAACTTAAGTTTTTGAATGAAAAATAATACAAAGCCAAAGCCACCCTAATTTGAATTCTCCCATGTGCCTTTGACTGAATATTCCAGATAATGATAAGGTAAGCTCGAACTAGGGTTTGAACAAAACAAGGTCGAACCCTAATAATGATTCATTTTGCAAATGATCACTCTTGAAGAAAAATGAGCTCTGCCAGTTCACATGCCGCCATGATTGATCTCAGACTGGTACTCATGTGCCTTGAGAACTTCATCATGCTCTTCAATAGTCGAGCTCTTCAATGGGTAAGCTCAGTTTTTTATAGTATTGAAGTTCTTTTATTCCATTCTAAAGCAAGAACAATCTCCCTGGCTGCGGCCTATCCATTTTTTTGACCTTCTTTTTACACTTCCTGTGACTTCACCTTGCTTAGCCAACCTGTTATGAGCTCGAGTTTCATTTGAAATCTCTATGAGAGAGCTCACTCGCGGGTTATTGCTTTTGCTTCTGCGCACAAGGTAAGCTATTCACTCATAGCTTCTATGGCTTCACATTTTTGTTCACTCTTGGCCTTATAACCACAGCTAACATAACCCCTAATACCTCTGATTTGTATTTCTTGTGCTTACATCTACTATGAGAGCTTGACTGCCATTTTGAGAGCTCGACTCTTGGTTTCTGGACGCTCTGTGGAGCTCTTGGCCATGGCTAACATACTTTCCATAGTCTTGAACTAGTAAGCCACCTCGTAGTCAGATATTTCCTTCTTCATAGACTCAAAGAAACTCTCCTTTACTTATGAATTTCTGGCCATGTTTAGGCCGCACCAGATGTGTATCATAGAAAGCATTATTTTAGAGGTTTTGGGCTCGACCCAAAACAAGAAATTCTCTTTCTTGTATATTTGAGGATGAATCCCTTTGTGGGTATCATGAGAATTGAATAAAACTACATTTCCTCCATTTTGAAGCTCGACCCACCACAGAAAAATTCACATTTTATGTATTTTGCTATCTCATACAAAAACCAAACATGGGTTATCACTGCAATTGTATTTTTTTGTATTTATAACTAAACCCCAAATGTGGGTACTTGAGATTCAAAATTGCATATTCATTTTTGTATGATTCTCATGGGTTTGACCCACATGACCAGTGGCTTGTTTCGCACTTTTGAAACAAAAGAACGACATGGTATTTGTCTATTCTCTTTTATTATTCAGTTTATAAACTTAGCCCATGATGGCTGGTGATATTCTTTGATATTCTGTAACTATATTTTCAAACCCCACTGTGGGCTTTCCTTAAAATGAAGAAAACTGCTTCTTGGAGATTGGGCTCGAAATGTATTGTTATTTCTACATTTGTGAAACAAACTTCTGAAACCCTCACCATATGAGGTCAGTTGTAATATGGAGAGGCTATATATTTCAATACTTGTTTAAAACTGGGCTTCTTTATCATTCAAATTCCTTACTTTTAGCATGCTTGTATAGTTGTCTCCTCATGAAGCAAAATGCACCACAAATTCATGAAATTCTAGAAATGTATTCTTTGTTTGTATTACAGCCATATGAGTTCATTCATGTAATATGCAGGATTGAGCACTATAAATGCGAACCCCAATGTGGGTGCATGAAAACAAACAAGAACTGTATATTTTGACATTTGTGCACAATCGTAGCTCCCTTTGGCTTTCAAAATTTCAATAACTAGCACACAAATATCTAGAAAATTAGAACAATCTATGTCATTCCATGACACAGGTATACCAGACTACTGCTCCATGCTATTTTCTATGCACACAATTTTTTTTTTCGATTCCTTCATTCCACCATACAACAACTCTTGCTTTTTGTCTTGGACTTTATGTAGAACTTTAACTGAACATAGTAGTTCTTTGGACTGCACCTACTCATCTGTTCCTATGCATAACTAACACCTCAAAAACACCTTCTGGAATAAAATTGTTATCATTCATGTCGTTCTAGAACAATCATTTCTCACCTAGTGATTCTTAAAGCTGTATTTACTTATCAGTCAACTGGAATTGGTTATTCACTTAACACTCGAATGCACTATCTGTCTTTCGTACTCTTTAGTTTCAACATGGTACTCTTCATGCATTTTTATGTTCCACTTAACAAACTGTTCATTAAATCTGCTCTCTTTCATGATGAAAATCAAAACAAAACTCTCCATTAAGGCATAATGTATGCTTGTTCACTATCCTTGACTATGAAAAGAACACTAATGAACCATAGCTTGCATGGTGTATACAATCATGATGAACAAATAACACAAAAACGTGAAATTATACAACAATGTTTCTTATAAATGTACTCAGCTGAATTAATTGAGCGAATTAAACTCACTATTCACCTGTAGCCTTCAAAAAACATTAACCTGATCGTTATGAATGCACAATTGGTTTAATAGCTTGATAGATAATTTTTTTTACTCTTTCAGTTGTATCTCACTTCCCTTTGATGAATATGATGATGTAATCTTTAAGTTAGCCCATTTTTAATGAATAGGGTAGCATGTCGAGCTCTACCCTTGTGGGAGCCCATTTTTCTCCACATGCTTGGTCTTCGAATAATGATCAGCTTCGTGACTTTACCTATACCTGCACAAGGAAACAAACAATATTAGCATAAAAAAAAGAATATGATGATCATGTTGATGTTTTCTTTCAGCTCATTTCTTTTGCACTTCTTTGATTGCTTTAGTGTATGATTAATAGTAGGTTGCACTATTGTTGGTGACTTATATAGGTTACTTCATAATCAGAGCCACTGACACCCCCTCTTTTCTCTTACAAGTCGACAGAGTTCGAGAATACAAAAATGCATCATTCATCATCGACCATCAGCCAAAATAGGAAATGATGATTATGTCATTTACTTATGTGATTTATCTTTCGCATCTTCAATAGTGTAGTGTGTTATTAGTGATATGTTGTGACAGTCACATCCACAACTTGTGTGGATATTTGATTTCAATTCTTGCTTTTCACTTGAAAAGAAAATGCATTCCAATGCAAATGTTGTAATATCATTCCAATTCTTGCAATCAAATGAAGCCTTGTAAATATGAATCTTTTTTATGAAATAAATGAAAGCATTTAAAAATGCTCTGTTGTTTATATGCTCAATTTTGTACCTCATTTAATTCTGGAACATCTAAATAGCATTCTGAAATTCTGATCTCTCTTTTAAATGCACAACTATCACTTAATGAATAATGATAAAAGATGCAAACAACACTTAAACTCAATCTGCAATTTCACCTCATGATATAATATTGTTCAGCCAGCTCTACAAATTGAGTTGTGGCGAAAAATTGGTAATAGTTACAATTATTAATATTAACTTGGTTAACTTACAGAGAAAAAACCAATTTTTTTTTAATCTCTCTTCATGATTTAATAGATAAATTGTACAACAAACCTTAGAAAACTTGTAGCAAGACAATTTTAAATGTAAGCTAAATTTGAGAGGGTAATGGGTGATCCCACAAAACTGGTTTATAATTTTTGGGAGATTTTGAATTTTGTTGAAATCACATATTTTTAGAAAATATAATGATTTAATCCTTAAAATGTTCCATTTAAAGCATTCCAATTGAAGAGGGTTTGATCAAACTACCTTAGATCAAACCCCCTTGGATAGAACCCCACTAGTTTTAAACCATACTTATAACAGAGTCTCCTTTACACCTATCAAAATGCTAATAAAAAAACACTTTTGATTTACCTTTTGGGGGATCAAATGAATTCATTTAAAATTTATTTTTTGTAAGTATATAGTCCTTAATAAGCTTGCCAAAAAGTATAATTTTAAATAAATTTAATTTAATTATTATATTTATTTTTTTATTTCTTGTGAATGTAGGTTTTTCACCTAAAATCAAGCTCTTTGTTCTGCACATGTGGAAAAATAGAAGATTATCAATTTTTTTTGAAAAATATTAGTGCACCAGATATTGAAGTCCTTGATCCAACAAAAAAAAGAATTTTGATACATACAAAAAAAGTGTAAGTTCTATGCCCCGAATTGTAATTGGTTTGACTTTGAAACTTGATTAAGGAAAAAAATTCAATAAAACACTATGAAACCAATTGGAAGCACTAGATATTGTAGTTACAAATCTAAATTAAAAAAAACTAGAATTTTGTCCTTCATGGAAAAAAAAGTTGTTATACGGTGAGCGCCACTCCTTAAAAAATTGTGTTTACTGAAAAAACTAGTTTTCAAAGGAGAAGGAAAAAGAAGTGCAATCTAATTCCAAAAAAATTGAAAAAAATATGTTTAAAATCTACAGACAAAATGTCACAAATCACTAATTTTCTACAACTAATTCACCCCCATATCAGTTGTCTTGTTCATTTCAACAATTGGTATCAGAGCAAGGTTCCTTAAAGAAGAGCTTAACCAATTGAGGTAGATCTGAGATGGAGAACAAGATTTCTTTGGAGTATCCTAGATTTGATGACTCAAATTATGCATTCTTGAAGGCAAAGATGGAAGGATATATGTCTGCTTGGGGATATGAGATTGAGAAGGCTCATCATAATACATTTACTCCTGCTCTTAATGGTCCAAGTACAAAAATCAAGGTGCATGAGATCAATGGTAAGGCAAGATTTATTATTGTGAATAGTATTTCAAATACAAAATTAGTTAAAGTCATGAGTTTGAAAATTGCTAAAGAAGTTTGGGATAAGTTAGAAATCATTTATGAAGGAGATTCGAAGGTCGAACAAAAAAAGTTGATGCATATATATGAAGATGAAACAATTAAAGGTTACATACATAGAGTTGATGAGTTGGTAAGTGCTATGAGAGGCCTTGGTGCAACAGTTAAAGAGTTTAAAGTAGTGAAGAAAGCTATCATTTGGATCTCTTCTAGATTGTTATAGTGAAAAGGTATCTAATCTTGAGGAAACTATTGATTTTGAAAATTATTCTAGAGATCAGTTGATTGGTACTCTTACTGCATTTGAAATGAGAAAACTGAAGAAAGGTACAAAAGTGGAGACTGCTTTCAAGGTTGGTAAATCAAAGAAGGTTGAATATGGGTATGTGCAAGATCACAATGGGCCAAAAAGCGGCGATATGATGGGTATGTGTAGGGTATGTGGCTGATGACTTTTTTTTACCCAAAATTGATGAAAAAAAAAGAGTTTTTAAAGGAGATTCTCAGTTTTCCACCAATATAAATTATGCTTTACTTTGAATTTAATAAATAATTATTATTCATTTTCTATTTGAATTATGATAAAGTCTGATTGATAGGCTGATTGAAAAACATCTATAGCTTTCAAATGGTATTACATTTTTTGAATCGAGAACATGTGTCACATCTCTATGCTTCACATACTATAGGATTGAAAAAAAAATGAATTTCATGAAGTTTTGACCAAGTTAAGGTGGTTAGACATATGATTTTTATATTTTTTAAAAGTTGTAATACAAAATTCATAATTAATTATTTACTTGGAAAAAATTACAAAAAAATATGCATCGGATCAAGACATGAGTCCTCTACTTATATCTAAAATCTTATAAAAAAATATTATCATTTTATTGTGGTTAGGGTGGTCAGACAGACACCTACTTCTTATTTTTTCCTTGAAATTTAAATACTACTACATTGAAATTTCAAATATTCTCCAAATAGACTTTTAAAAAAAAAAAAAAACCTAGTAGTTTAGAAACTACATTCAATTTGCTAAAGATTCTATTCTTACAGATTTTTCAAATAATATAGATAACTTATTCAAATTTTTACGTCAAGTTGCCTAACTCTGATTTTTCTGAATTTTCATCACCACTTAAGGGCCTATTTTTTCCATGATGATCCTACACAAACCCATATTCAGGTGAAGAAGATCTTGATCATTTGGAAGCTAACTTTGTGAGGAAGATGAAAAAGGGCACTAGTAAATATAGAGGTAAATTACCTTTCAAATGTTTTAGCTATGGTGATATAGGTCATTATGCTTCAAGATGTCCAAAAGTAGCTCTAAACAATAGGAACAAGGAAAATAAAGGAAAAATGATTAAGAAATCTTACTATGTGAGAGAGGATGTTAGTATTTCTGATGATGAATCTGATTATGGAGATTTTGATGATGATGAATGCTTATTCTTGGCTATAAAAGAAGAATCTAGTTCTACTAACCCTCAAAGTTGTGTGAAAGAAATTATTTTGGAGATAAAGGATAAGTTTGAAGGTACTTTGGTATCTACTTTTCATGTCAAATCTAGGATAAGAATTACTAGGTTGTTGACAATGGCTGCTCTAATCATATGATCGGAGATAAAAGTAAGTTTGTTAAACTTGAAAAGTATGATGGAGGGTTAGTTAAATTTGGAGATGATTCAAGAGCTAAGATTTGTTGAATAGGTTCAATCAGTTTTGATGGAAAGTATAACATTGACAATGTTTATTATGTTAAGGGTTTAAGGTATAACCTTTTGAGTGTTGGAAAAATGTGTAGCAAAGGATACAATCTTGTGTTTAAGGATGAAACGTGTGAGATCATAAAATAATCTAAAACTGTGATTGTTGTTGGTAAGAGAACAGATGGAAACATCTATCAGCTTAAAGGTGTTGATGGTCATTGTTTATGTATTAGATTAATGATAGTTGGTTATGGCACTAGAGGATATGTCACATTAACTTTGATAGTTTGGAAAGAATTAGTTTAGTTCAATGGTTCATGCAATAAGAGATTTTCCTAGAATAAAAAAACCTATCAATGTTGTTTGTGAAAGTTGTCAATTTGAAAAAAAAAACTAGTTTCAATGGAAAGGAACAATTTGCTACCAGACTACTAGAATTAGTACATACAGATCTTTGTAGTACTACAAGGGTGAGAAGTCTACAAGGTGACAAGTACTTTATGCATTTGATTGATGATTATTCTAGAATGACATGGGTTACTTTTCTTAGAGAAAAATCTGATGCAATAGATAAATTCAAGGCATTTAAAGCTATGGTTGAGAATGAAATGGATTTTAAAATTAAATGTTTGATGTCTTGTTATCAACAAAGTATGCACCTGAAGCTAAGCTCAACTCATCTACCTATTGATACATGGGAACACTCCTAGGCTTGTGGGTTGCCTAAAATTTAGAGTGAACCGCCAGAGAAGGTTGGTTCCTCTGGCTTGATCAACTAGAAATTGATTAATCCTATTTTTTTTGAAGGAAAAGGGTAAGGAGACTAAAAATAACTTAAAATGCTTGAAAATGATTGACTATAGCTAACTGGGTGATGCACCAAATTTTTTTCTTAGACATATAACTTGTTGTTTGACACACATAATTTGTCAATGATTCAGCTGTAGCATAACACAATTTCATCATACATATGCATAAGTGTTTCATAGAAAGGTGGGACACTCACAACTCAAGAAGGAAAGAAGATTTCACAGCTTGTTGTTGTTGCTATCCTTGATACAAACAAATGACCTGCATAGAATATATGATATATCTTGACTAAAGGTGTTGAAGGAGACGTATATAAGAGGAAACACAAGATTTCACAAATACATTCATCAATCTTCACTTTTCACATAATAAAACAAGCTTTGAGAAGGTGAAATCAACTAAATTTTATTGATAAAAGGTGATTTTTACAACTTGTTTAGTTTGAAAATGGGTTACAATATTGTTCATGCTTGAAAGAACTCCTAAAAGTTACAATATGCGGCTGGTAAACAACAAGAACTTGGTTAAAATGAAGGTAATATTGTAGCTTAAAAATTGTAAAACTATGATATTATAGATCTAATTAAGTGTTCTCTATTACAAATTATTTGTGTATGATTAATCTATTTATATCAATTTTACCAATTGTAGAAAGAAACAAAATATTGTAGAAGAATGAGACAAGAAGATAGAAGTGACACAACATAGACGTGGAGAAACCCTTTCGGGAAAAAACTCCACCAGAATCAATAGTGCTTGTATTATTTAACCTTAGAACAAGATTACAATAATATTGTATCAATCCTTGATTGGTATGCTTCCTTGCCTTCAACAATTCTTCTTCACAACCTGCAAATAAAAACTCTCATACACTTGCTGCAATTAATAGACAATTAATGAGCATGTAAAATCATTAGAGTTGTACAAAACAAGAGCATAAAGCTCCTCACAAAAATCTATGCCTAGATTGGGCAAGTAGAGTTCCACCATGTAATCTAAAGTCAAACCAAAGTCTTCCTCAATTTAGGCACCCCAAACTGAACACTTAGTTGAACTTTGGTCAAGAAAATATCTTACAAACTTCACCTCAAAGTTGGTGCCCAAGAATGGGCCCACTTGACTAAGCCTTGTAAATATCTTCTCGTGCAAAAGGTGTTAACTGAAAGATGCCAACTTGGGCACCCAAGGTGGACCCAAGTCAATCTTAGTTAACTAAACCATATCTCTCCACCAATTCATGCAAACATTATGCATGATTAATCATCCCCACTTAACTAAAAGTATCCACCTGTTATTTGTCATGCAATTGAAGTCATTAGTCATGCAACTCAAGTCAACTCAAGTCAACTAGTATTCAACTCAAAATAACTACATGCAACTGAAGATAACTAAACCATAACTTAATTGAACTGAAGATAACTGAATTGAACTAAACTAAACTAAACTAAAATAAACTAAACTAATACTAAATTGAACTAAACTAAATTCCACTCATGTAAATATCAATCCCTAATTTGTAGGATCAAAACATGCATTACTGAAGTGTTATCAATCCTCCAAATAGTTAACTTAAGCAAGGTGGGTTCCACCTTCCATGTGGGTGCCCCATGTGCTCCTATCTTGTAGGAGCTCTTCTTGGACATCCCCACATGTTCCTATCATTTAGGAATAATCACAAATGTCAATTTACATGTTCATTTCATTCAAATTTAATCTCTTTCTAATCCTAGTGTTGGGTAACACTTTTCAAGGACTTGGGAGATACATGAAATATGTTTAGGGTTACAATTAAATGACATCCTATTCCCAAAATTCTCCCACTTGACATAATACATTGCAATTATTCTAAACAAGGAATCATTATTATGAATCAAGTACAAGACTCAAGGCCAATGCCCTTCCTGCACCAAGAGAACTTATATGTAGGAATTGGTTTCGTAAGATAACCTACAACATTGATCAAAGTGTCAACTTTCTCAATCAATACCTTCCCACTCTCAACCATTTATCACACAAAGTGATACTGAACATCAACATGCTTAGTACGAGCATGATACATAGTATTTTTGGCTAAACAAATAGCACTCTAACTATCACATTCAAGTCTGATTTGCTTGCAATTAAAACCAATACCTTTCCCAAGTCTCTATAACCAAATTTCCTCTTTAGAGGCATGTGTAGCAGCCATATACTCTACTTCTATGGTGGACAAAGCAACCGTGGGCTGCCTTTTACTCATTCAACTAACCACAGCTCCAAACAAATTAAACACATAGCCACTTGTCGACCTCCGATTGTCTAGGTCTCCTACCCAATCTAAATCAACAAAACCCTATATGTCCAATGATTTGTGCATAATATCGATATAATTAGTACCATGATAAACCAAACAATAATCAGAAGTACCTCGTAAATATCTAAACACCCTCTTAACATAATTCCAATGTTTTTTCCAGGATTAGACATAAACCTACTTAGAACTCCCACTGCTTGGGCTATATTTGGTCTTGTATAGACTATTGCATACATCAAACTACCAACTGCACTAGCATATGGAATTTCAGACATTTCCTCATGATCAAAATCAGATTTAGGACCCATGTCTAAACTTAACTGCGTGCCAACTGGTAAAGGAATATTAATTGGTTTACTATCCTGCATGTTAAACTATTTCAAAATAGTATCAAAATAGTTGCTTTGACTTAAGCAAAGCTTTTTATTACCTCTATCTTTGTTGATCTCCATACAAAGGATATATTTTGCAGCCCCTAGATCTTTCATCTCAAATTTTCTAGAGAGTTGTGCTTTCAATTCTTTGATCATTACCTTGATGTTACCAATAAACATGTCATCAACATACAAGATAATAATTAAAAGTTGATCATCAATAAATTTTATGTAAACACAATTATCTTCCTCACTCCTAACATAACCAATTTTCAATGCAAAAGCATCAAACTTTTGGTACCACATTCTAGGTGACTTTTTCAATCCATATAAATATATCTTTAACCTACAAACCAATTCTTCTTTTCCTTTTACAACAAAACCATCAGGTTGCCTCATATAAATCTCCTCATCAAGATCTGCATGTAAGAAAGTAGTTTTCACATCCATTTGATCTATCTCAAAATCATAAGTAGCAACAATAGATAAAAAGAATCTAACAAAAGTTAATTTAGCAACAGGAGAGAAGATTTAATTAAAGTCAACTCCTTCTCTTTGGGAGTAGCCCTTGGCTACTAATCTATCCTTGTACCTTTCGAGATTACCATCTGCTCCAATTTTATTTTTAAAGATCCATTTACAACCAATGGCCTTTCTTCCTTTGGGAAAACTCTCAAGATCCCATGTGTCACAAGCATCCAAGGAAACCATTTCCTCATGCATAGCTTGTGACCAAAGCTTGTTCTCATCTAAAGAAAAAGCTTCCCTGTAAGATGTAGGTTCATCATTAGTACTCATCAAAGAAAATATACAACAGAAATTAGGTGGGCTATACCTATCAACGGGATTCCATTGTCTTATGAAACTTCTCAAAAAAGGTTCTTCTTGTTCCTCAATATGCTCATCATGAGTATCTATCGCAGAACTCTATGAACTCTCCTCATCCAATCCATCCAATTGTTCTTCAACATGTGCATCTTCATGCTTCTCAGTATTTATCTCAAAATGCACTATTCGAGAAGTATCCTTCTCCTTTGGTTGTTCTTCTCCTATATAACATCTAAATTCCCTGAAAATTGCATCTCTCGATAAAGTAATTTTTTGAGTTAGAGGATTCCAAAGCTTGTAACATTTTACATTTTCACCATAAAATATGACTGTGCATTTATGTTCTTTTGGATCCAACTTAGACCATTTTTCTTTAGGCACATAAACAAAATCCTCACAACTAAAGATCCTTAAATGTGCAACACTAGGTTTCCTACCTAACCACATTTCATAAGGGGTTTTATCTTCAATAGATGAACTAGGAGATCTATTGATTAAATAACAAGAAGTACTTACAACCTCAGCCCAAAGGAATTGATCTAGCTTAGCACTACTTAACATAATCCTAGCTCTTTCCATTAAGGTTCGATTCATCCTTTCTGCTATTCCATTTTGTTGAGGTGTATATGGAGTAGTTTTCTATCTCACAATTCCTGCATGCTTACAATAATCATCAAATTCCTTAGAACAATATTCACCACCATTATCTGATCTCAACACTTTTATCTTATGATCTGATTGTTTCTCAACTAAAGCCTTAAATTCTTTAAACTTATTGAACAAATAAAATTGGTTATGGATAAAATATATCCAAGTGTATCTTGAGACATCATCAATAAATGTGACCTAATAGCTAGATTTTCCAATAGAGTCAATATCCACAGGACCCATAACATCTGAATGAATAATCTCTAATAATCCTTTAGATTTATTTGTTCCATTATGAAATGAAGATCTAAATTGCTTTCCAAACACACAATGCTCACAAAAATCATTTTTTCCAATTTTATAATTAGGAATACCTTCAACCAATTTCTTTTTAAGAATCATCCTAAGACCTTTTTCACCAATATGGCCCAATCTATGGTGCCACAATATACATGTATTTTTAGCTTCAGTTACATTGGCTAATTTATTCAAATTGGAGGTATTAAGCTTAAACAAAGTCTCAATCTGAGATCCTTTAGCAACCACCATATTCCCTTTCACCAATCTACAACCACCTTTGTCAAATTTCAAATGCATTCCAGAATCATTGAACTTAGATACATAAAGTAGATTTCTAGCAAGTCTTGGAATATGTAAAACATCAAATGTAAGGGTCTTAACCCTACCATCACTGAAACACAACTTTACCTCTCCTTTTCCCACTACCTTTGTTGTACTATTATCTCCAAAGAAGACATTCCCTCTATCATATGCAGTATACTTAGTAAACCAATCCATGTTAGGAGTCATATGATAGGAGCAACCTAAATCAGTAAGCCACAAGTTATCCCTAACAGTATTAGATGAAATGACCAATGCATCATTACCGTCATCTGAGGATTTCTCTATAGAAGCATTAGAACTATTTTTCTTGTTCTTACAATCCTTCTTTACATGTCCCAGTTTCCCACAATTCCAACACTTTACCTTACTCTTACCATGGGTTTTAGATCGTCCTTTGGACTTACCCTTTCCTTTCTTGTCTCCCTTAGGTTCGTTTTCCTTAGGCCTACCTCTTACAAACAAGGCATATTGGGATCCTGTTTTATACTTCCTCCTCATCTCCTCTGATAGGAGAGTAGGAATTATATTGTCCATCTTAGGATCTGCACCACTACCACTGATAGCAACAATTAGATTTTTCCAAGACTCTGGAAAAGAAAAAAGTAACAAAATGTATTTATCTTCATCTTCTAGCTTTACATCTACATATGCTAACTGACTTAGAATCAAATTGAAATCATTTAAATGGTGTGCAACAAAATCACCATATTTCATATTTAAAGAATACAACTGTCTTTTTAGATACAACTTATTAGTAAGACTTTTGGTTTGATAGATATCACCTATCCTCTTCCACAATTTATATGCATTATTTTCAACTGAAACATTCAAGAGAACAACATCAACAAGACATAACCTTATGGTCCCTCTTGCTTCTTATCAAGCTTAGCCCAATCCTCATCTGACATCATTGTAGATAGATTTTTCTCATTACAAACATCTAACCACTGATCTCTCTCTTCAAGGAGATCCTCCATTTTTAGTTTCCACATCTCATAACTAGATCCATTGAATCTTTCAATATCTAGATGATAAGTAGAACTCATTGTAATACACTTCTTTTACAAATATGCAATAACACAATAGTAAAAGCTCCCACTACACCCAAAAAACCTTCAAAATTTTAAGAGAAAGGCATCCCAAACCCTAACCAACCATCATGGCTTTGATACCAAATGTTTAAAATGAAGGTAATTTGTAGCTTAAAACTTGTAAAACTATGAGATTGTAGATCTAATTAAGTGTTCTTTGTTACAAATTATTTGTGTATGATTAATCTGTTTAGACCAATTTTACCAATTGTAGAAAGAGATTGAAGATTGTAGAAGAATGAGACAAGAAGATAGAAGTGACACAACATATAGGTGGAGAAACCCTTTTCGAGAAAAAACTAAACCAGAATCAATAGTGCTTGTATTATTTAACCTTAGAACAACATTACAATAATATTGTATCAATCCTTGATTAGTATGCTTCTTTTCCTTCAACAATCCTTCTTCACAACCTACAAATAAACTCTCATAGAACTCTCATACACTTTATGAAATTAATAGACAATTAATGAGCATGTAAACTCATTAGAGTTTTACAAAACAAGAGCATAAATCTCCTCACAAAAATCTATGCCTAGATTGGCCAAGTAGAGTTCCACCATGTAATCTGAAGTCAAACCAACGTCTTCCTCAATTTAGGTGCCCCAAACTAAACACTTAACTAAACTTTGGTCAAGAAAATATCTTACAAACTTCACCTCAAAGTTGGCTCCCAAGAATGGGCCCCACTTGACCAATCCTTGTAAATATCTTCTCATGCAAAAGGTGTTAACTGAAAGATGCCAACTTGGGTTTCCAAGGTGGACCCAAGTCAATTTTAGTTAACTAAAACGTATCTTTCCACCAATTCATGCAAACATTATGCATGATTGATCATCCCCACTTAATTGAAAGTATCCACCTGTTATTTATCATGCAACTAAAGTCATTATTCATGCAACTCAAGTCAACTTGAGTCAACTAGCATTCAACTCAAAATAATTACATGCAACTGAAGATAACTAAACCATAACTGAACTAAACTGAACTGAATTGAACTCCACTCATGTAAATATGAATCCTTAATTTGTAGGATCAAAACATGCATTACTAAAGTGTTATCAATCCTCCAAATAGTTAACTTAAGCAAGGTAGGTTCCACCTTCCATGTGGGCACCCCATGTGCTCCTATCTTGTAGGAGCTCTTCTTGGATGTCCCCACATGTTCCTATCATATAGGAATAATCACAAATATCAATTTACATGTTCATTTCATTCGAATTTAATCTCTTTCTAATTTTAGTGTTGGGGAACACTTTCCAATGACTTAGGAGATACATGAAATATGTTTAGGATTGCAATTAAATGGCATCCTATTCCCAACAAAACTAACTAAAAAAGGCCTCAAAAGATTCCTTATATGCTTCTCCATAGTTGCAAGAAGATAGGAGCATGTGTGGAAGAGAGAAGGATAATTCATTACTCAATTTTGTTGAGTCAATCTCCTTTGGTCCCAAAACAACAATCCATGCTTTTCAGCCCTTAAAACTGCTCCAAAAAGGTGTTAGAGTGTTGAAGAATTCTTTGTTTGACATCTTCTATCATTAAAACTCTTAAATATGCTCCTATATGCTCTGAACATCCCATAAACTGAGTTGAATAACTCCTTAAATATTTGCACCTTATCCTATATTCTCTCAACTTCTGACCAAGTCACCCCAATCTCCTTTAATGCTTACAACTGTTGCTTTCAAAATCTCCAAATGTTGTCCCTTAATTGCTCATAAAAGCTCAACCTCTTCATAAATTCTTTTAAAACTTTTAACCACATGTGCTTGATAACCCTCACTTAACACATTCATAGGATATGTAGAAAGCTACTAATAGTAACTAAGGATCATAGTTATCATTGAGTTAGATCTCACTTAATTCTGGAGCATCATACTAGTTGAATGAACAAGTTCTGAAGCATGGAATCAAAATGTGCTAGAATTTATTTTTGATAACCATCATTAGTTCACTGTGAATATTGAGCTATCTTATGAAGATTGTCACTATTGACTGTTAAGATCACCAAGGATTTCATGTATGCTCATCACCAACTTGAAGGCTTACCTTGAAAGAAACTATCATCTTTTATTGGGAACTACCCTCTTATGCATTGTCATAACTATGTTAGTACCTTTGATCACTATTATATTTGTAATTTTTCATCATTTGTCATCCACATTTTATTTCTACCCATATCGTGCTTTAATTCTATCCATTTGCATTTGAAGATGACCGTACCCTTAACTAGCATGATTATGACTATCTTTCAACCTTGAAATCATCCTTTACATTGTTGAAGGTGGATGTCCCATATCAAAAACAAAGGATGTATCTCTGGTGCTCTTCATTTTATGATGGAATTCACTATTATAGGAACTGTCCTCTGTTATTATCATTGAATAGCACTATCAACTACTCATCTTCACTATCTCAGATTGGTGAAGTTTTCTCTCAAACCAAAAATTGGGTTTTCATGAAATTTAATGGGTTTTTTTATCTAATTGTTTCCTAATATTTTCCAAAAAATCATGAAAAATTATTTTGTGGTTTATGAGATATGATTGTCACAATCTTGAATAGATTTAATCTCAACATCCCTTGCTCTCCTAGAACTTACTCTCTCAATGCCACCATGGGAAAACTCCTTTAGCACCACCATTGAAGATCATTTAATGCTAAAAAAAAAACCCTAAAACCCTCCTCATCATACGCTGGTGGAGTAAAGGAAAAACTAAAAGACACATTTTCCCTCCTATTTCTCCCAATGTGGTTGTCACTTTTAGTTAGAAACAAATGACTTTCACTTAAGGATAATTACAAAATCAATGCTAAAAGATTTTTATTCCAAGTGCAACATGGAACTCCTTTTTTTTTTACTTCATTTTTTTGAAAATAAAAATAACCTCCAACAAGAGTAAGTACAAATAGACATTTTTGCAAAAATGACTAACACTTTTGGCAACCTCTATGGTTGTTTTGGCTGCTAAAGCTCTAGAACTAGCTACCTTACATATCCATTGGGAATGGAGTCAACAAGAGACCTAAAACAACTCAAAACTAGACTTTAACCACTGCTACAAGACACCTAATAATAGGGAAAACAAACTGAAACCACTACTCTAAACTGACTCAAATTGGAAACAAATGTGCAACCTACACTTGGAGGAAAGAAAGCTTGATAAAACATGTGCACTACAACACTTATTGGAATGGAAAACTAACCTACTCCTAGACTAGCTAACAATAAAACTTGGTCAAACAAAACCATTAACTGGTTCTTTGAAGTAACTGCCCTTCCTGGTCAGCATGCAATGCTTTATATGATTTTGAACAGCTAGAGAAAGATGAGGCACATATAGAAATCTAACCAATAGTTGCAAAAAATCATGAGGAATATAAAAAAAACTTCTTACTTCTCCATCTTGTGTATGCACACTACTATTCTGGAATGGACAAGTAAGCTACAATCCTTCTTCTTTTGCTGCAACTTCATGATTAGCTCCATTTTGGATGGAAAACTCATGTTTGGGTGCAAACATGATTGGTATTTCTTTTTTGGCCTTAGTCTTGGAAAAATGCTTAATAGAACATCCTCTTGAAATGACGAACTTGGAACTCTTCTTGCTGCTTTCTTGCTTATGAAATACTTCTTCAACTTCACTATGTTGATTGGCATGGGGTAACTCATGTCTTACAAGAGAAATCATGTCTTCTTTCTCCATTTTATTATGTTGTTCGCAACTTTTAGATTTAAGAAGTGTTGCCTTAATCAACAAGATTTGAACAAAAATCCTCTATTGTGCTTGTGAAAAACTCTTCATCAAGCTCTTCATTAACCTTCTTATGCATCACAACATGTCCTATCTCAACTTCATGATTGAATTCTTGATTATTAAGGACATCAAAGCCTTTACCTTGATAACAAGCCCTGGTCCCCCTCCTTGTTTAGTTTAGATAACTTCACTTCTCAAGATGAGGCCGTCTTCACTTGCTTCTTGATGAACCAAAACCTTGTCAAAGTGATTTTCATCATCATGTTGCTCACAACTTGCTAATGGTATTAGTACAAGTATGATTTCTTCATCTTCATTAACAAAACCAGGAAGCTCATTAATAGAACTTGTTAGCATCTCATGTTCAACACTTATCTTCTACTTAATATCCTATTGTCCTAACTAATTTTTCTTAGGATGAAGCCACAATAGTGGTTTACAATTGAAGTGAGGAAGGAAAACTCACAAAAAATGAATGCATGGAAAAAAACTTGATTTTAGGGGTTCGTATGAACCTATTGGTTTGATCGAACCCATTAGGGGTTCGCTAGAACCTAGGTTCAGGCGAACCCTTTTAAAGCTTTCCTACCAAAAAATCCAACAAAACCCCTTATAAAAGGGGGGTTGAATGAACCAGGTTCAAGCAAACCCCTATGTGTTCACTCGAACCCCTAGGGGTTCATTCAAACCCCCTTATTCCTCATCCCCCGAGACACCAAAAACCCTAAATTTTGGCACTTCAGAGCTCGGGTTGAGGATGAAAATGGATGAATCTTCACAAACCCAACTAGAATCATGTAGTCCTCAGAAAGCTATCTAATGAATATAATTTTAATATGTTTTGGTTTTATTATGTATTTGTTTTTTAGTTTTATTAAACATAGGTTTTTCATCAAAAATGAAGGACTTTGTTCGCACATGTGGAAAAATAGTAGATTATCAAAAAAATGAAAAATATGAGTGCACCAGATATTGAAGTCCTTGATCCAACAAAAAAATAAAAATTGTTATATACAAAAAAAGTTATACGTTATACGTCATGCTATGTAATTGTAATTGGTTTGATTTCAAAACTTGATTAAAAAGAAAAATATTCAATAAAAACTATCTAACTAAGTGGAAGCACTAGATATCAGAGTTACAAATCTAAATTCAAAAGAATTAGAATTTTATCCTTCATGGAAAAAAAGTTATGCATTATACAGTGTGCATCACTTTTTAAAAATGTTGTTTTTTGAAAAAAAAGGTTTTCGTGGGAGATGGAAAAAAAGTGCAATCTGATTCCAAAAATTTTGAAAAAAATATTTTTAGAATCTACAGATAAAATGTGATGAGACTCTAGTTTTCATCATCTTCAAATTCTTCACGGTTTAGCTGCTATAGGTGCCCAAATGTGAAGATTTAGTTAAAAATAATAATTTCATTGTCCAATTTGGCCAAAAATTGTAAACCACTATTGTGGGAGAGCATAATTAATTTGAAATAGGTCTGATTCTTCATTTTCCTTATCATGTGCAAGTGAAGTAAAAACAAAAACTCTTTCTTTTTCTACCTCACAAAACTCATTCATTTGCTCATTAGGCTAATTCTCTTGGTAGACAATAGGTACACCTGGACAATGATGGATAGTAGAATGACAGGAAGGATGGCTTGACAAGGAAACTTGAGGAATTGGTTTGGTCTCTTGAAGACATATAGGTTGTTCTTTTTCAAGTATAGGTTCTTTCAATGGATGAGGCCTTCTAAAACTTGGAATATTCAATTTAGGAGACTTAAGAGACTCATCTTGCTTGAATCTTGGTACTTTGAACTTGGAAACCTCTTCTTCAAAAAATGGATTTGGAAAAGAAATAGTTGATTGATTTTCCAACCTTTGAACTGGAGCCAACAAAAGCCTCTTTTTCTCCTCTTTCATAAGATCTTCTTGTGCAAGGTTCTCCTCATATTATCTTTTTTGCATTTCCAACTCTTGTTGATGTTGGATAGCTTGGTAAGCCAACTCCTCCTGCTGCAACTCAAACTACTCTTGCCACTTGATCTCACCCAATTGCCGAGTCTAGTCCAACAATATGTTTTTGATGTCACCAATCCACAAATTTTCTAAAATTTGAGATTGAATATGGTGATAAGCATTCTGGTTTGGTATAAAGTCATTTTTTGAGGGTGATTTTGAGCATACATAGACTAAAATGAAGTTTGAGCAAGGGTCAGTGGGTGGTAAGCATGTTGAATCTACTGGTTACTTGCAATTACAGGGCTATTTTGGATAAAACCAACAGTATGGTTACTTTGATATGGCTGATAAGAAGGAGTATGAACAAAATTCTCATAAAATGCAAGGTGATAAGACATATTCCCATGAAAAATAGACATTCCTATTCATTTAAAAAACTAGAAAATCATAATAAAGTATATTTTCTTGATGAAAAAATTGAATCATACCAGCACTTGAACTACTGAAACCAATATATAATCTCTCCTAAGTCACTAGGTGTGTTGTTTTCTTTCTTCCAAAGGAATAAATCACCGATATTCACACCAAATATCAACAATTTGTGGAAAATTTATAGACTAAAATAGTCCAAGCTGTCCCATCGGGCATGCCAAAAATTGTTATCAACTTAGCTACCTGTTGATACATGGGAACACTCCTAGGCTCATGGGTTGCCTAAAACTTGGAGTGAACCTCCAGAGAAGGCTGGTTCCTCTTGCTTGATCACCTATAACTTGATAAATCCTACTTGTTTTGAAGGAAAAGGGTAAGGAGACTGAAAATAACTTAAAATGCTTGAAAATGATTGACTATAGCTAACTAGGTGATGCACCAAATTGTTTTCTTAGACCTATAACTTGTTGTTTGACAGACACAATTTCTCAATGATTCAATTGTAGCATAACACAACTCAATATTTCATCATACCTATGCATAAGTGTTTCATAGAAAGGTGGGACACTCACAACTCAAGAAGGAAAGAAGATTTCACAACTTGTTGTTGCTGCTATCCTTGACACAAACATATGACTTGCATAGAATATATGATATATCTTGACTAAAGGTGTTGAAGGAGACATATATAAGAGGAAACATATAATATTTCACAAATACATTCATCAATCTTAACTTTGAACATAAGAAAACAAGCTTTGAGAAGGTAGAAACAACTAAATTTTATTGATAAAAGGTGTTTTTTTACAACTTGTACAATCTGAAAATGGGTTACAATTATTGTTCATGCTTGAAAGAACTCATAAAAGCTACAATATGCAACTGGTAAACAACAAGAACTAATTGGAAAAAGGCCTCAAAAACTTCCTTATATGTTGCTCCACAGTTGTAAGAAGACAAAAGCATGTGTGGAAGAGAGAAGGATAAGTCTTTACTGCATTTTCTTGAGTCAATCTCCTTTGGTCGTCCAAAGCAATAATACCTTTTTTCAGCCCTTAAAACTACTCCAAAAAGGTGTTAGAATTCTGAAGAAGTCTTCCTTTGACCTATTCTATCATTAAAACTCTTAAACCTACTCCTATATGCTCTCAACTGCCCATAAACTGGGTTGAACAACTCAATAGATATTTGCAACTGCCCCTATATTCTCTCAACTTTTGACCAAGTCACCCCAATCTCCTTTAATGCTTGCAACTGCTGCTTTCAAAAGCTCCAATTGTTGTCTCTTAACTACTCATAGAAGCACAAATTGATGAACCTCTTCATAAATGCTTTTAAAACCTTTAACCACATGTGCTTGATAACCCTCACTTAACACCTTCATAAGATATGTACAAAGCTACTGATAGTAACTAAGTATCATACTTATCATTTAGTTAGATCTCACTTAGTTCTAGAGCATCATACCAATTGAATGAATAAGTTTTGGAGTAGGGAACAAAGATGCGTCAAAATTTATTTTTTGATAACCATCATTAGTTCAGTGTGAAGATCGAGCTATCTTATGAAGATTTTCACTATTGACTATTAAGATCACCAAGGCTTTCATGTATGCTCATCACCAACTTGAAGGCTTTCCTTGAAAGAAACTATCATCTTTTACTAGGAATTTCTCTCTTATGCACTGTCATAACTATATCAATACCTTTGTTCACTATTGTCTTTGTAATTTTAAATCATTTTTCATCCACATTTTATTTCTTCCCTTATCATGCTTTAATTTTTTCCATTTGCATTTGAAGATGACCTTGCACTTAACTAGCATGATTATGACTATCTTTCAACCTTGAAATCATCCTTTACATTATTGATCTTGATGGCTATCCCATATCAAAAATAAAGGATGTATCTCTGGTGCTCTACCTTTTATGATGGAATTCACTGCTATAGGAACTGTCCTCCATTATTACTCTTGAATAGCACTGTCAACTACTCATCTTCACTATCACGGACTGGTGAAGTTTTCTCTCAAACCACAAACTGATTTTTCATGCAATTTAATGGGTTTTTTCAACTAACTATTTCCTAATTTCTGTCGAAACATCATGAAAACTTAGTTTGTGGTTTTCGAGATATGACTATCACGAGCTTGAATAGATTTAATCTCAATGTGCCCTGCTCTTCTAGAACTTACTCTCTCAATGCCACCATGGGAAAACTCCTTCAACACCACCATTGAATCTCATTCAATGCTAAACAACAAACCGTAAGACCCTCCTCATCATACGCCGATGGAGTAAAGGAAAAACTAAAAGACACCTTTTCCCTCCTATTTCTCCCAACATGGCTGTCACTTTTGGTTAGAAATAAATGACTTTCACTCAAGGATAATTACAAAATCAATGCTAAAATATTTTTATTCCAAGTGCAGAGTGGAACTCCTTTATTTTTTGCTTCGTTGTTTTGAAAATAAAAATAACCTGCAATAATAGTAAGTACAAATAGACATTTTTGCAAAAAAGAATAATAGGTCTAATAGAGGTGGTAAATTCACCTCCACTGAGTTTAACAAGTTTTGTGAAGTTTATTTAATAAAGAGGCATTTGTCTGCCACTAGAACTCCTTAGCAAAATAGAGTTGTTGAAAGGAAAAAATGGACTGTTCAAGAAGTTGCAAGGACTATGATGAAAGAGGAAAAATCTATCGAAAATCTACTAGAGAGAAGCTATTCATATTGCTGCTTACATACTTAATAGAGTTCAAGCTAAAGCTAACAACACAAAGACTCCCTATGAGCTATGGTATGGAAGGATTCCTATTGTGAAGTAATTTAGAGTGTTTGAAAGCAAATGTTACATCAAAAGAGAAGAATAAAACTTAGGAAAGTTTGATGCAAGATCTGATGAAGGATTTTTCCTTGGATATTCTATTAGAAGCAAATCTTACAAATGTTGTACAACAAAAGGCTAAGAAAGATAGTTGAAAGTGCAAATGTTAAAGTTGATGAAAACTTGTGGAATTGAATTTTCATAGATGGCTTTGTGTCAGATGAACTTGATTGCAGAGTAGTTGAGGAAGAAGAAGTTGATGGAAAAGAAGTGCAAAATGAAGAGGAAGAAGATCCAAAGAAGACTCATAAAACCCCTAATTATGTGCAAAAGAATCATTCTAAAGATCAAATTATTGGAGATAAGAGGAAAGGTGTATTGACAAGAAGAAAAGATGCTAAAGTTGAGGTAAATCTATGTCTACTTTCTAAAGTTGAACCTAAAACAGCGAGTGAAGCATGTAAGGATGAACATTGGATGAAGGCAATGGAAGAAGAACTTATGTAGATAGAAAATAATCAGAATTGGGAATTGGTTCTTAGATTGACAAATAAGGACATAGTTGGAACTAAGTGGGTATTGAGAAACAAGTTGAATGAGAATGGAGAAGTAGTAAGAAATAAGGCAAGACTTGTGTGTAAGGGCTACTCACAAGTGGAAGGTATAGACCTTGAGGAAAATTTTTCTCCTATGGATAGTATGGAAGCAATTAGAATATTTTTAGCATTTGCAGCACATAAAGACTTTAAATTTAATTAGATGGATGTGAAGTCTGCTTTTTTGAATGGTGAATTAGAAGTTTACATGAAACAACCAGAAGGTTTTTAGTTGTGAGATCAATTGGATATAGTATGTAGGTTGAAGAAGGCACTATATGGATTGAAGCAAGCTCTCAAAGCTTGGTATGCAAGATTGGACAAGTACTTGATACATCAGGGTATGTGCATGATCATCATGGAAAAAGCAGGCCCTTAAGTGGTGATGAAAATTTAGAAAAATTAGAGTAAGGTAACTTGATGTAAAAATTTGAATAAGTTATCTATATTATTTCATAAATATGTAAGAATAGAATCCATAGCAAATTGAATGTAGTTTTTAAACTACTGGGTTTATTTTAAAAAAAATCTATTTGGTGAAAATTTGAAATTTCAATGCAGTAGTACTTAAATTTTAGGGAAAAATAAAGAAGTAGGTGTCTGTCTAACCACTCTAACCACAATAATATGATAATATTTTTTATAAGATTTTAGATATAAGTAGAGGACTCATGTCCCGATGTGATTAATATTCTTTGTAATTTTTTCCCAAGTAAATAATTAATTATGAATTTTTTATTACAATTTTTAAAAAATATAAAAACTCGTATGTTTGACCACCTTAACTTGGTCAAAACTTCATAAAATTCAAATATTTTTTTAATCCTATAGTATGTGAATCATAGAATGTGACACATGTTTTGGATTCAAAAAATGTGATACCATTTGAAAGCTATAGATGTTTTTCAGTCAGCCTATCAATCAGGACTTTAGTCATAATTCAAATAGAAAATGAATAATAATTATTTATTAAATTCAAAGTAAAGAATAATTCATATTGGTGGAAATCTAAGAATCTCCTTTAAAAACCCTTTTCGTTTCATCAATTTTGGGTAAAAAAAAGTTGTCAGCCACATACCCATCAAGGATTCAATAAGGGCACCACAGATAGTAATCTTTACTTTAAAATTGAGGAGGACAAAATCTTGATAGTAGTAGTATATGTGGATGATATTATCTTTGGTGGAAATGAGGCTATGTGTAAGAAGTTTGTAGAAGAAATTTAGAATGAGTTTGAGATGTCAATCTTTGGGGAGATGAATTTCTTTCTTGGGCTACAAATCAATCAAATAGATAAAGGGTTTTTCATTTCACATTCTAAATATGTCAAAGAGATGTTGAAGAAATTCAAAATGGATGACTCCAAACTGGTATGTACTACTATGGTGACTAGTTGTAAAATAAGAAAAGATGATGATTCACCTAAGGTTGATAAGAGCAAGTATAGATCCATGGTTGGTGGACTATTATATCTAACTACTACTAGACTAGATATCATGCATGTAGTTTGTCTTGTAGCTAGATTTCAAGAGAATCCTAAAGAAATACATATTGCAGCTATGAAGAGGATATTCATATACTTAAGAGGCACTTCAAATTATGGCTTGTGGTATACTAAGGATACTGATTTCACATTAAGTGATTATATAGATGCAAATTGGGCTAGTTGTGTTGATGACAAGAAAAGTACTAGTGGTGGTGCATTCTTTCTTGGATGTAGATTGGTGTCATGGTTGAGCAAGAAGCAAGATTCAGTTTCTTTATCCACTGTAGCTCAACTAAGTATATTGTAGCAACATCATGTTGTACATAGGTATTATGGATGAGACAAACATTAAAGGATATTAGAGTTGTATACATATGACAAACCTATTTCTATCTTTTGTGATAACACAAGTGCAATTAGCAATTCAAAGATTCTAGTGACACATTCAAGGATAAAGCATTTATCTATTAGGTATCACTTTTTGAGAGAAAAGGTTATGGAGAATGAAGTGAAGCTTGAGTATGTTTCTACAAAGGATCATATTGTTGATATATTTATTAAGGCTCTTCCTAAGGATACTTTTGAGTATCTTTGAGAAAAGTTGGGGGTTATCACCCCTCCCTGTTTGAACTAGATGCATATGGAGATGTATCAGTTCAATGGATCTATGGATCTATCTCTTATTTGGACTGATGTTGGTGGATACCTCTCAGGGGGAGTAGGTAGTGTCATGTGTTTCCATTGAGTTGCTGATTTTTTTGGGTATACTCCTAAGGGGGAGTGTTTAGAGCAAGTTTCTTGGTTCAGTGTCAAAGGGGGAGAATAATGCAATTTTTTTCCTTTTCCATTGATGTCAAAGGGGGAGAGAGAATCATGTGAAAAATATTATCGACTTAGAGAGAGAGAAAATCATGTAAGGTTTCAGAGCATCATTATTATCAAAGGGAGTGAGACTCTTGTAAGGGGGCGAGAGTTCAAGAATCTTGTGTAGGCTATCTAATCTGAAAAAAGGAGTGTCTGTGTCATCTTTGGTAGCTTTTCACATATTGTATTTCCATCAATGAAAAGGGGGAGATTGTTGCAAGTATGAAGGTGTTGTCATTGATGTCAACATGAATTCTATTGACTAGTGTTGTCATTGATGTTAGCTATGGGATGAAGATGTTGAGGATATTGAGAAAAATTGATATATAAAGTAAACTATGTTGTGAAAGTGTTCATAGTATGCCATAGTATTGCGCTCCATGTTCTTTCCATGATGCTATGCTTGTGTGGATTTATAGGTTATTCAAGGTTGTTAGAGGTTGCTATATTCAAAATTTGGGTTTCTGGATTGTTGTACAGTGAGATATTTTCATCAGTGTGTGAGCCAGTTGTTTAGTGATGTTTTCTTTGGCCTAGGAGAAATGTATTTAATCCATGATTCTCTGCCATTTGAACTCAGGTTTTGTAGATCTAGAAAGTTTCTTATAATGCTTTTATCTTTCTGTATTCAAGTTTTTACTTGATTTGATGTTATACAAATTGAGTTTCATTTATCAGTGTACAAGTAAGGGTTACCAATTATTTTGAGCTGAAATATTTGAATGATGTGAGGTTGATGAAGTGTTTGATGAATCTCAAGTAGTTTGTGAATTACTCTAGATTATGGTTTTAAAGTGAATTATGTTGTCCAAAAATTTTGGCTTACAAATTAATTTGAGGAAGGGTGTACTTAATGTTTATGGTTTTTAACATAGGTGTTGGTCGACCATGTGTTTAACACTACATAAAAAGCTTGTAGAAGCATTTTTAGGTGTGTTCGGATCTATTTGGGTCATAATTAAATATTTTTGTATTTGACCTTCATTCCTATCCATTGTGGGAATTGTTTTATAAAAGTTTCAACCTATTTTGAATTTGTATGTATAACAACTAGTTGCCAACCTTCTTCGATGGTTTTCAGAGTTTTTGAGGTTGAGGATTATATAAATAAGTGTGGTATTGTTGTGAGTTAATGAATGAATGAAATGTGAAGCAAGTAGATGTAAGGTCAATGCAAGTGAAGTGTGTGATGCGAGTTTGAGTAGAGTAGAGTGAATTTCAGTGTTAGGGTTGTTGGCAACACAAGGGTAGACAACTGAGAGGGGGGGATGAATCAGTTGTCATAGAAATCAAACAAATTATCAAACTTATTAACCTTATTCTTAGATCTAATAAATAAGCATGAAACCATAGATCACCACAATATTAGAAACACACATAATACCAATATTTTAGGTGGAAACCCTATCCACAAGATTATACCCTATTTAAAGTATAAGAAAGATAAATGAGGAATGCACATGCATTTAGGCACACTTCCTAGAGCTCATTGCTCAATTACAACAAGGCTTACTACTTAGGGAATACACACTGTCTTACAAAAATATTTGGATTAGATCCACAAGATTGAACTGAGAAAATAGCATCTGCTCATGCCTGATTATAGTTCTGGTTAAGCACAAAAAATATCTTCACACTTCACACTTCACTTCTACCTTTGAATGATTAGAAATTTATTCACACATAGGACTAGCACACTTTTCTTCCACACACACTCATACATCCAAATGATAAAACAATCACTCTTATATATCCGCAGCAAGAAATAACATCATCTCCATGTCGGCTCCAAATAAGATATAAAAATGAATACAAATTGTCGGCCCAAATCAATAAATAATTTGCAATGTGAATCAACCAAAGTTGGCCACGACATAGTGATGACCCAAAAAAAATCCTCAAATTTGAAACACCTTCAATAATTATGTCTCGAAGATCCACAACATGCTACAATCACTAGTCAGCCAAGAACATGAAAAATATGAACATGCAAGAGAAAATCTCCAATTGTGAGCACATTGACCAATACGGATGTACAACAAAGGTAGACCATTATCTAGAAACATCCATGAGCATCATGAAATACTACAGAAGGATCCACAACAAATCAAATTACCAGAATCACATAATCTTCATTTAGGAACACTAACTAGAACAACAAAAAAACTATCAGAACACTGAAACTCATAACTTAATAAAATCTTCATGCGAACCTCTGAAACTCAACATGGATAAAATAGATATGCACATAAAGAAACCCTTTAATCCACAAGGTCTAATCATCAACATAATGAGCTAGCCAATAGACTGAACTTGACTTCACCACCAACAACCTACAACTCTCTTTATTACAATTTTCTCAATATCCTCAAAATATACAACTCTAATTACATTAATGATAATAGTGCTGAAATCAATGACAACCACATATCAGCAACATCCAAAAATCTCACCCTTTGGCATTGACGGCAACACATGATGTGAAAAACACCATCAACCAAACTTTCTCTCTTTGCACTTACTCCCCCTTAGGTTTTGATTCTTCTCCTCAACTCTTCTCCCCACAAAGATTTTTCACATGAATCTTCTCCCCCTTTGACATCAATGGAAAAGATATACATTACAAGCTTTGAAACACATATCTAAATGTCTGACTACTCCCCTTGAGTAGCAACCACCAAAACATCAATCCAAATCAAAATATGACTATGAAATGCATAGAATGATGCAACTCAATGCGCCTTAGTTTTGATTAGGAGGGGTAATCACCCCTAGCTTCCCTCTGATATACTCAAAAGTATCTTTAGGAAAAGGCATAGTAAAAATATCTAGAATCTGCTCCATAGTAGGCACGTACTCCAATCTGACTTCCTTTTCACTCACCTTTTCTCTCAAAAAGTGAAACTTGATAGATATATTCTTGGTCTTTGAATCATGAAGCACCAGATTCTTAGAAATATTAATTACACTTGAATTATCACAAAATATAGCAATAGGATCATCATAAACAATTATGATATCCTTCAACACCTGCTTCATCCACAATACTTGAGTACAATTGCTAGCAATAGTAGTGTATTCTGCCTCTACAATAGATAAGGAAATGGCATTCTGCTTCTTACTTAACCATGAAATCAGTTTCTTACCTAAGAAAAATGCACCACCACTAGTACTCTTCTGTCATCCACATCTCTTTCCCAATCAACATCAGTGAAGGCACTGAAAGTAAAATCATCTTCTTTAGGATACCAGAGGCCAAAATCAATTATTCCCTTCAAGTATCTGAAAATCCTCTTCACAATAGTCACATGAGATTCCTTAGGATGAGCTTGAAATCTTACAACAATGCGTACGACATTCATGATATTAGGTCTATCTTGAGTCAAATAAAGCAATCCACCAATCATCAATTTGTATCTAGTCTAATTTTCCTTAGGAGAATCATCATTTTGAGTCAACTTACATCCGATCACCATAGGCGTACCAACTAGCTTTGAATCTTCCATACTGAACTTCTTTAGCAATTCTTTCACATACTTGGACTAAGATATAAAGATCCCTTTATATAACTAAGTAATTTGCAATCCCAAAAAGAATTTCACTTCTCCAATCATGGACATCTCAAACTCACTTTGCATCTCATCAACAAATTCCATGCACAAACTATCATCTCCTTCAAAAATGATATCATCAACAAAGACTTCAACAATCAAATCTCTATCATGATCAATCTTGAAATAAAAGTTACTATCAGTAGTACCTTTGCTAAATCCAAGCTTCAAAAAATACTTATCCCATTTGGCCTACCATGCTCTAGGGGATTTCTTGAGTCCATACAATGATTTCTTCAACCAACAAACCATATCTTCCTGATTAGTCAATTGAAATCCATCAGGTTGTTCAATATACACTTCTTTTTCCAGTTCACCATTTAGAATCACTGACTTGACATCCATCTGATAAACCTTGAAGTTTTTGTAAGCAACATAAGCAAGAAACAATCTCACATCTTCAATCCTAGCAACAGGGTAAAAGGTTTCTTCAAAGTCAATTCCTTCCATATGTGAATATCCTTTACACACCAATCTTGCTTTGTTTCTGACAACTTCACCTTCCTCATTTAGTTTATTCTGAAAGACTCATTTAGTTCCAATTATATTTTTTCCCTTAGGTCTAGGAACAAGAATCCATGTATCATTCTTCTCAATTTGTTGTATCTATTCTTTCATTTCTTCCATCTAATGTTCATTTTTGCCTGCTTCATTGACATTATTAGGCTTAGTCTTAGAAATCAAATAGTATTCCTCTGCAATTCTTCTCCTAGTTTCAATACCTTTGTTCTTATCACCTATAATCTGATTTTCTGAATGATTCAATCTTATATACCTTGGAGTCTTAGGATGTTCCTGAACTTTAGGCTCTTGTTTTCTCACTTTTGTACTATCACTAGTTCCTTCCTCTTGACTTTGCTGATTCACTAGAATGATTTGTACTTGATTATGAGTTTGAACTATACTGACATTCCCATCATCTAAATCATATCCACAGGTTCTAGATGGTATAGTTGTGTCTTCATCAACCTTCACATTTTCACTTCCAGCCATTTTCCTCAATCTCTTATTAAAGCACCGGTAGGCTTTGCTTTTAGTAGAATAACCTTGAGAAAGATACCTTCATCACTCCTAGAATCAAACTTTCCTATATCTTCATCTCTTTTAACATAATAACATTTACTCCCAAAGATTTTGAAGTATCTAACAATAGGATTATGGCCAAACCATAACTCATCAGGGGTCTTACCAGTATCACCTTTGATATTCACCCGATTGAGAGTGTACATAGTAGTACTTACAAATTCTCTCCAGTAGATATAAGGGACATTTCCTTCCAGCATCATAGTCCTAGTAGCATCTAGAACTATCCTATTCTTCCTTTCCACAAATCCATTTTACTGAGGGGTTTGCAGTGTAGATAGTTGTCTCTTTATCCCATGTTCTTCACAAAAAGAATTAAACTCACCAAATATGAATCACTGCCTCTATATGATCTCAGACACTTAATCTTCAGACCTGTCTCTATCTCAACCTTAGCTTTAAAGATCTTGAACTTATCAAAAGCTTTGGATTTTTCCCTTAAGAAAGCAACCTACATCATTCTAGAATAATCATCAATGAGTAACATGAAATACCTATCTCCTTGTAGACTTCTAACTCTTGAAGGACCGTACAGATTAGTATGCACAAACTCCAACACTTCATTTGAACAATGTTGTTTTCTCCAAAATGAAACTCTAGTTTGCTTCCCCAATTGACATTCCTTGCATATGGTATTAGTAGGCTTCACAAACTTAGGAAGATCTCTCACAACGTGAATAGACTTATCTTGATAATATTGCCAAAGTTTACTTGACACAATCTCCTATGCCACAACCAACTTTCATCAACTTGAGCAATCAAACAACTTTTACTAGCAGCATTCAGATGAAAGATATTACCTTTTTTTTGGTACCTAATGCAATCACATTACCAAAATTTCCCAATATCCTACACTTTCCATTTTTTAATTGAAGATTATATCCCTTATCAACCATCTGTCCAATAATTAAAATATTATGCTTCAAACCTTCAACATATAAGACATCATCAGTATTATTCTTATCATCAAGAGAAATGGATCCTTTTTCATGGATCACACCAGCTTTGTCATCACCAAATCTCACAACATCGCCATCATAATTTTCCAAACTCACAAACTTACTTTTATCACCTATCATATGATGTGAGCATCCACTGTCAATCACCCATTGATCCTTTTCTTCAATTTTAGCAGCAAGAGCTTTCTCCACATTCATACAACTAGCAGATTCAGTAGGTACCAGATCATTTTCCTTAATAGCAATAAATACCCATTCATCTTCACTTGCATTCCCTTTATCAGATTCATCATCTGTCACACCTTCATCAACAACATAATAACATTTTATTTGAAATCTAGGCTTGTTAGGTCTTGTCTTAGGAACTCTTTCAGGACACCTTGAGGCAAATGACCTATCTTATTACATGAAAAAAATTTAAGAGGCAATTTTCCTTTGTACTTACCTTCTCCTCTAGGTACTCTCTTGAAAAGAAGTGCTTCAAGCTCATCTAGCTTTCTCTCTTCTTCAATCTCTCTCATTTCCTACTCATACTTGGACAAGTTTCTAGAAGAACATTCTCCCAGATCATATCTCTGCTTATCCCTTCAGGAGGTGGTAGCTCTGAATGCAGATTCTATCTTAGGAAGAGCATCACCAAACTCACTTAACTCAAAAGAAATAAGCTTACAAATCAACATGTCTATTGTTACATTTGTCACAGTCTGGATCTCCTCAATAGCAACAACTTTGTGTTTGTATGCAGAAGGCAAGGATCTAAGCACTTTAGCAACAATCTCTGATTCATCCAATGTTCCACCAGCACATCTGATACTACACACAATTTCATTCACTCTCTACATAAAGGCAGTAATGTTCTCATCTTCACCCATCTTCAAGTTTTCATATTTACCTTTCAAACTTTGTAGCTTAGCAATATTCACCTATGCATCACCTTCATACAAAGTTTCCAACTTTTTCCATATCTCATAAGAAGTCTTCAAATCCATTACATTTTTCATCTCAGAATCAGTCAGAGCACTCAACAATGCTTCCTTAGCCCTAATATTATACTCAACATCTTTGATGTCATTTGTAGTAGAAGGTCCATTCTATGAAATGATATATCTTTTCTTTGTAATGCTCTAGAAAGGTTCACCAATGCATCTCAAATGACACTCCATTCGAGTCTTCCATAATGAATAATTTGTACCATCAAATCTCAAACTATCCTTCTTGTATGTTGTCATCCTAGATCACCTCAAGCTATTAAACTTCTTCCAAGGAACCTGCTCTGATACCAATTGTTGGCAACACAAGGGAAGACAACTGAGAGGGAGGGGGGGTGAATCAGTTGTCACATAAATTAAACAAATTATCAAACTTATTGACCTTATTCTTAGATCTGATAAATAAGCATGAAAGCATAGATCAGTACAATATCAAAAACACACATAACACTAAGATTTTTACGTGGAAACCCTATCCACAAGACTATACCCTGTTAAAAGTATAAGAAAGATAAATGAGGAATGCACATGCATTTAGGCACACTGCCTAGAGCTCACTGCTCAATTACAAGGCTTACTTCCAGGGAAGACACACTATCTTATAGAAAGATTTGGATTAGATCCACAAATTGAACTGAGAAAATAGCATTTGCTCATGCCTGATTACAGTTCTGATTAAGCACATAAAATATCTTCACACTTCACACTTCACTTCTTCCTTTGAATGATTAGAACTTTATTCGCACACACCTGACTAGCACACTTCACTTCCACACACAATCACACATCCAAATGATAAAACAATCACTCTTATATATCGGCAACAAGAAATAACATCATCTCCATGTCGACTCCAAATAAGATATAAAAAGGAATACAAACTGTCGGCCCAAATCAATAAACAATTTGCAACATTGAATCAACCAAAGTTGGCCACAACATAGTGACGACCCAAAACAACATCCTCAAATTCAAAAAACCTTCAATAATTATGCCTCAAAGATCCACAACATGCTAAAATCTCCAGTCGGCCAAGAACATGAAAAACATGAACATGTAAGAGAAAATCTCCAATCGTGAGCACACCGACCAATGGGGACGTATAAAAAAGATAGAGACCAATCTTCTAGAAACATCCATGAGCATCATGAAATACTACAGAAGGGTCCACAACAACTCAGATTACTAGAATCACATAATCTTCATTCAGGAACACCAACTAGAACAACAAAAAAACTATCAGAACACCAAAACTCATAACTCGATCAAATCTTCATTCAAACCTCTGAAACTCAATGTGGATAAAATAGATATACTCATCAAGAAACCCTTTAATCCACAAGCTATGATCATCAACATAATGAGCTAGCCAACAAAATAAACTTGACTTCACCACTGACAACCTACAACTCTTTTTTTTACAATTTTCTCAATATCCTCAACATATACAACTTCAATTACATTATTGCTAATAGTGTTGATATCAATGACAACCACATATTAGCAACATTCAACAAGGGTTCCTAAAGGCATTCAGCTGAAGGCATCCCAGATCATTCAAGCAAGGTTGCAAATGTGTGTGAGCATTGTGGTGGATTTCCTTGTTGCATTGAGAAGTGTTCTCTATGTATGAGCCCTTTGGGTAGTGTATCCTATTCTGGTAGTGATCCTTTGTACCAGTTTTGCAATTACATATATTGTGAGCTAATCCTCATCGTGGTTTTTCCCTTGTTGGGTTTTCCATGTAAATCTTGTTCCTTTGTGTATGGTGTTGAGATTTCAATTTATGTTATGTGCATTCCATTCTTAATCATACTAACAGAATAAGGGTTTAATGAATGCATGTGGATCTGATTATTGTAGAGGGTTTTGAAGGTTTAATTTTCTACAACTAATTCACCCCCTCCGCCTCAATTTTTTTTTCCATTTTAGCAAAGGTGTCAACCACCTCTAATACCTGGTTGTTGTGTTGATTAACTAGGCTCATAAGATCATTCTTTTCCTCTTCAAAAGTTTATTTCTTTCTACCATAGGTCTGAGCACTAGGTCCTTTGTCTTCCTCCAACAATAGCTTTTTACCTTTTTTCTTTTGTACCTTGCTCCTTGATTCACAATAATGTTACCATTCACATATTGTAATAATAAAAAGTATATGACTCTAAGTGAAGCAATTTTCCAATCTTTTGAAATCCTCTTAAGACTTTCCTATTCATATTAATTAATGTTTCCATTGTTCCTAAATTTCAACTTGTATTCCTTCCTCCATAATTCCCATTTCCCTCTTTGCCCAACCCACCAAAACATTTACATCCTATCTTTAGGTTAAAAATGAATGGTCACCTAACAACCTAGTTATTTCATGATAATCATTAAGAAATTTAGTTGGCATTATTGAATCCTTTAGCATCAACTTGTGACAAAAAAACCTTTCCACAAAATTTTTTAGGCAAAGCAACCAAATATTTCCATTAGAAAAAATAGGAATAATGTCAACATTTACAAATTTTTCACATTAACTATTTGTTAATATTTTAATGTTGTCACAAATAATCCATGACCATATTATGTTAGAGATAGAGTTCCTAAGATGATTTTGGTTTAACTTCTACACAAACATTTTTATCTACAATCATTTGCTATATCAGCTAAATATACAATCCACCAACAAAATTTGATTGTGTCTATCATGAGTTTTAAAAACAAAAAGTAGCCTACTATTGTTAGTAGTTTGCCTACAAGTATGATTCATGATGCTATCAAGGCACTAATACCATGCTTAAACATAAAAATTACCCCTGTAAGATTAGAATAGGTCCATGTAAAATTCAACACAATTTTTCCAAATACCTTGTTTTGCATAACATCCCATTTGATCATGTCCTCGGACTCTAAGAAATAAAATAATATTATTTGATATCATAAAATTTCAACAAACTCATCCAACATTGTAGCATATACATTTTTTTGCTATGTTTTGGGTTTGGGAAGTTCCAAAAGTAGTATAATTATGCTATCATAGGAAAATATATTAGGTGAATTTAAGATATTTGACCATAAGCTTGTGAATTATTGGTGTGAAATATTACTAACATTCCTGAGAACCTTCATAGGATTACTTCATGGTACACATGAATAGCTAGCAATCCCATCAATCTAAATAATTAAAATTAAATATTGAAAACATGAAGTTGGGTATGTGTTATTGGTACATAAATTTGAAATTTATGTGACTAAATTATTCATCCCTTTTCTAAACTCAAACTCTCCAATTCATAAATTGGGTTTGTGTAAACTTAAGCTGAAAGAAAAGTAAGCTAGCTTAGCCTCTTTTTTCCTTCTCATAAATGAATCTTATACAAGATCATATTAATTTTGTTATGGGCTCCCATAATTATTGAAATTTAGTGATAAGATGAAAGTTTATGAGTTGAGTTGCAAGTGTATCAAACACAAGACTTGAAAAATATAAAATAATTAAATTCTAGGAAAATATTCTACCAAACCTACATGTAATTAAAAATAAAACTACCTCTAAGAATTTGAAAGAAAAGGTGATAAAATAACTCTTGGAATCTCAAAGATCAATTTTTTTTAAGAATTTTTGGAAACCTTCATCTATTTAGCCCACACTTCATGTGGAAAGAAAGGGTACATGTTCACATTTAATTTTTACATTGGTTTTCAACTCCATGTATTCCACATTTTACTTGGCAACATACTCCACATTTACTGAGAGCTACTCCATGTTTCATTTATGAGATAATTGAAAGGGTAATCGATGGTCCACTATCTTTGACAAAGTTAATTTTAGCAAATTTGATTTGAATCATCACAATAAATATGCAACTTTTCAAGAGAGGAAATACCCTAATTTTTCTTTCCCCAATCCAAGGAGGTTTAACATGCTTAGTGATAATGAAATCCCCTCCACCCAAAAATGTTTGTAGAGCTTTTGGCTTTAAGAAAGAAAGAAACAAATTCATTCACGCTCTTTTTCTTTGTCCCCAACTTTACTAAGAATCTTTTTCCAAACAAGTTGGCAAGAGAAGACAAGCAGGTGCTTCCCACACTAATATTGTTTGTTTCTATTTCTATTTGTTAGGTGTTGAACATTTATTTTATTAAATATTGTAATCACTGCAATGCTCAAATAATTTTAAAAATGTTCACCTATTTCTAGATGATTTTATAGAGCTATTTATTTGAGCCTCAATTTCGTGATTCTAGACATGCATATATTTATATGTTTGTTAGTTGTAGATCCTAAATATTTTTTCCATTATTAATCTTCTTTTCAATGAAGGAAGAGAGAGTTAAGATTTTTTGTTTAAGATGTTTCCAAAGGGCACACAAATTATAATTTGATGCCAAACTTACAATTGGGAATCAAGTGAATTTCTTTTATATCTTAGTAATGTGCATTCTTAGTAGATAAATATCTCAATTGTTCAAATATGGTACAATTTATAGTTAGCTTAAGTAAAGTGATAATGAAATCCCCTCTACCCAAAAATGTTTGTAGAGCTTTTGGCTTTAAGAAAGAAAGAAACAAATTCACTCAAGCTCTTTTTCTTTGTCCCCAACTTTACTAAGAATTTTTTTCCAAACAAGTTGGCAAGAGAAGACAAGCAGGTGCTTCCCACACTAATATTGTTTGTTTCTATTTCTATTTTCTAGGTGTTGAACATTTATTTTATTAAATATTGCAAGTCACTGCAACGTTCAAATAATTTTAAAAATGTTCACCTATTTCTAGATGATTTTATAGAGTTATTTATTTGAGCCTCAATTTCATGATTCTAGATGCATATATTTATATGCTTGTTAGTTGTAGATCCTAAATATCTTTTCCATTATTAATATTTTTTTCAATGAAGGAAGAGGAGAGTTAAGAGTTTTTGTTGAAGATGTTTCCAAAGGGCACACACATTATAATTTGATGCCAAACTTACAATTGGGAATGAAGTGAATTTCCTTTATATCTTAGTAATGTGCATTCTTAGTAGATAAATATCTCAGTTGTTCAAATATGGTACAATTTATAGTTAGCTTAAGTCTACCATAGTTATCATACACTTACATCGAATCATTTCCAATCAAAATATACTTTAACAAAAGTAATGTAGTTTTTTGTCTAAATAAATTAGTTTAACCTATATATGGAATTAGCTTATTCTATATCTGAAATTAGCTAGAACTAGGTGATCTTTAGGCCCTGTTACTAGCACTACTATGGCCTAGAAAAATAATATAGACTATTTTCTAAATTTTTCATTTCAATCATTTTGAAGGAATGTGAAGTTTGTACGCCCTCATCTTGTTATGGTGGCAATGAATTAAGCAAAACTACTTGATCTCATTTAAAAAAAATAAAAATAAATATCCAAGCAAGGTTTCCAAGGCCTTTCAAATATCGATGCCAACAATAGAAGAATTTAAAACTCTACTAAGTAGCCTCTTCCATGATAAATTGTAAAGTGATAATTTAATTAGTAGTCTAATGTCCGCCCAAAAAACTACTTTAGAATTATTTTTGAATATTTTTCTTTTAGATTATTTTAAAAAGTCTCATGTGAAGGTTAGTGACATAAAACATGACCAAAATTTTCCAAATCATAACAAGTTTTGAAAACTAAGGCTTATAGACATTACTTGTGTTAAATCAAATGAAGAAGAAACAATGTTGTGCACTTTTTTGTAGTGAAAGTAATTAAAACCTTTTAGGGGTGCATAGAAAGTAGATTATAGGAGACTCTTTGTGTTCCTTGCAATGGAAAACAATACTAGGAGATGCTCTTATGTTAGATTTCATATTATCTACCTATATGAGGGTTGTTTACTTGTTTGATTTGCTTCAAACATAACACCTAGCCAATATTGGCCATAGGCTTCAAACTTGATAAGGCGAGCATTTGAAATAGAGTAATTCCTTTTGTTGACAATAAATCTTTTTTATTGTGAACCTTGACAAAAAAGTGAAATAATCTCTCTCTAATTGCAACCCACCCAAGCAAGTAAAAAACTAAAATTAAACTAAAATTCCTAATTTTTGAAAAGCTTGAAAGATGCTTGTTGAAGGTTAAGAGATGTGGCCACATAGAGAAGGGAGAAAATTAAAACTTTAAAAGACAAAGCTTGGGAGAATTGTAAATTAAATACAAAGTCAACCATGGCCAAAGATTTTTTTGACTCATCTAGAAACATGACCTTTGATAAATTTGGAAAAGGCTAGAAAATCCTAGGCCATGCAGGACAAGGTAGATGATATATACAATTTTCTCAAATTTTAAGTTTTTGAAGCCAACCATAAAATGAAAGTGCAGAGAAAAAAAGCATTAGAACACAATAATGTCTACATCACTAATGAAATAAAACACTCTAACATTTAAGAATTTATAGAATTTGATATAGATATTTTTAGAATGATACATATGCCACCATTTCCACATTGATGGGCATATTCTAAACAATTTTGATATGGATATTTTTTAGAATAAAATCAAATTAGATATTTCATTTCTTTTCACATTGATGTGCATATTTCATATGATTTAAAGTTGCAAGATGTATTAAAATACTCTATGATAATTATGGTTGAGTAGAAAAAATTAATGACTAAAAACTAGCAAATTACTTTGCAATTTAACAACCCATTAATTATTTGATGAAACGAGACTTATTTCTTTTTTTTGTATTAAGTATAGAAGATCAAAAACAAATAGTTACAACAAGAAGCATTCAACTACTTACATCAAAAAGCCAAAAATAGTTACAGTAATTAGGCAGAAATACATGCAAACAACAATTAGCCTGTTAAGGATACTTGCAGCGAAGCAGCTTTGCAACAGCCAGAGCATTACAAAGAATATTGATTGTCAATGGCATCATGTACAGAGTTGTTGTTCCAATCAAGGATCATGGTAACAACATCAACTTAAGGTGATCGATGTCACCATCAACCCCTTTAGAATCTCTTCCCCTCTCAACTGTCAAACAATTGGATCTGACTCCTTCAGAAGCCTGCAAATTATGGAATGGAAGGGGCCCTTGCATTGTCAGCAACATTGAATGTCTGACGAAGCACATTCATAGCCCCCCTGAAATCCTCGGCCACTCTTTGGTTGAAATGATGTGTGTGGGCACATTCTATCTCCTCTTGGAGAAATTCCATCGAACTGCTCCTAATTAGATCTAACAACTTTGCCATGGAGACTTCCAGGTGTAGATGTACCTATGATACAACAGAAAGAAGTGTGAATCACTTTGCAGACCCAGTAAGTACCCTTTTACACCCCTAAAATTTATTAGCGTTTCTTGCCTTCCAAACATGCCATAAAATCTCAGTACTTAAACACATCCAGAACTTAAGAAGATCTTTCTTGAGATTTCTATTGTTAAATAAAACATCCTGCCATATTACATTGTCATTATTGTTTCAAATCATTAACTCATTACATAAAATTTTCTAAATTTCTCTTGTGTATAAACAATAAAAAAAATATGCCTTATAGTTTCCAGAGTCCTGCACAAAGAGAAAATGTCAAGATCCATATGATTAGACTTATAAGGAAGCTTATGAAGAAGAATGAGCCATCTAAAAAAAGCCTTTTTAGGCTCACCAATGTTATGCCAGATACAATCAAAATAATTCATCCATATGTTGCTAGGGAGATCAATTCCCCAACTCAAGTTAGCATGAGAAGAAATATCAACCGAAATAGTAAGCTCTTTGTAAAATTTTTTGGCTTTGAGCTCAACAAGCTTAGTTCCATCCTTCCAACGAAGGTCACAATCCAGAGAGAAAGGATCAAAGGAGTTGGTAGGGAAGTGCATTTCTTTGAAGGCTTCTTTCACAGTGTTAAAGGCTCTTACACTAGAAGGGGGCAGATTGAAATCACCGGTGAGGGATTCCCAACTTTTGAGCTGGCCATTGATCAAGATGTCATTGAAGGTCCAGATGCCTGCAAGATTCCACCTTTTGGTGGAGCATCCTTGCAACAGGGCAAGAGGTTTGCTATTGCGACAAAGGTTCCACCAAATGGAGCTACTAGAATGGCAGCTGAGTCCATTAGTCAAGAGGATGGTGCTAGCTTTGCAAAGGGAATTAGATTTAACAGCCTCCCAGGCCTTCCATAGGCTTTTAAACACTGTAGAGCCCGTTGGAGTCATAGGGTACTGACCCAAGAGAATGTCACACACTGGTAGACCTTTCCAAGTCTTTGCTTGCCTGGGGGTGGCAAGTAAGATGTTGTTCCTTATCAACACCTTCCAAGGCTCGTTGCCATCAAAAGTTCTTGCAATCCACTTGGTTGCCAAGGCAATACCTTGCAGCCTTAAGTCCTTTAGACCAAGTCCACCTCAATTTTTTTCCACACATCACCAGCTCCAATTAACAACATGCTTTTTCCTCTTACCCTTACCATCAGACCAAAGAAAGCTTCTTATCCTTTTTTGGATCTCATTTACCTGATAGCTACTGAACATCCAGACTGAGGAAAAATAAATGTTGTACGAAGACAAAATCTTCTAACAAACCTGCATTCTACCAGCTAACGGAAGGTAGTGTCTGTCCCACTTTGCAATCTTGCTCTCAATTTTGTTGCATATCCATAGCCACATCTCCTTCAGGTTGGGATTGACTGAAAAAGGGATCCTGAGGTATCTTACAATTTTGTTGGGTCCCTTCCACTAAAAGTCATATTTTTCCAACCATTTGTGGGGGGGGGGAATCCTCCCACCCAAGAATACAAGACTTTGCAACAGAAATTTTGGCACCTGAAGCCTGACAAAAAAGGTCAAGCTTTCCCATTAGAGTCTCCATGTTCCTTTCATCTAGCTCCAGGAAAATTGAAGTATCGTCTGCAAATTGGATATTAATTAGCTCATTTTGATCAGGCAATTTGATACCTTTAACTTTCAGAGAGAAGGACTGGTCTCTTAACAGGTAATGGAGAACATCATAAGCAATGACAAAAAGAGCTGGGGCCAAGGGACACCCCTATCTGATAGATCTGTCAAGCTCTAATTCTTGAGAAACCGTACCATTAACTTCAACTTGGGCCACAACATTATTCAGGAGAGTATCAACCATATTGTAGAATTCCATGGGGAATCCAAAGGCTACAAGAGTTGTTCTTAAGAAGGGCCATTCAACCCTATCATAGGCCTTTTCGAAATCCAACAAGAGCATTGTTGCATTCTGATTGGATTGTCTTGCCCAATCTAAGCCTTCCAGGCTAGTAACCATGTTTTCCAGGATATACCTTCCCTTTATAAAACTGGTCTGGGTGCTATTGATGAACTTCAACAAGATATTAGATAGCCTCAAGGCCATTACTTTGGCTAGAATCTTGTAGGAGACGTTTAGAAGAGTAATTGGGTACCAATTCTTTATAAGGGTTTTGTCACCCCCTTTTGGTAACAACTTAATGAGCTCCTTGTTGATTTCCTTCCCCAGAGAGCCCCTATCTATTGCCTCTCGGTAAACTTCCAATAAGTCATCACAGACCCAATCTTGGAAGGATTTATAAAATTCCACCAGGAGACCATCACTACCTAGCGACTTGTCATTTTTCATTGCAAGAATAGCCCTCTTGATTTCTTCCTTAGTCAGATTGGCACCAAGCAGGGCTGCATTCTCTTCTGAGAATTTTTTGGGGATGATCTCTTTTATGAACTCTCTAGCTCTTTGGTTGTTAACCACATTCTTTTCAGATGTAAACAGGTTCTTGAAGTACCTCTAGAGTTGCTCCAAGATTTCTTCCTGGGAGGTGAAAATCTGCTCATTATCTCTTATTTGACCAATCTGCTCTTTTAACTTCTCTCTAATGTAATTAAAAAAGAATTTTGATCCTTTATCCCCACAGTTGAGCCAGTTCAACCTAGATCATACTTTTTTCCCTTGTATGTTCTGGTTTTGAAACCCCCTCAACTTGTCCTTCATTAAAGAGAGTTCCTCCCGAAGCCTTTCATTGTTTGGGTTAGACTGAATTCTAGACTCAACATCCAGGAGACTATCTTGCAGCTTATTTTCTTCCCATCTATTGTCCTTGGCCTTCTTCTTGCCAATAGTCTGAAACATTTTTGTCTAGGAAATCACATTTTGGTTCCACCTTCCAATTTCACTCTCTTTTCTCAACAACCACTTGTTAATCTCTCTTATGGAGGAGATAGCATCTTTGCAATCTTCATCCTTTAGTAGGGTAGTGTTAAGGAGGAACCCATCCTTCCTTAGCCTGTCACAGGATTGATTGTTGTTTATGACAATTTTGGCCTTAATAGGATGATGGTCGGAAAGGGTATAGGGATAGACACAGACTGGAAGACCCTCCTCATTAGGGATGAAGCTAAAACTATTTTTATTCACATACAACCTATCCAGCCTACAATATATCCTTTTATCCCCTTGCTGAGCATTGCACCGAGAATACCAAACCCCTTTGAAATCCTTTTTCCTACCTTCCATGGGATCAACTAGGCTTAGCTTGCTTTTTAGTCATAGCCAGAAGTGTCTCTCACTACCTTTCCAAGACATGTCCACCCCGCCACATTTGTCCTCTTGCTGCTTAATCATATTAAAGTCACCCCCAAGATCTAGGGCACCTTCAGAAGATTGGCAATCCATTGCCATAGGGAGGCCCTCTCTCTATGATCATTAGGGGCATAGACAGAGCAGAGACCAAAGGAGGTACCTTCTTTGTCCACAATCACCCAGACTACCCTGTTACAGGGGGAAGTTCCAAAGCCGGTGACCCATTAGCACTAATTGCTTGAGAGGAGGATGGAGGTACCTCCCTTGCCTTTATCGTGCTTGGTGTTGAACATGACTAAGTCCTTCCAAATAAATTTCAGATTAGTTTCCAAGGTGAAGCCTATTGCTTTGGTTTCTTGTGGGAAAACCATGTCTTTTTGCTTATCCAGGTTTAAAAACCTTCTTACAATGATTTTTCTATCAGGGGACTCTAGCCCCCTGACATTCCATGAGACATAGCTAAGCTTCATCTTCCACGGTCTTGGGGGTAGCCTCTTGGTCTTGCTTAAATTTCCCAAAGCATTTGGGAAGATTTTCCTCAAACTCAACCCTTTTGGCATTAGGCATTTGAATTATCGTACTTGTTTTCCTTCTCTTTTTAGACAACTGAACAGTTTTGGCTAAAGGGATGGACATGCTATTTTTCCTTGGCCTTCCAGGCCCCTGCTTGGGCCTGAATGCTTTTTCGGTCTGTGAAGATGTGACATTCTCTTGAATCTGGCAGCTTACGACTCTGGCTTGCTTTTCAAAGCCACAACCAAGCTCACACTTGGGGTTGTCACTCCCCCGAGTGTTGGAGCGCCTGGGGGCAATAGGGGTGCTATGTCTATCAGGCTGTGTTGTTGAGTTTCCCTTGTTTTCAACCATGGACGTATGATCTATGTGGGCACATACAACCTAGACAGAGGGGCAAGGGGTGTCGCCATCAGGGAAGGAAGAAAAAGCCAAGTTGGGACAATCACTAGGGATTGTTAGCTCACCCTTGTTTTGATCCCCTTTTAAGTTGATAACCTCTTCCTCCAACATGGAGGCAACCCAACCAACCTCTGGAAAATTGGATTTTCCACCCGTAGCAACTTTCGAGTTGGCACTTAAGGGCTTAAGACATCTTTCACCATTTTTAACTAGATACATTTGGGTTTCCGAGGGGGGTGAAGGACCATTTTTATCTTTAGCCAAAAATTCATTTGCAATTCTATTTTTAATCTCTCGAAGGACCAATTGTTGGGCATTTAGCTTCTCCATCAAGGTAGTGTTCACAACATTCTCTAGGGGTTGGGAGTCAACCTTGGGGAGGGGGTTAGTTGTAGTTTTCAATGCCTCTTCCACTGTCAATTCCCCAACCTCCAGCAGTGCTTCGAAAGGATTTTTGAGCGAGATGACAAGAGAGGCAGCAGGGTTGGTAACTGAAGCCGAATCCTCGAGCACCACAATTTGGTTGACAGCTTGGATGGGGTCTTGGCCTACATGAGAATGATTGCCTCCTGTGCCTATGTCGGCATTGTTTTCCACAATTTGTCGCACTGTCAGCTTCTTGGGGTGCTTGTTACTCACGTAGGCCATGGACCTGGAAGAGCGCAGAGGCTGATCAGATCCAGTTGCATGGAGCTCTGCTTTAGGGTTAGGGAACATCTCAATTTTCTCCAGATTGGGATTTGAATTTGATTGGTTTTTTGGGTTCTTGTTGGCTTGACTCTTTTGAAATAAAGGGAAAAACTTCCAGATGTGACCTTCTTGGCGAAAGAGGTAGCACGCATTTAATCCTCCCAGGATCTCAATGCGGCAACTAAAGGGACTAATTTCATCCTCGACCTCCATGCATTGGGGAATTTCAACCCCTGGCTCAAGGGACACCAGCACGTGGGCGTCAAGGTGAGGAAGAGTCACTTTCATTTCATCCATTCTCAGGACTTTTCTAAACGAGGCGAGTAGGAGAGGAATGATTCTCCAATATTCCAGTGGGAGGTTTTTAATCACCAACCACCGCGGACAGGAAAGGGCTAGGATTTCATTGGCAATGGCTGTCGAGGACCATGCCAGGGCTCTGAAACCACAACCCCCAATATTCCAATAGGCCTTTGAGAGTGCCTTTTCTTGCATAGAATGAGACTTGAAGAAGATTGCAAACAATCCACGTTGTAACATTCTACTGAAACTAACAACAATTCCAAATTTATTTGCCCAAATGCTGGAAAACCAAGAATAGAAAAACTTTTGAGAAGGGACTTTGTTTAAATCAACAGCAGCCAAAAAAATAGCCGTGTCTCTAAGTTTGGATCTTTCGCTAGTAACCACTAATTTCATGTCATCGTTTGGAGACAACTTGCAGATGGGGGGTGTAGAAGGGTACTTACCAGGCAACAACACACCATTAGGGAGGTCAGAAACCTTGTCGTGGGTGCTAGTTAGGAACTTCGCATTCACTAGGAAGGAGCCCTCAACACCAAAGATAATATCTTTAAAGGACCTCTCTAGTTTGTCTGAGGGCTGAGCCGAGTTAACCCCACTATCCCCTGGGTCAGGGGGGTCTGAATGCCCCGCCATGAAGGCATGGAGAGCCGAGGCCAACACGACCATAGAAGCACATGGGAGAAGAACAAAAAAAATAGGAGGCAAAAAAAGGCATAAACGAGGAAAGGAAAAAAACTAACCCTACTGACGGAAGGAAAAATAAACAGGGATAAAAAGCAAGTGTGCGAAGGGTACCAAAAAAAACAACAAACTTGCGTGGGGGAGGGCCAGCCTCCCCCACCTGGCCTTGTGAAGTACTCCTTCGGCACGAACCCCGAAGCAAACGCCCTACAACTTCGACCACCATGTCCTTTCCGAGACTTATTTCTTGATAAAACTTCACACATAATATAATCCATCAACTAATTATAACCTTATTTTGATAGTAGTAAAATAACCTATATTAGCTATTTTATTGTTCAACAAAAACTTAACATATAAGCTATACATGACCAACAAAGATTAAATCAAGAGCAGTGCCTTGGTTCGATTGGCTAAAGAATCCTATTGTAAGCAAGAGGTCACACAGTCCAATCCTCTGTCTGCATGGTATTGGAGAGTGTATCATGCCAGCATTGTCAATCATATTAAAAAAATTTCCTGACGCATTACAGATTATAAGAAACTAAGCTAATACCTACAGTCTAAGAAAAAAAAAAAGGATTAAGTAAAATATTTTATAAGCTATATGTGAACAAAGATTAAATCACTAGACAAATAAGGATTCCATAAGTACGTAATCTATGGGTTAAAGAAAGATAAGATTGAAATAAATAAGATGTGACAATAGAAACATCTAAAATTAAAAAAATACGATAAAATAAAAAGTCTTATAAGCTATATATGACCAACAAAGATTAAATCACTAGTCAAATAAGGATTCCATAAATACCTAACCTATGGGTTAAAGAAAGATAAGATTGAAATAAATAAGATAGTGACATAGAAATATCTAAAATGAAAAAACAAGATTAAATAAAAAAGCTTTATAAGCTATATGTGACCAACAAAGATTAAATCAATAGACAAATAAGGATTACATAAATATCTAATTTAGAGATTAAAGAAAACTAAGATTGAAATAAATAAGATGGTGACAGCAAAAATATCTAAAATGAAAAAAACAAGATTAGATAAAAAGTTTAATAAACTATATGTGACCAAAATAAATTGAATCATTAAATAAATAAAGATTTCATAAGTACCTAGATTTTCCCCTACTTATTCTGTTTTGTCGTCTTTAAATAGCAAATGAGAGGCGTCAAGAAAGTGTAGTGAAAGTGTGGGTACGGTTGAACCTTAAACACCAGTTAAAGGTGGGCGCATTTCCAACGTTGATGCCATTCTGTCAGTTTTCATAATATATGAGAATCCAACAAAGATTGTAAAGTGCGACCCAGTCTAAAGAGAGAGGCAAGGAGAGGTGTCTTTCCCGTTCTGTCATTCTCAAAATAAATGAGAGATGGATGGATTGTAGAAAACGGGTGGGAGCAGGTGAACTGGGGTGGGAGCAGGTGAACTGTAACTATGAGAGAAGGATGGGTGTTTCCAATTCTGATGCCGTTCTGTCGTGTTTCATACTATAGGAGAAATAATGGGTATAGTTGAGCTATAAATGGGAGAGAAAAAGAGAATCAAGTAGATTGAACTCGGTCATTCAATTGCAGAAATGGCCTATTCATTTGAAGTAGCGCCGCCGACAACGGTTGCATTGTCGGTGTTAATGGTAATTTTCTTGTGGTGGGTATTAAAGAGAAGAAGCGCAGATACAAAGGGATTGCCGTTGCCGCCTGGTCCATCGCCATGGCCTGTCATAGGGAATCTCCATCTGCTGGGAGATCGGCCTCACCGTTCTCTGGAAGAGCTATCCAAGAAATATGGGGCGTTGATGTTTATGAGACTCGGCTCTGTTCCCGCCCTCGTCGTCTCCTCTTCGCAAATGGCAAAGGAGATCTTGACAACACACGACTTGGCATTCGGTGACAGACCCGCAACGGCGGCTGCAAGATACGTAGCATACGGGGAGATTGATCCAGGGATGGCTCCGTATGGACCATACTGGCGTCACATGCGCAAAGTCTGCGTCATGCAATTGCTGAGTGTCAAGAGAGTCGACTCCTTCGCCTGCGTGCGCGAGGAAGAGACATCTGTGGGCGTGCGTTCGATTTGGGACCATAGCTTGCAAGGTACGCTCCCTGTCAACGTCACTGCCGCCATTTCCTCCATCCTCTCCTCTATCATGTGGAGGATTCTGGCTGGCACCAACTCTGGCGCCTATTCTGGCAGCGGCGATGAGCTTGGCAGGATGGTCGCTGATGTCACCAATATGGTTGGTGCTTTTAATATTGGGGACTTCATTCCTAATGGAGAGTGGCTTGACCAGCTGAGAGGCATGAAGCGTCGAATGACAAGGACTCACGACTTTTTTGATCGAGTGGTGGGGAAAATTATAGACCAGCATGTGGAGCGCAATGCAAACGCGGACCCGCAAAAAGAGCACGTCAAGGACTTGGTTGATGTACTCCTGGATATTGAGAAGGAAGAGCCCGAGGATGAGAATGGCATGAAGGTCAGCCGAGAACACACCAAGGCAACTATTTTCGTATGTCTTCTCTTTCTCTCACACACACTTTTGCTCTAGTCTCTTTTATGTTTCAATTCAATTCTGTTTATGATTTAACTAACACGCTTTACTCATACTCATGCTCTAGTCTCTTTATGTTTCAATTCAATTCCGTTTATGATTCGACTCACACTTTACTCATTTTTTATAGGACATGTTTATTGGTGGAATTGAGACAACAATTGTTACATTAGAATGGGCGATGAGTGAAATGATAAGAAATCCCCAATGGCCAAGAAGTTGCAAGAAGAAATTCAATCTAGAGTAGACAAACATCGCATGGTAAGGGAGAGTGATTTGGTAAATATGGAGTACCTGCAATGTGTGGTCCAAGAGACATTCCGATTACATCCTGCGGGACCTGTGATGTTGCCCCATGAATCTAGAGAAGCTTGCACTGTTCGTGGCTACCACATACCTAACAAAACGAGGCTTGTGGTTAATGTATGGGCAATGGGAAGAGATCCTGCTGTGTGGAAAGATCCCATGAAATTCGATCCTGAAAGGTTTATGGGGAAAAATTTAAATGGAAAAGGTCGAGACTTCAACATGCTCCCATTTGGTGCTGGAAGGAGAGGTTGTCCTGGGGCTTACCTTGCCACTCAAAACATCAACATGGTTTTGGCTCAACTCATACATTGCTTTGATTGGAAACTTGAAGGCAATGAAGATCCATCACAATTGGATATGACCGAAACATTTAGAACTAGTATCCCTCGAAAAGTGAATCTTTTCGCTATTCCAACCTTGAAATTGGAAATGGGTTTTTAACCATGTCCTTACCTTATCAAATATATGTTGGCCACCTAGTTTGAATTTATGTAATAGTAGATCATTACCTAATAAAATATGTAATTAGGGATAAGACTAGCAAGCATAAGGGGAAAAGAGAGTTCACTAATGAATTTCAAGTTAACTAGGCAATTTATATACATTATACAAAGATAAAAATAAAATAATGTTTTAGAATGTTTTAGAATGACTAGTATAGTTGGACATGGTGGAATTATATGTTTGTCAATTAGGGATGAATAATGGAACATTTTTATTTGAAATATGTTCAAATGTATTTTCAAGTTGGTGAGTTGTCAAATCAATGATGGTTGAAATATAAATGGGGTTTGTACATGTCAACTCAGTTTTAATGTATTAGTGCATATATTATGCAAATAAATATATCTATTTGCATTCACCTAATTTTGGGAAGGTGGCAAATATTTACTCTATCATTGATTGGACATATTTTGATTTTAACATGCACTTATATGACCATATTATAAATACACTTAGTTAAAAAAAAAGATTATTTTATTTCTTATTAGTGGGGCCTAGGCTATCAGCTCCCATCCCCACGATAGGAGCTCGCTCCACCATCGGGACCTCTTCGTTATATGTGATCAAGAAAGATTAAATTACTAGACAAATAAGGATTCCATAAGTAACCTTGTTTTGGCTCAACTCATGCATTGCTCTGATTGGAAACTTGAAGGCAATGAAGATCCATCACAATTAGATATGATTGAAACATTTAGAACTAGTATCTCTCAAAAAGTGAATCTTTTAGCTATTCCCACCTTGAAATTTGAAATGGGTTTTTAACCATTTTATTATAATGTCCTTGCCTTATCAAATATATGTTGGACAACTAATTTAAACTTATATAATACTATCCTTATCTAATAAAAAATATGTAATTAGGGATAAGACTAGCAAGCATAAGGGGAAAATAAAATTCACTAATGAATATGAAGGTAACTAGGTGACTTGTATATATTATAGAAAGACAAAAATAAAACAATGTCTTAGAAAGTTTTTGTTCTTACCTAAATTGTAACTCCTTAATGTTGAGCTACATGGGAGTAAATCTTGTCATTAAGTTTCAAATTACAATATAATTCAAAATATTATTTTATAAATTTTGTTATGTTGATAACATTTGTTATTCTATGAGCACATACATGATGTTGAACTCCCATGTGATTTATGCTATAAACTTTAATGATTTATGATTATTTAAATGATTGTTTAGTTCTATTTATCATATTTTATCATTTCTTGATGTTGTTCTATATACTTATAATGTAGTTTCTATTTATGTACATGTGTGTGAATAATGTTACCATGGATAATCTATTTATGCATATGTTTATGTGAATAATATAATCATGAGTATTCACTCCATGTGTTATCACTTATAATCAATGAACCACACATGCTATTATGGAATCTTTATAAAATGAAACAATCAAGGAACCAAAAGGAATCTTGTAATCATAATCACAGACCTTAAAAATGAACATAATGTATCATTAGAGCCCAAACTAGTATGAATCATAAATATTATAGAAATATAATTAGCTATTGATGGTCATTTTGACATCAAGTCCCATCAATAATGAAAATGTGTTTTTCATCAATACCTTCTCTTGAAATAGATGAATGTCCTTAACCCTTCATTTTCTTGGTCTAGGCTACTAAGAAAGGCTTACCATGGAATGCTATGAATCAGCACACCAGGGACCTACAATGTATAGAAGATTCACATCTTTGTTGCCATGCATCAAGAATGTGGGTGAGATTGGCATGCCAAGGATGACCAGAATTCTATTAAGGTTGATCTAGATGGAGTAAAAAAAAAAATATTACAATAGTTTGAATAATTGAAGCTTGAACATATGAATATAGTGGTGTTAAAAGAATTGACAATAACAAAAAGAATTAGACAAGAAATATGAATAGTTATTCAAGGATTTAGTGGGAAATATCACCCAAAATATAGATTTCCTACTCCTACAAAAAATGGTTCATTAGGGGATTCATAATGCATATATAATGAAAGGTATTGGAATTCTTATTTGTGAGAATCCACTTTATGGTTATAAGTTGTTGGTGAGCCACAATAATTTGGGGCAATAGCAAGTTTGAAGGAAAATATTGTCCACCTGGCCCTACATGCATGGAATTATTGGTAGGTGTTCAATAATCTAAAAGAGGAGTTTATGGTGTGCAAAGTGCCAACTAAAGGGGGATATAATGGATAATTATCTAATGGCGAGGTCTTGGGTTGTTAGTGCTACTCAATTTAACAACTACACATTATAGAATGTGGAATTTATCATGATCATAATGATACTTCTCTAAACACCCTATTACGATAAGTTTAGGGCATCACACTAAATCATTGGTGTGGTATTTGTGGGAACTTAACCCATGGCACCAATTCTTGACAAGTAGTTTAGGATCTATAAGAATCTTGAGAAAATCATTATTAATGCTACTTTGTAGCTAATGGTCTATAAGTATGCCCCTCAAAAATAGTATACACTTCTAGCATGTTCCTCCAAAGGGAAGTGCACTTTCAAGGAAATTTAATGTTCATGCTTGCTTCTCTAGACACTATTCACAGTTCCCTGATGGGGCATTTTCCCTTCTTGCTTTCCACAATTTGAGACCCTATCTTTTGAGTACAATGGGGGGAGCTTATATTAATAATTTTTCTAGGGTTCTTTAGGGGATGCTCAATCACCATAACAATTTTTCCTTTATGATATTTTCCAAAGTGGTGTAGGGGCATCATTGATTGTGCTCTTATTTATCCTCAAACTCATAGTCTTATATCCTAGGCTAATTTAACACACAAGGAAGAGTTTTATGTAATTTGTATTGATATAGGAATAGGATTAGGCCTTGATATAGGGGAGGCATGTCTTTGTTGTTTATAGAAGCTTCTGGGGAGGTTAAGATGTAAAATGGGAAACTAATTATCTTCTTATTCTTCAAATGTAATAGTAGAGGAAAGTGATATGTGTGAACAACACCAAATTGACCTTCTAGAGTGAAATACTTAATGATATGCTTTATTACCTCATCCTATGGCCTTGGTATCCCCTCCCTCTTGTAACCATTTTGAAACATAACTAGTTTTTCCTCCTTGAGAAAGGCATTGTTGAACTCTTTGTCTTGAGATTTATGAGATATTTTCACCTCTTTCCCATGAAAGTTGGTCAAGTTATAGCCTCAACGATCATTTCCTCCATCACTTTGAAACCAACTACTCTAATTTTCACCTCTTGTAGGTTCTAGGACTCAATAATTTTTTTAGATAGGACCTCATTATGTCTTTGCATCACCTTAAAATAGTTGGCAACCCCACCATGTTCAAAGATCCTCCAAATTTTTTTGTTCTTCATCAACAAATCACATGTGGATAGTTCCATCCTTAGCTTTTCACCTCTCATGATTATTTTTCATTTTTTTCTCTCATGGATCTTAGTGAAAGTGACATAAAGAAAAAGATTCCAAACTAAGTTTTCCCATCTCATTAGTCCATTCCTTTGAGTGGATAATTATGGTGAAGGTTTCCACATCAATATTTTTTATTTCTTCTCCGGTACCTTCAGTACTTTCTTTCTTACTAGGATTTTGCATCATCTTGAGGTGCTTTGATATCCTCTTTCCCTTCTTTCCTCTTATATTAATAATTCAAATCTTGTACTAATTTTTAAAATTTTCCTTTATTCTTTTTATCTTTGATACCATTTTGAACATGGCTACCCCAGCTTGAGGCTATCCCCACCAATGATAACTTTAAGAAACCCTGCTCAAGAAAAGATATAAAATCTTGGTGAATCTATCACATTTTTAGGAAAAAATATTAATTTCTATTGGCGAATATTTTCTTTTTTTCAAAAAAAATAATTTTGTTAGCGATTTTTTTACATCACTAAAATTTTGTAGAAAATTTTGATGAATCTTGAAAAATTATAGGAAAATGCATTAATTATGATGGTGAATCCATCCAATCTAAAAAATAATTCTCATAGAAAAGTAGGGGTCTGTGGGTGGAAATTATCAATGGGTTTAAGGGGTAGACTATAATATTTACTTGCCACCTTTGTTTGAAAATATAATATAATGGTCTCATTATATTCTGCAAGGTAAAATCTACCCACAATCTGTAATTCTCATGGGGATCAAAATTTCTTTTAGATCATTGATCTAACGACCCTCATTGCACTTTGCGAGGTAAAATGTACCCATAATCTATAATGATCATTAGACTTGAAATTGTGGGCCCCATGAGCATTATAGATTGTGGGTAGATTTTACCTTGTGGAATACAACAAGTGCCATTATATTATATTATAAATCAATGGTGGAAACTAAATATTAGAAATATGGTCCTAAAGCAATTAATAATTATGATATAGTATTGGTGAAGATTTCTACTATAATTTATAAAATTTAGGCGAATCTAATCTGATCATGTATCGAATATTGTTGTGAATTTCTGAGTTAAAGTTTTTAATAAAATAAATTATTTGGCAATTTAAATAAGACTATATTAATTTTTTTTAAAAATGTGGCAATTCAAGTCACATTTTAGCTCGAACTATTAGCCAATTTTGGATTCCCAAATTTCTACTATTAGCCACTAAAAAAATCACTATTCCCCAGTAGTCCATAATGCACTCTCTGAACTATGGGTGAGAAGACCGCATTAATTCATATCTAAAGGGGAAGGGACCTTTCCTCAAAGTATCAATCCAATTTAGAATCATTGGGTCGTGATCAAAGCTAGCCCTAAGAAGGGCCAAAAGGTAGACCTTAGCAACAATTCTCCAAGTAGAAAATATAAGTGACCTATCAAGTTTAACTTGTATGAAGTGGCTTCCTAATATTTTGTTATACCAAGTGAAGAGAAAGCCTTGGAGTTCTATGTCCATTAGATTAGTTTTTTTTATACAAAGTTTACAAGCCCTACCAAATTGTTAGAGTAATCCACTAATCCACCTAGTTTCTCCAAGGGAACCAAGGGAGTATTGAAGTCACCTACCACCATCCAAAATTCATTTGGATTTCCCGTTATATTAGAAGCAAGCAAGTCACAAAGAGAGATTCTCTCAAATTTTAAGTTTAGGGTATAAATATTTATTAGGTCCCATTTTTCTTTTTTCTCCATTCTTAAAAAAATAACTTACATATGTTGATATTAGCAGCGTTAGGCTTCTTACTTCCAGCCTTGACTTATATCTAAAGCATAAATTAAATGGAGCCTATCGGCTATTTAATTTATTGAGACATCATTTGGTGAAGAGGTGCTTCACCTTGGAAAATAAATAATATTTATTATTGCTAATCAAATTTGTTTTGAGGTCGACTTCATTAAATCACCACCTTTGTTGGGTTACATTCTTTCAATCATGGGCCGATTTGATGATATGAAGAGACACGGTTTATGGTGCCTATCTCTTCGACCTGTATATATATGTGATGTTGTTTTGTTAATTGATCATTCATACATTCATCTATTAGTAGTCTGAGTTCAAGAGAAGTGCAAGATCATCAAAGAGATATATATTGTGCCTTCAAGGAGATTGGTTTTATTATCAACAAAAGTATTAGCTTCTTTTGTGTGCATCAAAGTGTGGTGCTGTTATTCGGCCTTATGTTGGCCCATATTGTAAAGTAGAGTTTTTGATTCATTATAATATAATGTGATATATTATTGGCTGGGTTTTTTCTCCCTCGAGGAGGGTTTTCCCAGGATAAATTATTGTGTTCTTTATTCTTGTGTTTCATTTCTATTTATTGCAAATATGATTAAAACAACAACATGGTATCAGAGTGGGTTTAAGATAAGACCTGATCAGATTTGTAGAAGTCTGCATCTATGGAGATATTTGCCAATATCTCTCCCATCCAGTCAAATTAGTTTGAGGAGGAAGCTAAGTCATACTTCATAGAATTACAGACATATATTTTGAGTAGATGAGCATAGTCTGTAAGATTTTGCTGAGTATGTTAAACTTGTCATTTGTATTTTTTGCTGCAATTTGGTCAAATCTGGGAGATGACCAATGATTTGGTGGCCAAGCTCCGCTCTAGCCCAAATCGGTCTTATCGCCCTTCTAAGGGGTATCAATGTCTCTTTTTTGAATGAAGACGATTGGAGATCAGTATTGGCCCTCATGGCCTGGTTCCTTACTTTCAGCTTGGACAATCAACTACTCCCTATAGTCGCATCTTCTCCTGTCAGGATTGTGGCATTCACAGAGTGTCTCTGGATACGTTGCACAACTAGAACATCATCAATTATGTGAAATTAGGACCATGTATGTGCACCAAAGGTCATTTACGGAGCTCTCATGTATTGGGCAATCACCTTGTTGTTAATCGGGTCATCATTTATCTACTATCCTTCACACTTGTGCCATCTCAACTTCATGAGGAATACTGACAGAAGGATCTCTGGCAATCTGAGCATTGCGACTCTCAACTCTTCTCATAAATTTTTGGGTACAAGCTTAGTTTCTGATTTGGATAAGACTTTATGGGTCGCCAGACATACAAATCTCCAATCGCATTAGAAACTCATGAGAAATATCATCACAGGAGAAGTTTCAGTGTCAATCTCTCAGTATGTCGTCTATTGGAAGCAACTCTTCTCTGCTATCTTCCTAGCTTTCACTAGTTCTAGGGTTGTTTGGTCACCAAATTGGAGCTGAATATTTGTTTCCAGATCATTTCCAATCTTGATTTGTTCTATGCACTGGTGTTCAGAGTTTTATCATTTAATCTAATGCATATCAGTGTTGTGATTATTATCTGTGTTTGGAGATATTTGTCACCTATGTTTGGAGATGTTCTATGGGTCACTACAAACTCCAGATTATGGTTCCTATAATGGGTGCGAAATCAGGGATGGCAACACTGAAGGCGGCAAAGATGTGACACAACCACAGATCCAGCTCTATGGTGTACCATCAATTAAGAGATAAGTATTTCATGTGTGATTAATGTTCATGAATCCTTTTATGTGGTTATTAATTCATGCTATAACATTGGGATAGTGAATCTTGTATGCTTCTAGCTTTGGTATCTCTCCCTGAGATGGTTTTATAGACCATTAGTAGTCTCTCTAAAATGCTTCTAGGAAGGATCAAGGAACAAGAGGGTGATGAGAGATTGCTTAGAGAGGAAGAGCTTGAAGCATCCTGTGAGGAAGTCATACCAACTGGAGACATGATCAAGCATGGAGTCTTAACTTGCAGCCATGGGACTGAGTTGGTGGCTGGAGACATCTTTCAAAGAGGAAGAACCTATTCAGGTTGTCATTGTGATCAGTTACTTCGAAGAGGGAGTTAAAAATATGAGGATTCAAGGCTCGAGTTGAGAGCACGTCCAAGAAAAGGATTGATATTCTATCAATGGATGGATTTCACTTCCATAGGATTTCTTTGCAATCTTTGAGGTAGGGATCAAGAGGGAGTTTTGTGACTTACTAGTGAAGGTGTCAACTATGTGGATTGCAGTATTGCAAGGATAGGTGCAAAAATCCTTGGAGGACCTCTTCAGCTACTGGGAATAGAATTGCACAAGATAGTTCAATCTAGATTTGACATTGGTAGCTCTGCAAACCTATTCAAGATAGGGTGAGCCAGGATGAGGTTGAGAAGGACAGTCCTGAACTCTTGCAAGTCATTAGTGCCAAAGGTGTATGTTGGAAACCATTTCTCTCAGGAAAGCATTGTAGGAAATCTTGGACAAGGAGGTCAGAAGGTTGATGCAAGAACTTGGAGCTTCAGAGGGAGTCTCTTCATCATGAAAGATCCATTGTTAATGCATTTTCCTTTGAGATGAAGGAATTTGAGGTGTAAGCCCTTGTTAATGCATTTTCCTCTGAGACAGAGAAATTTGACGTGTAAGCCCTTGTTAGTGCATCTTTCTCTACGAGAGAAATTTGAGGTGAAAGCCCTTGTTTCCACCCTTTGGGAGTAGCCATGGTGGATTTCATGTTGAGTAACTCCATGATAACATCACGTTGAGAGATTCTGTGATGATTTTCTTATACTTGTGTTTATCCACCCTTTGGGAGTAGCTATGGTGGACATCATGTTGAGATGATGACATCATGTTGAGTGACTCCGTGATGGGCACTTGTGTACATATTCTTTCCATACATGGTAGTAGCCATGATGGACGATATCACGTTGAGTGACTCTGTGATGAGCTTTTCCACATATGGGTGTAGCCATTGTGGGTGTCATATTGAGAGACTCCATGACATTGGATAGCTAGAAGTATTCTTCCCTAGCTGAGAGGGAGTGTTGATGTTAGCAGCGTTGGGCTTCTTACTTCTAGCCTTAACTTATATCTAAAGCATAAATTAAATGGAGCCTATCGACTATTTAATTTATTGAGACATCATTTGGTGAAGAGGCACTTTGAGGCTGACTTCATTGAATCGCCACCTTTGTTGGGTTACATTCTTTCAATCATGGGCCAACTTGATGATATGAAGAGACACGATTTATGGCACCTATCTCTTTGACCTGTATATATATGCGATGTTGTTTTGTTAATTTATCATTTATACATTCATCTATTAGTAGTCTGAGTTCAAGAGAAGTGCGAGATCATCAAAGAGATATATATTGTGCCTTCAAGGAGATTGATTTTATTATCAACAAAAGTGTTAGCTTCTTTTGTGTGCATCAAAGTGTGGTGCTGTTATTCAGCCTTGCATTGGCCCATATTGTAAAGCAGAGTTTCTGATTCATTATAATCTAATGTGATAGATTATTGGCTGGATTTTTTCTCCCTTGAGAAGGAGGGTTTTCCTAGGATATATTGTTGTGTTCTTTATTCTTGTGTTTCATTTCTGTTTATTGCAAATCTGATTAAAACAACAACATAGATGATTTTTAGATTTGTTGATTTCCTTTCCTTCTAGAATCTATGGGTTCCAAAAATTGATTAGACCACCCTCTGAGGCACCAACAACATATGACGAGTAGTACTCAACACCTAGCCAAATCATTTTATCCACCATCTCAATGATATTTTTATTCATTTTGACTCTCAAATCAAGGAAATGCCCACTTTCTTTTCTTTTTATACAATTTTTTAAAAGCATATTCTTTTGAGGGATATTGAGCCCTCTAATATTCCATGAGAGGATGATCATTTCTTGTTTCTTCTGGAGGATGACATCTCCAAATTCTTTTGTTTACCACAAACTAATTACTTGGTTGTTTCTTTTGATCTTCTTTCTCTTGTTGTGGGTCTTCCTATATTTGTATCCAAACCTTCATTAGTTGTCTTTCTTTCTTTCTTTATCTTGATTTTTTATTTTAAGAATGAGAGCGAAAGAATATTTGGGTCTAATTGAAGGTTGTTTCCAAGATCGAGCTTCACTACCACATTGATCGAGCTTCACTACCACATTGATCGAGCTAGAGAGTTTTCACTCATTTCTTCCACCTTTTTTTTTTTTTGCAAGTGTTTCTGTCTTTTTAATCATTGTACCTATGTTTTTTTGGGCTTTCTAGCTCTACTCCACTCTATTTTCCTAAAATAAATCTTTGACTAAAATTTTGTCTAGGGGAGACGAAGACACTAAGTTAGTGGTACTTCTCTGAACCCTACATGGAATCCCCAAGAAAGAAACACCTTCCACTAAAGGGGCAAGATCTAGAGAGTTGAAAAGTTTTGAAATGTCCTTATGAAAAGGATAAAGCTCCAAATATTTTTCATAGTTGAATTCAATGGTGTCAATATCTAAAGGGCTAACCATCTCATCTTCTCTTGCAATAGGGGTAATATCAGACATATCCTTTCCCTCATGTAGTTTTTTCTTTTGGTCCTTTGGTCTAGGATTCTTGACCAAACAACAATTCACCAAATGTCTAAATTGTGAACAATTTTGGCAATAAAAGTGTTGAGTTTTCATAGAGAATCTTTTGTGTCCATTTCCCAAATTTGGATTGAAGAGTGATTGAGTTTGGAAGGGAGTTGTTCACTTGTACGATGACACAAGCCTTGGCAAAGACCAATCGAGTTTTTTGTTTTGTAACTTTGTCCACAATAAGGTAATACTTGAAAAAATTGGTGATTCCCATGAAGATCTGTTCATCCCATAATTCAAGAGGTAAGCCAAGGAGCACAATCTAGATGGGGGCTATGGCACACAGATCGGCTAGGGGTTGAAGTCAGGTTTCCACTTACAAAGGGACAAGTTACTTTTCCCATTAACGAAGGACCCTCAACAAGAGCCATGTTGAGTCTTCAAAAGAAGAGAAGGGAAAAAGGAATAGGCGCTTGGCCATAGCACTCACCACTGCACTTCTTTTTACTTTTCATACAAATTTAATCCATTTCCTTACTATATCAATATTTGGTTGGGCAAAGAAAAACTTACCTAGCAGAGCATTTTCCATGGAAGAGAATTTTTTTTCTCGCAAGTGAGTCCGAGAGTTTCACACTCACTCCCTCATCAAAATGAATCACTTTAGAAGAATTGCTTAAAGTCGAGCATCTAGGATGCAACAAATTGCTCACAACCTTATCGACCTAGTAAGTTTTTTCTTTTGTACTTTGAGTGGTCAAGAGAGACTCCCTTGGGAGGAGTCTTGAAGGACAGAGAGGCCTCATAAAGCCCTCGTCCCCTAGCCCAAACATGACAGTTCCCACCCTGCAAACACCTATTCAAATTTTGGCTGTTCGCATTCCTGATCACCCACTCCGCTCCGCTCAATTATATTATTATAGTATTTAAAGACGTTAAGTTAATATTTAACGAAGATTACAAAAAGTAGGCCATGGCTTAAATAAAGATAATTAAAATAATTACATGAAAGAAGTTCCGATCTTAAGAATAAAATACCATCTCAAATGCCAGGTAATAGTTGGATTGAAAATGTGGACTTAGGTGTAAAATACTCCTTGCTTTGATGCCGTTTTGTCGTTTTCTTTTTATAGAAAACGAGAGATGACAAAGATGGTAGAGAAACAGTTGTGCAGTTGAACTATAAATATCAGAATAAAAGAGAGTGCAAGCAGATTGAACTCGTTTCTTCAATTGCAGAAATGGCCTTTTCATTTGAAGTTGCACCACCCACGACGATGGATTGTCAGTTTTAGTAATATTTTTGTTGTGGTGTGTGCTAAAGAGAGGAATTCTGGATAGCAGTGGAGCCATTCTTGTGAGTGTATGCAATGCTTTAAATTTTCTTTTGAGATACAACAGGCATAGTTTTATTTAGTAGCTTGAATTCGATATGAAATTATTCATTCGAAACTGTATAACTTGCTCGTCTCAGTTTTGACACTCAGATCAATTATTTTGAGAAAACCAAACTGGATCTCTATGCAATTTTTTAACAGATCTATGCTTTCTATCGTCTTTGGATGGAATGATTATTTGGAGAACTATTTGCTTCCTTTCTCACGAGCTAAAGCTCAATATTCGCCTCAGGATTATGAGGAGCTGCTTATCTCCCGCTTTGGCGATCAAATTAGTGTAAGATCATTTCATAGAATAGAAGTTTCTGAAAAGTTGGTAAAATGAAATCACATCCTGATAAATTAATCTCAGGATTAGCATGAATCGTTTCTGCTTTTGACTGTGTGATTTCTCTTTGTTTCTGCTTTTGACTCTCTGAGCTGATGAAGATTCCCATGGCGGTAGCCCAGGCGGTAATGACAGTCTCTTTGCATCTGCTTTCCTCTCTTTAATACCCACCACAACAAAATTACTACAAACATTGACAATCCAATCGTCACCGGCGTTGCTTCTGCAAATGAGAAAGCCATTTCTGCAATTGAAAGACCCAGGAGTTCTATCTGTCTGCAATTGAAAGCCTCTGTTTTGTCTTGCATTTCTGCTTGGATTCTGTTTTCCTCTGCTATTTGTAGTTCAATCGCACCCACTCTTTCTCTACAATCTTTTGTCGTCTGTCGTTTACTGTGGGAAAGTTAGAAATGGGTATCAGAACATGCCGTTTGTGGAAAAGTTGTAAAGAGACAATGGATGACATGACTTTGAAAAAAGATTAAGGGAGGTTTTTCATGAGTAAATGTCGTATAGATATTCCTTTTCACATCTACAATACGATGTATGCAATTACTGATATCCATACAATAGGTATGAATCCAACCTTTGTAATAGGTACATATAAAAAACCAACTGATGTCTATATATGCTATCATAACAGTAGCAACTTATTCTTTGTCATAATGAAAGATTTATTATTTTCTTTTTGTTTAGGCATGACTCCAACATATGGTATATGACCAACATACAAACCATGGCATGCACACGGTATACATGACCTCATTTTGATTATGGCATAGGTAATTTGATAGGGTGTTTAGCGTAGCATTTTCCTTCATTGAACTATTAGGATCTTAAAATCACTACTTATACTTCTAAAAGTATTATTCTTTCTTTAATGTTCTAAATTTAATATTTTAGACATCATGGGATGATTTTTTAACACAAAGGTGCTATTCATTCTTTAGTTATGGTTTTTCTATGAATAGATTAAATTTGGAAGCTAAAAAAAAAATCTAAAATGAATTAGATGGGTATTTGGGACATGTAAAATGTATTTGAGATCATTGGAGATTTTTTTTTAAAACAATGCGATCATTCATTAGGATTGTAGACCTCTTAATGTGTTGTGTTTAGTGAGTTTAAGGCTGATTTATAGACCTTGGTGAGTTTGTTATGTTGAACTAGGGGCTAGAATTTTAAATCCTAGACTCAACAATAAAGGGAAAATGGAATCCACTTAATGGATTCTGGTAAAGAAGCTAGCATATGGAAGAACTTGGAAGTTTCAAATTTGAAATCAAAAGAGATAAAGAACACAAAGTTATTGGTAAGCCACAAGTATTTGGGGCAATAGCAAGGTTAAAGGAAAAGATTGTCCACATGACCCTAGATGTGTGGAACAATTGGTAGGTGTGCAAGAATCTAAAAGAGAAGTTTATGGTGTGCAAAATGCTAATTAGAGGGAGATATAATGGATAATTATCTAATGGCGAGGGCTTGGGTTGTTCTAAGTGCTACTCAATAATAACTACACATTCTAGAATGTGGAATTTATCATGAGCATCATGGAAGTTCTCTAAATAGCCTATTAAATATTTAATAGGTTTTTTAGAGATAATGAGGTATCATGAAACTTAACCCATGACACCAATTCTTACAAAGTAGTTTGAGATCTACAAGAAGCATGAGAAAAAACATGTTATTAATGCTACTTTTTCGGTAATGGTCTAGAAGTATACACCTCAAAAATAATACACCCCTAAAAAATAGTATACAAAGCAACCATAATATACACTACATCAAAAATATTATCCATGATGGTAGGGATGGCATGGATGCTAAGTAAGTTGTAGGGGTAATAAGGATAGTGTTAGAGGCTATGGCCTTGCATGTTATAAGCATGGAGAGAAAGACTATATAGTGTGTAAATGTGTGAATTTTTCAGCTTATGTGTACTATGATTCAAGATAAAATAAAGGATCACCTAACATTAATAAAATCCATTGAGTTGAATGCAAGAAGCCTATGTAGATTATTTGCATAAGGTAGATAAATAGGAAATATATTATACAACTAGATTAGGATGGTTCATATAAGGAATGGGGGATGTTCCAAAGAAGTTTCTTCCAAGAGAAAGGTATTTCTCATCGATTAATGAATGAAAAAGGTTAAATCCATCAAATGAATCTAAAATAAGATGATAGAAAAAAGATACTAGATAAGTGCACTAATGAAAAGGGAAGTATTGATTTGGAGACCACAATTTTATACCTCCATGGCAAAGTGGTGTGATACCTTAATTAATGTAATTTTAAGAGAGATTATCCATTTCAAGTAGTTGAGAAATTACTAAATTTAGCCATAGATTCAAAGAAGGATTTTCACACTCTAGCTCGTTTGGGTAAGATACTAAATAATTGCTAACTTTAGAAATGACTAGGCTATATACAATGTAATTATTAATAATGTATAGAGTTAATATGATCATACATGATGTGCAGGTGACCATGGGCCTACGTGAAGGATAAATGGCTAACATTTACCATCAAAGAAGATAAAATTTATATTATGTATTGGCTAAAATAAACTTGCATGAAGAATCTAAGTTAATAAGGTTGTTTCCTTCAATGTAATAAAAATACCATATCACCCTTTTCTTGTATCATTGCCTACATTTTGAAATGTCATTAAGCTTGATAAGAATTTATGTTGGGTCCACTTCCATTGTTCTACACTCTTAACCTATAGTGTGTATGAGGATATGAAAAATTGACTAAATATAACCCTTAATTAAATTACAAGAGATTTATATAGTCTTATATAAGTAAAGTCAATATGGGTGGAATCCATGGATAATTATCACATACATATATAACTATTTATATAGTATTGGTAAATATATTTATCACTATGATATTTTACTAAAAATAACTTGGATCCCACAATGGGAACAACAAAGTTTACAATAATTGGAGATATATATTAGATTAGCAATCTATATATTTATATATGTCTATGTGTATGTATATATGTGTGTATATAAATATATATGTATATAATGAATACATACATATACATAAATACATGGATATGTGCATAGAAATGGGGGACCAAAAGGGGGTCTTAAGTGGCCTTTTTTTTAAATCAATAAAAAATGATCTTGGATGAGAAATTGAGGATGGTTACACTCAAGATTTAAAGATGTGACAAGAATAACAGTTGTGGTGCTCTGAATCTACTTTCTAAAATACTATTTTTTTTTTTAAATGGTGAAGATTAAGGAGTTGAAATAAGGGGAGCACACAAAGTTCTTTTATTTTTGTTAGAAAAATATAAAAAGGCATCTAGTGTTTTGGACACCCCTAAAATGTTAATTTTTTTAGTATTTCAAAAATTACTTTAGTGGAAAATTAGCTAACACCATGTAGTTTATGGCAGATTCTTCTGTTATATTTTTTATGAATATATAATTTTCTACTATTTTTCAAAGTGGGCACATTTTAAAAATAAAAAAATAAGCATGCCCCCTAATTTTTTTGGAAACTAATAAAAATTCATTGTTTTGGATGTGTATAGAATAGATTCTAGAACTCCATTCTACACATTCAAAATAATAAATTTTAAATTTTGATTTTTTTTATCAAAATAAGGGAGTGCATGCTTAATTGTTTATTTTTTAGGATGTGTCCACTTTGAAAATTGTAAAAATTAATATATTCATTAAAAAGTGAAGAAAATGTAAGTAAACAACACATTATGTTAGATGTTTATGCATAAACCTTTCTCTAGTTCCAGAGATTTCATGAACCATCTGTACTTTCTGGGTGTTTTCAAGTGTGGGAGTGGGGTCTTTGTGTTGTAGATGGTGTTGTAAAGGGATTCTAAAGGGTGCAAAGTGGATATGGGGGGTCCCATAATGTTTTTTGAATCATTGTCATGTGTGCCTCTAAGACAAAATGTGGATCTGTGGAAATTTTTTTAGGATGTGGGCATGATTCCTTTTTTCCTAGCTATGAAGGGTTTTAATGACAATATTAGTTCCAAATTCTTCAATTCTTGGAGAGATGACAAAGTTAATATTGGGAGTATAAGCTTTGAGGTTAACTTAACTTTAATCATAGAAGAAATAGGCTTGGAGTGTAGAGGCATAAAGGTGGCCAAAGTTAGTAATGAAAATTATCAATGATTTATTGATAGTTTTCTAGAAGGGAGGGAGAAGCTCAAAAGGTGCCCGAATGGTTATGATTGTGAGAAACTTACATTTCCATATGGCTTGGTAAGCATCCACATTATGAAATACTTTACATTAGAGTGTAGATACACAACTATGCATGGTTATCATTTTTCATTTTTAAATCACATTAGGAGAAAGGAGAAAATCAACATTCCCTTTTCAAGCTCTCCTCCTTGCAACAATGCAAGGCTAAAGGGGCCTCTCCCCCATTGCATCAGGGTTTGATTCTCATACTCTACAATTATGTCTCTGCTCTTATCCCTATGCCTGGCCTTGCAAATTTTGTGAAGCCTTTAAAAATTTAACCCCTAAACAAGCAACCCAATTTGCCCCATAATAACCCTAGTGCTAGCAAGAAATCAAAATTGGGTTCCAAGAATCTTGTTGTGCAGCTTAAGGAAGCTCCTCCTTATAATAATGATGTGCATGAATCATCTGAGGAAATTTTTAAGTCTAGCCATCCCTTTCAATTCAAGAAACCTCAAGTTAAGCCCTCTACTTCTAAAAACCTCATTGTTGGGGATGATCAATCTCGCCCCCCTCTCAAGCAATCAAATCTCTTGTTAAAACCTCTAGCTCTAAACATAAAGGCCAAGAGCTAGATGATTTTAGGAATATTAAGAAATTTACTATAGATATTCCTGATGATGGGGTGGAAGGTTTGGCAGATGATTCTAGTAGTGGTAAAGTGGAAAGGAGGTCAACTAGATTGGTTAGTTATAATGCTAAAGGAAAAATGATTTCTTTTGAAGAACATGATGATGGGTCATCCAACGAGGAATATATGCCAAATCAAGATGAACCTTTAGATCTAAGCCAAAAAGAATTGGAAGTTGTGTTAGGGGAGGACCCAGGTGATGATATGACTAGTATGGATGAGGATGACGAGGATAATTTCAATTAGCAAGAAGAGGTTAAGGACTTAGAGGAAGATGTAGAGGATGTAAAATATATGGACAAGGGCCTTGAAGATGAGAATGTGAAAGTTATGGTAAGATATAAGGATGATGGGGATCTAGAGGATAGGAACCTTCATAATTTTCAACTCTAGATCAACTCTCTACAAGAAAAATTCAATAGGATGGATAATGCCTTTAACAAGTTAATTTTTGTTACCTATGTCATTATGAATAGGGCAATTTTCAGCATGATTTTAGGGATATCAAAGATAAGGAAAATGAAATAGAAAATGGAAGCCACTCAGGATGCAGACATGCCAATTGAGGATAATGTTAGAGAAGGAGAGGACTCATGGCAACAAGAGTTGGATTTGTTGAAAAAGGAATGTAATTTAATTAATTATAAAAAGGATTAGTTTATTTGTTGAGGTTTCTTATTATGGGGCTTGCATGCATTTCTATCGATGGCCTACATGTCAAATGGTTCTTTTTTTTCTTTTCTATTCATGGATATTTAGTTCTTGACTATTTCTTGTTTGGTGTTGTTTCTCGGTTGGTCAGTAGGCCTTGTTATGGTTTGAATTGATGGGTTTTTTTGTGGGTTGTTTCTTGGTAGGCTTGTAGGCCTCTTTTTATTTTGGTTTGAACTACTATTTTGTATGGGATTAGGGCCCTAACCCTACTATTTTAATCAAAAACATGTGATGTTAGATAACTTTTAACTTAAGCGATTTACAAAATAATTTTAAAAACCAAAAATTTAAGGGGATCACACTTAATTCTATGTCATATTTTTTGTTAAAAGTAGGACCACTTTATCTGCTCCCTCTATTTCAACCACTTAGTCTCCACTATTAGAAATAAAACTTAGTAGCTAGATAAATTCAGTTACTCATCAAAGTTTAGTCTTTTTTATTTTAAGAAAACGTGGTCATTTTGAGACCTCATTTCCACATACTTACCTAATAAAATTAAAATAAATAAAAACCCTTTTTCTATCCAATTTATACCTAGATAAATTCCTACAAATTAAAGCTAGAATCATGTTGAAATTTGTATTGGATTTTTTTCAATAAATCCTAGCAAGTATCCCACTATCATATCTTCCATTCTAGCCTACTCCTCTAGGTTGACTACTAAGAAAACCTATAAGGTGGGTAGATAGGTTAGATACATACATAGATATAGATATAAAAAGAGGGGTGTAACTAGAGATAACCTAGAGTGAGGTATGATAAGATGTAGGGGTTTATGTTGAAATACCTTTAAGTATTGATGTAGGAGCATCCAGGTAGTTGTAAATAAATCTTGTATCAACCAAAAACATTTATTGTCTTGTACTTTTAGTCTGTAGTAGTTTCAACATTTCATTCCAAATTTCACTACATTATTGTTTCTCAACTTGAGAAGTAGGATATAACATCTACACGACGTTATCTATATCATATCCAAATTTTAGATAATTTGCATTTGTTTTTAAAAAGTTATTGCTCTCATAATTTTATTGTAATTCACAGTCAGAGCATTTGGGGCCAACCTAGTCTAGATTTCATAGTGTGGACCTATTCCAAAGCATACAAAGCTTAATGGAGTACCATACAATCATCTTAAGATTTATGAGATATTTTCCACCTTTTTCCAATGACAGTTGGTCCTTGTAGCCTCAACGATAATTTCCTCCATCACTTTGAAACCAACTACTCCATTTTTCACTTTTTGTAGGTTCTAGGACTCAACAAATTTTTTAGATAGGACCTCATTATGTCTTTGCATCACCTTAAAATAGTTGGAAACCCCACCATGTTCAAAGAACCTCCAAATTTTATTGTTATTCATCAACAAATCACATGTGGACAGTTCCATCCTTAGCTTTTCACATCTCATGATTCATTTTTATTTCTTTTTCTCATAGGTCTTAGTGAAAATGGCAAAAAGAAAAATATTTTTTATTTTATTTTGAAGAGTATTTTAAGATTTGTGAGCTAGAGTAGGATTATAATAATTCCTTATGAAGGAATTTCTAAGAATTTCAATAAATGATTACAAGATTTTAGATTAAGTTTTCCCATCTCATTAGTCCATTCCTTTGAGTGAATAATTATATTGAAGTCTTTTGCATTAATATTTTTTATTTCTTCTTTGGTACCTTCAAAACTTTATTTCTAGCTAGGATTTTGCATCACCTTGAGGTTCTTTGATATCCTCTTTCCCTTCTTTCCTCTTATTTTAATAATTCAAATCTTGTACCAATTTTTAACTTTTTCCTTTATTCTTTTTAACTTTGATACCATTTTGAACATGGCTACCCCAGCTTGAGGCTATCCCTACTATTCCATAATGCACTCTCTAAACAATGGGTAAGAACACATTAATTCATATCTAAAGGGGAAGAGACCTTTTCTCAAAGGATCAATCCAATTCAAAATAAACAGGTTGTGATCAAAGCTAGCCATAGAAGGGCCAAAAGGTAGACATTAGCAAAAATTTCCCAAGTAGCAAATATAAGTGACCTATCAAGTATAACTTGTATGAAGTGGCTTCCTAATCTTTTGTTAGAACAAGTGAAGTGGAAGCCTTGGAGTTCTATGTCCATTAGATTAGTTTTTGATAGAAATTCTACAAGCCCTACCATACTATTAGAGTAATCCACTAATCCACCTAGTTTCTTCGAGGGAAAAAAGGGAGTATTGAAGTCACCTACCACCATCCAAGAGACATTAGGATTGCCTAGTATATTAGAACCAGTCAAGTCCCAAAGATATATTCTCTCATATTTTAAGTTTGGGGCATAAATATCTATTAGGTCCCATTTTTCTTTTTTCTCCATTCTTAAAAAAGTAACTTGTAGACGATTTTAGATTTGTTGATTTCCTTCCTTTCTAGAATATATTGGTTTCGATAATTGATTAGACCCCCTTAGGAACCAACAATATATGAGGAGTAGTACTCAACACCTAGCCAAATCATTTTAGCCACCATCTTAATGATTTTTTTTTATTCATTTTGTAAGGAAAGCAAAGGTGTGGAAACACTTTCCTAATGTCAAATCCATAGGGAAGAATGCAATGCAAGACTTTTAATTTTCAAATTACAATCTAATTAAGACACACATGAAAGATTTTCAAAAATAGAACAGATACACAACAGAAAAATTGAACACCAAATTTACGTGGGAAACCCTATTGGGAAAAAACCCACCACACCAAGTTGAATGTCTTTGTATTATAGTAACAAAAAAATTATATACAATCAAAGATACAACTCTCTGGTATTTCACAGTAGTTTCACTATTCAATCTCTTTCATAGAAAATGCTCTCAACAACTCGAAAAACACCATCCAGAATTCTTATCACATTCTGATTTTATTCTCTTGTTGATCCTTATCCGCCAATGCTCCATCAAAGAAAGTTTCCATGCCTTTTCAGATTTTTCCTTGCATGCAATTTTTCTCCAGCATTGCAACTGATGCAAAAATCCAACCATCATCCATTTGAAATCCGCTTCCTCTGATTGGTCTAGTGGGATGCCACATAGGATGGTCACATGGTCAAAGGCGATCAAACTTTGTTGGCATATTGGTGAGACACTTAACAGTGTCTCCCTGATGCCACAAAGTATTCATAACGGTATTGGCATAAGTCTCAATAGTCGACAGGAAAACATAGCAAGTGTCACAAGTCATACCAAACTCAAAGAAACCATTGGCAAGACATACTGATCTCACCAAGACCTCATATCGAAGTCTTTGAGTCATGTCGTAGTGTGTTTTCCATTCGGCGTGACTATCGCTCGTCGGTGAGACTCATATTGAAGTCACAAGTCACAACGATGAGTTATACTATCGACAAGACACTTTGTTCTCATCAAGACTTTCCACCGGCCACTTCATGTTACATCGATGAACATTCACTATAGGAAGGACTTATTGTTTTTGCCAAGAGGTTACTCCGAGCATACCTTGTTATCCTGAGTCAGTGAGACTTATCCAAGTTGTCGAGACCTTTCATCGAGCATCACCAAGTCTTACCGAGTCGGCAAGACTTATGCCTTTCGCCGTGACCTTTCTTCGAGTGCCCCATGTGATCCTGAAGACTGTCGGCGTGACTTATTCAAGTCACCAAGACTTCTCAGTGAAGTCTTTTGTCACCATGAATGGACCAAGAGAATACTCCCATCGGCGAGACTTACCTTCTTTGATGAGACCTCTCCTCGAAGATCCGTGTGTTACTCTGACATTCGCTTTGACACCTGAAAGCAGCCTTTGTCAGTGAGACATTACATACTTGCTGGGACATCTCACCGAAGCCCTAACGTTAGCCCGATAAGATCAATTGTCACCCAGAGTTCTACCGATTGATGAGAGGTCATGCTGAAAATAGAGAGTCACAGCGATAGTCATGTCGGCAAGGCATCAACCCTATCACAGCGATATGAACATTTCAAGAGCTTCAGAATAGTTAGTCGGCCAGACATCCATGATGTCACATCGACTTTGCCTTCAAAGAGTTTCATGTCAGTAAGGATTGAGGCACATATTCCAACAAGCTCCCACTTGACAAAGATCTTACTGACACCTCCAAAACATAATAGAACTACTGAAATTCATGGGCCAAGGGGCCCATTGAACTGGCACACCACCTAAACTTGTCTATGCTCATAGGCTTCGTCAACGCATCTGCAACATTCTCTAGAGTATCTACTTTCTCCAAAGAAACCTTCCCATCCTCCACCATATCTCGTACAAAGTGATACTGTACGTCTATATGTTTCATCCTAGCATGGAAAGTAGGATTCTTTGCCAAACATATAGCACTTTGACTGTCACAGTAAATAGTAATCTTTCCTACATCAAAACTAATGTTAGAACACAAAATTTTTAACCAGAGTGCTTCTTTACAGGCATGTGTTGCTGTCATGTATTCTGCCTCTGTTGTGGACAAAGCGACTATAGCCTGCCGCTTGCTCATCCAACTCACTACACCACCATTCATCTGAAAATATATCCACTAGTGGATCTTCTGCTGTCAATGTCCACTGCCCAATCAGAGTCCACATAACCTTGAATACTGAGAGTCCTCTGTGATTCAACTAGGTTGCCATGGTAACACAAAGCATAGTCTGAAGTGCCCTTAAGATAACTAAAAACTCTCTTCACAACATCCCAATGTGTCCTTCTAAGAACTCCCAGTGCTTGGGCAATGTCTGGCCTTGTATAGACCATTGCATACATGAGACTGCCAACTGCACTTGCATAAGGCACACTGGTCATTTCCTCCATCTTAGAAGGATATTTTGGACAATCCTCAACAGATAGCTTGATTCCCTGCATAACTGGAACAACTAGCTATTTGTAGTCAGTCATACAAAATTTCTCCAGAACAATCTTGACATACTTACTCTGACTGAGCCAAAGCTTTCTATTCTTCCTGTCCTTGGTTATTTCCATTCCTAGAATATACCCTGCTGCACCAAGATCTTTCATTTCAAACTTTGCAGATAACTGAGACTTAATATCAGAAATCATTAGTTCACTATTGCCTATGAACAACATATCATCAACATAGAGTGCAATAATAAGGACTTGATCACTTTCAGCTTTGCAATACACACAATGATCACATTTTGATCTTACAAATCCCATTGACAAAATAAACGTGTCAAACTTTTGGTACCACATTCTAGGGGACTATTTTAAACCATATAGAGATTTCTTCAACTTGCAAACTAGTCTTTCTTTACCTTTTTCCACAAAGTGCTCGGCTGGGACATATAAATTTCTTCTTCAAGATCACCATGAAGAAATGTTGTCTTCACATCCACTTGCTCAATTTCTAAGTCATACGCTACTGCAAGTGACAAAAGAAATCTAATAGATGTCAGCTTAGCTACAAGAGAAAAGATTTATCCATAGTCAATTCCCTCTACTTGGGAATAACCTTTCGCAACCAACCTTGCTTTATATTTCTCCACACTACCGTCCAGACCTATTTTCTTTTTAAACACCCATTTGCAGCCCACAGCTTTTCTGCCTTTAGGCAATGGCACCAAACTCCAGGTATCATTCTTGTCTAATGATGTCATTTCTTCATTCATGGCTTCCAACCAAGAGTTTGAGTCAGACATTTTAAATGCCTCTTTCATAGTCCTAGGTTCATCAGTGTTAGAAATTAAAGCATAGGCACAAGTAGACTCAATCAATGAAAACCCATACCTATCAAGTTGCTTTCTTTTACGAGTTGACCTCCTCACAGGCTGAGGCTGAGGTGGTTCTTCATCTTCTTCAAAAATTTCAGAACTACTTGAGCTCTCCTTAGTATCAAGTACATTTTGATTTCTCAATTCCTCTTTATCTAGTGTTTGAGGAATTGTTGCTACATCTTTTTCATTTTCTGATTTCTTCTCTGACTGCAGATCTAATGTAGAAGGCTTCAGCTCACGAAAAATAATGCTTCTGCTGTACAAAACCTTCTCAATCTTAGGATTCCAAAGCTTGTATCTTTTTATGCCAGCACTATAGCCAATAAAAATACACTTTACAACTTTGTTTTCCAACTTAGATCTTTTCTCAAATGGCACATATGCATATGCCTCATAGCCAAAGACACAAATATGTCTCAAAGAGGGATTCTTTCCAGACCATGCTTCCAAAGGTGTCTTCTCTAAAAGAGTAGAGTTAGGAGAACGATTTACCAAGTAACATGCTGTAGAGACTGCTTCAACCCAAAACTTCTCCTCCAAGCCAACACTGCTCAGCATACTTCGTGCTCTTTCCATTACTATCCTGTTGAACCTTTCAGCAACTCCATTTTGTTGTGGAGTGTAAGGTGTAGTCTTATTTCTTTTAATCCCATGTTCATACAGTACCTTTCAAATTCTTCTGAACAAAACTCACTGCCATTTTCAATCCTTAAACATTTTATTTTTCTACCAGTCTGATTTTCAACAAAGTTTTTAAATTCCTTAAATCGATTGAACACTTTTGATTTACTTTCAGAAAATATACAAATGTTCTTCTTGAATAATCATCAATAAATGACACATAGTATCTTGATTTAGATAGAGAAAGAACATTCACTGGACCAAACACATCAGAATGAATATAATCAAGCAAACCAGAAGATTTGTGAGGACTAGAATAAAATGAAACACAGTGTTGTTTACCATAAATGCAATGTTCCCAAAATTTGAACTCAAGGTTACAATCTTCAAGCCTTTCTACTAGGTTTTTATTTTTCAAGGTTTTTAAACCTTTTTTACCAATACATGATCCCACAATAGTGGTTTACAATTTTTGGCCAAACTGGACACTGAAATATTTTTTTTTAACTAAATCTTCACTTCTGGGCACCTATAGTAGCTAAACCATGAGGAATTTGAAGATGATGCAAACTAAAGTTTTGTGACATTTTGTCTATAGATTCTAAATATATTTTTTTCAATTTTTTTTGAATCAGATTGCACTTCTTTTTCCATCTCCTCGAAAACTAGTTTTTTCATAAAACAACATTTTTAAAAAGTGATGCTCACCGTATAACACATAACTTTTTTTCCATGAAGGATAAAATTCTAATTATTTTGAATTTAGATTTGCAACTTTGATATCTAGTGCTTCCACTTGGTTAGATATTTTTTATTGAATATTTTTTTCTTTAATCAATTTTTGAATTCGGACCAATTATAATTGACACATAGCTACCATATAACAATGCTTTTTTGTATGTATTGAAATTCAATTTATTTTCTTTGTTGGATCAAGGACTTCAATATCTGGTGCACTAATATTTTTAATTTTTTTTAATACTATGCTATTTTTCCACGTGCAGAACAGAGAGTTTGATTTTTGGTGAAAAACCTACATTCACGAGAAATAAAAAATAAATATAATAATCAAATTAAATTTATTTAAATTTATACTTTTTGGGAAGCTTATAATAAGGACTACATACTTGCAAAAAATAAATTTTAAATGAATTCATTTGATCCCCCAAAAGGTAAATCAAAAGTGGTTTTTTATCAGCATTTTGATAGGTGTAAAGAAGACTCTCTTATAGGTATGGTTTAAAACTAGCGAGGTTCTATCCAAGGGGATTTGATTTAATGTAGTTTGATCAAACCCTCTTCAATTGGAACTCTTTAAATAGAAATTTTCAAGGCTTAAATCATTATATTTTCTAAAAATATGTGATTTTAGCAAAAATCAGTTCCTCCCAGAAATTGTAAACCACTATTGTAGCAGCACCCGCCTAGCCTATGATGCCAACGCATAGTCTTCTCTACTAGAAGTTTAACCTCCATGGAGTTTACACCATCAGAAATGTTTTCTTGCTTTTCTTCATGAGCAGCCTTAAGTGACTTTCCAGAGACACTGTTGCATTGGACAACCAGTGCATCTAGCTTGTACAGAGTACCAATTGGAGCACCCCTAGCCAACACCATAGAGCGTCTAGTCATTTTGTAGCCATTTCCAGAGAACGTTACCTGCACTCCAATATCATTCAGCTTACTTACATAAAGTAGGTTTTGAGCCAGACCTGGTATATGCATCACATCATTGATTCCCTTCACTCTTCCATCAAGGAATTGAATTCTGACTCTTCCACGGCCAACAATTTCCAAAGATGAATCACTTGCTAAGTGCACCTTTCCACCATTGTATACTTCATAATTCATGAACCAATATCTATGATATTTCATGTGGAAAGATGCTCTAGAATCAATTAGCCAAACATCATCTGATGCCCGTGTAGCCAAAGTTGCAATGAAGGCATCTGCATCACTTTGAGAAGAATCATTTCCAGAAGATTTCTTCTTCTTTTTCTCCTGCTTGCAATCCTTTTGGACATGACCAGGTTGCCCACAATTCTAGCACTTCACCTTGGACTTCTTGCTAGGAGACTTTGATCTTCCTTCTGATTTTGATTTGGACTTCTTGCCCTTCTTCTTGCCTTTCTGCTTTGGTCTACCTGTGACAGCAAGAGCCTCCTTTGCCATCTCAAAAGATTTCCTTCTCATTTCTTCTGATAGCAGAGAAGCAACAACATCTTTCATCTTGAATGTGGATGTTGTACTCCCAATAGCCATCACCAGATGATCCCACGAATTAGGAAAATAACATAACAGTAGCATGCAATGATCTTCTTCTTCTATCTTCACACCAATAGATGCTAACTGAGCAATCAACATGTTGAAAGCATTCAAGTGATCAGAAACACCAACTCCATCCTGCATCTTCAAGTTGTACAACTTCTTCCTCAAGAAAAACTTGTTCACCAAGGACTTGCCCTGATAAATAGCACCTAGTCTTGTCCACAAAGAGACTGCAGTATTTTCTTCATGCACATTCAAAATAATAGAGTTAGCTAAACAGAGCCTTATAATCCCTTTTGATTTTCTATCTGCCAGATCCCAATCTTCTTGCTTCATGACCCGAGGTTTCATTTCAGACACAACAGTCTAAAGATCTCGGTCCACTAACAGATCTTCCATTTTGAGTTTCCATAACTCAAAATTGCTACCATTGAACTTCTCTATTTCCATCTTTCCGGATGTGCTTGCCATCTTAATCTGTAAGTAAATTAACAGACCTCTACTAGACTCCCACTGAAAAAAATTGACACAAAAAACCCAACCCACTCACAAGGATAACACAACTGGCTAGGCTCTGATACCACTTGTAAGGAAAGCAAAGGTGTGGAAACACTTTCCTAACATCAAATCCACAGGGAACAATGCAATGCAGGACTTTTAATTTTCAAATTAGAATCTAATTAAGACACACATGAAAGATTTTCAGAAATAGAACAAATACACAACAAACAAATTGAACACCAGATTTATGTGGGAAAACCCTATCAGGAAAAAACCCACCACACCAAGCTGAATCTCTTTGTATTACAATAACAAAAAATTTACATACAATCAGAGATACAACTCTCTGGTATTTCACAGTAGTTTCATAGTAGTTTCACTGTTCAATCTATTTCATAGAAAATGCTCTCAACAACTCAAAAAACTCCATCCAGAATTCTTATCACATTCTGATTTTATTCTCTTGTTGATCCTTATCCGCCAATGCTGCATTGAAGAAAGTTTCCATGCCTTTTTCCTTGCATGCAGTTTTTCTCCAGCGTTGCAACTTATGCAAAAATCCAACCATCATCCATTTGAAATCCACTTCCTCTGATTGGTCCAGCGGGATGCCACATAGGATGGTCATACGATCAAAGGTGATCAAAATTTGTTGGCATATTGGTGAGACACTTAATAGTGTCTCCCCGATGCCACAAAGTATTCATAACAGTATGGACATAAGTCTCAACAGTCAGTAGGACAACATAGCAAGTGTCACAAGTCATACCAAACTCAAAGAAACCATCAGAAAGACATACCAATCTCGCCAAGACCTTATATCGAAGTCTTCGAGTCATGCCATCGTGTGTTTTCCATTCGGCGTGACTATCGCTCTTCGGTGAGACTCATATCGAAGTCACAAGTCAGAACGATGAGTTATACTATCGGCAAGACACTTCATTCTCGTCAAGACTTTCCACCGGCCACTTCATGTTACATCAATGAATATTCACTATCAGCAAGACTTATCATTTTTGCCAAGAGGTTACTCCGAGCACACCTTGTTATCCCGAGTTGGCAAGACTTATCCAAGTCACCGAGACCTTTCATCGAGCATCACCAAGTCTTATCGAGTTGGCAAGACTTATTCCTTTCGCCACGACCTTTCTTCGAGTGCCCCATGTGATCCCGAAGACTGTCGGCGTGACTTATTCAAGTTGCCAAGACTTCTCAATGAAGTCTTTTGTCACCATGAATGGACCAAGAGAATACTCTCATTAGCAAGACTTACCTTCTTCGATGAGACCTCTCCACGAAGATCCGTGTGTTACTTTGACATTCGCTTTGATACCCGAAAGTAGCCTTTGTCAGCGAGACATTACATACTCATTGGGAAATCTCACCAAATCCCTAGCATTAGCCCAATAAGATCAACTGTCACCCAGAGTTCTACTGATCGACAAAAGGTCACGCCGAACACAGAGAGTCACAACGATAGTCATGTCAGCAAGACATCAACCCTGTCATAGCGATATGAACATTTCAAGAGCTTCAGAATAGTTAGTCGGCCAGACATCCATGAAGTCACATCGACTTTTCCTTCAAGGAGTTTCATGTTAGTAAGGATTGAAGCACATATTCCAACACATTTTGACTCTTAGATTAGGGAAATGCCCACCTTTTTTTATTTTATACAATTTTTTAAAAGCATATTCTTTTGAGGGCTATTGAGCCCTCTAATAAATTCCATGAGAGGATGATCATTTCTTGTTTCTTCTAGAGGATTACATCTCCAAATTATTTTGTTTACCACAAACTAATTCCTTGGTTGTTTCTTTTGATATTCTTTCTCTTGTTGTGGGTCTTCTTTTCTTATGATCCAACCTACATTAGTTGTCTTCCTTTGTTCCTTTATCTTGATTTTTAATTTGAAGAATGAAGAATGAGAGAGAAAGAACATTTGGGACTACTTGAAGGTTGTTTCTAGGATCAAGCTTCACTACCAAGTTGACCTCCAGAGAGTTTTCACTCATTGCTTCCACTTTTTTTCTATTTTTATTGTAAGCATGTTCATAATTTTAATCATTGCACCCATATTTTTTGGGCTTTCCTTTTCTACTCCACTCTATTTTCCTAAAATAAATCTTTGACTAAAATTTTGTCTAGGGGAGACAAAGACACTAAGTCAATGGTACTTCTCTCCACCCTACATGGAATGTAGAGGAAAGAAACACATTCCAATAAAGGGGCAAGATCTAGAGAGTTGAAAAGTTTTGAAATGTCTTTATGAAATGGATAAAGCGCCAAATATTTTTCTTAGTTGAATTCAATGGTGTTAATATTTAAAGGGTTGACCATCTCATCTTCTATTGCACTAGGGATAATATCAGACATATCCTTTCCCTCATGTAGTTTTTTGTTTTGGTCCTTTGGACTAGGATTCTTGACCAAACAACAACTCACTAAATGTTTGAACTACAAACAATTTTGGAAATAAAAGTCCTGAGTTTTCATAGAGAATATTTTGTGTCCATTTCCCAAATTTGGATTGAAGAGTGATTGAGTTTGGAAGGGGACTATTCACTTGTACATTGACAAAAATCTTTGAAAAAACTAGTCAAGTTTTTTGTTTTGTAACTTTCTCCACAATAAGGTAATGCCCGAAAGCATTGGTGATTCCCATGAAGATCTATTCATCCCATAATTCAGGAGGTAAGCCAGTGAGCTGAATCTAGATGGGGACTATGGCACACAAATTGGCTAGGGAGTTGTAGTTAGGTTTCCACTTACAAAAGGATAACTTATTTTTCCCCATGAACCAAGGACCCTCAATAAGAACCATGTTGAGATCTTCAAAAGAAGAGAAGGAAAAAGGAATAGGCCCTCAACCATAACACTCACCACTACACTACATTTTCATTTTCATACAAATTTAATCCATTTCCTTACTATATCAATATTTGGTTGCACAAAGAAAATCTTACCTAGCAAAGCATTTTCCATGGAAGATAATTTTTTTTGCAATCAAGTTTGAGAGCTTCACACTCACTCCCTTATCAAACAAATCACTTTAGAAGAATTTCTTAAAGTTGAGCATCCAGGATTTAACAAATTTCCCACCTTGTCGACCCAATAAGTTGTTTTGGACTTTGAGTGGTCGAGAGAGACTCCCTTGCAAGGCATCTTGAAGAACAGAGATGCCTTATAAGGCCCTTGTCCCCTAGCCTAGACATGATAGTTCCCACCCAAACACCTATTCAAATTTTGGTTGTTCGCATTCTTAATCATCCACTCCACTCCGCTTAATTATATTATAATATTTAACGATGTTAAGTTATTATTTAACAAAGATTAAACCACTAGACCAACAAAGATTACAAAAAGTAGGCCATGGCTTAAATAAAGATAAGATTAAAATAATCACATGAAAGAAGTTTCGATCTTAAGAGTAAAATACCATCTCAAACGCTAGGTAATATTTGGATTGAAAACATGGACTTAGGTGTAAAATACTCCTTGCTTTGATGTTTTGTCATTTTTTTTTAAGAGAAAACGAGAGATGACAAAAGATCATAGAGAAATAGTTTGTGCGATTGAACTATAAATACTAGAGTAAAAGAGAGTGCAAGCAGATTGAACTCATTTCTCCAATTGCAGAAATGAGCTTTTCATTTGAAGTTGCACCACCCATGACAATTGGATTATCATTGTTAGTAATAATTTTGTTGTGGTGGGTGTTAAAGAGAGGAATTCTGGATAGCACTGGAGCCATTTTTGTGAGTGTCTACAATGCTTTAGATTTTCTTTAAAGAAACAACATGCATATTTTTTTTTGCAGCTTGAATTCCATATGAATTATTCATTCTAAACTATATAACTTGCTCGTCTCAGTTTTGACTCTTAGATCAATTATTTTGAGAAGACCAAACTAGAGAGGAAATGACAATGCAGTTTTTTAACAGATCTTTGCTTTCTATTGTTTTTGGATGGAATGACTATTTGGACAACTATTTGCTTCCTTTCTCATGAACTAAAGCTCAATATTAGCCTCAAGATTATGAGGAGCTACTTATCTCCCACTTTAGCGATCAAAGTAATGTAAGATCATTTCATAGAATAGAAGTTTTTAAAAAGTTGGTAAAATGAAATCACGTCCTGATAAATTTATCTTAGGTTTAGTAAGAATCGTTTCTGATTTTCACTCTATGATTTCTCTTCATTTCTGCTTTTGAATCTCCTAGCTGGAGAAGATTCCCATGATGATAGCCCAGGCGGTAATGACAGTCTCTTTGCATATGCTTTTCCTCTCTTTAATACCCACCATAACAAAAACTACCAACACTGATACTCCAATCGGTCATTGGCGTTGCTTCTTCAAAATTGAAAGCCTCTCTTTTATTGTGTACTTGTAGTTCAACCTACTTGGATTCTCCTTTCCTCTGGCATATTCAGTTCAATCGCACCCAACATTTCTCTACAATCTTTTTTCGTCTATCATTTACCATGGGAAAATTACAAAATGGTATAGAGCATGTCGTTTGTGGAAAAGTTATAAAGAGATAGTTGATTGGCATATGGATTTGAAAAAAGGTCAAATAGATATTTGAAGAACGAGTATTTCGGGGTACTAGCGATTTTTCATGACCAAAAATATTGTTATTTTATTTTAGTTTATTTTCAATAAGGGGTTTAGGGCTTAAGAGAATAAATATTTTGGTTTGCAACTTTGTAATTTCTCTTGGGATGAAATTGTAATTGCAATTTTGGTGGGAAATATGCATTTATGAATATTTCCTAAAGAAACATTGGGAAAACACCCTTTTTGGGCATCCAAATTCTTGGTGGGGACCATTTTGGGTGCATGTGTTTGCATGTTCAATTGCATGCCTTGCATGTAATTGCATGTTTGTGCCATAATCTTTGCATGTTATTGCATGACCATAGTTGGAGCCATTGGGGCCACCAAGAGTCAAAGAAGGTGTCTTGATTGATCAAGGTGATTGGCCAAAAGTTAGATGCCCATGTGAAGGTGGTGAAGACAATGAATTATTTTATATTTTATTTTCTTAGCTCTCCTCAAGTTGGGCATGGTATTTCTTGGTGGTTTGTAGAGGTTGTTTTGAAAAACCAATGGTGGTTTCTTCTCACACAATTTATATATAATGATGCTTGTTGATTGGGAGAAGGGGGGTCTTTTCAAGAAGTTGTGGTTGTATGCCCAATTTTGCTATTGGAATGGTGCTAGAATGTTGAAGATATTATGTTTCAGATTTGTGTATGTATGAAGCCCAAATGTAATGAAGCCCATGAGCTTTAGTTTGTTGTAATCATTTTATGATTTGAGCAAATAAGAATGTTGCTAATTTTCTTTCTTTAAATCTGAAATTTAATTGCATATTGCAACCATCTTGCATGTTTCTTTGTGTGCTTGATTTCAAATTTGTAAGGGGAGTTTCATTCATCAATGGTATCAAAGCTAGTGCTCCTGAGTGTACAGGTAGAAATGTTGATTGAAGGAAGTTTGCACTAGGACCTGGGGGTGGAGTGTGTGTGGTGTGTAGATAGATCACCAAATGTGAGGCAGCCTATACTTGAGAGGTTGAAGATTGAGAGTGTGCGGAAAGTGTTTGAAAAAATTCCAAATAGGTGTTAGTGTAGGTTTTTATTTTTCCTAGTGGGTTAATTTATTTTCCCTTACTCATAGGTTTTTCTACACTTAATTAATCTTGATTAGGATAATAAAGTGAGTTTATTATTTAATAACTAGGAGATAAGTGATGAGGTGTCCCCTTCCTTAAAGGGTGGAACTACTTTCCACTTTTGGTGGCATCCACACTTTTGGTGGTCCATCTCCACTTTTTGTGGTTGATTCCTATTGGTTGGATTTGTCACCTACCTCCTCTCCTAAGTTCTATATAAACTCACTACCTAGCTTGTATTTTCATCCATTCATTCTTTTACATTGTTGCATACTTTGTCATACATACACCTTGATGCATGCAATCATTATTCATGCATCTTTGCATTTTATCTTTTCAGCTTGGAGGCTCTTAATGTAGTTCTGTCACATCGACATTGCATAATCTCTTGGAGTCTTGGTTTGCATTCTTATATTTTTCTAGTTTATGTAACTTTGATTTTCTCTTAAAAAGTTCCTTGGGTTATTCAATCTATTTCAGATTTCTAATATGGTTAGGAGCTTAGTGCTGTACAATTCTTCCCAGATCTGAGGGACCAATCTTAGTGTGAAATTTTTTGTTGGGTGCGAGTTGGGGTCTTGAGAACCTTGCCATTGAATCCAAGGCATTAGAGAAATTCAAGATCGACTTTTGTTTGATCAAAATCTGGCATATTTTGTCAAATCTACAAGGGTTTGATCCAACCATTTTTATTAGGGCCATTTTCATTTTTTCTTTATAAATCTAGCTTCCACTCATTTGTAGGAAAAATGATTCTATTTTTGTAGCCAGGGTCGAAATCTCAACTAGGTATCTTTTATATTTTGCATATCTTGCACAGATCTAAAGAAAATTGTTGTACAAAAAGTGCCACGCATAATTTTTTCTCCTCGCTAAAGGTTAAAAAAATTCATTTTCTCATCTTTTGCTTGGTAGATCAAAAAATGATTTTTGGGTTTTGTTCTTAGCTTCAAAATATTTCTAGTTTTTGTTATTGTCTACAAATAGTGAGAAAATTTTTAGATATCAAATCAGAAGTAAACTTTTTTGCTAGAAAACTCATTTCCTGTAGGTTAAATTCAAGCTTTTTGAAAAATTCATAACTTTTGGCCATGGTTTCCATTTTTCACAAATGAGATATCAACAAAAAGATAGTTTTGAGCACTTCATAGTGTGCAAGCCATTTTTTCATATTTTTCCATCTAGACAAATTTGAGGTATTTTTCATCATGGAGGTAGATGTGAACATTCATCAGTGCATGCACTATTTCCTTTTCTGTGTGCATTAGGTTTACATTTTCTCTAGACTTCATTTTAGTTTCAAATCATATTTCAATCAATTCTTGCTTCATAGATTTTAGAGTTGTGTCATTTTGTGAGTTTTCTAGTGTTCCTTGGTATGGGGTCTATTGTTGCTTTTCATGATTCTGAATTAAGTCCTTAAGTGACTCTAATGTGGTTTCTATCAAATAAAAGTTATCTTTCCTTTCTTGTTGAATTGAGGATTTCAATGCTACTCCATAGTGTACTTCTAGTGCTTCTCTTGTAGTAGGTTATCTCTTTATCTAGGGGGGCTGAGTGGTCTCTCTTTTCATCCTTTATGTGGATGGATATTGATTGGATTTGTGATGGATATCATTATTTGTACCATAGAAAAAAGGGAACTTGCTTGATTTTGGGAATAATTGATGACAAATTGGACTTAATAAGGCCTTATTTGGTGTTGTGAGGTGTTTTTCACATCCACACTAGGTCTTGGACCCTTTCAAATGCATTTAACTATGTATTGTAAAGGTGTTGTAAAGTGTTGTAAAAGAATTTCATTATTTTCTAGATTTAATGAACGTGTTTTCCTTAATTCAACATTGTAAAACATATTTAAATGCATCTTCACATCAATCTAAAATAAACTTAGTGTTAATCTAGTGTTGTAATGTGTCTTGCACATTCACATTGGATGTTGTGCCTTTCTAGGCTGTATGGACCTCATTTTAGTGTTGTAAAGTGTATTTAATCACACTTTCACATTGAATTCTATGTCCCAAGCCCTAATTAACCTTCATATCATCATTAATAGGCCCCTATTACCCCATATTGAGCATCCTGAGGCATAAATTGATCAAAAACCTGACAAAGTCACCATATAAACCTTATTTCCTTACTTCCTAGCATCATAGCTAGAAAATGGGCCTCACTGGGATTAATTCACCATCTGTGGTGAATGAGTCAATGCTAGGTGGGACTGATTCACCCAAGGTGATGAATGAGTCCCATTTGGGCCATTTTTTACTTTTGAGTGAGAAATTTTGAGATTTAAGTTTTATTCTTCTTCATGTCGGCCTTAGGGATCCAATTTACAGGTGAATAAGGTGAATTGCTACAAAATCAAGTCTCTAAAACCTAATTCATGATCTCCTAAATCATTCACATATCTCTTATCATTCATTCATCATCTATCTTCTCCTTCAAGTCAAGCAAGTTAGGGTTTCATCTTTGCAAGTCATCAAGATAGCCTTCTAAGACATTCAAGGGAAAATCTTCCTCCATTGTTGTAAAAATTCAAGATCACACATCATGGCAAGGCATTAAATCCATTATTGCATGCTTCATTACATTGTTTTCTCCTTTTGGTTTAATTACCTACAAAGGGGTTTGACCAAGGAAAACCCCCACACCCTAACATTCAACATCTCTCTCTCTCTCTTGTCTTCTGTGTTTGTAGATTTAGACATCTTGGAAGCTTGGAAATCATTGAAGATCAAGTTGCAAAGTTCTTCAAGTCATCTTTTCATTGGATAAGGAAAAATATCAACAAAAAGGAACTTTTAGACCTGAATTTGATAATTTCAAAACCAAACACCTGGAGAAGCAAAAAGTGCAGGTCAAAAGCTCTTGCTTCCACCTTTGACTCTTTAGAAATTAAAAATTTGACTCATTCACCATGGGTGGCAAATGAGTCCCACTTCTAGGCCATATTTTGGTTTTTTGCATTTTGGATACCCATTTGTCTAGAATGAGCTCTGGAATAGTTTCATAGATCTGTGACTAATTCACCAAGAATGGCAAATGATTCCCACCAGGCCTGAAAATTAGGATCAATAGAATTTTAGAATTCAATTCTACTCTCCATCAAGATAGGTGCACACATTCAATTTCACTCATTTTTGTTATAGTTTTCTATTCATTTCTAAGTGTTTTTGCATTACATGATGTGTTTTCAAACAAGTTGCATTTCAATAGTTTTACATTCTCAATCAATCAATTTTATTAATTAGTTGCATCTAGATCATTGCAGTTAGTCATAATTACATCATACATTCCTTATTTTGAGTAAACCACATAGATTTTGGTATGGGATCTATCTCTTTCCTTTAGGTGAAAAACCCTAATTGAGTAAAAGAGTCATAACATTCCCTATACCTTAAAATATATCGTTCATTTTGGTGAACCTACTTTTTGAATATTTCTCTTTTCTATTTGGAGTCCCTCATCATAGATCTAGCCTTGCATTGACTTTGCATTAGGGTTTGCATTAGTTAATTGGTATGCTAGATTTCAAATTTTGCATTCATAAAAAGTGCATTTAGATTGCATTATTTGCACTCAATTCATTTAAATGTTTTGAAATTCTACATTTTTAACTTAGGTATGCATCATAGCACTCAGAAAACATCAAAATCACTCAATTTTTTTTGAAAATTCCAAAAAATTCCATACAAGGGCTCATTCTCCACCTTGGGTGAATCAATCCCTTTTCACCCCTAAAAATTCTCTTTACAAAACTAAAAACCCTATTTTTAATCTTTTGTTTGGTGCCTTTACCTACTTGTATCAATTAGCTAAGTTTCTATAACATGCATTTCACTAGATCTAACCTAAAATAGCTCATTTCATGCATTGCTTCATTTTACATTTGCATTTTCCACATCTCATTTTTCTAATTGGTGCATAGTGTAATAAAAAAATTACCTCGTTTCATATCTAAAACATTGTATTTCATTTTAAGTCATTACATTGCAATTTCTTTTCTTTTTCATCATAGCATGTTTTCTTTCAAATGATGTGGCTTTGATTTAGTTAAAATGGATTGCATAAATACAACATTCCCTTTTATGAGTTCAATTTTGATTACCACAATAAGGACTTTAAGAAACATGATCAAACCATTTTTACAATCCTTAATCTTACATTTCCCATTGGTGAGAATGGTAGTGTCGACAATCATCACAATGATACTTGTTCTTTTCCCGATACCTCTCCTATTAGTGATGAAGTTATATTGGTGAAGGAAGGTACAAGCATTGATGGTTATGATTGTCCATCTCCTCATTCCCCTTTGGAAGATGTTAGACAACAAGAACATTAAATCATAGAAACATTCCTAAAAACCACCTTATCTACTCTCCATAGCCATAACCATCAAACTTGTATATCTCCTCATATCCCTCCTTGATACAAAGAGGATAGATTGATGTTAGAAGATATACCTATTAAGATTCATGAGAATTGTGACCCTCCCTTCCCTAATGTTCCTACCATTTGGGATAATCTATTTGACAACCATAGTGGTCCTTCTCTTGATGCCTCCCCCTCTTGTGATGAAGCTACTTTACAAACCTCAAACTTGGATGAACATATTACAAGATCTCATAGTAGGGTAGATAATATGGAATAAGAGAATGAGACCTTAGAAACAACTGGCAATCAAATAAAGTGTTCTTCTAATATCCCCACTCTCAACAATCAAAAAAATTCCACCATTCATAACTCCCTTACTCGTGATGAATTCCTTTTAGAAGAACCAACCCTCCAGTGTCATGAACATGTGGTTTGTGGTTCTCCTAAAAAGTCTCCTTCTAGGGAGGATATCATGATACAAGACAAGGCTAACATTGACAATAATAATATTATGCCCTTACATGACATTGAAAAGCCCCTATTAGACTCTCATTCATCAAGGGATGTTAATATTATTCAACCTCAACTCATCCTTTACCCACTGGACATCACATAAACCTTCACCTTCACCTAAACTCGAGTTTACTCTTTACCCACCTCAAACTAATGTGTTGCAGCAATCGAGTCATAATACAATTGTTGATAAATATAACACTAGAAATAATATGCAACCATCATAACCCACACCAACACCCTTACCTTTGCCAAATTCCATTTTTCCTAGAGATCCTCGCTTAAATTCACACATTTAGGAGTACAATCTTGTTGAACAACTAAAGAATACTCCTGCTAAGATCTCCTTATGGGATCTTATTCAAGCATCCCCTCACTATTACAACATGATCCAAGCAGCCTTGCAACAAATTCTTGTCCCTTCTAATGTGCAACCAACTAACATAGTAGCCATGATCCAAGGAATAAATTCTAACATTCTTTTCCACCAAAGTGAACTCCCCCCTTTGGAAGTGCAAAAATAAAATGAAGCTTTCATGATCATTGCTCAATACAATCAGATAGAGATAAAGTGAACCCTTATTGACAATGGCTCAGCCTTTAATGTGTGTAGCCTAAACCTTTTGGATAGGCTTCGTGTGGATAAGTCAAAAATTCAGCCCGAATCTTTATCTATTAAGGGCTTTGACAATGTCGAAAAGACACCGCTTGGTGTGATCACTGTACCCATTATAGTTGAAGTCACATTAAACACACTAATCTAGGTTATGCCTCATCATCTTTCATATAACCTTCTTCTAGGTAGGTCGTGGATTCATGCAATGAATGGTGTGCCTTCCACTCTTCATCAAAAAATGGAATACATCTACAACAACAAAGTGTGCATACTCGACATTGATCACGAACCTTATAGTGTCTTGTAACTTGAGAAAAACAATGAGAACCCCTTGAACACATTAACACCAACAACACAAGTGCAACCCATACAACAAAAAGACAAACAACAACATATTGAACAAGTCACGATGCTATTAGAAGATGATTGGAGTTCCTTGGATTTCAAGCATGACTTCATGGGAAAATACAAAATCATCCACAAAGATTCAAATAAGGGAAAAGATGCAACAATAATGTCAACAAAAAATTCGGACAACCTTTCAAAAGCATCCACTTCAACCACTTTAGACAACACAACAAATTACACAACCACCTTTGACAACGATTATCACCAACCACCACCTAATCCCAAAGCAATGAAAAATCTTTATGGAAAAGGTATGAGCTTATGAAACAACTTGGCTATAGTGGAAAAGGATGTGGTGCTAATGAACAAGGTATCCACAACCCTATAGGCCCTATCACACAACAAACCACTCATGGTCTTGGTTATTTTCCTTTGGTTATTTTCATTTAACATCAACAATCTCACACAACATACTCCTAAATCATCCTTAACAGTAGTCCATCCTATAATCCTCAACACTAGTGGTCTTGAACATCATCCTTTACACAATATGACACAAACAACAAACCATTCGCTTAATGTTAATGTCATCTTACAAGACACTAATGATTTGAATTTGATAGATTTCCCTCCTCCTGTAAAGGAGAGAACATCTCTCAATCTAAAGAGTCTTGTGAAGATATGACAGTCCATACTAAGCAAGATGTTTCTTTCAAGCAAACCATAGGACCACCTTCTACCTTTTATCAAGAGGGAATCTTGTCAAGACTCCTCCAAGAACTCGAAAGAAATTCTATTACAATACTTCATTCTATGCCTATCATAGAGTTCATGGTCATTCCACTAATGAATGTAAGGCTTTGAGTCATAAAATCCAACATTTTCAGGAGTTTGGTATACTTCCCTCTACGGGGGCACCTAATTCCTCTAATTGATACTAATTTTCACTCTAGCATGCATTCCATCAATCATTTTGACTAATCCTTGTCATGCACTAAGTGGGGGAAAGAGGTTATGTAGCCTTGTCCTTGTATGTCATATGTTGTTGCATCCTTTGGCTAGATGTTAACCTTTCATGAACATATAATAGAAAGCTTGGGACATGGACGATGTGCTTTAAGTTGGCTCGCATGTGACATACTACCCTTTTCATGACATAGCTTCTTGAAAACATATGACTTGGCATAGGGCTTTCCGAGTAAGCTCTCATGTCCTCTTCTTCTACTCTTAAGAAATTTCTCATAGTAATGGTGTTTGCATCCACTTTAAAGTGGGGGCATATGTCAACACTCACATTTCATTGTGTGATTTTCTTTTTCTTTTGATTCCCTCTCTTGGACACATTTGGCACAATGTTCCCCAAGATGAGACATTGCACTTGTCTTCTCTTGGAAACAAGATGAGACCATTTGCACTTATCCTCTCTTGGAGACATTAAGCATGATTTTCCCTAAGATGAGACATTGCACGAATTAAGAAAAATCCCCTTGAACATTCCTTACACTTTTTTTCATTTACAATGTCTATGAGTTTCAAGCATACAAATTTTTACTTACTTCATAGAGCTTGATAACCATTTTCCTTTGTGGCACCTAATTAAAGTTATTAGGAGGTATAACTTTAGTATGGTTGAGTAGGAATCCCACTCTAAGGCATGACTTTCCCCACAGCCACCTGTGTGTGTGTGAGAACATATTAGCCATGTGTGTCTCACCTTCTAAGACTTCTCACTTGATGGAAAACCAAGAGTTCCATCACCTCAGAGTAAGTATACATTTTTGACAAACAACCTAGATCTAATCCACAATGTGTTGTACAAGTAGTCGAAGCTTGATCCACCTTTTTATTTTTGGCTCTTCTAGTTCTTTCCATTACATGATCATGTATCTTGTTTCACTGCATATCTTTCACCTTGTATATGTCATTTTACGCTTATGTTGGTTTGACTTAGGATCTTGGATCTTGGGGGCTTGCACAACCTCCTTTGATTTTTGTCATACTTTGTCATCTGCATTAGTACGATTGGAAACCTCTTGAATTTATACTTTAGTGTGAGTTTGAAGAAAGTTCATCCTCTCACTAAAGTGGGGGCTAAATGTACCATAGAAAAAAGGCAAATTGCTTGATTTGGGGAATAATTGACAACAAATTGTACTTAATAACACCTTGATTTGGTGTTGTGAGGTGTTTTTCACATCCAAACTTGGTCTTGGACCCTTTCAACTGCATTTAACGATGTATTGTAAAGGCGTTGTAAAGTGTTATAAAAGACTTTCATGCTTTTCTAGACTTAATGAACCTATTTTCCTTAATTCAACATTGTGAAACATATTTAAATGCATCTTCACATCAATCTAAAATAAACTTAGTGTTAATCTAGTGTTGTAATGTGTCTTGCACATTCACATTGGATGTTGTGTCTTTCTAGGTTGTATGAACCTCATTTTAGTGTTGTAAAGTGTATTTAATCAAACTTTCAAATTGAATTTTGTGTTCCAAGCCCTAATTAACCTTCACATCATCATTATTAGGCCCCTATTACCCCATATTGTGCATCTTGAGGTATAAATTGATAAAATACTTGACAAAGTCACCATATAAATCTTATTTCCTTACTTCCTAGCATCATAGCTGGCAAATGGGCCCCACAGGGACTAATTCGCCATCTATGGTGAATGAGTCCCTACCAGGTGGGACTGATTTTCCCAAGGTGGTGAATGAGTCCCATTTGGGTCATTTTTGACTTTTGAGGGAAATTTTGGGATTTAAGTTTTATTCTTCTTCATGTCGGCCTTAGGGATCTGATTTACAGGTGAATAAGGTGAATTGCCTATAAAATCAAGTCTCTAAACCCTAATTCATGATCTCCTAACTCATTTACATATCTCGTATCATTCATTCATCATCTATCTTCTCCTTCAAGTCAAGAAAGTTAGGGTTTCATCTTTGAAAGTCATCAAGATAGCCTTCTAAGACATTCAAGGGAAAAATATTCCTCCATTGTTGCAAAAATTCAAGATCACACATCATGGAAATTTGATTTATTAATTCCATTACTACATTCTTCATTACATTATTTTCTCATTGTGGTTTAATTACCTACAAAGGGGTTTGACCAAGGCAAAACCCCATGCCCTAACATTCAAAATCTCTCTCTTGTCTTGTGTGTTTGTAGATTTAGACATCTTGAAAGCTTGCAAATCATTGAAGATCAATTTTCAAAGTTATTCAAGTCATCTCTTCATTGGATAAGGGAAAATATATAAAAAAGGAACTTTCAGACCCGAATTTGACAATTGCAGAACATGACTCTTGGAGAAGTAGAAAGTGTAGACCAAAAGCTCATGTTTCCACTAAAGACACCCAAAATTTTCCATGTCATAACATTACCAAGTCAATACATGACCTTGTAAGAAATCTTGTAAGATTTTACCCTAGGTCATTGCATTATCCCACTTATCCCATTTATTCCACTTAATCACCTTTCCAATTAATTAAATAAATCTCATTTATTTAATTAATTCCTCTTCACATGTCTTAAAATAATTCAAATTAAATATTTGAATTAATCCCTTACTTATTACCACATTGCAACATGTGTCACATGACTACAACTCTTCACATGCACACATAATTTTAATAATTTTATTATTTAAATTATGAGATTCCCACTCACATCCTATTTTTAGCCCCATTCATTGTGCGTCATAGGAATATTTTCCTCCAAAATAAATAAAAGAATCCCACTTATTCCCTCACATCCTAATTTTAGCCTCATGTCATAACTCACTTAATGTGTGTCATAAGCACTAAAATCAACTTTTAATCCTATCCATACACATCACCCATTTGAATTTTAATCTTGGCCATCAAATCATATCAGCTCTTGCCTATAAATCTAGCCTTTCATAGGCCATTTAGATCAATCTTCTTCAAGCATCCTCACACTGCCAAAATTTATTTCAATCTTCTCATCTATCTATCTATTTTTCCTCTATCATCTCCATCTTATTGTTATGCTGTGAAAATAAGAAATCAACATATCAAATCATTCAATCCTTCAAAATCTTGCATTTTCATGCAGGTGGAGAAGAGTAATGAAGGTAAATCAAATATAGCTTGAAGATTGGTTTTCTTTGCTTTCTCATTTTGATTTCCATGCTAGTTTGTGCTCTATTGTGCTTGTTAGGGTTTTCATTATAATTTTTTTATGCATTTTCCATAAGATTTTTACCCTAACTACATTTGGTGAACCTGATGTGAACCCTTGCCTTTTGCAGATCTACTAGCTTGCTTTTTAAAGGTTTCATTAACTTTTGGTTGCAAATTTTCCATTTTTTGGATAAAACCCCAGTGATCATAAGGAGTTATAGTAGCAGCAATATCAATCATAAACAATAGATTAGAAAGTGAAAAATTATGGGTGCACACATTCTATTATCTTTATCTCTCATTTGATCAATCAATCTTGTTTGCAAAACACTTTAATTTGGGGCTTTAAAACAAACATCTTGTTTCCAATCACACTTTGAAATTGGGCTTAAAAAGAACCGTTGTCTTCCATCACACATTTTGGATTTGGGTTAAAAAGAACAAGTGCTTCCATTTTTTTCTCATACATTTCATTTCTAAGGGTCAGTTAACAACTATGAGTGTGAATTAAGTGCGTGTGTGATTAAAAGCACCTCACTTGGTTCACTTTTGTCATACCCTTCTTAGGAGGCTTGCTTGGAGCACACACCCCTCCAAGGGATGACCTCAATTGAGTGTGAACCAAAAGACATGCTCCTTTGGGAGTTGAAATCTTGTCACTCTTGACTAAGCCCCAAAGAACTTTATACCTTTGGGAAGTGAAGGTGAAGGGTGGGTTACCCCTTTCTCCTAGCTGTGTGACAAGATTTTTCTTTCAAATCATCCCTAGTCAACCTCGTGCATGCTAGCTTAAGACCTAATTGGACATAGCCACTTGAATAAAATTAGGCTTGTTGTTGTGTATTCAAGTGTTTGCTTAATCATAAAATTTAATCTTGAAAGAAATTTTTTTCATTGTGTTTGGTGTGTGTGTTCATGCATTTACATGTGAGATCTTGTGTTTGATATTTCCATAATCAAAATTCCAATAAAAACTTACCACATCATCCAAATCATACAATCTTGTCATTCCACATCATATCCTAATCATTATCATCTCTTTAATCCAATCAACATCATTTTACACCATGCCAAAATTAGAAGACCTAGTACCCCAATTCCAATACCTCCTCCAATCACTTTATCAAGCACCACAACCCTTAGATCGACAAGTTATACATAGGCTCCAAGGCCTCATCCAAAAATTTCAACCTCAAGCAATCCAATCACCTTAAATGCAACATCTCATAGTGCAATCCCAATACTTCATAGCCACTTGTCAAACCCAACAAGCACATCATCCTCTATTCATTCAACAACAATCAATTACACCTCATTCCTATGTGCCATCTCCCTCCATTCCATATCAATCTAATCCATCCACCTATCAAAACAATTCCATATCACATTATCCCACATCCTTCCATAACAATTCCACATCACCTTATCCCACCTCTTTCAATCTCAACCCTTATCCATATCAATCCACCTATCAACAAACATTATCCTATGCAACCCCTCCATCATTATCACAACAAAAAATCATACCACAACAAGTCCAAACACCATTCCAAACTCAATACATTCAACCACAATACTATGTGTCACCTTCATCATCATGCCAACCTAACCCATCTACCTATCATTTCAATTCCACATCAATATATCCACCCATATCACAACAATAACATAGGATCCCAAGTCCACCTTGGCAACAAAATCAAGAGCCTTTCATTTCTCATGCTCCATTTGACAAGGCAAACACCAATCTAGTTCATGCACCCTATAAGTTTATCATACCACCATCCAATCAAAGGAATATCCTAAAGCCACCATGTCCTATTCCAAATCCATTGGTCCCCACACATTCCAACCCATCAAACCCTACATAACCCACACCATCATCCAATCCTCCATGAAATACACACCCTAAGTTAAAACATTTCAAAAGTAAACCTATGGAATTACCTAAATCCACCCATCCACCTACAAAGGATGTGACCCAAGGGCTACTAGCAAGGAATCAAACATCGCCATGTCATCCAACTCATATGTTTGAACCTACCAAAGAGTCTTCAAACACCATGCCCATTCTCACAACCCCATCATGTAGTCTCTCGATTGAGCCTATTCAAGAGTCTCCCCCATTGAGCCCAAGTCAACCTCCATCATGTCTCCATGTTGTTGACCATCTAGAACATGTTGAGCCTATTAAATATTCATCCCCTTCCACTTCCATTCAAGCAACCCAAGAGTTATATCAAGAATATACTCCCAAGCATGTGGAAACATCAAGCCCTAGTCCTAATCTAGATCAAATCACTTTCATCCAACCTATCCATAACCCATATATTTTTTATGATCAAGATATCACCTATGAAAAAGCTATCTATGAGAAACTTGATCCTATACCTATCCATGAGAAAGATATCCCAAATGCACCTTCACTTAGTCCTATCCATGATCCACAAAAAATCACTTTTCATGATGAGACACATGCCTCCCAAGCCAACATAGAAGATCAAATAAATATCTTGGATCTTAGTGAACACAATGTTAATCAAAATCTCAATGATACTTCCACATCCACCATCAACCTCATTACAAGTCCTTCATCATATCCACTTGGTCTTTCCACCCTCATTCATGAATTTTCCTCCTTAGAACCAAAAACACCATTATCCACTTCACCTTCTCCATCCAATAAGGAAATTGTGTCTAGTGTTCCACCTACACCTAGTCCCATTTTCCATCACATACTCCAAAAATGAACTACCAAGGTAAAGGTTTAGGCCTTCATGAACAAGGTATTTTGGAGCCCATCCATGTTAAAGTCCCTCCACACTCATTTGGCCTTGGATACTCAGCCCAAGGAAAACAAGCTAAAGATGTTGGTACTTCCTCCATCCATCCTAAGCCCTCTTTCCACCATAAATCCTATCATACGCCTAAAAAATATGTTGTCATTCCACCTCCATCATCCTAAAAATTTCAAAAGCATGTGACCGTACACCTTCCACCATCAACGTTTCCACCATTGCTTCCAACTCCTAATATCCCTCCATCTAATCTACCTCAACTATTCCCAACACCTAATATCCCCATTATCCAATCCCCTTATCCACCTACCCATAAGTCCTCTAAAAATCTTAATCATGACCAATAAATGCACACATTGTCTAAACATGAAGCTTCCACCCATTCCACCATACCCATGGGATTCAAAAGAAAAAATTTCAATGCCTCTACCTATAAATTAAAAAATCCTAAGGGCCCTCATGCCTTAGGGCACAAAAGCAAAGAATTAAAGAAAAATCCATCTAAAAAGCTATATAAGCCCATACCTCCAAAAGCAAAGGCCAAAACTAAAATGGCTTGGGTCCTTAAGAAAAAGGAAAGCAAGTCAAATGAGGCATCTACATCACAAAAATCCCAACCATCCGCTTCCACCTCACATTCCCACTCTATTCAAGAATCTCATATTTCATCCCACAAGCAAAATAAAAGTCATAAAAATACTAAGCCTATGTGGGTACCTAAAAAACTTCATCAACCATCTCCTAAGTAAACATATCCATTGCTTTCTACACCCCCTCCACATCAAAAGCTTCAAAATTTATCATAGTGTGTGCAACCATTGGTCATGGTTCCCTTCCATTTCACAAAAATTCCACCTACCTCCATCTTCTCATCCTTCACTCATTTTCCTACATATATCCCCCATCACCTTCCTATGGTCCATGCTTTTGACTAAGCCTCACATTCATCTTCCCTACATAATCCACATCATAATCCACTATTTCCCTCCATAATCCATCATTTACCTACTCCATCTCCCTTTCATGTTATCCCTTACCAACATCTATGCACATAATGACATTTGACATTGTCCATGTGATGACATCCATCTCTAGTGGGACTATCACCTTACATGGAACTAGACACTTGAGTCCCTCCTATCCATATTCCCCTTATCCTATCCAAAAATTAAAAAAATAAGTCAAAAAAATAGAAAAAAAGTAAAAAAAAATTCAAAAAAATAAGAAAATAAAATAAAAAGTAAAAAAATAAATAAAAAAATAAAAAAATAAAAGTAAAGAGAAATTCGTTTGTCCAATGGTGAAAACTTGGTAAATAGGCATCCTGGATAAGTACCATGATGAAAACCTAGCAAACAGGCGTCATGTGTAGGTTGACCTTCTATGTCACTTACACTTGGGGGCACGTTGTCTCATCCTATCATATCCTATCTTACCATCCCCTATCTTATCATCCTTGGTCATCATACCCACATACTTATCATATTGAGTCCATTCATCCTCTCTTCCTCCTTTTGATCTTGATAAAAATAGGGGGGAAAATGTTGAAACATGTTTTGGATATCTTTTGATAAACCTCATCCTTCCAAACAAGCCTATCATTATCCTATTGTCATAAGCTTTGTCATGAAAAATCCTAAGTATTGTACCTTGAATGGGGCATGCTATTCCTATGTGACATAGTCTTTGGAGATCACATGCTTTCTCTCTTAAGATGCATACATCCATTACATTTACTATGACCTATCCTTTTTATCCATCCATCTATCATGAGCCTTTTATCCGTTATCCTATCACCCACCCTTTCATACATCAATCCCATCGATCTCCTTGAACCTAGACTTTGTTTTCCCTTGTCATTGGTATCTAGCACAAAGGTTACCCAAATTGTCATCCATTGACATCTCAAAACATTTCAAAAAAGTCCTAAAAAAATACAAAAAAAATTGAAAAAAAGGTCCTAAAAAAATACAAAAAATTGAAAAAAGGTCCTAAAAAAAATCCAAACAAATCAAAACATTTATAAAATCCAAAACTCAAAATTCAAAATCCAAAACTCAAAAGATTCTCAAAATCCAAAAAAATCAAAACATCCCAAAAATACAAAAAAATCAAAATATCCCCAAAAATACATAAAAATGGAAAAAGGTCCTAGAAAAAAAGACAAAAATCATATAGCCAACAAAAATCCAAGCAATAAAATCAAACCAAATCACTTCTTCCAATCAATTCAACAAATCAATTCAATTCTTTAAATTGATCCTTCAAATCAATTTCTTCATCACATTATCCATTCACATCACTTCTTCTAATCAAATCCATTCTTCTAATCAATCCAATCATTATCATCAAATAAAATCATTTCTTCATCAATCCAATCAATCAAAATCATTCCAAGAAAATCAATTCTTCAATTCAATTAATCAATCATCATCCAAATCTTCAAATCAATCATCTTCAATCATTCCAAGCAATAATCTAAATGCAAGTCAATCCTTAATCCATACCAACCAAGCTAATCAATCTTGCCAAATTATCCAATCACATCCTTTGGTCTTGATCCTAGCCTTGTTGTAAATCCAATCAATTAATTAATCAAGCAATCAATCAATCGTCCTTATGTTGATCTAGGGATATATCATTCCCTACAATAACAACATTATCATCATCATAAATCAATCAATTACTCATTGGCTGACAACTTGATAGGGGCAATACCTTGTTTTTTTTTGTATCATTTGTGTACACTTTCTTGCTTGTTAGTGTGTTATCATTTTTATCTTGCATTTGCATCAATTCCAAATCACTCCCAACTAATATTCATATCTTGTATCTAGAAAAGGTTGTATTATTCTAGGGCATGAGACACATTGTCACCTTGGTCCTTATACCTTAGTGCATAATGTCTAGTACTGCATCAAACATATGATTGCTCATTTTATTGCAACATAGTGTGTCATTCTTCTTTTTCATCTACTTCTTATCTTGTTTCATTCATCTTATCCCTCTTTTATTGTTCCATTCATTCATTTCGAGAGCACACCCATGTTTTTCCAACCCACCTATCCTCTCAAGGGGGCATCATCATCATTATCATATCCTACATCATCATCCCATTTCTTCATATCTTTTACATCATCATATTCTTCTATCATCCATTTTCTTCATTCATCTTACTCCTCACTTCCTCAAGTGGCTAGGGCATCATATTTTTTTTCTCTATCCATACCTTAGCTTCTTTGAAATGATGTTACTCGACATAAATCTCATCATCTCAAATATCATCTCAAAGAGGGGAAAAATGTAGACACCCAAAATTGTCCATGTCATAACATTACCTAGTCGATACATGACCTTGTAAGACATCTTGTAATATTTTACCCTAGATCATTACATTATCCCATTTATTCCACTTAATCACCTTTCCAATTAATTAAATAAATCTCATTTATTTAATTAATTCCTCTTCACATGTCTTAAAATAATTCAAATTAAATATTTGAATTAATCCCTCACTTATTACCACATAGCAATATGTGTCACATGACTACAACTCTTCATATGCACACATAATTTAAATAATTTTACTATTTAAATTATGAGATTCCCACTCACATCCTATTTTTAGCCCCATTCATTGTGCATCATAGGCATATTTTCCTCCAAAATAAATAAAATAATCTCACTTATTCCCTCACATCCTAAATTTAGCCTCATGTCATAAGCACTAAAATCAACTTTTAATCCTATCCATACACATCACCCATTTGAATTTTAATCTTGGCCATTGAATCATATCAGCTCTTGCCTATAAATCTAGCCTTTCACAGGCCATTTAGATCAATCTTCTTCAAGCATCCTCACTTTGCAAAAATTTCTTTCAATCTTCTCATCTATCTATCTATTCTTCCTCTATCATCTCCATCTTATCGTTATGCTGTGAAAATGAGCAATCAACATATCAAATCATTTAATCCTTCAAAATATTGCATTCTCATGTAGGTGGAGAAGAGAAATGGAGATCAATCAAATCTAGCTTGGAGATCAGTTTGCTTTTCTTTCTTATTTTGATTTTCATGCTAGTTTGTACTCTATTGTGCTTGTTAGGGTTTCATTATAATTTGTTTATGCATTTTCCCTAAGATTTTTATGCTAACTACATCCACCTTTGAATCTTTGCAAATTTAAAAGTGGACTCATTCGCCATGGGTGGTGAATGAGTTCCACTTCTAGGCCAAATTTTGGTTTTTTGCATTTTTGGATACCCATTTGTCTGAAATGGGCTCTAAAATAGTTTCATAGATCTGGGACTAATTCGCCCAAAATGGTGAATGAGTCCTACTAGGCCTAAAAATTAGGATCAACAACATTTCAGAAGTCAATTCTAGTCTCCATCAAGATCGCAGGTGCACACATTCAGTTTCACTCATTTTTGTTACATTTTTCTATTCATTTCTAAGTGTTTTTGTATTACACAATGTGTTTTCAAACAAGTTGCACTTCAATAGTTTTATATTCTTAATCAATCAATTTTATCAATTAGCTACATCTAGATCATGCATTTAGTCATAATTACATCATACATTCGTTAGTTTAAGTGAGCCACATATATTTTGGTGTGGGAGATCTATCTCTTTCCTTTAGGTGAAAAACCCTAATTGAGTAAAAGAGTCATAACATTCCCTATACCTTAAAATATATGGTTCATTATTTTATTTCATCTCTCTTTTGGAGAGGAGTTTTGTCTCACTAGGTTTTCTCCTTTTCTCCATTTGTGAGAGATTTCTTTGTATTGCATTTGTACATGGGTACCTAACATGGCCTCGTAGCCGAGACCCATCATTGCATCATTGCATCATTTGCATAATATCTTCCTCCCTAAGTTACACTATGGGGGGTGTTGGTGTAATTAATAATTTAACTACACTTACATAAGTTTACTTAGGAATTTAATTATATTCCTAGGTATAATTTAATGCTACTACTTGTTGGAAATATGTGTCTCAATCTCACAGGCTGAAACCTCTGAAAGAGCCAAGTCGGTGTGACATCCATATTGTATGGCTGACTAGTAGCTTTGGAAAATTGTGAAAAGTTCTAGTCACCAAGACAATGATTTTGTCTTGTAGACTGGTGTTGTCGCTATGACTTGTGGAGTTCACTGTAACCCTCTGTCGAATGGAGATATCTCGCCGATGGGTTGGTGTCTAGCAGATGTCGGGGAGACTCATGGCGAATGGGTCATCGGTGTAACATGTGACTTTGATTAGAACTCCTGGTGATAGTTGCTATGTCTCACCGATAGTATACACTCATAGTATCAGAGTAGCACAAATGTCTTGGTATGAAGTCTTAGTGATAGTTGATTGTCTCGCTGATGGATGTGGTTTTGTTGACTGGCTGGCGTCTTTGTTGTAACCTCCTGGCGAAAGCGGTAAGTCTTGCTGACATTAGTGTTTATTAATGGGTGTCTTCAGTGAGACTCCTAGTGACTGAAGTCTTCAGCAAAAGGTGTGAGCATTTAGTATTACCTCTCAGAAATAGTGGTAAGTCTTGCTGATTGTTGGACATTTTGGAATAACATGAAGGTTAGATATGATCTCCTGCAGAAGGATGATAGTCTTGCCGATGGGAATACTCTTATCTATGTGACTTTGGAACTTCGGTGTGATGTCTCATCAAATGGAGATTGTCTCGCCAATGAGAATGCTGAGGTCGATGTGACTTGTGAACTTAGTGTAACATCTTGCCGATGGTCAAGACTCTTGGCAATAATGAAAATCAGGTCTTGTGGCACCAAGGAGACACGATTAGTGTCTCACCGACATGCGAATACATTTCGAATGCCTTTGACCAAGTGATGACTATCCTACATGGTGAGTCTTCAACCAATCAGAGAAGCCGAATGGGAACTGTTGGAAGTTAGTCTGTTGTGGCAGTTCTATGAGGAAGTTCGACAGACCATGGGCATCATGGATATACCCAGAGGTTGAAGTTTGTGTTCAGTTCGATGAACAGTTGGATGAATAGTTCGATGTATGATCAGTGTGAATTCGATTCTGAGAGTATTTTAACTTGAATATTCTATAGCAAGGTTGATCATTGTGAATGTTGTTGTAAATTGACATCAGAGAGAGTGAATCTCGTACTCTGTATGTAATTTCATTACTGTAATACAAAGGGGTTTTTCTTGGTGTGGTAGGTTTTTCTCCCGTAAAGGTTTTCCCACATAAATCTGGTGTTCATCTGTGTATGATTATTTCTCTGTTTCTATTATTGCTTTCAAGTGTATCTTAATTGGACTATAATTGAAAATTTAAAAGTATCTCTACATTCTTCCTTGAGGTTTTTGACATTAGGAGAGTTAGTTCTACACCTTAGCTTTCGTTACAAGTGGTATCAGAGCTTGGCCAGTTGTGTTATCCTTGTGGGTACATTGGGGTTTTTGTGTCAATTTCTGTTCAATGGGAGTCTTGTAGAAGCTTGGTAATTTGAATTACAGGTTAAGATGGTGAGCACGTTAGGAAAGATTGAAATTGAGAAATTCAATGGCAATAATTTTGAGTTGTGGAAACTTAAAATGGAAGATTTGTTGGTTGATCGTGATCTTTGGATTGTTGTGTCTTGAATGAAGCCTACAGGCATGAAGCAAGAGGATTGGGACCTTGCAAATAGAAAATCAAAGGGGTTGATAAGGCTCTGTTTAGTAGAATTTGTTCTTCTAAATGTTCATGAAGAAAAGACTACATTTTTTTTGTGGAAAAGACTGGCAGCTATTTATCAGGGCAAGTCCTTGGTGAATAAATTGTTCTTGAGGAAGAAGTTGTACTCTTTGAGAATGCAGGAAGGAGGATTTGTTACTGATCATTTGAACGCATTCAACATGTTGATTGCACAGTTAACATTTGTGGGTGTGAAGATTGATGAAGAGGATCATTGTATGCTATTATTATGTTCTTTGCCAGATTATTGGGATCACTTGGTGATGGCTATTGGGAGTATGACATCCACTTTTAAGATGGAAGATGTTGTTGCTTCTTTGTTATCAAAAGAGATGAGAAGGAAATCTTCTGAGATGGAGAAGGTGGCTCTTGTTGTTAGAGGTAGGTCGAAAGATAAAGGCAAGAAGAAGGACAATAAGTCCAAATCGAAATCAGAGGGGAGATCAAAGTCTCTTGGAAAGAAGTGTTGGAATTGTGGGCAACCTGGTCATGTCGGAAAGGATTGTAAAGAGGAGAAAAAGAAGAAGTATTCTTCTGACAATGATTCTTCTTAGAGTGATGCAGATGCTTTCATTGCAGCCTTGGCTATGCAGGCATCAGATGATGTCTGGCTGATTGATTCTAGAGCATCTTTCCACATGAGATCTCATAGAGACTAGTTCACGAAGTATGAAAAATATGATGGTGGAAAGGTGTATTTGGAAAGTGATTCATCATTGGAAATAGTTGGTTGTGGAAGAGTCAGAATTCAATTCCCTGATGGAAGAGTGAAGGGATTTAATGATGTAATGCATATACCAGGTCTGGCTTGAAACTTACTTTCTATTAGTATGTTGAATGATATTGGAGTGCAAGTCATATTCTTTGGAAATGGCTGCAAGATGACTAGAGGCTCTATGGTGCTAGCAAGAGGTGCTCATGTTGGTACCTTGTATAAGCTTGATGCACATGTTGTGTAAAGCAATAGTGTGTCTGCCAAGTCACATAAAGCTTCTCATGGAGGAAAAGAGGAAGAAATTCCTGATAGTGTAAACTCTATGGAAGTTAAACTTCCAGCAAAAAAGACTATGCTCTGGCATCATAGGCTAGGCCACATTGGTGAGAAAGGTTTAAAAACCTTGAAGAATAAAAACCTGGTTAAGGGGCTTGAAGATTGTAACCTCAAATTCAATTTTTGTGAAAATTGTATATATGGTAAACATCACCGTGTTTCATTTTATTCCAGCCCTCATAAATCTTCTGATTTGCTTGATTATATACATTATGATGTTTTTGGTCCAGTGAATGTTCCTTCTTTGTCTAAGTCAAGGTACTATGTATTGTTCATTGATGATTATTCGAGAAGAGCATTTGCTTTTTTTTGAAAAGCAAATCAGAAGTGTTCAGTAGGTTTAAGGAATTTAAGAACCTTGTAGAAAATTAGACTGGAAGAAAAATAAAATGTTTAAGGACTGATAATGGTGGTGAATTTTGTTTTGATGATTTTGAGAGGTACTATAAAGATCATGGGATTAAAAGACATAAAACTACACCTTATACTTCGCATCAAAATGGAGTTGCAGAAAGGTTCAACGGGACAGTGATGGAAAGAGCACGAAGTATGCTGAGTAGTACTGGCTTGGAGGAGAAGTTTTGGGTTGAGGCAGTTGCTACAACATGTTACTTGATAAACCATTCTCTGAATTTTGTTCTTGTTGAGAAAACACCTTTGGAAGCATGGTTTGGTAAGAAGCCCTCTTTAAGACACATTCGTGTTTTTGGCTGTGAGGCATATGCACATGTGCCATATGAGAAAAGATCTAAATTGGAGAACAAGGCTATCAAATGTATTTTTATTAGTTATAGTGCTGGCATAAAAGGATACAAGCTTTGGAATCCTGATACGGAGAAGATTTTGTACAACAAAAGTGTTATCTTTCGTGAGCTGAAGCCTTCTACCTTGGATCTATAGTCAGAGTCAAAATCAAAAAATAAAAAGGATGTAGTTGAAATTCCTCTGACACCAGATAAAGAGGAATTGAAAATTCAAAATGTACCTGAAACTGAGGAGAGCTCAAGTAGTTCTAAGAGTTCTGATGAAGAAGAACAACCTTAGCCTCAACAAGTGAGGAGGTCAACTCTTGAAAGAAAGAAACCTGATAGGTATGGGTTCTCTTTGATAGATTCTACTTGTGCCTATGCTTTAATTTCTAGCACCGATGAGCCTAGGACTATGAAAGAGGAATTTAGAATTTCTGATTCAAACTCTTGGTTGGAAGCCATGAATGAAGAAATGGCATCATTGGAAAAGAATGATACTTGGAGTTTGGTACCCTTGCATAAAGGTAGAAACGTTGTTGGCTACAAATGGGTATTTAAAAAGAAAATAGGTATGGATGGCAGTGTAGAAAAATACAAGGCAAGGTTGGTTGCGAAGGGTTATTCCCAGGTAGAGGGAATTGATTATGGAGAAATTTTTTCTCCTGTAGCTAAGCTGACATCTATCAGATTTCTTTTGTCACTTGCAGCAAAGTATGACTTAGAGATCGAACAGATGGATGTGAAGACAAAATTTTTTCATGGTGATCTTAAAGAAGAGATTTATATGTCCCAGCCTGAGCACTTTGTGGAAAAAGGTAAAGAAAGATTGGTTTGCAAGTTGAATAAATCTCTTTATGGGTTAAAGCAGTCTCCTAGAATGTGGTACAAGAAGTTTGACACTTTTTTTTTGTCATTGGGATTTGTAAGATCAAAATCTAATCATTGTGTATATTACAAAGCTGAAAGTGATCAAGTTCTTATTATTGCTCTCTATGTTGATGATATGTTGTTCATAGGCAATAGTAAGTTAATGATTTTTGATCTTAAGTCTCAGTTTTCTGCAAAGTTCAAAATGAAAGATCTTGGTGCAGTGAGGTATATTCTGGGAATGGAAATAACCAGGGACAGGAAGGATAGAAAACTTTGGCTCAGTCAGAGTAATTATATTAAGACTGTTCTAGAGAGATTTTGTATGAATGACTACAAGCAGCTAGTTGTTCCACTTTTGCAGGGAACGAAGCTATCTGTTGAAGACTGTTTAAAATCTCCTACTGATATGGAGGACATGACCAGTGTACCTTATGCTAGTGTTGTTGGTATTCTAATGTATGCAATGGTCTATACAAGACAAGACATTTCCCAAGCAGTGGGAGTACTTAGTTGGTTTATGGCTAATCCTGGAAGGACACATTGGGATGTTGTGAAAAGAGTATTCAGATATTTGAAGGGAACTTCAAAATATTATTTTTGTTACCATGGGAACTTGGTTGAATCACAGAGGACTCTGAATATTCAAGGCTATGTGGATTCTAATTGGGCAGGGGACATTGACAACAGAAGATCCACCAGTGGATATACTTTCATGTTGAATGGTGGTGCAGTTAGTTGGATGAGTAAGCGGCAGGCTATAGTCGCTTTTTCTACTATAGAGGAAAAATACATGGCAGCAACACATGCCTATAAAGAAGCAATCTGGTTAAAACATTTGTGTTCTAACATTGGTTTTGATGTAGGGCAAATAACTATTTACTGTGATAGTTAGAGTGCTATTTGTTTGGCAAAGAATCCTACTTTCTATGCCAGGATGAAACATATAGATGTACAGTATCACTTTGTACGAGATATGGTGGAGGATGGAAAGGTTTCATTAGAAAAAGTGGATACTCTAGAGAATGTTGCATATGCATTGACGAAGTCAGTGAGCACAGACAAGTTCAAGTGGTGTGCCAATTCGATGGGCCTCACTACCCATGAATTTTAGTAGTCTTGTTGTGCTCTGGAGGTGCCTATGTGATCTTCATCAAGTGGGAGATTGTTGGAAATATGTGTCTCAATCTCACAGGCTATAACCTCTGAAAGAGCTAAGTCGATGTGACATCCATATTGTCTGGCCGACTAGTAGCTTTGGAACCTTGTGAAAAGTTCTGGTTGCTAAGACAATGCTTTTGTCTTGCCGACTGGTGTTGTCACTGTAATTTGTGGCGTTTGCTATAACCCTTTGCTGAATGGAGATCTCTGGCTGATGGGTTGGTGTCTAGTGGATGTTGAGTAGACTCATGGTGACTGGGTCATTGGTGTAACATGTGACTTTGATAAGAACTCTTGGTGACAGTTGGTATGTCTCACCGACAATATACACTAGGAGTATCAGAGTAGCACAAAGGCCTCAGTATGAAGTCTTAGCGACAATTGATTGTCTCACTAATGGATATGGTTTCACTGACTGGCTGGCATCTTCGTTGTAACCTCTTGGCAAAAGCAGTAAGTCCTGCCGACATTAGTGTTTTTTAACGGGTGTCTTCGGTGAGACTCCTAGTGACTGAAGTCTTCAGTGAAAGGTGTGAGCATTTGGTATTACCTCTTAGCGATAGTGGACAGTCTTGGTGACTGTTGGAAATTTCAGAATAACATGAAGGTTCGGTATGATCTCTTGGCAAAGGATGATAGTCTTTCTGATGGGAATACTCTTGTCTATGTGACTTTGGAACTTTGGTGTGATGTCTCATCAAATGGCGATTGTCTCACCGATGAGAATGTTGAGGTTGATGTGACTTGTGAACTCAGTGTAACATCTTGCCGATGGTCAGGACTCTTGGTGATAATGATAATCAGGTCTTGTGGCATCAGGGAGACATGGTTAGTGTCTCACCGACATGCGAATATGTTTTGAATGCCTTTGACCGAGTGATGACTATCCTATGTGGTGAGTCTTTGACCAATCAGAAAAGTTGAATGGGAACTGTTGGAAGTTAGTCTGTTGTGGTAGTTCTGTGAGGAAGTTCAATAAACCATGGGCGTCATGGATATACTCAGAGGTTGAAGTTTATGTTCAGTTCGATGAACAGTTGGATGAATAGTTCGATGTATGATTAGTGTGAATTCGATTCTGAGAGTATTGTAACTTGAATATTTTGTAGCAAGGTTGATCATTGTGAATACTGTTGTAAATTGACATCAGAGAGAGTGAAGCCCATACTTTGTATGTAATTTCATTGTTATAATACAAAGGGATTTTTCTTGGTGTGGTGGGTTTTTCTCCCATAAGGGTTTTCCCATGTAAATTTGGTGTTCATATGTGTATGATTATTTCTCTGTTTCTATTATTGCTTTCAAGTGTATCTTAATTGGACTGTAATTTAAAATTTAAAAGTATCTTTGCATTCTTCCTTGAGGTTTTTGACGTTAGGAGAGTTAGTTCCGCACCTTAGCTTTCCTTACACTACTAAGGCCATCTAGCTTTAGAACATTCTCATTGAGTTTTGCATTCCCTTTCAAAAGCCTATAGTCATCCATTGTGACAACTAGAGTATGATTTAGATCTCTCATGATCTGGTCCATCATCAGCAAACCAAGAACATTGATATCCACATGCACTACATTTAAGAGCTAATTCATAATGAGATCATTGATCTCAAGTACTGTTCGACATCAAATTAGACTATTCACATCTTCACCAAACCCTTTACTAAGAGCAAGTCCCTTCATTTGTGAGCTTTTCTTGGGGTTTGGTTGGTGTCATCCATGGGGTGGGCTACTTATTCCTTCTATTCTTTTTTTCATCTCTCTTTTGGGGAGGAGTTTTGTCCCACTAGGTTTTCTCCTTTTCTTTGGTTGTGAGAAATTTCTCTGCATTGCATTTGTACATGGGTACCTAACATGGCCTCATTTTTTGGGACCCATCATCTTTTACATCCTCCTAATATATGCTTAAGGGGGGTGTTAGTGTAGGTTTTTATTTTTGCTAGTGGGTTAATTTATTTTCCCTTAGTCCTAGGTTTTTTCTACACTTAATTAAGCTTGCTTAGGACAATAAAGTGAGTATATTATTTAGTAACTAGGAGATAAGTGATGAGGTGTCCCCTTCCTTAAAGGGTGGAACCACTTTCCACTTTTGGTGGTCCATATCCACTTTTTGTGGTTGATTCCTATTGGTTGGATTTTCCACCTACCTCCTCTCCTAAGTTCTATATAAACTCACTACCTATCTTGTATTTTCATCCATTCATTATCTTGCATTGTTGCATACTTTGTCATACATGCACCTTGATGAATGCAATCATTATTCACGCATCTTTGAATTTTATCTTTTTAGCTTGGAAGCTCTTAATGCAATTCTATCACATTGACATTGCATAATCTCCTAAAGTCCTAGTTTGCATTCTTATGTTTTTCTAGTTTATATAACTTTGATTTTCTCTTAAAAATTTCCTTGGATTATTCAATCTATTTCGGATTTCTAACAAGAGGAAAGACAAAAAATTTGTCATTGTTAGTATGCTTTGAATAGGAAGGAGAAAATATTGCTAAAGTATGCTTTGAGGAAGGAATAGAGAAAGAGAGTGAGAAGGAAGAGAAAAGTGCATTAGAGATTAAATAGGTTGCAATAGGAAGAAAAGAGTTGAGAGAAAAGGAGGGCATATAAGAAGAGGAAAACCAAGTTGCAACAGTTAAAGAAAAGGTAAAACTTGCATTTTGCGAGTTCATTGATGATTCTAGTTTGCATGTGAATGATATAATTGAGATGGATAGATATGATGAGGCTGAAAATTTTGTTGTAGTAGTAAGGAAAAGAGGAATATCATATTTTGATGAGATTAGAATCAAATCTTATTTGTGTTTGAATGATATGACGAGTGACAGAAAAGAAAGAATTGCAATAGTGAAAGTTGCAATAGAAGGAAATGAGGTAAAATAAAATTTTAATGTAAGTTTTGATGAGGATAAGAATTTAGAAATGGATAAAGTTATTGTAGAAATGAATCAATTTGAGAAGGTTAAAATTGAGAAACAGGAGATGAAGGTAAAAGAGGACTTTGATAAAGAGAGTAAATGTATGACAATTTGTTGCAAGATGGAAAGGATGAATATTTTGATTGTGTTACTAACATTGAAATAGATGCAAATGATGAATATCTCGATTGTGTTACTGAAATTGAATTTTTATCAATGGTTATAGGAAAAGGAAGTGATATACTTCCATTCCTTGTAGAAGACATGAAGGAAGGTTGAAGCAAAGTTGAAGATTCAACAGGTGATGAAAAGGTAAATTCAAATTTCAATGAATTTGAGAATAATTATTTTCATGATGAGATGGATGAGTTAGTGAATGTAGATGAGATGGTTTAATTAGAGTTTGTTAGAGATTATTGGTATGTAAAGAAGTATTTGTATGGTGTTGCAGAGTTAAGTGTAGGTGCAAATTGGTGGAGGTGGATGGACTATGATGGGTTGAATCCCACAAGATTGGAGGAAGATGCCAATTACACTAGGAGGATGTGGTCAGTTTATTGTGGAAATAATTCCAAATTTAGGAGGTTGAGTGTAGAGAAAAGTTTTATGAGAAGGGAGCTTGTTCCAGTGAAGTGTTGGAAGAGGAGGAAGAAGATTCAATTGCAAGTACCAAATTCAGTGATGGAGTTTCTTGAGGATTTCTTCCAATCAAAAAGGGTGTTACTACCACTCAACTCAGTTTTTTGAATCCATATTCACAATTTTTTTCCTACCCTAGGTGTTCGATGCAAGAGCATCTAGGGGTACTAGCAATCTTCCATCACCAAAAGTATTGTTATTTTATTTTGGTTTGTTTTCAATAAGGGTTTAGGGGTTAAGAGAAAAAATATTTTGATTTGCAACTTTAAAATTTCCCTTGGTATGAAATTGTAATTGTAATTTTGGTGGGAAATATGCATTTATGAATATTTTCTAAGGAAAATTTGGGAAAATACCCCTCTTGGGCATCCAAATTCTTAGTGGGGATCATTTGGGGTGCATGTGCTTGCATGTTCAATTGCATGCCTTGCATGTAACTGCATGTTTGTGCCAAAATATTTTCATGTTGTTGCATGACCATATTTGAAGCCGTTAGGGCCACTTGTACTTGAAGAAGGTGTCTTGATTGACCAAAAGTTCGGTGCCCATGTGAAGGTGCTTAAGACAATGAATTATTTTATATTTTATTTTCTTATCTCTCTCAGGTTGGGCATGGGATTTCTTGGTGGTTTGTGGAGGTTTTTAAGAAACCAATGGTGGTTTCTTCTCACAAAATTTCTATATAATGATGCTTGATCATTTAGAAAAGGGGGGATTTTGGATAAGTTGTGGTTGCATACCCAGATGCTGTTGGAATGATGCCAAAATGTTGAAGACATTATGTTGCAGATTTTGTATGTATGTGTATCGTAGAAAAATGGATCTTTGGAAATTTTCATGGTCATTTAGGTCTTTTTCCTATGATTGTTGTCCTATTTTGCTTAGATTTAATATTGTAATGTGACTTATACATTCACATTAGGTCTTGAATATTTAAATTATTAAGACTTTATGATGTCTTGTAAAGGTGTTGTGAAGTGTTGTAACACATTTCTACACTTTTCTAGACTCTTCTTATTATAATTCATCTAAATATTCCCTTTTTATCCCTTACCAAGTCTTACTTTAAAGTCTTGTAAAGTCTTGTAACAAACTTTCATGCTTTTCTAGACTTGTCATCAATAATTATACCTTTCTTATGTTTTATTTGGCCCCTTTATGCACTTACATGCCTTAATTAAGTGCATTTTTGAATGCAAACCTGAAAAATATCATTAAATGCAACTTAATCCCTGACACCCACTTATGCCTTGAGTGGGACCCATTCGCCATGGGTGGAGAATGAGTCCCTCTTGGCACAAAATTCAAATTTCTTTCTAGTTTTCATTCATTAAGACCTTAGGTCGGCCTGTGATGTATTTTGAGAAATTTGGGCATAAGTGTGTATAAATAAATGTTTTTATATCCATTTTAACTCCCATTCACCCATTGATTCAAGTATTCATTCTTGCATTCAATCCATATAAGAATTCACTCAAGCATCATAGCATCATTCAATCAAGCAATTATCAAGCATCTTGGAGCGGCCATTGGCATATCTTCAAACTTCAACAACAAGGGTTTGGTGAGTTTATGAAATTTGCATGTTATTTTCATCATTCCTTTCTTATTTCATTTCATTATCAAGGGTTTGATTACCAAAGTGGAGTTTGACAATGTCAAACCCCTATACTCTAACCCTTAACCATTTTCCCCCTCTTTGTATGTGTGTTTGTAGGTCCTGTAGGTAGATTTGGCAAAGAGATAGGTGTTGAAAAGTGGTCAACAAGTCATCAAAGCTATTCAATTCAAAAAAGACCTAATTGAAGCTTGGAGACATCATTCAACCCATTTTCTATAGATTTGAATCCATCAACCCAACAAGCAAACAAGTACAGATCTGGACCCACAAAGTTGACTTCAAAACTTGTATATTTCTATAGGTGGACTAATTTTCCATCTATGGTGAATCAGTCCCACTGCTAGGTTAGAGATTTTTTTTTGAGGTTTTCAATTCCTGACACTCTAAAGCCTATTTCAAAAAAATTTACCAAAAGCAGGACTAATTTGTCATCTGTGGCAAATGAGTCCTAGTGGTCATCAACAATGATTTCTAAAACATTCCAAAATCTTCCAGCATCAGCATTCAGCCTCTAGGTGGACCTCATTGAATAGTTTCATTAAGTTTTGTTTGCATTTGTTTATGTTTCTAGTTCATTTTTGCATATCACACTATGTTTTCAAACATATCATATTTTTTAGGTTTTGCATAAATAATCAATCCATTTTATTATTCCTTTGCATTTTGATCATTAAATTTAGGCATATTTTCATTGTACTTGCATTAATTTGAGTGAATCACCTAGATTTTGTTGGGATTATGGATGCACAGTCCTTGAAGCTGTAGACTTCGATGGAGGACCTTTAAGCCAGGAAAGATAATCAACCACTCAGAAAGTGTTGCAACTAGGCATGCACAATAGAGATTCTATTGATATGATATATTGATATTGGATATATTACAAATGTAAAAGATGCCTTGAATATATAGGCAAGAGCTAAACCCTAATATGCATGAGATGTTGACATGTGTCTTGATCTAACAACATGTGACAACATGTGAACCCTAATGGTGATGATCATTAAATGAGGGGATAAGTTCTAGAAGGACAACTCATCTTCTAGAAGGAATCTTATCTCCTAAAAATAAGGATGGGAATATTATCCCATTTATTATATGATTTATCTAATAATGCAACCTAGGACTTAACTAATTAAATGCAAGACCTAATTTAACTTATGCTAGTGTAATAATTAATTAATTACACCAACACCCCCCCATAAGTGCAACTTAGGGAGGAAAATGCAATGATTATGCAAGATGATGATGTATCCAATTTTGATGAATGGGTAGGTGATCCTAGGGTTTTGAGGCCTTCTAAAGACAATGGTGAGCTTGGATTTGACTCTATCTACTTCAGAAATCAGCTTGGTCCCCAGGTGGAAACAAGTAGCCTTCAATGGAAACCTTCAAGCCTACAAGAATCTCGCACACCAACTTTCTTGATCAAGGGTTGATGTTTCATTGGATAAGCTCTGATACCATGTTGGGATTATGGATGCAGAGTCCTTGAAGCTGTAGACTTCGATGGAGGACCTTTAAGCCAGGAAAGATAATCAACCACTCAGAAAGTGTTGCAACTAGGCATGCACAATAGAGATTCTATTGATATGATATATTGATATTGGATATATTACAAATGTACAAGATGCCTTGAATATATAGGCAAGAGCTAAACCCTAATATGCATGAGATGTTGACATGTGTCTTGATCTAACAACATGTGACAACATGTGAACCCTAATGGTGATGATAATTAAATGAGGGGATAAGTTCTAGAAGGACAACTCATCTTCTAGAAGGAATCTTATCTCCTACAAATAAGGAAGGGAATATTATCCCATTTATTAAATGATTTATCTAATAATGCAACCTAGGATTTAACTAATTAAATGCAAGAGCTAAGTTAACTTATGCTAGTGTAATAATTAATTAATTACACCAACATATTTTGGGGTCTATCTCTCTCCTTTAGGTGAAAACCCTAATAGAGTAAGAGAGTCATAACACCCTTCACAAAAAATCTATGGTTCAGTATGAAGCCTAAATTGTAAGGAAGCCCATGAGATTTAGTTTGATGTAATCATTTTATGATTTAAGCAAATAAGATTTTTGCTGATTTTCTTTGTTTAAATATGAAATTTAATGGCATATTGCAACTATCTTGCAAGTCTCTTTGTGTGTGTTTGATTTCAGATTTGTAAGGGGAGTTCCCTTCATCAATATTCCTTTCACATCTACAATATGATGCATGTAATTACTGATATTTAGACAAAGGTATGGATCAAAAATTTGTAATAGGTACATATAAAAAACTAGTAGACATTTATTCATTGTCGTAATGAGACTTATTATTTTCTTTTTGTTTATGGCCAACATACAAACCATGACATGCACCTAGCATACATGACCTCATTTGATTATGGCATAGGTAGTTTGATAGGGTGTTTAGTGTAGCATTTTCCTTCATTAAACTATTGGATCCTAAAATCACTGCTTGCATCTCTAAAAGTGCTATTCTTTCTTTAATGTTCTAAATTTAATATTTTAGACATCATGGGATGATTTTTTAATGCTCAAAGGTGCTAATTCATTCTTTAGTGATGGTTTTCCAAAATAGAGTAGTGAATAGATTGAATTTGGAAGCTAAAAAAATGAATCCAAAATGAATTAGATGGGTATTTGGGGTAGGTAAAAAGTATTTGAGATCATTTGAGCTTTGTTTAGTGAGTTTAAGTTTGAATTATAGACCTTGGTGTGTTTGTTATGTTGAGGTAGACTGCTATAATTTTAAAGCCTAGACTCAACAATAAAGGGAAAATGGCATCCACGTAATGGATTCTAGATCATAAAGAAGCTAGCATATGTCCAAGAACTTGGAAGTTCAAAATTTTAAATCAAAAGAGATAAAATAAACACAAATTAATTTAAATCTAACCCAAAGTTATTGGTGAGCCACAAGTATTTGGGGAAATAGAAAGGTTGAAGGAAAAGGTTGTCCACATGACCCTACATGCATGAAATTATTGGTAGGTGTGCAAGAATCTAAAATAGAATTTTATGGTGTGCAAAGTTCCAATTAGAGCTTGAGATATAATGGATAATTTGTCAAGGGAAAATGTGTCTCAACCTTTCAATTACATAAGTTATTGTTGATACATAACGTATCATTCATACGAAGAAAATGGGGGGGCATGGCGGGGTCCCCCCCATGAGGAGTCCTGGGGGATCATCCCTCTGATTGGAGGTCTAGGGGTAGTGCGCCCCAGCGAGGGCTCAAGGGTAGTGCCCTCGAAAGACAAATTTTATGTACACTTTATTATTGTAAATCTAGACCGTTCATCATTATGTCTCACATCTGGTAGTCGATATTTTTTTTGGCTTGAGTTTCCTTAGAATACAACCCTATTTTATGAGGGACTGTATTACGGATGTGTATTGTGATGTATTTTGAGAGTCTGATAGTGGTTGTGTTACCTCTAGATATTTGTTTGGTGATACTCATGTGGGAAGCTTGCTCTACAAGTATATTGTAATCTTTGTGATTTTTGAATAATATATTGGATGACTTTTGGAGTTTGGGGATTTTTCTACTGAAAGGGTTTTCCCCATGTAAATCATTGTGTTGTGGTATGCATGATATTCATTTTTATTTCTATTTAAGTTTCTATAAATATTAAAGATCTATAAAAAAAATGCATTATTCTCCTCTCACGATTACTATAGGAAGTTATTACACTACCTTAGTTTCCTTACATAATTATCTAATACTAAGGGCTTGGGTTGTTAGTGCTACTCAATAACAATTGCACATTCTAGAATGTGCAATTTATCATGAGCATCATGACACTTCTATAAACAACCTATCCATGATGCTAGGGATGTCATGGATGTTGAGTAAGTTTTGGGGGTAATAAGGGTAGTGTTAGAGGTCATGGCCTTGTATGTTATAAGTGTGGAGAGAATGACTATATAGTGTGTAGATTTGTGAATTATTTAGGTTATGTGCATTATGATTCAACACAAAATAAAGGATCACCTAGCATTAATAAAATCCATTGAGTTGAATGTAAGAACCCTCTATAGATTATTTGAATAAGGTAGATAAATAGGAAATATATTATACAACTAGATAGGATGGTTCATACAAGGAATGGGGGATGTTCCAAAGAAGTTTCTTCCATGAGAAAGGTATTTCCCATTGATTAATGAATGAAGAAGGTTAAAGGCATCAAATAAATATAAAATAAGATGATACAAAAAGGATACTAGATAAGTGCACTAATGATAGGGAAGTATCAAAATTTGGAGACCATAAGTTTATACCCCCATGATAAATTGGCATGTTACCATAGTTAAAGTAATTTTTAGAGAGATTATCCATTTCAAGGAGTTGAAAATTTACCAAATTTAGCCATATAGCCAAGAAGGGTTTTCACACTCCAAATTTTGGGTAATATACTAAATTATTGCTAACTTTAAAATTGACTAGACTATACACAATGTAAGTATTGATAGTGTAGAGAGTTAGTATGCTCATACATGATGTGTGGGTGACCATGGGCCTAGGAGAAGGATAAATGGTCCATATTTACCATCAAAAAAGATAAAAAATGTTGTGTATTGGATACAATAGACATGCAATCTTAGTTAAGAGGGATGTTTGCTTCAATGTGATAAAAATACCATATCACCTTTTTCTTGTATTCATTGTGTTGGCACTATTTCTATTTTTTTCCCCTTCCCCTTTTTGTGATCCACATTAATTTTGACCAATCCAAGAAATCTCAATGATATATGATTCTCTTGTCCCCCCAATGGTTCCATTACCTCTAAATATGGCTATGGTAAAAAAATAATTTTGTAGAATGTCCAAAGTTAGCCATTTTCCCCTTCTTTCTTTTTCTTCTCATATCCTTTTGGAAATTTGGGCCTCAATGGACATTTGGACTGAGTCCAAATGTCCATATTCTTCCCGATTCCACTTTTTCCTTTTCCCTTTTATTCATTTGGAATTTTGAGTCCCAAACGAACACTTGGACCAAGGTCCAGGTCCACTTTCAACTCTCAGCTCTGCTCTTCCTTTTTAATTCTTCTATTTGATTGAGACTTTGGGTCCCAATCAAAATCTTTGATTAATTTCCAATTTGGTCCAAGTTCGATGAGGATTCCCAAATTCGATTGGTTACCTTTTTATTTTCATCTCATTGATACTTTGGGTCCCAATAGAACCTTCAAACTCATTTCTGCAAGTCCACATGCCCTTTACAAAAGTACTTGGTATCTTTTTGTGGAAGTGTAGAAACATGCCACGTGGCATGTTTTCATGGGTCCAAAAAACTCTTCTAGTTGATTCATGTTCTATTTGCTGGAGTGCAGAAGGACGCCACATGGCATCATTCCATGAGTCTACATTCTCCTTCTAGTTGGTCCCTCTTTGGTTTGCAAAGGTCTGGAATGTCACCATATGGCATGTCAAATAAATCTTAAGTCTTCTTTTGTATCCCATTGGGACTTCAAGTTCCAATTGGACTTTTGGACCTAGGTCCAATTCTAATCGGGATACTTGATCCCAATCAAAATTCTCTCTCCGATCCTTTCAAGACTTTGGTCCTGACGAAACTTTCATACCAAGGGTTGGAAAGGTCTAAATTTGATTAGGATTTCCAATCCCGATTGGTCTTCCTTTATTTTCCAATTTGTTCATGACTATGGGTCCCAAAGAGACTTTCAAACCTTGAAACTTCCACTCCTAGCTCATCTTGGTTTTTGATAGGATCCTATCAAGGTCTTGGGACCTGATTGAATTTTTTAACTTTCTTTCCAAAAGTCTAGAGATTTCTTGAATCTAATTTTTTCCTTGTCGAGACTTCAAATTTATTTTTAACTTTTGGAATTTTGGCTTGATAGTCCAAATCTGTGATATTTCTATCAGGATTCAACTGTGTATTTTAATGAGTCAAACTCATTGACCCATGTTTCATGAGTATTAGTTCACAAGAACCCATCTCTTACGATACTGAATGGTCCACTTAGCACTCATTGCATCTAGGTAATGCTCATAGAGGTGAAGCACTAGGCATTCCTAGGAAGTGACCCATCCTAGTACTACTCTAGCTCAAGCACACTTAACCATAGAGTTTTCCCCAAGGTCAAGGTCACTTAGCTTGCAGCCACATTTGTAAAACCTTCAACAAGTGTTGTGCCTTATGAACCATTCATTATAGTGCCCCTTTAGCTCATCAATTGATAAGTAGGAGGTATTTTCCAAAGTGTGTGAAATTGTGTTATTGCTATTAAGATTCAATCATGTAGTTTTATGAGTCAAACTTATTGACCCATGTTTCATGAGTAGTATCTCACAAGAACCCATCTCTCATGATAGCGAATGGTCCACTTCTTACTCATTGCATCTAGGTGATGCTCACAGAGGTGAAGCACCAGGCATTTCCAAGAGGTCACCCGTCCCAGTACTACTCTAGCTCAAGAACACTTAACCATAGAGTTTTCCCCAAGGTTAAGCCCACTTAGCTTGCAACCCCATTCACAAAACATTCAACAAGTGTTGTGTCTTATGAACCATTCATTATAGATCCCATTTAGCTCATCAATTGATAAGTGCTAAGTGGACCATTCTCGGGAAGGCCTAGTGTTTCACCTCTATGAGCATCACCTAGATGCAATGGGTGCTAAGTGGACCATTCACTATCATGAAAGATGGGTTCTTGTGAACCACTACTCATGAAACATGGGTTGATGAGTTTGACTCATAAAACTACATGGTTGAATCATGATAGCAATATCACAATTTGACATGTGGAAAATACATCCTACTTATTAGTCAAAATCTATTTTTTTTGTTTGCTCCTACCCTCTAGGTTCTTCATTCTTAAGATCTAGTTGGGTTTTTGGAACCCAATCAAACTTTGAGACTTTCTACAATTATTTTACGTTTTTCCCATTAATGCTGCAATAACTCTTTGAACTACTAAAATTGATTCTTTGGGCTACAAGGATGATCTTAAATGCATTTCTCAACAACTGCAAGTGGGATACAATGCTGACCATGCTTCCTTATGATTCTCAAGCTTCGTTTCTATTAGACATCCATCTTGGCCAGATTTTATGATAGATTTTGTTGTGGATTCTAATCTTCAATTACAATTGTCTTTTATGTGATTTCTTTGTGCTTGGGGTTGCTCTGCATGCGTCTAATATTTGATTTTGTAAGATCTGATCATATTCTTCATTTTTGTTAACCTTAATTGGATTAGATTTAAGTTTAAAATTATTTAATTTATGCTTGAACTATAAAGACAAGTATTGTATTCATTTTATAGGTTTTGAGTTTTTGGGGAGGCTAAGGCTTCTAAGTTTTGGCCAAGGAGGAGGCTATATATTGTAACTATTGAATACCAAGGATCAAGTCCTTATTTTGTAAGTACTCATATTGTAATGCTTCTGTAACTTGATTGTAGAGATATTAATATATGCTACTATGATTTTGTCTCCAATTCTGAGATGTAACTCCTTTTGAATTGAAATAACAAGGTTATTGAGGTTCTTCAAGCACATTTGTTGTTTGAGTTATTTATTTGTTCATTGTCCATTCAAGGAGTGGTGTAAAAGCTTACATGTGGTAGTGAGGGTTTTGTATATTCAAATGGATTGTTAAGTAGAATTTCATAGCAGACTTAAGAAGACCTTTATATCATAAGGTGATAGATGTTAGTAGGTCATCAATATTATATTATACCATTAGAGTAAGAAGTGCATGATTTGTGACTTTGTTGCCTAGGGTAGGAATTAGTATTGTATATTTATCTTCCCCCATCCTCATAAACAATCTTAAATTAGAAAACCTTTTATTCTTTAGTTTTATGTTTGTCTTATGTTTCATCTTCATGCATAGATTTAAATTAGAATAAGGGGTGTACCATTTATGAATGTAGCCATACAAACCCTTGTTGTTTAGCATGAAGTCTATATGAGGGACACTATGTTGCACCTTTGAGTAAATATCTACATACAATGTCATTTAGAGTGACCCACCCTATGTTTTGTAGAGCCTGAAGTGTAGGGGAGAAACATGTGAGATAAATCTCCCATTTGTTGGCCACTAATCTTGGAATCCTTGAGCATAAGAGATGGTTATCCTTTAGAGGATTTCAAGGTATCAATTGGAAAAAGAACCGACACATTTCCTACATTTTAAAATGCCATTGAGTATGATAATACTTTATGTTGGGTCCATTTCCATTATTCTACACTCTTAACCTATAGTGTGTATGGGGATATGAAAAATTAACTTTGAGCTAGTATAACCCTTAATTAAATTACATGAGATTTATATAGTCTTATATAAGTAGCTAAGTCAATATGGGTGGAATCCATGGATAAGTATCACATACATATATACCTAAATTTATATATATTATTGGTAAATATATTTATCAAGTTATGATATTTTACTCAAATTTTTACGTCAAGTTGCCTAACTCTGATTTTTCTAATTTTTTTGACACTTAAAGGCCTGTTTTTTCCATGATGATCCTGCACATACCTTGTTGATAGATTAGATGATGACTGATCTCATGATAGGTGAGATTCAATGATAGGATAATGATGATTGAACTCATGATAGGTCAGAATCAATGATAGACACTCACAAGATGTGATCAAAATCTCATCAGAGTTGATTAGATTGATAGGCTGATTGATGTTGATTGATTAGATTGCTGATTTGTGATAAGTTATGATGATAGGAGCCTTTGAGGATCCTTTAGTCTCAAGAAAAATTCCTGAGGACTTGGGATTTGATTCCCTATCTGGTGTAGGCTGATCTAGATGTGATTGGATGATATGGATTGAATTATTTGATAGATATGCCCCAGCATAGGATTAACAAGGGACTTATGATTGCTTTAATAGAGAGGTGGCACAGTGACCATAACACCTTTCACTTAGCCATTGATGAGATGAAAGTGACACCAGAGGATGTTTACCATATCTTGAGGATTCCTATTATTGGTGATTTGGTTGTTTATGATTCCACGAAGCAGGGGGCACCGATGCATTGAGGAGAGTCTTCAAGGATGACCATATTTGTGGATATGAGATCCCATGGCAGGATATGGTTGATGCATATGCGACACTACCATTTGTTCTTGTTGGATTTAATGGAGGGTTATTATGTCCTGACCATAGGTCGAAGGGACTCTTAGTCAGTTGGGGTCAGACACTAGAGAGCATGATCACATAGGGGACTAGATATGCTTGGGGCTCATGCATGCTAGCACACTTGTACCACGATCTTCACCAGGTGATTTATCTTAGAGGGGCTAGTTTGTTAGTTGGGTGAAACTACTATAGATATGGGTGTGGGAGCACATAGCTATCACTTGTCCAGTGGTTGATAGATAGCGTTCGGCTAGTCGACCATACATTCATGGATATACATGCCCAGTTTTCTAGCATAAGCTGGGAGAACTATAGTACTGGCGAAGGGTTCTAGATGATCTTGATACTATGACATGGAGGCCCTATCTAGACTATGAGTAGTGGTCATAGGATGACACAAAGATGCCATATGTGTGCTCTACTAGATATTTGATTGGTAGGACACCATTCATGATAAAGAAATTCCTTCTTGGGAGAGTAATTCAACAGTACAGGTGAGTACATGGTATGCTCCAGGGAGTTATTCTTTATGCATGTAGATGATAGTACATTTTAAAGTGGGGACCTATTTTATCATTTGATGTAGTATATGAGGAGTACCTCAGATTACAACCAGTTATATGGGAGTATCATCCAGAGATTATAGAGGTTACAGTGTCACATGAGTATGCCCACTATTTCTTTTCACATCCTTTCCTGAGGATATCTAGTCCGAACAAGCCAATACCTTTATTAGATGATGATCAGGCACCAAGATAGAGGAGGGGTGAATGAGGTGATGATGAGGATGGAGAGAGCAGTGATGATAGAGATGATGGCAATGGAGATGGGGGTAATGGTGATGGTGGTGGGGATCGGGGTGGTGGTGGACTAGGTTGGATGTGTGAGTGTCTCAAAGGAGGAGATCCTTGGTGGTTGTAGCACAACATATTCAAACATGTTTGCCTTCTTAGAAACAACAAACACAAATAGCTACCTTACAGACCCAAGTATAGACATTATAGGGTCAGCTAGCATAGTTTTCTAGGAATAGTTACAGACACAGGCACAGGCATAAACTCAGGCACATGCACAAATCACCTCTCTTACAGTAGAGAGAGATACATTGAGGTAGTGATGTGAGTAGGCCAATTCCTTGTTAGAGAGACTACAAAGAGTGATAGAGGGTACATCAACATCAGATTACCTCAGAGAGGTATGGTGCTCCACTAGGGAGGTTGAGTATTATTGACTGTAGTACCATGAAGTAGTGCCTATAGAGCAATGGGTCAATTATTCACAGTTGGCCAATGCCAGATCAGGTTGGAGCCACTCTTAGACCACCAACAAGGGTGTCACTAGACCACCACGTAGAGATCTAGGTGCAAGACCATTAGGTGGTGCAGCAGGAGGCACAAGGCAGAAATTGTCTAGGGGGAGCAACACATAGCTCCATTATGATCACTTTTAATGTATTTGAGACATGATGTACACTTTGATTCAGTCGAGACATTATGATTTACTACCACATTGATGTTACACCTCTTTACATATTTGGATATCATTGTACATTTGACATTATGATTTTGATATGACATGATATGCAGCGGATACCCTTTTGATCTATATTTTTTTATATGATTTTATGATGGATTCCTATGATGGATGCATTTATTTTCGGTTCTATATGCTATGTGATGTTTAATATTCTTATGTGATGATTATGTATGGATGCAATAATGATGATGATGCATGATTCTATATGTTTGATGCTTTATGTTGTATGAGATGGGTTTGATTATGTAAATGATATATAATGCACTTTGTTTTTGTATTTTCTAATGGAAATATTATGATGTAATGCATGGATGGATGAATCATGTGATAATGCTTTCTAATGTATGTATGATATGCAAATTATTATGCAACGACATGAGAATGACTTATTTTTGTTAATGTCAAATGTACTCAATCCTTTAATGATAGAGATAACATCATTTTAAAAATTGTACCAACCTTGGAAAATCTATAAATGCAAATACAAAAACTAATATGTATGCAACCTATCTTAACCATGCAAGTCTAAATATGCAATGTTGTCATTTTTTTAGTCAATTAGTTGTGCTTTTATCATCACTGATCCTTTAAAATTTTGAAAGTTAGTGCAAACATCGATGGTATAATTAGACCATGATGACCTGAGTACAACTTCCATGATTTTTGATATTGGAAGTTTACAAAAGTATCGAGGTATCATTGAACCAAGATGACCTAATAATTTCTTGCATAAACAAACAAAAGTTAATCATTTTCGTATGCAAATTCGGAATGTCATCAATGATACTTTATAGAGCACATCTCACGACAATTTTCCAGTAGTAATGATTAACTTATAGATAGCAAACAAAGAAAATATCATTCCTGATCATAGCTTCTCTAATTCATGGCATCCCCGAGTTGCTCCAGAGAAATGATAACAAAAATCAAGATACAACAATTGAACATTCATGCCAAAGTGATAAAACCATGATTCAGAAAGAACATCATCCATTTAGTTTTGTTCTGACTGATTTGATTTAGTTGTTTTGATATGGATGGTTGTGTAAAGTTTGATGATTGATGTTAAATGTTGATTTCCAGTGTGATTGATGTGTTTTCCATGTTGTCTAACTATTGTTTTTCTATTGGTTTAAGCTCAAAGTTTATTGCCCCCAATGAGTTTAGGATTTTTCCCCCAGTCCAAGGTGAGACATTGTCCGCAATGCCAGGATATGTACATGAGTCCTTCTGATGGATAGGAAAAATGATGGTGAAAGTGAATGGTCAACACATGCTCAAATAGATGGAAAAGCTAATCTATCACAAGTAGCGCCTGTTGCCAGGTTTTCACTACTTGTTTTTATTGCTCTTTTTCAGATTTTATGATTTTTTTATTTTCACTTTTTTTGTTGTATTTTCAATTTTTTGATTTTTTTTGTATTTTGATTTTTTTTACATTTTTTTTTGTTGTCACCAAGATGCCTGTTTGCTAGGTTTTCATTAGGGTGACCATTTTTTTCAAAACTTTTTCTCTTTTTTTTGGTTTTTTTTAGGAATTTTACCATGAACTAGATTAGTTAGGTGTAGAGCTTCTTGAGATGTAGGTTGTTGATAGGTTCTTTGAACAAGATCTCCTTCAGGTGTAGACAACTGATATGCTCCCAATCCATAAACTGATACAATGACAAAGGTACCTAGCCAATTTGGCTCAAATTTTCCTTTCTTTTCTCAATCTTGTTGATTTCGAAGATTCTCTTTCAAGACCAAGTCGCCAACTTGAAATGTTCTTGGTTTTACTCTATGATTGTAACTTTTGGACATTCTCTGCTGATGGGATTTTAGGTGATCAGCTACATGTTGATGACGCTCATCCAATAGTTCCAACTCTTGTAGCCTGGTTACTCTATAATCTTCCTCTGAAATGATTCCCTTCAAAGACACCTAGAGTGATGGTACCTCTACCTTAATAGGTAAAATGGCCTCTAATCCATAGACTAGAGCATATGGTGTAGCTCTTCTTGGGGTGAGGATACTAGTACAGTAGGCCCACAGAGCAAGTTTTAGTTGAACATGCAAATCATGTCCAGGATCATTGATAGTTTTCTTTAAAATTTTCAAAATGGTTTTGTTTGAGGCCTCTACCTGGCCATTTCCTTAAGGGTAGTATGGTGTGGAGAATCGATGTTGGATATGAAACCTTTCACAAAGCTCTTGGACATGTTGATTCTTGAAAGGTTTGCTATTATCAGTGACGAAGGAATGAGGAATACCATACTAAAAAATAATGTAATTTAGGATGAAGGATGCAATTTATTTTCCAGTGATTGTGGTTAAGGGAACAACTTCAATCCACTTTGTAAAGTACTATGTGGCTGTAATGACGAACTTTTGTCCATTGGAAGAAGATGGATGTATTTTTCCCACAAGATCAAGTCCCCATTGATAAAAAGGCCAAGTTGATGTGAATGGTTGAAGTTCCTAGGCTGGTGCATGAATGAGGTTTCCATGGACTTGGAATTTTTGGCACTTCTTGACAAATTGAAAAGACTTCTTCTCCATATTTGGCTAGTGTCGGTGTAATTAATTATTAATTACACTTTGCATAAGTTTACTTAGGTAATTATTTAATTCCTAGGTTAATTAGTTGTCATCCTTATCTTTTTGAGCTATCTTGTTGCTCAAGATAAGATTAGGGTTATGCATCTTTGCTTTTATAAAGCAAATCATTATCATGTAATTATTGAATTCTCGAATAATATTATGTTGCAAATTCTTTTGCAACCTCTCTTCTTTTTCTAATTTTCTCTTCTGTGGAAGGTCTTTTCTGGTTTGCAAATCTAATCTTGGTTTCTAACATGGTATCAGAGCCTTGATTTGTAGCCCCTTCTCAGATTTCTGGAGAAAATCAGTGTAGAGTCATTTGAGATTCCTTGAGGGTTTTCATACCTCAAGTTTGTCTCTCTATTTGGGTGCTCTTGCATGGTCACTTTCGGTGCACATTGGAGGAGATTTGAGCTCATATTCGAGTTCAGGGCTATCGAAAAAGTCAAGATTGACTTTTGTTTTTCCTAAATCTGACATTTTATGCCAGAGTTATGAGGGTTTGAAGATTTTCCAGATCTAGGAGTTGCGAAGCTTTTGGTGCATTTTCAGGCAGATCGGGCCTCGCCATCAGATCTAGAGCATCTGAGAGATGAAAAATAACATATAATTCACCTATATTCGGCGTCAGTTATTCTTGAGGCAAATTTTTTTTTACCTAGCAAGCCGTACGGCCCGCCAGGTACAAGGTACGATATATTTGCAGAATAAAAAATAAAATAAATTTTTTTGCATCAGCTTTTATTTTTAGGCTATTCAAAGTTTTGGGAAAAATAAAATTTTATGTGGGAATATTTTATACGGTGTTTTTTATTAAAATTTTTGGGTTTTTTTTTTAAAAGAAAAATTGTGGGCTGTCATTTCCTTTGGTACCGTCATACCATTGTCTGCATCATTGCAGACCTGCTGACCCCACTTCAATCCCCCACCAGCCGACATAGCTTCCATCGCTGACCAGTATCTTCGCCAGCTTATTTCCCCACCCGCCGGTCCACTCTACACCTACCGTATTTTCTCCTTCCTGTCCCACTGGCTATTTTTCCTAGGCTTCGTAGCTCCTTCCACGGTGGGGGTCTACCGCCGGTGGTTCCCTCAGGTGGCGCTACCTCTATTGTCTCCTGCGCACCACCCTACTGCCGCTCAGGCAGCGGGTTTCTTTTTTGCATTGATTTGACCCCTAGTCATATGGCAGACCAGGGGCCAAATCAAAAGGTGCCTATTTTTTGTGCCCACTTAGCCTACTTGTACCCTCATTTGCCCTTCTATAGCCCTTTTTTTCATTTCATCATAACTTTTGATCCCGAAGGTGAATTTTTTGAAACAAGATATCGCTAGAAAGCTGGCAAGCCCAATTTTCTGATGGTATAGTTTGTTTTCAACGATTTTTCTAGTTGATGGGATATTTTTTCTGTTGAAGTCATATGTTCATATTTCATTTCGGAGGGCATATCTTTTGAATTGGTGATCCTTTTTTCGTCATTCTCGTGACATTAGAAAGATGATTATATCCTCTACACAGATTTGACATCAATTTATATTTTTTGTTTATGCATGTTTGTATGATCTCCTTTTACAATCATTGGGTTATTGTAATAAATGAACTATGATAAAGTTCCATTCAGGGGGGTTTCTTGCATAATAAATCTAATTAGAGTTTAGTTTTCACTTTGATCTCCTATCCATTTTGATTTGTTGGCAGCTCGTATGGGTTATTTGGTTTCCTAGTTTCTTTTGGCCACTTTTTTTCTATAGCTTGACACATATCGTTTGCTTCGGTTCACACTTCAGTTGGGATTTTATGTTTCTTGATCCTCATTGGTTCAGATTCTTCTCAGTTTGAGGGCCATGTTTTTATGGTTAATGTTCCAGAGTCTATTTTTTGGTACTCCTTCCATGGAAGAGTTTCAGTCACAGTTTGGTGCCAACATCAAGATACATGGCTTCCAGATTCTGTCATCATCTCACCTACTATTGCTTCACAGATTCCAGGTTTGTTCCAGTTTGTGAGTTTTATAGTGTTCCATGGCATCGAGTTTGTTGTCCCATTATCATGATTCTGGTTTTGGTTTCATTTGTAGACAAAAGTATCTTTCCTTACTTATCGGATTGTGGTTCTAGTGTTACTCCACAGTGTTCTTCCAGTGCTTCTTTGCAGCAGTCATCTCATTGTAGGGGGATTTTGTCCCATTGGGTTTTCCTTCTCTACCTCATCATTGCATTTATAAATGAGTACCTAATCAGGCCTTGTTGATAGGACTCATATTTGCATATTAATTTTCTTCTCCCTAAGTTTCAATTATGGGGGTTGTTGGTGTGATTAATTATTAATTACACTTTGCATAAGTTTACTTAGGTAATTATTTAATTCCTAGGTTAATTAGTTGTCATCCTTATCTTGTTGAGCTATCTTGTTGCTCAAGATAAGATTAAGGTTATGCATCTTTGCTTTTATAAAGAAAATCATTATCATGTAATTATTGAATTCTTGAATAATATTATGTTGCACATTCTTTTGCAACCTCTCTGCTTTTTCTGATTTTCTCTTCTATGGAAGGTCTTTTCTAGTTTGCAAATCTGATCTTGGTTTCTAACAGCTAGTAATACCCCAAGCATAGGAGCTTTTTAGTGAGAGTTAGACCACTTGAATGAGTGCCGCAGATGCCTTCATGAACCTTGCATAAATTGGTTTCAGCTTCGTTATGTTCAAGAAACCAAAGGAGAGTACCATCAAGACCTTGTCAATAAAGCACATCTACTATCAGGGTATGTTGAGCCACTTGTCAGATAAAGTTAGATTTTTGGTTTCGGAATAAATTTGGTGGTAGGATATTGTCTCTTAGATAGGTGTAGATCTTCCCATAGATAAAAGAGTTATCTTTGACTAAATGGTATATGACTTTGGATTTAGGGTTATCATAGGTGGGATTAAACAATTGTTCCACCATGAATTCATAAAGAGCTCATTTTTTAGGTATCTGTAAGAGAGAAGCGATGGCAACCATGGCATCAACAACTTTTTTGTCCCCTCTTGGAATATGCTCAAATTTTATCTCCACAAAGTACTTCTTGAATTCATCGACCATTCTTTTATATGGCATCAATTTTTCATCTTTTATCTAATAATCATCATTAACCTATTTTATGACCAATTGAGAATCTCCATAGACCTGTAACTCTATTATTTTCCACTCTATGGCCACCTTGATTCCAATGATCAATGCTTCATACTCAATTGTTTTGTTAGTGTAGGGAAACATTAAGCTATAGGACTTTGGATTGGTGTTTCCTTGAGGTGTGACAAATAAAATTCCAGTACCTAACCCATGTTGCATGTAAGATCCATCAAAATATAACATCCACTATTGTGTTGACACTGTAAGAATATCTGCATTTGGAAACTCAATGCACATGGAATGATCATCTTGCAGTGGTGCTTCAACTAGCTGATGGACTATCGCTTGGACCTTGATTGCTTTCTTTTCCACATATTGGATGTCAAACTCACTCAATATCATTACCCACTTGGCTAGTCTTCCTGTTAGGGCAGCTTTGTTGAGTAGATACTTCAATGGATCAATTTTTGCTACGAGTTTTATGTTATGGGTTAACATGTAGTGTCTTAGTTGTTGAGTAGAAAATACTACCACCAAACAAGATTTTTCAATAAATGTGTAGTTGATTTCATTGTCATTCAAGGTTTTGTTGATGTAATAAATAGCCCTTTCTTTTCTTATAGAATCTTCCTGTGCCAGTAGAGCGTCCAAAGATAACTTTGTTGTTGCTATGTAGAGTAATAGTGGTTTTCTTTTAGTTGGTGGTACCAGTATAGGTGGTGACATTAGATACTACTTCAGTTGATTAAAAGTTGCTTCAAAATTTTCATCCCATTTTAAAGAAACATTCTTGTGTAGCAAGTGATTAAAAGGATGAGTTTTATCTTCTAGTTGTGCGATGAACCTTCTAATAGATTGGAATTGTCCTTGTAAAGATATGATTTGGCTGATATTGTTAGGAGGAGGAATCTCCATGATGGCTTTGACTTTTGTAGGATCCACCTCAATGGATTTAGTTGATACTATATATCCTAAAAGGTTAGCTGATGTCACACCAAATACACATTTCTTGGGATTTAACCACACATTGAACTTCTCCAACTGAGTGAAGACTTTATCTAGGATTTCCAGATGTCCCTCCCTAGTGAATGATTTGGTTAACAAGTCATCCACATAGTCCTCCGTAAAAGTGTGCATTATGTCATGAAAAATAGTGGTCATCACATGTTGATAAGTAACCCCAACACTCTTCAACCCAAAATGAATGGCATTCCAACAGAATGTACCCCATGGGCATGTGAAAGAAATTTTCTCTTGATCTTTTGGTGCTATTTTGATCTGATTATAGCTAGAAAATCCATACATGAGTGATAGAATTGCATGATCCACTATTAAATCTATGATGATGTGAATGTTAGGCAAAGTAAAATCATCTTTCAGACAAGCCCTGTTAAGATCTCTAAAATCTGTACATATCCTAATATTGTTATCTAGTTTTGAAATTGGTACATTATTTGAGATCCATTTAGCATAATCAATGGGTCGGATAAATCCTGCATCCAATAATTTCTTCAATTTAGCTTTCACTAGGAGGGTGATATGTGGATGCATTTTTTGCAATTTTTGCTACATTGGCTTCACTCTAGGCAGTAAAGATAAGTGATGAATTATAAGCTTTGGATCTATGACTGGCATGTCAATGTAGGACCAAGCAAAATTGACTTGTCTCTTTTCAAAGAATTTGGTGAAGCTTAGCTTTTTTTCCCTGTCATGGATGCTACTAGATGTAGGGTCTTCATTGTTTTAGTTGTGCTAATGTTGATGGATTGTGTGGGTTCAACCAGTACTGAAGATCTCTCATGATAGTGCTTGGGAAGAGTGTCAAATCTCCCATCTTTCGGTGCCTCAAAGAAGTTTTCACCATTAGAAGCACTCTTTATTTTTACTTTTTCTTGATCCAATACTCCCATTAAATGGTTTTTACCATTAGATCAATTTTTGATATTCATTTTACAATTGAGAGATTTGGAACTCCATTTTTCTAAAGCTTTGTTATGAGATTCGCTTGTGGAACATGTTTTGGGATTATCAGAGCAAAGGAAGTTCACAATGGCTTCATCATTTGGAAGGATGGGGATATCAAGTAGCTCGGTTTGGTCCTAGTCAATTAGTTTGAGGTGTACTAATGGTAAGGAATCATTAGATTGGTTAAGGTCAAAGGGGTGAGTGTCATGATGGAAACTTTGTCAAAGTGTTTGATAGAAATGTCAAGGTCTATGATGTTACTCTCTTCCAAAGGATCTATCTTGCTTGAAGTCTGATCATCTTCACTAGAGTCATCGATATGTTGTGATCCAAATTCAAGAGGTCTAGATCCTGAAATTTGTCCCTCAATACATTTTGTTGCATATATTTATATCACATCAATTTCCTTGTCTTGACAAGATTATCCAGAAAGGTAATCCCATTCATATTCATTGGAATTTGTTTCAGAACTTTCTGACAATTAGAGGATTCGCTCACAAATTTGTTGCTTGGTTTCTTCCTTTGACTCTTCTTTGTATCCTAGTCCTTTTATGTCCTTTGAATTGGTTATGATAAGCTATATTGGTTCTATGATACCTTCTATTCTTTTGTTGACAGGACCCTTTCCCTCATATCCCATCTTCTCTAGGATTGTAAACCCTTTACCATATGGCTCTGTCAACACATTAGAAGTTGATGCTTGTGATGCTTCTTCATCTTTGTACAACCAATTTAAAATATCCTTGTCTCCAAATTCATCCACTAGGGTGCTTGCTTTTATAAACTTACCATCAAAGAGCATGGTTGGTTGTGAGGATTGTTGTCTTGATGTGGATGGATTCCCATAGGATCTTGGTGAAGGTAGCAACTATGAAAGACACAAGGATTGCTCAATTGAATATTCACCTATGCCTTTGTCTTTTAACTAGATCTTTTTCTCAAATTGTTTTGATAAGGAATTTAGTTGTCTTTCATGATTAGAGGGAGTAGAATCACCAATGCCTTTGTCTTTTGACTGAACCTTTTCCTCAAGCTGATTTGACAAAGAATTTAATCGACTTTCATTACTTGGTGGAGTAGAATCACTGATACCCTTATCTTTTGACTGATCTTTTTTCTCAACCCATTTTGACAAGGAATTTAATTGTTTCTTATTGGTGGATGAACTAGGAGTGTGAGCTTCCCTGTTATGTGGCAGAAAAGTATCTTGGACTATTTTAAGCATGTTGCAATATTGAGTATTGTTGTAATCAGCTAAAATGGTGATTTCTTGTCCATTGAAAGGAAATTTCAAACATTGATGATACATTGATGGTGCTGCTTGCATCTCATGAATCCAAGGACATCCCAAGAGTATATTATATGTCAAATATTTGTCTAATGCTTAGCAGATTATATCTTTTAGAACTGGTCCCACTTGAATTGGTAACACTATCAATACTTGGGAGGATCTCTCTTCATCATCATAAGATTTTATAGTGATTTTTCTTCTAGCATCAATTGCATTTTCTAAATATCCAAGTGAACGGATAAGTTTTAAAGTGTAGATATTTAGGCTAGCTCCACCATCTATTAGAACACATTTGACCCAATGTTTGTGAATTAAAACCTCAATGTGGAGGGCAACATTATGTGGCTGGGTAAGTGATACATCATCATTTTCAGAAAATGATAGGAATTGAGGTGCGGTCAAGTGTCCCACCATAGCTTGGAATTGACAAACTTCCAAATTATTTGGTACTATGGTGGCTACTAGAGCTTGTTCTAGAATTTATTTGTGAGTGGGTGAAATTTTGAGGAGTTCTAATATTGATATTTGAGCTAGGATTTTCTGCAATTGGTTAACTATGTTGTACTGATTTTTAGGGGTAGCTTATGTGGGTATGTGCAGGATCATGATGGGCCAAAAAGTGGCAATATGATGGGTATGTGGCTGATGACTTTTTTTACCCAAAATTGATGAAACGAAAAGGGTTTTTAAAGGAGATTCTTAGCTTTCCACCAATATAAATTATGCTTTACTTTGAATTTAATAAGTAATTATTATTTATTTTCTATTCAAATTAGGACTAAAGTCCTGATTGATAGGCTAATTGAAAAACATATATAGCTTTCAAACAGTATCACATTTTTTGAATCCAAAACATGTGTCACATTCTATGCTTCACACAATATAGGATTAAAAAAAGAAAAATTGAATTTCATGAAGTTTTGACCAAGTTAAGGTGGTGGACATACGAGTTTTATATTTTTTTAAAGTTGTAATAAAAAATTCATAATTAATTATTTACTTGAAAAAATTACAAAAAAATATGCATCACATTGGTACATGAGTCCTCTACTTATATATAAAATATTGTAAAAAAATATTATCATTTTATTATGGTTAGGGTGGTCAGACAGACGCCTACTTCTTATTTTTTCCCTGAACTTTAAGTACTACTGCATTGAAATTTCAAATTTTCACCAAATAGATTTTTCTTTTTCTAAAAAACCTAGTACTTTAGAAACTACATTCAATTTGATATATATTATATTCTTACATATTTTTAAAATAATATAGATAACTTATTCAATTTTTTACGTCAAGTTGCCTAACTCTAATTTTTCTAAATTTTTTGCCACTTAAGGGCCTATTTTTTCCATGATGATCCTGTACATACCCATGTCTTAGATGCAAATCCTTTCAATATTACTTTGGCATGCCCTCTTATGGTTGCATTGACTAGTTGATAATCTTTTTTTTCTCTTATTTTAATGACATTAATCTGATGATCAATTGTAGCAATATTTGTGATCAGATTTATTGGTACGATGTCATTAATTTGATTTGATTTGGTGTTGATGTGGGTGCCATTCAGTTGATTTTTTGTTGTAGCAATGTCATTATTTTGATTATCAGCCATAACAATGTCTTGTTCATGCTCAATTGTGATGTCATTAATTGGATTATCAGCTGCAATAAGGTCTTGCTTGTCATGGGTTTGATCATCAACTACCTCAATATGAAGAATGGTAGAATCATAGACATAGTTCATGTTTTTTCCTTTGGTGTTTGATGAAGAGGATTACCCTTTTTTCGTAGTTTGTAAAGGATTCTTGAATGCTCCATGATCAAATTTTTTTTGGGGTCCTTCTACAAATATTTCCTTTCTATCAATCAAATCTTGTACCGGGTGTTTCAATTGCATACAATCATTTGTTTTATGGCATTTGTTTATGTGAAAATCATAATAATGTGCATCATTCCACCATGAAGGTTTAACTCTTGGTTCCCAATCTCGTGCCTCTGGTAATGTTATAACCTTGGCTACAAGAAGTTATTTTAATGTTGATTCGAGTGACTGTCCCAAAGGTGTAAATCTTCTTCAATTTGATGATGTTTGATATGGTGGTGGTTAAGACTCAATATTGTTTTGATTGTTCTTTTGATTGGTATTTTGATTGTGTAGAAACATAAAAATGACCTAGGCCTACGAGCTCTATTGTTACCACTTTCGTCCTAGCATAATTATGACATTTAATTATGTCCTTGGTCCACATTCGACTATTAATTAAATAATACATTATTATTTAATTAATTCATGTCTCTGGTATTCTTCATGATTATTAAATAAATAAATTATATTTATTTATTCAATACATCACTAAGGGTCTATTATCTGCTTACAATTAAATAAATTTATTAATTTATTTAATTACCGTTATTCATTTATTCTTCCTAATTATTAAATAAATGAATTTCATTTATTTATTGAATATGTCACTAATTGTCATAATTAAATGAATTGATTAATTTATTTAATTATTAATCATATCTACTAAATTAAATAATTATCTTTAATTATTTAATTGTCAAAATTAATATTCCTCTCATTTTAAATAAATGAAATTATTTAAAATGTCATCACATTCTTAACTGTCAGTTCATTTTAGTAAATAATCTGAAAATCGATTATTTATTATTTCACAAAATCCATATTTTGAATTAATTTAATTCAAAATGGTATTATTCTTCCAAAAATCAACTAATTGAGCAAATTATTGATTTTTCAAAACTGATCTTCAGTTCAACTCTTATCTTCTTGATTTTTGAAAATCTTTATTTTCTAATTAATTATCTCATTTATTCTCCACCGCCGATTCGATCTTCTTAGATGTCATCCTGACCACTCGTTTAAGGATATTTCTCTAACCCTGATTAGGGATTGTCAGATTTAATCTTGTCCTTTGATTTTAGGTCTCTGTCAAAAGTCGATCTCGTCTGTCCATTCAAAATGGAATTTTCTATAAAATGCTATTTTTCTCTCATTTTTAGATTACACACTTACACACTTAGACATTTGACAGAAATTGCAGCATTTATTATCATATTCCATTTAGTTTTGGAATATTTAGGCATAGGCATTTTTAATCATTTGTCATAGGCATTTAGATTCAAATCCTTCAAAGCTTGTGTAGTACTTCGTCAAAGATTGCTCGCACATTCGGTCTGAGGGAAACATGACAATCAACAAGTTAGAAGGTGCTACGAAGAGGAATCATGGAAGCTTCAACAATTATCTGGTATAATTTTTTTATTTTAGTTTCCATTGTACTTTGTAGTTCTTTGGGTTTTAGTCTTTGTTGATTTTCTAACCTAATCTAACCTAAAAATAACCCATAGATACATTGGTGAACCTGACTCTATTTTTTGTTATTATTTTTGTACGGTTTTCGTGTGTTCTCTGTCATTTTTGTAGGTATAGGTATGGAGCGATGCATTCATTTTTTTTAATCATGATGCATCTAGTGCATTGTGACACACTCGTAGACTCAAACACCACAATTTCTTTGACGTGCCACAATCGAAGTCTGGAGAGCCCCATCTGAACTCCTGAGTCGCATTTGCAACATAGAGCGATGCATTCGCTCTGTTGTGACGCATTTTCCTGGTAATGTTTTCTTTTTATTTGCATTCAGATTTTTGATATTTTTCTGTTCTTTCTAGTTTTTTTTTTACATTCTGGTTCTCTGCTACATTCTACCTAGCATAGGTTTTTGTGGTACTAATTCTAATTTGCAGCGTGTGGCGATTACTTGTGGTGGGTCCAAGACTAGTGAATAAGAAACTCTTAACTTGTGGTTTGTAGGTTCGAGTGTCAAAGACTAAACACTAAAACATTGTGTCTGTCTTTTGCTTAGATTAAATCACATTTATTTTAGTGCACATAAAAAGAACATGTCTTCTAATTTGCATGATTGTGTTTGGAAAATGGTAGGTGAGTATACTCTCACCTTGTGAAAACTCGATGATCAGAAAACCAGACCCATTTTTATATGTTATTACCCTCACAACTTAGTAATCAAAGTATCCTCTCTCCTTGCACTTTCAGGCGACCCTAGCTGTAAGAGAAACGGTTATGAACTCTAGAACTTGGGCTTGTTCTGGTGGGAAAAAGTACTCACCCTAGGATGACTCAGACTGGTAGCACCCTGACACCGAGGGACTTCCAACCAATTTATAAAAGTGGATTCTTGGGGAAAGCCCAAGAATCACGCATGTGGTTCTGACGAGATGGATCCAAAAGGGGACTCTCGCCACATGGATCATGCCCTATGAACGGAATACCCGTATTAAACACCTCTTGTTTTAGAGTCCAACCGTTCTTTGGTCGTTGCTTGATATAGTGTAGGGTACAGTATCATGCCTGAAGACACTCTCTACTAATCCCCTTGAGTAGAGATAGCAATTAGTCACTACCCAACATTTCAAATTTGGTGTGCTCAAATGACATTAATGAGCTGTGGAGGGGAGCCAATGCCACCAAAATTCTAAGCTATTTTCTCTCGAGAAGGAAAGGTTTTTATCACCAATCTGAGGTATATCAGTGGGCTATATCAAGTATACAAACCCTTGGCCTATGGGCCTTTTAGGATTGTACTTATCTTATGTGTGCTTGTTTACATTTAAAACATTGTTCTTGTCAAGTGCTTACTGGATTTCTCAAACATTTTTCACCACATTTACATTTTTGAACAAAACATTCACCATTAGATAGATCAATTTTTCTCACAATACATCAAGAAAACAAATTGTCACATCTGTTGAACCACATTCGAGTTTCTAAGATGCAATCGTTCTGTTAAACTACATTTGACATTTCAAACACTGCATATGTCTGTTTCACGACACATCTGAACCTTACAGAGCCACATTTGCAATACTAAGTCACATTTGTCAATCCTAGAGCCACATTCGCTCAAACCAAACCGCATTCAAAATACTGTGACGCATTCGAGGCCTCAAACGATGCATTTGCTTGTCATAAGTAAAACCCTGATACAAATTCAAATATGAGTCTAAACTTTGTCAATCTCTTGTCAAACACTGTTTCCAAAGGAATTCTATCAGAAACCAACTTTGAAATTGCTCAAAACTTTTGACCATTAGTTTGCATTCTTGACCATAGGTTTCATCTTTCATTTTTTTTTAGTTGCATACATTAGACATTAGCTTGTCCCTAGGTTTTAATTCTTGCATACTTTGGATTAGGAAAACCTTAGTACAACTTACAACATCATTTCTTTCAAAATTAGGTAATCTTGGACTTAATCATCATTCCCTTTTTTAGTCATTGTCCCTTTTGTGAGATTTTCCAACTCAAAAGTCTAGTTAGGAAAACTCACTAGTCATCGACCTTGTCACTTTGTCATCTTCGATAAGTCATTTAGTAACTGAAATAGAAAATAGATATTGAGCTAAGAAGTGCTTAGGTATCCTTGTCTCAAATTACATGCTAAGTTTAGACAATGCATATTTTTATTCCCAAAAAATCCAAAAATATTATTCATTCTAGTCGTCATTTTGAACTTAGACCTGACATAGTGTCATCCTTGCATTTAGTTGTTATCTTCATTTTGAGCAATATGATTTTATGGTGGAAACTAGACTTCAAAAATAGAAACGAAAAATGGAAAACTTTCGACAAGACCCCACTTCCACTGTCAACAATCCCACGTATGACCCAAACTGGAATTTTGACGATCCATTTGGCAATACAAACAATCAACCTCTCATGACAATACCATCCTCATCAAATAGTCCATTTGAACAATTCTTATGTAAGGATGTATATGGACAAATACTTGAAAATCTAGAGGTAGTAGCACAAGACCTAGAGGCCTCTCAATTCGTGGAACAAATGGTCCTATATGACAAAGACAGATATTTGGCCATACTCTTAATTCAAGGAGCCAAATTACCTCAAGGATTCAACATTAACACATTGAGATCAACATCTCCAGACCCTAATGTCAACAACGCGCATAACATGTCAAATAGTGGTCAACCTCCAAACACTACAAGCAATACTTTCTTTGACACTACAACGACTGTGCATGACACTACAACGACCGTGCATGCTACCTCCAACATCCCAAACACTTCCAATACAATAAATGCTACATCCATTAGAGGATCGCAATCTATCACAGTGCCCACAATATCCACAGCACTATCACAATCGGCTGGAACCACCTTTGGCTCTGTGGCAATGTGGGCAAGTTACTCCAATCCTCTTTTTACCAATACGGTAAATGCCTCGGGGGCATCATCAAGTCATACCAATCCCCCTTTGACAGCTACATCGAGTACCGTGAGTACTCCTTCGACATATCCTCTCATTGGTATCTCACAAAATCCTTTGGGTGGGGGTAAACGACATATATTTATTCAAGGACAACAACAAAATGTGAACACATCAACACTGTCCAATACCATAAAATCCCAAGGAAAAAATTCAACCATTCCCCTTGTCCACACCCAACAATTTGGACAAGGTAGTCAAAACACACAACCCATGGCATCATTAGCACATCACAATGTTCATGGTCACCATATCCCCCAAATATCGACACAAATGGTTGGGGGACACATCCCAACATACTCATCCCACTTTCATACTCACCAACATACCCCCAATCCAAACTTTCAATATCAACAACACACCAACCCGCACACATCATACATGTCACAACAATCCATACCTCCACAGTACACCAATATCCACGTACAATAAACAGGGACCTATGGTGTACCAATCATTCAACAATGTATGGGACCACAAATGACCTTGTTATATATGCCTTACAAGTCAAACTGATGGGTTTAGAGAAAACTATCCAAAACATACAAATATTAGGCAAGAAATCAGAAGTGTCATATAATCTAAACATATACCCATTCGACATGAGCTTATACATGCCACCATTTCCTTTGGGATATGTGTCACCCATTTTTACAAAATATAGAGGCAATACAAACCCCATTGAACATGTTCGTGAATTTGCAACCAATTGTATGGACGTCACCTATGAACAAACATACTTGATGAGACTTTTCTCTAAAAGTCTTGTGGGTCCTACCCTTGAATAGTTTTCCACTCAAAAGGATATCCAAACATGGGATGAGCTTAAACAAAAATTCATAAAGAATTATGCATACAACATTGACATGGACACCTCTATTACTAGCTTGTGCAATCCCACGCAAGAGTATGCTGGTGAGAATTCATCCCATTCTTTCAAAAATGGAGAAGTCTAGCTAGTCGGTGTCGCATTGACATACCCGAAAGGGAAAAGGTGGACATGTTTGTTCAAACACTTCTGGGTCCCCTAAAATATGCATTGCAAGTGCATTGTTGCACAACGTTCACGAACCTAGTCGAAAAGGGGTCCAAATTGACAAAGCCCTTATCGCAAAGGGAGAGCTAAGATACGGTCCCAAAAACACAAATACAAATCCTCCCACCAACAAGAATAAATACTGGGTCAAAAATAAACACGTTACAAATGACGGTGTTGTTGACGCCAAGGCTGCAAATGCTGTGGGTCCTATACTGGCCCTAAAAGGGGTTCAACAACAAAACAAACCAACAACAACATTGAAACCCCCTACTAATGTCCCTTCAAACAACTAGAGTGACCAAAACAATCAAGTACAATACCATCAAATGAGACAATTCCCCAAGGGTCAGACATACACTCCCTTGGGTGAACCCATTGAGGAAGTCCTCAAGAAATGTCTCCAAAATGGTGTCATCAAGCTTCAAGAACCAAAACCATATGATCCAGGACAATTCAAACTAGCATGGTGGGATGATAATGCATTTTGCGAGTATCATCGGGAAAAAGGACATAAAACCTCTACCTATCGACAACTAAAAAACCTAGTACAAGATCTTATCGAAAGTCATATCATTGAGGTAGGTGGATCACAAATTTCCTCCAATTCAGATCATACCATCCATAAGAACCCACTGTAGGACCATGGTTCTAATAATGCTTCCACGTCAGGTCCACAAACAAAAAATAATCACACCAATTTTTCCCAAGGCAAGTATGAATATTTTGGCAGAGCCACTATACACAATGTCCGAACTGAAGATGAATATATCAACACCATCACGATCAAGAGAGCACCTCAATGCAATACTACTACTCAAAGTGGCAAGGTCACCATAGTTGGTCCACCTCCTGCTAGACAACCCAAAATCACCATACCTAGCCCATCAGCTAAACAGTCAAAACCCACCCTGAGCACAAAGTAGTGGCAACCAAAGAGTTAGTTCAACCTTATTGATCAACTTGGAAAAACTCCCGCGCAAATTTCTATATTTGAGCTGCTTCATATCTCTACCATGCATAAGGATATATTGGATAAAACCTTACAAGAGTCATCAGTCCCTAAGGACATTGATGTCAATCAGTTTGAGACCATGGTGGGATACCTCACTATGCCTCACCATGTCACCTTTTCTGATCAATATTACTCATCACCTAAGACCAACCACAACAATGTATTGCGCATTGAAACCTTCATCCATAAACATAAGGTCAGAAGAGTTTTAGTAGATGGCAGAGCAGGATTGAACATATGCTCCTTGAAAGTGGTTAAGGCTCTAGTATTTTCTGATGCATGCGTAGATCATACAAAGAGTATAGTGATCAAAGCATATGATGACGAAGAACGCTCTTCACAAGGAATTATTTCTCTTCCTATCAAAGTGGGACCAGTCATTGTGGATACAACTTGCCAAGTCCTAGATCTAGAACTACCGTACAACATCTTGCTCGGTCGCCCATGGATTCATGCCTTAAAATTCGTTCCATCCACATATCACCAATGCTTAAAATTCCCATTTGATGGCACGTAAATCACTATATATGGTGACCCCGACCCCTTTCAATACTATACCAACCGAAGGGGTATTTTTGAAAACTGAGTGCCTATCAATCGAGAGGCTTTTGGCCCCTCATCTTCCAAATACATTGATCCATCCACACTCGCATCATCTTCCATATCCACTCCATCCACGTCCTCCACCACACCACCATCTTCCGTAAACCCTAAGGCTAAACCCACTGTCAAGTTCCAGAACCTCGGCTGTGCAGAATTCAAAATACATACAACATATAGCATCGCAATGATACCCAAGTCTCTGAAGGTCTATGGTCAGCCATGTTTTAGAATGGAACCCAATGAAATTTTCAAATTTCTACCAAAAATAGTTTTCATCAAATGGGGAGACATGAGTAATGAGGACCTTGCTGATATCACAGGATGGATCTATAAGGATATTGTCACACTACCCCCATTACTAGTTAATAAATATGGCAAGGGATATGACATAATGAAGGCTAAGGGCTAAGATGGTACTAGGGGCCTAGGTAGAAATAAAACTGGACAAAGAGAGCCCATAAAACCTTTCAAAATACCAAAGTAGCTTGGATTAGGGTTTGGATCACCCAAAAATGATGATCGACATACCATTGGACTTTCGAGTGAGCGAGTACATGCTTCAGAAAGTGTCGAGACCACTAAGAAAACCCTCACTAAAACTGACTCCCAAGAGTGGGAATTTGGCTCCGAACGATCCTTAAGTAACTGTTGCCTCAATGATTTTTTTGTTGAAATAGGGGAACTAACCTCTGAACAAAGATTTTGGTAAACATTTAAAATTGATCAGGCACCAAATAGTCAAAGTCCCATTACAACTCTCCATGACATACAAGACCCACCATCTAAATCCCTTCAGTCCAATCCATCGGAAGTACTAGACGACACTAACAACCATGACTCTAAGTCCTTCACCCCTTACTTTGACAATGAATATGAAACTAGTGAAGGGAAATATTGGATAGAGTCCGATGTGGAGTTGGATGATGATAATCTCATCTACAATATCACTGAATCTGTCTGCATTCTTTCTGCATCCTCCCCTCAATTCACCAACACTGATGATGGCATTTCCCTAGTTTATCCTCAGCTAGTCGATTGGGATCAACAAGGCTCGCCAGTCCTTGACACATTTTAGAATGATGAGGCAATTGCAGAGTTTATGGGATTACGTGAGGGCGTACCCGATGGTGATCACAAGTTAGGATTTGCCATTGATCTAGATTGCGTGACCTACTTCGGCGAGACTACTCTGTCCTCCAGTTGCAAAATTAAAAATAAAAATAAAATAAAAAATGAAACGTCTTTAGGTGAAAACCAAAAGGCACCTTCAAACAACAAAAAAGTAAAAACAAAGGACATATCTGTGGGTGAAAACCTCTCTGAGGCACCCAAAGATGGAGGACTGGACTTTCTTCCCATGCAACAAGAGAAATTAGCTATGCTTATAGAAGACACCATAGAAGATAACATATCAATGATAGAATATCCCAAAATGGTCCTCTTTGCTGCATCATTAACTAAGGAAGAGAGACCAGAATTTCATAAATTCTTTGTAGAACGTAAATTGAACTTTGCATGGTCCTATGCTGACATGCCAGGATTAGACCCAGAACTGGTTCTGCACCATTTGCCTGTGTTGCCTAATACCAAACTAGTTAAACAAAAGTTACGCAAAATGCATCCTCAAGTTGCTCTATTGGTCAAGGCTGAGTTGAAAAAACTTCTAGACACTAGATTCATACGATCTATTGATTATGTCGAATGTATATCTAACCTCATGCCAGTAACAAAGCCAAATGGGATGATCCGTGTCTATACAGATTTTAGAGATCTAAATAAGGCATGCCCAAAAGATGACTTTCCTTTACCAAATATTGATATCATAGTTGACCTCACAATAGGATATGAGATGTTGTCCCTCATGGATGGTTTCTCCAGCTATAATCAGATTCACATTGCCCCTAAAGACTAGCACAAAATGACATTTACTTGCCCATGGGGTACATACTATTGGAATGTCATGCCATTCAGTCTCAAAAATGTAGGCGCCACATATCAAAGGGCTATGACCACAATATTTCATGACATGATGCATAAAAAAATGGAAGATTATGTAGATGACCTATTGGCTAAATTGGTAACAAGGAAAGATCATCTGAAGGTGTTAGACACAATTTTCAAGAGACTGGAAGAATACAAAGTCTAGCTAAATCCTAAGAAATGTGTCTTTGGTGTAACATCAGGTAAACTATTGGGATACATAGTTTCTCGAAGAGTCATTGAGGTCGACCCAACAAAAGTAAAAGTCATCATAGACATGCCTCCGCCTAGAGGAATTAGTGAACTCATAACCCCACAAGGCAGGGTACAATCTATTCGACACTTCATAGCACAGTTGGCTGACAAGTGTCACCCATTCCAATATCTGTTGCCCAAAGGCATCCCCTTTGCATGGATAGATAAATTCCAAGAAGCCTTTCAGCAAATCAAAGCGTACCTACTGTCAGTGCCAGTCCTCATGCCTCCCATTCATAGAAAACCATTGATCCTATACATCTCTGCCACTAATTCAACACTAGGGGCATTACTAGCGCAAAATGACCAAGAAGAAAAAGAAAGGGCTATATATTATATCAGTTAGACATTGGTCGGGTATGAATTGAACTACACATCAATTGAATGGGCTTGTCTAGCTGTGGTCTTTGCAGCACATAAGCTAAGACATTATATGTTAATCCATCAGACACAACTAGTAGCAAAGATCGACCACCTCAAATATTTGTTAATTCGGGCAGAATTAACAGGACGTTTAGCAAAATGGGTCATGATTCTGAGTGAATATGACATTCAACATGTAGAAAGAAAGGAAATAAAAGGACAAGTCATAGCGGACCAGCTGGAAGATGCACCTTTACAAAGTGATCACCCGTTAGTGGCAGATTTTCCAAATGAGTCGATATTTGATACAGAACCTAAGGCACCTTGGTGACTCTACTTTGATGGATCACACACAAATCATGGCTCAGGGGTAGGGATCTTGTTCATCACCCCTCAAGGGGACTCCATTCCTAAGTCTTTCCACATTGCCTTCCCATGCACAAACAATGTGGTAGAATACGAGGCACTAGTTATAGGACTTAGAATGGCAATCAAATGGAAAATCAGAGCACTACATGTCTATGGGGATTCTCAGCTCGTCATCAACCAAGTTAATGATGACTATGACACAAAAGATAAGAATCTGATGCCCTACAAATGGATGGTTGATAGTTTCCAAATGTACTTTCATATGGTAACTTTTGAACAAGTTCCCAGAGCACAGAACAAAGTGGCAGATGCAATGGCTACAATAGGTTCTCTCCTCAATATTCCAAGCAATATGCCTCAGCTGGAATTCCTAATAGAACAATTATTGGTCCCTGCCTAGGACATTCCAGAGTCTGAGATGGTCTATGAACTTGTTGGTCCTAACTCTCCCTGGTACCAAGATATTTATGACTACCTTAAGTCTCAAACCCTTCCACCGAACCCGTCCAATAACTAGAGAAAGTCCTTCATCCAAAAAGCCACAAGGTATGCCATTGTTAGTGACACCCTTTACTACCGTAGCTTTGATGACACCCTCCTTAGATGTCTCGACACCAATGAAGCACGTACAACCTTACATGAAGTACATGACAGTATATGCGGGTCTCATTCGAGTGGTCCTACTCTAGCCAAGAAAGTAACAAGACTTGGGTACTATTGAATGACCATTGAAAAGGATGTAATAGAATATGTCAGGACTTGTTACAAATTCCAGATTCACAGTGATTTGATGCATGCTCTAGCGCAAGAACTTCAGCTGATCACTTCTCCTTGGCCCTTCGCTCAATGGGGACTCGACCACATGGGTAAGATCCATCTAACCTTGTCCAATGGCCACAAATTCATCATCACCGCCACTGAGTACTTTATGAAGTAGATCAAAGCCATCCCATTGACATATATAAATGGAAAACAAATATCCAACTTCATTCTTAACTACATCATTTGTCGGTATGGCCTTCTGCAATCCATCATCACTGACAATGGATGTCCATTTAAAAAACAAGACATTCATGAGTTATGTGAGTAATTTCACATCCAACATCATTTTTTATCTCTGTATTACCCGCAAGGAAATGGTCAAGTTGAGGCGTCAAATAAAACCATTATTAAAATCCTCAAAAAGACTGTCAATGACGTTGGCCGTGACTGGCATATACAATTCAACCCAGCTATGTGGGCTTATTGCACTAGCATTCATACACCTACAGGAGCCACTCCTTTCGCCCTGGTCTTTGGAGCTAAGGCCATCTTTCCCATTAAGGTTGAAATTCCTTCTTTACGAGTCTCCCTAAAGGGTTTAACTGATGATGAGGAGTATAGATAGTTGTGCTTACACGACCTAGAGATGCTAGAAGAAAGAAGGAAAAATTCCCTAAACCATCTACAAGCATATCAGAACCGTCTTTATCATAGTTACAATAAGAAAGTCATGGTCAAGAAATTTGATATTGGCGACTTAGTCCTCATGCAGAATCCTAAGAACTAGGTTGATAGAGCAAATCCAAGAAAGTTTGAACCAAATAGGTTGGGTCGTTACGTCATCATATCTTCTTTTGGTTCTGGAGCTTATTAGCTAGCGACTCCAGATGGAGAACAACTGATAGAGCCTATCAATAGTTTACTTCTCTGAAATTTCTATGCATAGCATCAGGAGATCGAGCTAAAAACCATAAAATACAAAAAAAATCAAAAAAATGGTAAAAACTGTTGTCTTGATGAAAACCTGGCAAACAAGCATCTTGGCAGCACCAAAAAAAAAGAAAAATGATAAAAATAGTAAAGAAAAATGATTTGTCCAACAATGAAAACCTAGAAAATAGGCACTTTGGATAAGTATCATGGTGAAAACCTGGAAAACAGGTGACATGCATAATCAATCATCGCTCTCCTATCTACTGTTACTTTGTCTACCTTGGCCTAGGATGAAATACATCTCCCGCCATTATCACGCCAATCACCATGACATCATACCCTTCCTCTCATGGTTGATAAATGGTTGACATCAAGTCCTCTTTAATGTCCATCTGGTACCGCAGGCACACCCCTTTCACATCCTTTAAATTTGGCTAAGTCTTGGACCTGACTAGGGGGAAATTTTTTTATCATGTCACTATAGTGGATGTCCCGCATAGTTTCGGAAATTGCTAAAAGTCCTAAAAAAAGACATAAACATCTCAAAAAGTCTTGGAAAAAGACCAAAAACATGGGAAAAAGTCCTGAAAAAAGATAAAAACATTGCAGGAAAGTCTTGAAAAAAAGACTTAAAACATTAGAAAAAGTCCTAAAAAAAGACAAAAACATTACAAAACATCTTGAAGAAAGACCTAAAAACTAAAAAATGTCCTGAAGAAAACCATAACAAAACATCAGACTGCTTGAAGAGCACAAACACAGAGTCATCTCTTGTCAAAGTCCATCATGTCAATCAATCAGTCTTTGTCATTTGTTTGAACTACGTTGTCCTGCACATTTGTTACATAGGCAAGACTCATATTTGAGTCCCCGAGACATTAGGTCAGCCCTTTCAGGTTTGTCAACATAAAATCATGACGCAATCTTTGGTCATTAGGACAAAGTCATTGGTCATGTCAAATATCAAGGTCTCTAAGTGCATAACGTAGGCAAGGCCATCTGTCGATGAGCCTCTGAGGCCACACTAGGTTAGTCCATTAGGGTTCAGGGCATTACACTGGCACACACATCAAATGTCTTCAATTCAAAGTGAATCATTCCCAAATGGATAACTTCCTAAACAAAATTATGGAAATCACTTATTTTAATATGACAATATCAACAGCATGTCAATCATATCATCATGACAAATATCAACATATAGTCAACACAAGTCAAACTCAACCCAAACTTCGGTCAAAACTTGGTCAAAGGAATTTTCATTATCATAACAAGTCAAACTATCAACTCTGGATTACCTTTTAGATGTGTCCTTCTACAGAATAGCCTCTGTCATTCATGCCTTAGGATGTGTCCTTCCTAGGCATCATCACTATCATTCAACATTTTGAGGGATCCTCTTGACATCTAAGGATCACTCCTCTTGACATCAGTATTCTTCAGATGTGTCCTTCTAAAGAACCAACTCTGTCATTTATGCCTTAGGATGTGTCCTTCCTAGGAATTGCCATCATTTTGAGGGACCCCTTTCGACATTTAGGGATCAATCATCTCAACGTAAACATTATTCAGGATGTGTCCTTCTTGAAATTGACAATTTTCAACATTCGTCATCTTGGCATCATCAAAACTTTGACACTCTAGCATCTCATCATCATCAAACCTAACATCTTGACATCAGAACAATGAATATCCAGACACACTTGGAAAACACTTGGCACTTGTCTTTTGGCTTTTTATCATGTTATTAATTTTTTAGCGAGATCCTAATAACATGATTTAGAGAAGTAGCGACATATCATGACGATTGACACGCATGATTACTAGTTTCTCAGCGAGGTCCTGATTCTGGGACATATCATGATAAGGGCTCTATTTTATATGTTTTGAAAATCATGTCGCTAGTTTCTCAAGGATGTCCTTGAAACAAGATTTAGAGAAGCAACGACGTTTCATGAATTGTCCTTTTTGGTCTTTTTATGCTTGTGGTTGATTATGAGAAAAAGAATGGGGAAATCACGCTCTTAGTTTGAGTCATGATCATCCTTGTCTGTGATTGCTTGTCTTATGTGATGGTATGACCTTGCACACCTTGATCTATGTCATATCATGGTGTTTGTTGGCCATTACAATAGTCTGTCCAATGATGATTAAGAGCAATAAATATTAAAGTCCTATGGTAAAGTTTTGAAGGATTTGGTCTAGGAACTAACATGCATCTCCTTCATTTTGGTCATCTTCTCTCATCCATCTCATGATGATATCCTGTGACATAAAAAAATATAAGGGCATAAATGATCATAAAACATTGCATTAGGTCCATACTTACATCATCCATATCATTAAATCATATACATTTCATTGCATATTTCATTCACATTATCATAAACATGAAATCCATTCAAGTAAATACATTATGCATATCATTATCACCATCATCACAAAATCAACATAACAGATAAATAAGCATTGCATCATCATGGCATCATATCATAAGAAAGCATCATAGAAAATACATAATACCATCATCCATCATAAATCAACATCATACATAAGACATCACATCACATATATCATAATACATAAATCAAATAACATCGCATAACACACATATAGGCCACATCGAAACTGCATCATCCTATAATATCATCTCAAAAATATACAATGTCATAGGATAGAGTCAACGGATATCCCAAAAATGGAGCTCGTAGGCTCAATAGTCTATACATAATGTGTCATAACATAAAAACAAGTATAACAAACATGCCCCTAGGGGAGGCTCTCATCATCCCCTTGTGGCAAAGAGTGTGGCGGCTAAGGATTTGTGACTAGCGCAAAGATAATAGGCAGACCTATAGCAATCTCTATTTGTGCAACCAATGATGGCATCATCTCCACAGTAATAGACACATGTGATGCCACTGCCACCTAGCTCTGTGATGTTGATGGATCTGCCACTGGTGGCTGCCTCTGTACTGATCTCTGCCCTGAACTAGTCGACCCATGACTATGACTCGAATGATGACTTGAGGCATGCCTGTGTGAGTGGTGGGAGTTGTTCCCTGATGTGTTCTATGAGGAGGTGGATCCTCCTAAACTAGTGTGACTCCTGCTGCCACTGGCACTCCCTGATCGGTGACCACTGTCTATCCTTGTCTGTGACTATGACAATGTAGGATCTCGTCACTCAAGGGGCACTGCCTACTTATATAGTGTCCTATACTATCCCAATCTAGTGCTCACCCTAGCCAACTCTCAAGCCATATCCCCAGAAGGCCCTATACATAATGTTGCATACTCTACACACCACTGAGCTGTGTCCTGCTGACAAATCACTGTCTGATCCCACTCTACCTGAGCTACCTCTAGCTCTGCTCGCAGTGCCCTGACCTTTGTCGCACTCTCGTCCAGCCTCCTCTATAGATCCTCCACCCTCTGGTTTGTCATGGAATCCTGGGGTAATGTCAAAGAGGACAATACCCCCTCTTCTCCCTCCACCATCCTCCATCTAAGAAGTCTGTTAGCCTCATCCATGGAATCATCATCCTCATCATCATCCTTTTTGGCATCCTCTCCATCGACTCCCTCATCTAGAGGCACATCCATGTCTACATCCTCCTCCTATCTAGCCTCCTCCTCCTACCCCGACTGCTCCCCCCCACCACATCCTCCTCCTGTCTCTCCTCCTCTACCACATCCTCCTCCTATCTCTCCTCCTCTACCAATGGCTCCTCTTATCTCTCCTCCTCCCCCTCCTTCCTTGGTTACTCCTCCTCCTCTTTCTCCCCTCCTTGGCCACCTCTAGGATAGCATCTAGTGCTACTCTCGCCACACATGGGCGCACCCTCCGGTCCTATCTCTGACCATCCCTCCTCTATCTCCGACCATCTCCTCCATCATCCCTATCATCCCCACCCCAGCCTCCATCCTTGCCTCCATCCTGGTCTTCGTCCCTCCCCCTGCCTCCATCCCTAACACCATCCCTCCCCCAGCATCTACCTCTATCACCGCCTCTGCCTCCTCGCTTGGCTCTTAGCAGACAGGTATAACTGACTGTTTGTCCATAGGTGTTGGCCCATCAAGATCTGTTAATGGCACTGGTCTATGTGCTTGCCACCATAGATCATAATCGGTTGTGGTCTTGGATTTTGCAATCCCACTTCTCCATCCCTATGGCTGGGCTCCTAGTCCATCAATTTGTTGCTTTGCAAAGGCTACGGGAATTGCTAGCCCCCAAGCTACCTCTCTGGAAGATCAAGAATACTCGGATGTCCCCGCAGGTACACCCTACTGCTCTCCAAACTATTGCAGGACACATTGTGGAAGGTACATCTCTATCATAAGTTGTCTCCACACTGTTCTTCCAATCAGGTAGCGATACTGTTGGCAGAGACTGAGATGATCCACCTCATCATCCCACTGCTAGCAGTCTGTGTATGGCCTCCAAATAAACGACAACATAGTATCGATTCGATGCCGCCACCAACCTATCTCGCCCATTTGTGTCTGTTGTAGAGCACCAACATAGTAATAGGTGTAGGGCATCCCCTCGGCCAGCTATGGTCTCTGAACTAGTGGATGAAATATAGCTATGTGCTCCCAGGCCCAAATCATCATCAGTGTGGTCCCACAAGAGATACTCTCTTCCCTCCAGTAAATAACTTCATGCAGCTGGTGGTAGAATGTGCCCAATAAACATGGGCCCCAAGCATAAATTGTCCTATCCCACCTCATTCCAATGAGGACGTCTCCCCAGCCAATAGGGAACCCATGTCTGTGACGGTTAGCAATCAATATCCCACCAACAAGTGTTGCCAGGAATGCATCAAAACAAGCATATTACTCTGCCATAAACTACCAACGGATCTCGTATCCCTGGATGCTAAGTCCTTCACCCTCATCTCGATAGTACACCCTGAAGGTTTACTCGCCATGGCGAGGGTCGTAGACAATTCATTCTCCTAGGATCGGCACGCGTAGAAAGCAGTACACATCCTCCAGTGTGATGGTCGCCTCTCCCATCGGGAGGTGGAAAGAACATGTCTCTAAATTCCAATGCTCACATAGTACAGTCAGTAGTCCCCTATTTGTCCAAATAGTGGGCATATAGGCTACATAAAACAAACCCAGTGACATCAATCATCACCGCTCTCACGGGCTCAACTGATCAACAAACCAGAAAGTTGTCGGTCTACTCTTTCACGTGTATATCGGTGCAAGCTGTCTCTACACAAAGCCAAGCAATAAGTCAGTACCTTCTAGACAATTTTTGGTATCATCAACAACCATTTCAAATTCAAAAAGCATCAAAATCGGCCCTAGTCAAAGTCAGTGACAAATGCGTCGTGTTGACTGTAATTGCATCACAAAACAATGAATGCGTCATTTCATAATTCAAATACATCGCAACATGGCATTTGTGTCATTCGGTACCTCAAATGCATTGCATAAGGGCACTTGTGTCATGATATATGATACTTGCATCGTTTCATTCAAATGTGTTGCTTGAATAGGCGATTGCATCGCAAAAAGACGATTGTGGCATTCTAACTTTTGAATGCAGCTCAAAAAGGTGAATGTGTCACAATTTTTGTCAAATGCGTTGCAAACCCTCAGCCTGCCCTAAACTACCCTTGCACTTGTGTCGTGATACATCAAATGCGTCGAACGCGAAGTCGAATGTGGCTTACGTGCATGCATATGCGTTGCGGCGCATTCGTTGTTCATCCTAAAACCCTACTTTTTGACATGTAAAACAAGAAAATTACAAAGGGGGTTGGGAGTACATACCATTAGCTCTGAGCCCTCTGGCCGCCTATAGGTCTGCACGATCTCGCCTCGATGCTCTGTCACTGGAATCACCATCTTCACTGCACTCCTATTCGCTCTGAGCTCTCAAAATTTTTAAATTGAATAGTGAAAATGAATTGGCTTTTACCCCTTTTTCAACCTATTTATAAAGTCAAAATGACATTTGTCAACTAGGTTATTACTGGAGGCTCATTTGACCAACTTTGACCACCCCATTGGCTGTCTTAAACATGTCAGAATCTGAAACCATTCGCGCCATCATTTTTTTGGTCATCAAATTGACTTATCGGGACCCTTCCCAAATTTTTCATTCGCCAGCCCAAAATTTGAAAAATTTCCCGAGGGGGCATTGATACTCTACAGCTTCACTAGAGCATGGTTTTGACTTATTTTCCTTTTCACAATGCGACATGCTACATGATGACAAAGAGGGGAAAAATGTAGACACATAAAAATGACCTAGGCCTGCAAGCTCTATTGTTACCACTTTCGTCCTAGCATAATTATGGCATTTAATTATGTCCTTGGTCCACATTCGGCTATTAATTAAATAATGCATTATTATTTAATTAATTCATGTCTCTTGTATTCTTCATGATTATTAAATAAATTATATTTATTTATTCAATATGTCACTAAGGGTCTATTATCTGCTTACAATTAAATTAATTTATTAATTTATTTAATTACCGTTATTCATTTATTCTTCGTGATTATTAAATAAATGAATTTCAGTTATTTATTTAATATGTCACTAATTGTCATAATTAAATGAATTGATTAATTTAAATTATTATTAATCATATTTGCTAAATTAAATAATTATCTTTAATTATTTAATTGTCAAAATTAATATTCCTCTCATTTTAAATAATTGAAATTATTTAAAATGTCATCACATTCTTAATTGTCAATTCAATTTAGTAAATAATCTGAAAATCAATTATTTATTATCTCACAAAATCCATATTTTGAATTAATTTAATTAAAAATGGTATTATTCTTCCAAAAATCAACTAATTGAGCAAATTATTGATTTTTCAAAACTGATCTTCAGTTCAACTCTTATCTTCTTGATTTTTCGAATCTCACAAATCAGGTAGACTTTATCTTCTTGATTTTCAAATTTTTTTATTTTCTAATTAATTATCTCATTTATTCTCCACTGTCGATTCAATCTTCTTAGATGACATCCTGACCACTCGTTTAAGGATTTTTCTCTAACCCTGATTAGGGATTTTCAAATTTAATCTTGTCCTCTAATTTTAGGTCTCTGTCGAAAGTCGATCTCGTTCGTCCATTCAAAATGGTATTTTCTATAAAATGCTATTTTGCTCTCATTTTTAGATTACACACTGACACACTTAAGACATTTTACAAAAATTGCAACATTTATTATCATATTCCATTTAGCTTTGGCATATTTAGGCATAGGCATTTTTAATCATTTTTCAGAGGCATTTAGATTCAAATCCTTCAAAGCTTGTGTAGGACTTCATCAAAGATTGCTCGCACATTCAGTCTGAGGGCAACATGACAATCAACAAGTTAGAAGGTGCTATGAAGAGGAATCATGGAAGCTTCAACAATTATCTGGTATAATCGTTCTTTTTTAGTTTCCATTGTACTTTTTAGTTCTTTATGTTTTAATCTTATTTGATTTGCTAACCTCTAATCTAACCTAAAAATTACCCATAGATACAGATTGTTGTTTGGACTATTTTGATTTGTCTTGGAGGTAGTAGCTATTAAGTTAAATATTGGTTTTGCATTTTAGGTCTCAGCTGCAACATCATTTTTACCAAAATTTTGGTTTATCATTGTTGTTATAATGATTGGAGGAGTTTGCTGAGTTGTTTCCTTCATTGTAAATTTTCAAGACTCCTCTCTTGACCAAGGCTTCTTCGATTTTGATTCCATTTTCAATTATTTTCTCAAAGGTGGGTAGACATTGCAATTCAATTCTATAGCTCATCTCATCATTTAGATTGTCAATGAAGATTTCCATATTTTCCTTTTCAAGTATGGGATGAGCATATCTTGCAAACAATCTTCTCCATCTTTGTAAAAATATAAGGAATGATTCACCCTTTTTATGTTTGGTGTTGCAAATGTCTTTCATGGTTATCTCGTGTTTGATGTTGTAGGAGTATTGGGTGATGAATTTATTAACTAGATCTTCAAATGATTTGATACCTGGTGGAAGTTTTGTGAACCATTCCATACATTTGCCACCTAAGCTTCGTGGAAACAATCTCATCAAATAAGTCTCTTTGTGTGAAAATTCCAAGCTCATGGTTCAAAATTCCCTTACATGATCTATAAGATTAGTTTTACCATTGTATTTATCATACTTTGGAAATTCACAATGCTTGGGAAAAGGAATCATGTTCATAGTTTGGTCAAAAGGATATGGGAAAATGTCTTTTAGCAAATATCTTTTTGTGGTTCCTCTTTGTATGTCAAGAAGTTGTTGCAGATTTTTTATTTGATGAGGTAATGTAGCCATGGGATCTATGTTTGGTGGATCAGTTTCAGTTCTTTTACGAGGTTCTTTCAATTGATTAGTAACATTAAATTCATGTGGAAGTTTGATACCTTGATTAGCTAGCATTAAGAAGTATTTTCTCCCATCTTTTTAAAAAATATTTTCCATGAACTTGTGGAATTTGGGGTCTTGTTCAGTTGTTTGAATGTCTTCCTCAGTAGTTTCATGATTTTTCAGGTTGGTGGAATCTATGGAATGGATTTTCCTCACCTTTAGCCATGGTGTTTTGAGTTTCAATTTCTTTTTCTTTAGTTTCTACTTTTTTTATCTTGTTAAAATGGCCATACAAGTGTTATAATTTTACTAAACTTTGATCTTTGTTTGGAGGAGTGCCAAGGATAATAACTATGCCAAATAGAATGGCAAATTATATTGATGAGACTAAGTTAAATCTGATTATACATCATTGTTTCATGATGAAGGATGATAGATCCTGATGATGAAACTTAGCTTAATAATTAGAGGTGTGATGGATGTTTAGGTACCTTAAGATGCTATATCTTAGTTTGGTTTGAATAATTTCACTTGCAAAGACTAGTTTCATCAAGTTTAAAACACTATGGTGACTGGGGAATGATTTTGTTCTAAAAAGGATCCTTAATTTTGGTTCAAACTAATGGACAGATGGTGAATTAGCTCTCTAGTTTGATATTAACTGGATGTGCTAAAACATGGTATAAATGTGCTAAAAGATGGAATGGATGCACTAATAAACAACCTGGATGTGCTAGACTATCCCCTAGATGCGCTAGTAAATGGACTCAATATGCTAAATAATGGACCAAATGCTCTAGAGAATGCACTAAATATGCTAAAAGATGGACTCAATGCATTGGAAAATGACTCAGATGCACTAGAAAATGGGTTAAATGTGCTAAAACAAGCCAGTGATGCACTAGACTACCCCTGAATGTGATTTAACTTGGTAATCTATAGGTGAATGTGCTAAAAATAGCAAATGCACTACAAAATGGAACAAATGTGCCTGAAAGGGACCTAGATGCACTATAAAATGTTGTGAATGCACTAGAAAATGACCTAGATGCACTAGGAAATGTTGTGTATGTGTTGAAATAGGGAATGTATTCACTAAACTAGAAGTGTTCAAGATTTTTGACAGTGTGGTTATTGTGCTTTGAATTAGTGGATTCAAATTTTTTCAAGGGATAATCTTCTGAACAATGATTTTTGTCTATTTTTTCCTGTTTGTGAATTATGTGAATTAAGTATTCTTAAAGGGGATGATTTCTTGAAAAATGATTCCAAACATAACATCAAGTTGTAAAATAGTTATCTCAAGCCTAGGAACTAAATATTAAGTGTATGTTCAAGAATCTATCCATCTGATTCCTTTGATTTGCATAGGTATAGAACAAGAGCAAATAGTTCAGATAGTCCTAATGTTAAGGGTCATTTAAAATATCACATCCCACATCTTAGAACTATGTCAGCTCACACAACCATGTCACCCCCTAGAGGGAGTCTGTGCTTTTTCCTTTCTCTGGTCTTAACCAAAGTCGAATCCTCCACTTTTGGCTAGTAATCCCTGATAGTTATATGGTGAGTATCTTGGGGGATTCTACACTTAAGGTTTGTAGTAAGGGTTTTCGTTTGGTGCAGAAAATTATAAAATCCCTCAGGAGACATCCCAACCTTTAGAACAAAGGCTTTAGGGATGGTTATCTTGCACACTACCATTGCATGTGAGTTTACTCATATTCACTTTTGATTATAGTGGGTCAGAAATCTTGGCTTTAGTTGTTCCCACTTAGGTCATTCCCATAGGGTGAGTACTTTTTCCCACTACGACAAGCCTTCTAAAGGTGCTATCAAAACATGAAAGATTGAGTCTGGGATTCTGGTCACCTAGTGAAGGGAAGAGCATAGGCATATCACTTTAGAAGCATAGTAGATAGGGTGTTCATTAACCTCTTAATTAAACTAGCTACCTAATTTAATCAAAAGAAAGCAAGAATAAATCCAACCCCTGCAAACATCATTAGTAGTTTCATATAATTATCTTTGATGGTGTTTAAAAGTACCTACATAACAGAAAGTATTGATCAATTCTCAGAATTTCAAGTTTCTACAAAGAAAACCAGATGCACTAAAATAGAAATCATATGCACCAAAAGATGTCATAGATGTGCTAAAAGAACTACTGTATGTGCTAAAGTATCAACTAAATGTGCTAAAATAACCCCTGAATGTGCTAAAATATGAGCTGGATGCATTGAAAGATGCTTCAGATGCACTGTAATAGTAACTAGGTGCACTAAACGATGTTTTGTATACGTGCTAAAAGAAACCATGGGTGTGCTACATAGTTCACATCCAGATTTGTAAAAAATTTTATAGAAAATGTTAATAAAAATGGGGTTAGGCCCCATGATGAGTGCCAATTTATGTGATTAAAATATGTGAATGAGTAATAAATTCACACAATCAATGAAACATTACATTATACAATTCAAATAACAATCTAATCAAATTGAAACAAATAAACTCTTTAAAATCATCCCATTGTTTCATATCTTCAAGGATTCATTAAATCATAATGGCTCTCAGATTGTGTGTGCACTATGACCTTTAGAATGACAACCTGAAGAACAAAATGTTGGAAAATGCAAGAAATCTATTCCTACATGATTGATTGAACTATATGATTGATTAGTGATATGATAATGATGTTGTGATGCAAAAAATGTATGAAAGCCACTATGATCACTAAAATGCAGCTAACAACTAAGCCATGATTGTAAACTAATATGCTTCCTAAATGCTAATTGCTAAATTCTTACAAATTCTAAATGCTCACAAATGCTCTAATGAAAATTTTGTAGAGTAAGATTGCTCAAAGTTGGGATATCAAATCATATAGAATGAGGCTACATTTATAGGATTTCCAAGGCATATTTTGATGTGGCAGCAACCAACGGGAAATATTTTAGCTAGAGAGATGAATGGTGGGGAATGAAGAAGTTAGAGGGAATAAAGGAGAGTGTTCCCTTTAATAGAACACTTTTCCAAGTGTGAGAGAGAATAAATGGAGGAAGAGAGCCAAGTGTCTCAAGTTTGTTTCAGAGTTTTTTGAGGAAAATTCCCATTTAAATATTAAGGATATTTAAATTCATAAGACACATGACATGATGAGGTGGCAAGAAGAAAGAGTTGTAGACATGTGACTAAATTTAAATTTAATAAGAGAAAGATAATTAAATAAAATAAACTATTCAATTTTTTTATTTAATTAAGATTAGAAGAATGTGATTTAAGATAAGAAGAATTAGAAAATGAACAATATAAATAAATTTAGAATTTATTTATAATTATTCAAAATAAGAGTTTTATTAATTAAATAAATTGTATTTAATTAATTGATTATCTAGACTAATTTTAGGCATATACACTATCTATCTCACCTCTCTCTCCCTCCATACTTCTCCCTCCCTCCCCTTCCCTCTCCTTCCCTATATACTAGAGAGAGAGGGGTAGGTAGAGGGAGGGAGAGGAGATATAAAGATAATTAGAGAGAGAAGGAGAGAGGTAGGGAAGGAAACAAAGGTGACAAAAAATTATAGAGAAAGTGTGGGTATAGTTTAAATAGAAGAGAGAATGAGAGGCAAGGAGAGGTGTCTTTCCTTTCCTGATATCATTCTATCATTTTTACATATTAGATGAGCAATAGAAAGATTGTAGAAAATGGGTGGGAACATGTGAACTATATATATGAGAGAAGGATGGGTGTATGTCTAGTTTTGATGTCGTCCTGTCATTTTTCATACTAAAGGAGAAATGATGGTTGTATTTGAGCTATAAATGCAAGAGAGAAAGAGAGTTAAGAATATTTAACTCAATCATTCAATTGTAGAAATGGTCTATTCATTTGAAGTAGTGTTGCTGATGATAGTTGCAATATCAATGTTAATGGTAATTTTTTGTGTTGTGTATTAAAGAGAAGAAACACATATGCAAAGGGATTGGCATTTCCACATGGTCCATTTTCATGGCCTATGATAGGAAATATCCATTTTTTGGGAGATCGTCCCCATCATTCTTTGGAAGATCTCTCCAAGAAATATGGGGCATTGATGTTTATGAGACTCGTCTTTGTTCTCACCCTCATCGTATCCTCTTCAAAAATTGTGAAGGAGATCTTGACAACACATGACTTGGAATTCAATAATAGACCTACCATGTAATTGCTATAATATATGTAGCATATAGGTAGATTGACCCAAGTATGGCTTTGTATGGACAATACTATCATCACATGTGTAAAGACTACGTCATGCAATTTTTAGTGCCAATAAAGTTGAATCCTTTGCCTATGTGCATGAGGAAGAGACATCTATGGGTGTGCATTCAATTTGGGACAAGAGCATGCACGATATGCTCCCTATCAATGTCATTTCCACCATTTCCTCCATCATCTTACCTATCATGTGGAGGATTCTTGCGGTCAGGCTTAAACAACACACACTAAGCATTGACTTTTTAGGTGGTTGTTGTGGGGCCCTCGTCACCCTTCTCACTTCTATTCATTGTTCTCATTTGTCATTAATCTTGTATAGTTTCATGGATTCTAATAAATGTGTTTAAATTGCTTATCCTTCCCACCTACATTGTAGAAGTTTTTAGTAATTTCGATAAAGTTCTTGTGTTGCACTCACACTGAAAATGTTTCCAAACATATTGATTTTCCAACACATAAGGATTATTCAAATAGCACAGCTGGATATGGTCTAATAGACATGCATGTGAAATGTGGAAGCACATCAACTATGTGATAGAAATGTGGCCTCATGGAATGCTTTGATTGCAAGATATCCACAAAATACATTTGTTGAAATAGATTTAGAAACTTTCAATCAAATGTAACTCATAGGTGTAAAGTTGGACTCCACAATCTTTTCTGACATCCTCCCTATTACCAACATAAGGGTAGGCAACTGAGAGGGGGGTGAATCAATTGTCACAAAATTTCAAACTTATTCAACTTATTAACCTTATTCTCAAATTTTATTAATAGCCATGAAAGCATAAATCAACAACACATCAGAAACAGACATAACACCAATATTTTTTTATGTGGAAACCCTGTTAGGGGAAAAGCTGCAGTGGAGGTCAGTCCACAAGATTATACCATGTTAAAAGTATAAAGAAATATGAATGGGTAATGCACATGCATTCAGGCACACTACCTAGAGATTATTACTCAAATACAGAAGGCTTGATTCCTAAAGGAAGACACACTATCTTACAAAGATATGAATTACATCCACAGGATTTGAATTGAGAAAAATAACATATGTTAATGCCTGATTACAATTTTGGTTAAGCACATGAACACTTCTTCACTCTTCTTCACTCTTCTTCACACTTTTCTTTTGCCTTCAAAATATCTAAACAATATTCACACATAGGACTCACACACTTCACACACTCATCATTTTCAAATGATAAAGCAATTGCTCTTATATATTTGCAACAAGAAATTACATTGCTACAAGTTGGCCTCAAGAAAATAATAAAATGAATACAAAATATCATCCCAAAGCAATAAATATTATTAATTTGAATCAACCAAGGTTGGCCACAATATAGTGGAGACCCAAAATAAAATTCTCAAACAAGAACCACCTTCAAAAATTAATCTTCAAGGGTCCACAACATGCTTCAATACCCTATCAGCCAAGAACATGAAAAACATGAACACACAAGAGAAAATCTCGAATTGCAAGCACAATGATCAATGTGGACGTGCAACATAGATAGATAATGATCTAGAAACATCCACCAACATCATAAAACACCAGAGAAGCATCCAAAGCAACTAAACTTGCTAAAATCATCTTCATTCAGGAACACCAATTAAAGTAACAAAAAAACTATCAGAATACAAATCTTCATAACATGAACACATCTTCACACAAATCTTTGAAACTCAACATGGATAAACTAGATATACTCTAAAAGAAACCATTTAATCCACAACCTATGATCATCAACATACTAAACTCATTGATAGACTGAACTTCACTTCACCACTGACAACCTGCAACTTAGTTTATTACAATTTTCTCAATATCCTCGACATATACAGCTTCTAAGACATTAATGCTAATAGTGTTGACATCAATGACAACCACATATCAGCAACACGACCACAAAATCCAATAATCTCCCCCTTTGGCATTGGTGGCAACACATGATGTGAAAAACACCATCAATGCAACTATCTTTAGCACTTACTCCCCCATAGGTTTTGACTCTTTTCTCCTCAACAACTCTTCTCCCACATGACTTTTCTCCTCAAATAATTCACAATTTTTCACATGAATCTTCTCCCTCTTTGACACTAATGACAAAGATATATTTTCTCCACATAAGCTCTGGACCACATATCTAAACATTTGACTACTCCCCCTGAGTAGCAACCACCACAACATCAATCTAGATCAAAATATAACCATGAAATGCATGGATTGAAGCAATTCAATGCATCTTAGTTTTGATTAGGAGGGGTAATCACCCCAAGCTTCCCTCTGAGATACTCAAAATTATCCTTAGGCAACAACTTTGTAAAGATGTCTGCAATCTGCTCCTTAGTAGGCACATACTCCATTCTGACTTCCTTTTCACTCACCTTCTCTCTCAAAAAGTGAAACTTGATAGATATATGCTTGGTCTTTGAATACAACACTAGATTCTTAGAGATGTTAATTGCACTTGAATTATCATAGAATATAGCAATGGGTTCATCATACAAAACTCTAATATCTTTCAGCATATGCTTCATCCACAATACTTGAGTACAATTATTAGCAGCAACAATGTATTTTTCCTCTAGAGTAGATAAAGAAATGGCGTTCTACTTCTTACTTAACCATGAAATTAGCTTCTTACCAAGAAAAATGCACCACCAGTAGTACTCTTTCTGTCATCCACATCACCTACCCAGTCAACATCAATAAAGGCACTCAAAGTAAGATCATCATCTTTAGGATGCCACAACCCAAAATTAACTATTCCCTTCAAGTATCTAAAAAATATCTCACAAAGTTCTGCTACATGAGATTCTTTGGGATCAACTTGAAATCTTGCAACAATACATACAACATTCATGATATTTGGCCTAGTTTGAGTCAAGTAAAGTAATCCACTAATCATCAATTTGTATCTAGTCTAATTTTCTTTTGAAGAATCATCATTTTGTGTCAACTTGCATCTAGTCACCATAGGTGTACCAACTAGCTTTGAATCTTTGATACCAAACTTCTTTAGCAGTTCTTTCACATACTTGGACTAAGATATGAAGATCCCTTTATTTAACTGAGTAATTTGCAATCCCAAAAATAATTTCATCTCACCAATCATAAACATTTCAAACTCATTCTACATCTCATCAGAAAACTTCATGCACAAACTATCATCTCCTCCAAAAATGATATCATCAATAAAGACTTCAACAATCAGATCTTTATCATAATCAATCTTGAAATATAGATTACTATCAGTAGTACCTTTATTGAATCTAAGTTTCAACAAATACTTGTCCAATCTAGTATACCATGCCCTTGGGCCTTGCTTAAGTCCATATAATGCTTTCTTCAACTGACAAGCCATATCTCCTTGATCAGTCAATTGAATCCATTAGGTTGCTCAACATACACCTCTTCTTTGAGTTTGCCATTTAGAAATGCTAACTTGAAATCCATCTGATAAACTTTGTAGTTTTTTGTAAGAAACATAAGGAAGAAATAATATCATAGCTTCAATTCTAGCAAAAGGGGAAAATTTTTCTTCAAAGTCAATTACTTCCATCTATGAATATCCTTTACACACCAATATTGCTTTGTTTCTAACAACTTCACCTTGCTCATTCAACTTATTTCTAAAGACCCATTTAGTTCCAATTACATTTTTTTCCTTAGGTCTAAGAACAAGAATCCAAGTGTTATTCTTCTCAATTTGATGCAGCTCTTCTTTTATTTCTTCCACCCAATGTTCATATTTGCATGCTTCATTCACATTATTAGGCTTAGTCTTTTAAATCAAACAATGTTCTTCTGCAATCTTTCTCCTAGTCTAAAAACCTTTGTTCTTATCACCTATAATTCAATCTTCTGAATGATTTAGTCTTACATACCTTGGAGTCTTAGGACATTCTTGAACTTTTGGCTCTTGTGATCTCTCTTCTACACTTTCACTAGTTTCTTCCTCTTGATTTTATTGATTCACCAGAGTGATTTGAACTTGATTTTGAGTCTGAACTTTATTTCTTGTGACTGCACTATGATTCTAATCATTTGAATCATATCCACAGGTTCTGGATGGTCTAGGCATGTCTTCATCAACCTTGACATTTTCACTTTCAACTATTTTCTTCAATCTCTTGTAGCACCGGTAGGCCTTGCTCTTTGTAGAATAACCAAGAAAGATTCCTTCATCAATCCTAGCATCAAACTTTCCTATCTCTTCATCTCTTCTAATATAGAATTTACTCCCAAATATTTCAAAATATCTAACAATAGGCTTATGACCAGTCCATAGCTCAAAAGTGGTCTTACCAGTATCACCTTTGACTTGTACCCGGTTGAGGATGTAAACAATAGTACTCATAGCTTCTCTCCAATAGATATGAGGAACATTTCCTTCCAGCATCATAGTCCTAGTAGCATCTTGAACTATCATGTTCTTCCTTTCCACAACTCCATTTTGTTGAGGGGTCTGCAAGGAAGATAATTGTCCCTTTATCCCATGCACTTCACAAAAAATAATTAAACTCATGATAAGTGAATTCACCACCTCTATATGATCTCAGACATTTAATCTTCAGACCTTTCTTTGTCTCAACCATAGCCTTAAAGGTCTTAAACTTCTCTAAAGATTTAGATTTCTCCCTCAAGAAAGCAGCACACATCAATCTAGAGTAATCATCAATAACTAACATGAAGTACTTGTCTCCTTGTAAACTTATAATTCTAGAAAGACCACACAAATCAGTATGAACAAGCTCCAACACCTCTTTTGAACAATGTTGTTTGCTCTGAAATGAAATTCTAGTTTGTTTCCCTAACTGACATTCCTTGCATATAGTATTAGTAAGCTTTACCAACTTAGGAAGATCTCTCACTACTTGAGTAGAACTTATCTTAGCAATATTTTCAGAGTTTACATGACAGATTCTCCTATGCCACAACCAACTTTCATCAACTTGAGCAATCAAACAACTTTTAATAGCAGCATTCAAGTGAAAGTTGTTACCTTTGATTTTGTACCTAAAGCAATCACATTTCCAGAACTCCCCAATATTCTACACTTACCATTCTTGAATTGAAGATTGTATCCCTTTTCAACTATCTATTTGTGATACTTAAGAGATTATGCTTCAAACCTCCACATAAAGAACACCATTAGTATTATTCTTACCATCAAGATAAATGGATCCTATTCCATAGATTACACCAACTTTGTCATCACCAAATCTTACAACACCACCATCATACTTTTCTAGGCTCACAAAATTGCTTTTATCACCCGTCATGTGATGAGAGAATCCATTATCAATCACCCATTCATCTTTCTCTTCAACTTTGGCCACTAGAGCTTTCTCCACATTTGAGCAACTAACAGATTCAATAGGGGCTAGATCATTTTCCTTGATAGCAATAAATACCCATTCATCTTCACTTTCATTTCCTTTATTAGATTCATCATCTGTCACGCCTTCATCAGTAACATAATAGCACTTTTTTTGAAATCTAGGCTTGTTATGTCTTGGCTTAGGGACTCTTTCTAGACACCTTGATGTAAAATGACCTATCTTATTGCAAGAAAAACATTTAATAGGAAATTTCCCTTTTTACTTACCTTCTCCTCTTTCTTCTCTTTTGACAATAAGTGCTTCAAACTCCTCTAGCTTTCTCTCCTCTTCTTCAATCTCTCTCATTTCCTCCTCATACTTTAATACCTTTATAGATTAACTTTCTCCTAGATCATATATTTGTTTATCTCTCCTAGAGGTAGTAGCTTTGAATATAGATTCTATCTTAGGAAGAGCATAACCAAACTCACTCAACTCAAAAGCAGTAGGCTTACCAATCAACATGTCTCTAGTTACATTTGTTATAGTCTAGAGCTCTTCAATAACAATAGCTTTAAATTTTTATGGAACAGGAAAGGATCTAAGCACTTTAGTAACAATCTCTAATTCTTCCATCTGTCCACTAACACATCTGATACCACACACAAGTTCATTCACTCTTTGCATGAAAGTAGTAATGTTCTCATCATCACCCATTCTCAACATTTCATATTTCCCTTTCAGACTTTGTAACTTCACAATCTTCACATTAGCATCACCTTCATACAAAGTTTCCAACTTTTTCCAGATCTCATAAGCAATCTTTAGATCCATAACATTTTTCATCTTAGAATTAGTCAAAATGCTCAATAATGATTCCTTAGCCTTGATAGTACTCAACATCCATAATCTCAGCAGTAGTAGTAGGACCATTCTGAGGAATAATATACTATTTTATGTAATGCTCCAGTAGACTTCACCAATGCATCTTAGATGGAACTCGATTCGACTCTTCCATAGAGAATAATTTGTTCCATAGAATATCAAACTATCCTTCTTGTATGTTGCCATCCCAGATCACCTCAAGTTGTTAAACTTCTTCCAAGGAATCTACTCTGATACCAATTGTTGGCAACACAAGGGAAGACAAGTGTGAGGGGGGTGAATCAGTTGTCACAGAATTTCAAACTTATTCAACTTATTAACTTTATTCTTAGATTTGATTAATAGCCATGAAATCATAAATCAACAACACGTCAAAAACACACATAACACCAAGATTTTTTATATGGAAACCTTGTTAGGGGAAAAACCACGGTGGAGGTTAGTCCACAAGATTATACCCTATTAAAAGTATAAAGAAATATGAATGGGGAATGCACATGCATTCAAGCACACTTCCTAGAGCTCACTACTCAAATGTAGAAAGCTTAATTCCCAAAGGAAGACACATTGTCTTACAAAGATATGAATTACATCCACAAGATTTGAATTGAGAAAAATAGCATCTTCTAATGCCTTATTATAGTTTTGATTAATCACATGAACACTTCTTCACTCTTCTTCACTCTTCTTCATAATCTTCTTCTTCCTTCGAAAGATATAAACAATATTCACACATAGGACTCGTGCTTCACACACTCATCATCTTCAAATAATAAAGCAATCACTCTTATATATCCGCAATAAGAAATTACATCACTACAAGTCAGCCTCAAGAAAATAATAAAATGAATACAAACTATCGGCCCAAAGCAATAAAAATCATTAATGTGAATCAACCAAGGTTAGCCACAACATAGTGGAGACCCAAAATAAAATTCTCAAACATGAACCACCTTAAAAAATTAATCTTTGAGGATCCACAACACGCTTCAATACCCTATCGGCCAAGAATATGAAAAACTTGAACATGCAAGAGAAAATCTCCAATTGTGAGCACAACAATCAATGCGGATATGCAACACAGATAGAGCATGATCTAGAAACATCCACCAACATCATGAAACACCAAAGAAGCACCCAAAGAAACTAAACTTGCTAAAATCAAATCATCTTCATTCAGGAACACCAACTGAAGCAATAGAAAAACTAACAGAATACAAATCTTCATGTGGATATTTGAAACTCAACGTAGATAAACTAGATATACTCGACAAGAAACCATTTAATCCACAACCTCTGACCATCAATGTACTAAACTCACCGACAGACTAAACTTCACTTCACCACTGACAACTTGCAACTTATTTCATTACAATTTTCTTAATATCTTCGACATATATAACTTCTAAGAGATTAATGCTAATAGTGTTGACAACAATGACAACCACAACATCCAACACTTCCTATTTGTGACAAGAGGGGAGCTTTGGAATGGGGTATGGACATCCATTACAAGATAAAGGAAACAAGAATTTTGTTGGATGTTGTAGATGCAACTACCCTAGTAGACATGTATACAAAATGTGGAAGCATAGATAAGGCATATGAACTAATTGACAAAATGCCTCCAAGAAATTTTTTCTCATGGAATGCCTTACTAGTAGTATATTCACAAAATTGATTTATTGAAAAGGCTTTAAAAACTTTCAATTTCCATCCTATATCTTCAACATTTAGATAAACAGACCCCTCTTGAAATATTTTCTACTTTAGTGTGAGTTTGAGTGTAAGTTCATACTCTCACTAAAGTGGGGGCTAAATGTAGCATCATAAATTGCCACCCTTAACAATTTCACACTAGATTTTTCTCCCCTCGTGAGTGCATGGACTTAATTGAACATCTAATGCCTAAATTATGCATTCCATGGCCCATTTGGATATTTATCAAGAAAACCCATTTACAAAATCAAAGAAAGCATTTATTATTTTTCTCCCAACACTTTACATTCCACTAAATAGGGCCAAAACTAAGTCACCCTAGGCAAATTGGTCCCCCTATTTTTCCTCCAAAATTTAGTATGTCAGAGTTGGTATTTTATTATTTGAATTTCAAATGTCAAATGTTAGCTATCATAATTTATTTTTTGTGAAATTACATTAAATGTCTATAAATACCTATTCATTTCATCATTTGAGAACTAAGAAGTAATATCTAGCATTAAGAGGCAATTTTGGAGACAAGATCATTATCAAGAAATTATTATCAAGTCAAGAGAAATCAAGAGGAGATTTATTACAACAATTCAATATCAAAGCATCATGTCAAATTATATGTGAGTTTTTTCATGTTTATGTTATCATTTTTTTTGTGAGATCTAACCCTTGTAGGTCTTCCAAGAATTCAAGAAAACTTGAAATCAAGCCTTGAGGTGATGTGCATGACTTTATTCCTTCAAGGAAAATTAAATTTGAATGGTGAGTTGTATTCCATTGTTGATTCACCATTTATTTTTCATTTAGCCTCTATCCCTCAAAAGGATAATTTTTTTTTATAATTTTTTCCATTATGGAGGTGGAATCACCAACATGGGGTTTGGCTGAGGCAATCCCCTATATGGTAAATCTTTCTTCCCTCTTTGAATGTGTAGGTTACAAATCTAAATAAGTTTGAAGGAGGATTGAAGACCATTTATCAATTGTTTCATTCAAACCCTACAACTTGACAACATATGAAAACTCAGTTATCTCAGTATTTGGCGAAGATTCAACTATGAGCATCGAAAGGAAGAAATCCCTGATTTGACTCTTGATGACTATGAAATAAAATTTAAATTTGTCAAAAAGAACATAGTCTCCCTAGGAAATTTAGTCTCCCAAAATCAAGCCAAAATTTGAACCACGGGTGCATAGTACTCTACTCAGTCTATTTCCAAACTCTGAATTTGTCTATGACTTTCTAGATTTGTTGTTTTTACATCAAAATAGGTTATTTGAATCACTTTATTAGTCATATCATTACATTTCATATCAAATCCATTTCCAATTCCCCAAATTCAAATTTCTAGGATTGGTTGGTTCACCTTTCAAATTGCAAGTCAATCTCTTATCCTAGCCCAGTCCCAAATGTAATGATAAGTTGTGAAAAAATCATACATTAATGTGGTTAAAGGCCAATAAAATGGCCTCCCAAAGATAGTAATAATAGTTTAATTTAAATTATGTTGGATTAGACAATAGGTTATTCATTGGTCTTGTCATGATACTCCTACTTCAAACTCAAAAGGATACAAATATTGTTACTCACTATCAAAATTAGATTTATATAACTCATGGATTATGTTTCAATGTAAGTAAAATTTCAACTAATTATGTAATATTTATTTTGATCTATGTGAATTAGTTACAATTCATTTTTCTTTTGATTTATCCTTCTTGATATAATATAAATATCAATAAAATATCATTGTGTAAATCTTTAATTTCTGTTAGTAATTTCTTGCACCATGAATTTTCCATTCATTCATCATTCTCCATTACATTTTCATGGTCAAATGGATTATTGTAGTTATTTTCATCCTATTTGAATTTTTTGAGCATTAATTTCTTAGAACTATTATATTTTTTTTTCATTTTTTGTTGTACTATATTTTCTAAAATAATTTTTTACCTTAGAGGAGAATAATATGTTCTAGCACCACATGACACACTTGTAACAATAATAATTATTTTACCTCCTCTTCCATGCTTCCTACACTTGAAACACTTCTCTACTGTCACCACATTTTTCCACTATTTGTAGTATCAAGTATAAATTATTTTGTATTATCTCATTTAATTATATTCCTAATGGCCTCTCACTGCTTACCATAGTTACTTGTAGTGTAGGAAAATGTATCCCTTTTTCAAACTTAATTTGGGAATGATTAACATTAAAATGAACCTAATGTTGCCTTGATTTGGTGTTATAATGTTTTTTACACATTCACATTAAGTTTAGGGCCCTTTTAAAACTTAATAGACCTGATTTTTCCTTAATTTAGTGTTGAAAAATGTATTTATTTACATATTCACACTAAGTTTTGGGCCCTCTTGCATTCATGACCTTTAAATCATCATTAATAGGCCACTAAGACCTTTTATTACACATCCCAAGGCTTATTTCAACCAAAATACAAACATATTCAATAAATACACCTAATATTCTAACCCCCTAACACTTCTTCAGCTTGAAAAACTAGGGTGGGACCCATACGCCAACTTGGGCATATGAGTCCCCCTAGGTGGGACTCATATGCCAAATTGGGAGTATGAGTCCCATTTGGCCCCTTTTTAGGGTTTTGAGCAAGAAATCAAAGTTTTCAATTCAAAATTTATGAATGTTAGCATTTGGGATCTAATAAATAGTAAATTAGACAGAATGCCTATATAATTAAGGTTTCAAATCATTATTTCACCTAGCAATTTTGAGTCAAGCATCCCAAGACTTCATAAGAATATTATAGAGTATTCAAGAAGGAATTCAAGGGAAGATATGTAGGATATTATTTCAGCAATTAAGATCCATTATCATGTCAAAGGCTTGATGCATCATGCATGTGGATTTGAGCCAATGTTGTGATGTATTGTTCAAGATCTATTTGTTGGGAAAATGTGTCCCAACCTTGCAATTATATATGATTTATTGATAGGATGTATGTTGGTATGTGGAAATTGATCATGCAAATATTGTACACTCGTAACAAAACGTGGGGTTCGGGGCAATGCCCCAATTTTTTTTCGCTAAAATGTCAAGGTTTTTTTCCCAATAACATGTCAAAGTTTTTTCTTGTTGACACGTTAAGGATTTTCCCATTGACACGTTAAGGTTTTTTTGTTAACACATCAAATGAAAAATAACCTTGTAAAACCTTAATTCTAGAATGTTCCAAAAAACTTGTTATAAGTGAGTGGGATGTATGTAGATGGTGGTGTATTCTAAGAGTCTGATAGCGGTCAGATTGTATCTTGATCTTTGATGGTGATACTCCTATGAGAAGATTTCTCTACAACTATATTTTAATCTTTTGATTTTTGAATAATATATTGGGTGGATTTTGGAGTGTGGGTTTTTTCTCTCAAAATGGTTTTCTCCACATAAATCACAATGTTGCGGTATGCATGATATTTGTGTTTATTTTTGTTTAAGTTTTTGTAACTGTTAAAGATCTATAAATTTTTTGTATTATTCTCATCTCAAGGTTAGTTTAGGAATTTTTTATGTTATCTTAGCTTCCTTACAAGTGTTATCAGAGCTTGATCACCTTTGGTTTCAGTTGTGGGTTGTTAGGTTTTTTGAACTAATCTAGATTTGAGTGGGAGCTTGTGTAAAAGAAACTTTGTGATCTTGTTGTAGGAATTTTTAGATGGAAAGTTCATCAAGGAGAATAGAGGTGGATAAATCTTTTGGAAATAATTTTGAGATGTGAAAGCTAAAGATGGAGGATCTATTGATAGATCAAGATCTATGAGATTTTATTGATGAGAATGTTTCAAGGCCTATAGATCCTACTCAAGCTACTCAATATGAGGTTATGGACCATAAAGCCAAGGGTCTAATTAGGTTGTGCTTGGTAGACTCTGTTCTAATTAATTTCCATGAAGAGACCTCTTCACAAAAACTATGGAAGAGGCTTGGTGAGATGTATCAGGCCAAATCTGTAGTGAACAATATTTTCTTGAGGAAGAAGTTGTATTCCTTCAGAATGGGAGAGGGTGGACGAATCACAGACCACCTAGAAGAATTCAGTATGTTGGTGGATCAATTGGCATTAGTTGGTGGAAAAATGGATGTTCTTTCTTTGTTCTTTTCCTAATTCATGAGATTCTCTTATTATGGCTACTGAGAGTACTTCTTATATGTTGAAGATTGAAGATGTGGTGGGTTCTTTGTTTTCTGATGAGATGAGGAGGAAGGTATCCACCACTACCAAGTAGGCCCTAGATGTTTGTGGAAGACCTAAATAAAAAGGAAATAAAAATGAGAAGCATGACAAATCCAAGTCCAAGGGGAGATCTAAATCTCATGGAAAGTCTAAAGTTATTTGTTGGAACTGCGGTAAGACTGGACATGTTCATAAGGAATGCAAAGAAGAAAAGAAGAAGAAAAAGAAGAAATTTGATTATGATTCTGAGTTTGAGAAGGAAGATGGTGACACATTCATTGTTGCTTTGGAAACTCATGCAGGTAATGATGCATGGTTAATTGACTCAGGTGCATCATTTTATATGACCTTTAACAGAGATTGGTTTTGTGAATATGAAAAATTTGATGGAGGTAAGGTGTACTTGGGTGATGATTCTCATTTAGACATTGTTGGCCACATGGTAAATTTAAAATCAGGTTCCCTAATGGTAGAATAAAAAGGATTAATGGTGTGTTGCATATCCCTGGATTAGCACAAAAAAATTTATTTGTGAGAAAACTAATAGATGTGGGTGTGCAGGTAGTATTTTTTGCTGCAAGATGCAAGATGGTTAGAGGTGCTATAGTGATTGATAGAGGTGTTAGATATGGTACATTGTATAAGCTCGATGCATGTACTGTTGAGTGTAATAGTATTTCTATGAAAAGAAAGTTTGGTGTATGTGTAGGATCATGATGGGCCAAAAAGTGGCAATATGATGGGTATGTGACTGACGATTTTTTTCCCCAAAATTGATGAAATGAAAAGGGGTTTTAAAGGATATTCTCAGCATTCCACTGATATAAATTATTCTTTAATTTGAATTTAATAAGTAATTACCACTGATATAAATTATTCTTTAATTTGAATTTAATAAGTAATTATTATTCATTTTTATTCAAATTACGACTAAAGTCCTAATTGATAAGCTGATTGAAAAATATCTATATCTTTCAAATAGTATCACATTTTTGAATCCAAAACATGCATCACATTCTATGCTTCACATACTATAGGATTAAAAAAATAAAAATTGAATTTCATGAAGTTTTGACTAAGTTAAGGTGGTCAAACATAAGAGTTTTTATATTTTTTAAAAGTTGTAATAAAAAATTCATAATTAATTATCTACTTGGAAAAAAATTGCAAAAAATATGTATCACATCGGGCATGAGTCTACTTATATCTAAAATATTATAAAAAATATTATCATTTTATTGTGGTTAGGGTGGTCAGGCAAACACCTACTTATTTTTTCCCTGAAATTTAAGTACCATTGCATTGAAATTTCAAATTTTCACCAAATAGATTTTTTTTTTTTTAAAAACCTAATAGTTTAGAAACCACATTTAATTTTCTATAGATTCTATTCTTACATATTTTTGAAATAATATAGATAACTTATTCAAATTTTTACGTCAAGTTGACTAACTCTATTTTTTTTTGAATTTTTTTCCACTTAAGGGCCTTTTTTTCCATGATGATCTTGCGCATACCCTTTGTAGAAGAAGTGAGGGTTTCACCTTCAGTAGATCATCATGGATTTTGGGTACCCAAGGGTGCTCTTTCTTTTGAGATAAAGTTACCAACAGAGGAAAATATGTTATGGCACTAGGAAACTTGGCCACATTGGAGAAAATGGTCTAAGGAACTTGAAAAATAAAAACATTGTTGAAGGTTTGTCTGACTATAATCTTGAATTTGATTTCTGTGAGCATTGAATTTATGGAAAACAAAACCATGTTTAGTTTTACTTGAGTTCTCATAAATCTTGTGGTGTATTGGATCTTATTCATTCTGATGTATTTGGTCCTATAGATGTTCCTTCAATTGGTAAATCCACATATTACATTTCATTTATTGATGATTATAGTAGAAGGACATGGGCATATTTTATAAAGAGTAAATCTAAAATTTTCAGTCAATTTAAAAAATTTAAAGCAATGGTTTAGTTGCAAACTGGAAATAAAACAAAATGTTTGAGGATTGATAATGGCAGTGAATTTTTCTCTAATGATTTTGATAAATTTTAGAAAGATTGTGGTATTCATAGACAAAAGACAACTTTGTATTCTCCATAATAGAATGGAGTTAGAGAAAGAATGAACATAACACTGGTGAAGAAGGCTAGGAGTATGTTGAGTGGTGTTGGCCTAGAATAAAGGTTTTGAGGTAAAGTTGTTGACACTGCCTATTACCTAATTAATATGTCTCCTACATTAGCTCTTATTGATAAGATGCCTATAGAGGCATGGTTGGGTCTCAAGCCTTCATTAAGATATCTTAGATTTTTTGGTTACGAGGCATATGCACATGTGCCAAAGGAGAAGTGAATAAAGTTGGAGAACAAGATTGTGAAATGTATCTTCATTGAATATAGTTATGGTGTGAAAGGATACAAGCTTTGGGATCATGTTGCATAGAAGGTAATACACAGTGGAAGTGTTATTTTTAGAGAAACTAAGCCTTCTTTTGTTACATTGCAACCAGAACAAAGTACAAAGGAAGATGTGATTCAATTTCCTTCTACATCTAAGAAAGTTGAATCAAAGCCCAAGGATAGACAGGAAGTTGAGGAGAGCCCATCTAGCTCTGGGTCTTCAGAAGAGGAGAAAGAACCTCCAACTCAACTTGTTCATAGGTCTACAAGGCATAGAAAACCAATTGAAAGATATTCACCTGATGATTGGAGATGTTATTTTGCTTTGAATACTAACATGGATGAACCCAAATCTATAGAAGGGGCACTATATGAATGATGCAAAATTTTGGAAGATTGCTATAGATGAAGAAATGAAATCTTTAAAAAAGAATGATACATGGGATCTTGTACCATTTCCTAAAGGAAAAAAACTAGTTGGTTGTAAATGGGTGTTCAAGAAAAATATTGGTTCGGATGGAGGTATTGAGATGTACAAAGCAAGGTTGGTTACGAAGGGTTACTCTCAAGTTGAGGGTGTTGATTATAGTGAGATATTTTATCCCATTGTAAAAATGACATCCATTAGATTTTTTCTTTCTATTGTTGCTTATTATGATTTAGAGGTTGAGAAAATGGATGTGAAAACCGATTTCCTTCTTGGTGATTTGGAGGAGGATATTTATATGACACAACTAGAGCACTACATGGTCAAAGGTAAAAGTAAGCTGGTTTTCCAATTGAATAAATATTTGTATGGATTGAAGTAAAGTCCTAGGATGTGGTACTAGAAATTTGATACATATGTGTTGAGTTTGGGATTTGAGCATTCTAAATCAGATCATTGTATTTATTATAAAACTGATGGTGATCGTTTCATGTTTATTGCATTATATGTTGATGATATGTTATTTATTGGTAGAGGGAAAGGTATGATTTCAAAACTAAAATCTCAACTTGATGCCAAATTTGAAATGAAAGATCTTGGTGCATATGAACATGTTCCAAAGGAGAAGGGAACAAAGTTGGAGAACAAGGTTGTGAAATGTATCTTCATCGGATATAGTTATGGTGTGAAAGGATACAAGCTTTGGGATCCTATTGTATAGAAGGTAATACATAGTAGAAGTGTTATTTTAAGAGAAACTAAGCCTTCTTCTGTTACATTGTAGCTAGAACAAAGTAAACAGGAAGATTCAATTCAATTTCCTTCTACACCCAAGAAATTTGAATCGAGGCCCAAGGATAGACAAGAAGTTGAGGACATCTCATCTAGCTCTAGGTCTTCAGAAGAGGAGGAAGAATCTCCAACTCAAATTATTCGTAGGTCTACAAGGCATAGACAACCACCTGAAAGGTATTCACTTGATGATTGCAGATGTATTTTTTCTTTGAATACTAACATGGATGAACCCAAATCTGTAGAAGAGGCACTAGGTATGAATGATGTAAAATCCTGGAAGATTTCTATGGATGAAGAAATGACATCTTTGAAAAGGAATGATAAATGGGATCTTGTACCATTTCCTAAAGGACGAAAACATATTGGTTGTAAATGGGTGTTCAAGAAAAATATTGGTTTAGATAGAGGTATTGAGAAGTACAAAGCAAGGTTGGTTGTGAAGGGTTGCTCTCAAGTTGAAGGTGTTGATTATGGTGAGATATTTTCTCCTATTGTAAAAATGAAATTCATTAGATTTTTTCTTTCTATTGTTGTTTCTTATGATTTAGAGGTTGAGAAAATGGATTTGAAAACTGATTTCCTTCATGGTGATTTGGAGGAGGATATTTATATGACACAACTAGAGCACTACGTGGTGAAAGGTAAAAGTAAGTTGGTTTGCAAATTGAAGAAATATTTGTATGGCTTAAAGTATAGTCCTAGGATGTGGTACCAAAAATTTGATACATATGTGTTGAGTTTGGGATTTGAGCATTCTAAATTAGATCATTGTATTAATTATAAAATTTATGCCAATCGTTTCCTATTTATTACATTATATGTTGATGATATGTTATATATTGGTAGAGGGAAATGTATGATTTCAAAACTAAAATATCAACTTTCTGCTAAATTTGACATGAAAGATCTTGGTGTAGCTAAACAAATTCTTTGGATGGAAATTAAAAGAGATGGAGTGAATAGAAAGCTATGGCTTGGCCAAAGAAATTATGTCAACTCAATTTTACAGAGGTTTGTTATGCAGGATTGTAGACCATTTGTGTGTTCCTATTTCGGTTGGAATAAAGTTATCTATTTTAGATTGTCTAACATCTCCATTAGAGATGGAAGACATGAGTAGAGTGCCTTACTAGAGTGCAATTGGAAGTTTGATGTATGCTATGGTTTGTACTAGACCAGACATTTCCCAAGCAATGGGAGTTCTTATTAGATATATGTCTAATCCTAGTAGAGTTCATTAGGATGTAGTTAAAAGAGTCTTTAGATATTTGCGCAGTACCTCAGATTATTCCTTATGTTATCATAGTAATATGACTAAAGATGGGATTTCCCTTGATATTCAAACTAGGTAGGTGATGATAGCAGAAGATCAACCAATGCTTATTTGTTTACTTTATTTGGTGGTACAATTAGTTGGATGAGTAAGTGATAGGATGTAGTTGCTTTGTCCACTACTAAAGTAGAGTATATGAAAAATACTCATGCTTGTAAAGAAGCCATTTGGCTTAAGAGACTATGTTTAGATATTGGAATAAAACAAGGGGCAATTACAATTTATTGTGATAGTTGAAGTTTGATATGTCTTCTAGTAAGGGAAAATTTCATGTTAGCAATGCAAAGCATAAACAAACTAAACCCTAGCTAGCAATGAAGCACAATGTAACATAAAAGTGTAAACAAATGAAAGATATCACCAAAATCTTCATGCATTCCGTGAATCACCTTCATTGCACTTCTCCATTTTGTTGTAATATAATAGTTTCCCTTAGATTTCTTATTGAGTATGCAGATATGACCTAATGAAAATGGCAAAGCAAAATATTGAAGATTGAAAATGACTAAGGATACACTAAGTTCTCCAATATTTCTAAGATTTCTAAGATGAAGAAATGACAATGATAGAGCCCTTTTATAGGCAAGCCAATTTCAAATGAAAGGCTAAGATTGAAAGATATTTAATCAATGGCCAAGATTAAAAGATGAGGAACATAATAGGATTAGGGATAAATTAGAGAAAATGATAAAGATGAATGGTCAAGATTAAATTAAAGATAATCTAATCAACGATGAAGGTTAATCGAGACACAGATAGATAAGGACTTGATGCAGAAGATAAGATCAACACAAAAAAAGCAGTGTGTTAGAGAAAATCAAATCTTATTTAACATAGGTGGCCAATGACTAATTAAATAATAAAGATATTTTTTAATTATAGAGGAATATGATAAAGGAGGAATCATTTTGAATTAAATAATGATTTAGTTCAAAATTCAAGATCTTAGACCAAATTAAATAAATAAAATTTATTTAATTAGAGAGAGAAAAGGCTAACAAATAATTAAATAATTAAAATGATTATTTAATTATAGTGGAAAGTGATCTCAAATAAATAAACATTTAATTAATTAATCAAGGGGGAATAAAGGTAGAACTGAATTAATAAAATAATTGAAATTATTTAATTAATAGAGGACATATGATCTTAGGAAATAATTAAATAATTAAAATTATTTAATTATGAAGAATGAAAGGGAAAAAGACGAAAGAATTATGAAGAAATTAAGAGTCGCAGGCCTAGGAAATTTTTTAGTGTCTACATTTTTCCCCTCTTTGATACCTATGCCCCCTCAGGAGAATTTGTGAATTTTGGCAATGTGCCAGAAAAAATTTGAAAAATGTCCCGATAAGTCAATTTGATGGCTAGAAAGATGGTGGTGAAGTTAGTTTCGAATCTTGACAAGTTTAGAGTAGCCAAAAGTGTGTTCAAACATGCCAATGGGTGCATCCAGTTATAAGCCCTAGGTCAAACCCTAATTTTGAAGGGTGTTTAAATAGGAAATTGGCAAGTCAAAGGCTCATTTTTCACATTTTGAGTTTGGAGATTAGGAGCTCTTAGTGAAGATGGAGTGCATTCCCCACAGTCAGTACAGGTCATACAAAGTGCAGACGTTCAGACGACTAGAGGGTGTAGGAAATCTGGTGAGTACCTAAAAACCCACTTTGTCAATTTTTTATTTCATGCATTTTTATATAAGGTACGAATTTAGCAGTCAATTATGTCATTTGGGGATAGCCATAAGTGTTATCTCTTTCAACACAATTGCTTGCGATTCAACACAACTATTTAGAACATGCCCTGGCTCGGATAGGGTTTTTAATTTTTGTGATGCATTTTCCAAGGTTCTACACATCCATGGGATCTTGAACCACATTTGCATATGCACAACACAACTTCCTATAGTTATGCGCAACCATTTAGGACTTAGCCACAACTACTTTAGGAACAACGTAAATGTAATACTAGGTTGCAACTGAGTTGGGGGTTTGACGCAATTGAGCTCCTATGACACATTCACTCTCATGCAACACAATTGAAGATTCTATGACGCAATTAAAATTTATGTGATGAAATTGATTGGTTTCAAATTTTCCCTAGATTAGAATTGATTTTCTTTTATGAAATGTACAAAATAGGTTAAGGTAGGTTGTTTAACTGACATAGTTTTTTTCATGTTGGCTATACATTCATCTAGATCTGATCTATACACGGGAGCCACAACTGCCATAGACTTATCGATTGTAGGACCAGTTGACCGATGTTGAAAAGCATAGGTTATGGCATCTTGGTCTATATCACATTTCATTCATGCCTATCATTAGGGAAAACAATGGGATGTTGACTGCACTTTCTGAGTGGTGGCATTTAGAGACAAGTTCATTTCATCTACCAACAAGGGAGGCGACGATCACACTGGAGGATATCTATAGGATCCTTCAACTACCAATCCATGGTGAGCGGGTTAAATATGATCCAGCCTGAGGATACCAGGCCCTAACCACCTACTACTTATATGATGATGTGACATAGCTGGGGATTGATCGATATGAGATCTAATGGGAGACACTAGTTGCGTGGTATGAATGATTTGACTGCGTACTATGCACACTAATAACTAGGGTAGTGATTCAAAACCACCGAGGACATGAGTTTCATATCAAATGGGGGGAGATGCTTGTCAAGATGATCATTAGTGAGACACTACATACATGGGGGCCATGTTTGCTAGCGATGGTGTATTTTCAGCTGCATGATAAAGTATATCGATGGGGACAGTCCATGAGGTACGATGTTACTCTGTTGATGGTCTTTTCTTGGGAGCACATTGCAATGTTCTATCCACCAATTGGTCACCAATTGGGGGCCAACACACCATATGCATACATGTATAGAGGAGTAGTTACACAAACACATGTCTAAGATATTGGATACTAATGACATGGGTTGGATACCTTGGTTTATTTCATATGGAGGCCTTGGATGGATTGTGCATAGTGGACAAATGAGGATCAACATCTATCATGGTGTCAGTAGGAGAGGTATCTGATTGGGTAGAATTTCTAGTCACAACATATTATTGATACGTATCTGCTAGATAGAGTTCAGAGACAATTCAGGGAGCAATAGGGGGAGCCATAGGGATTAGTAGTTTTTGCATGATCATCTAGAGAGGTGACACCATGGGGTCCTGTGATTGTAGTGGTGACAACAAAGTAGTAGATTGATGGGTTATAGGAATGGCCATGGGGATGGAGAGGGGGACCAATAGATGTAGGGACTACATTTGAGTATGATGCATGGTGACATGTGCATAGGCTTGTGCCATTGAAAAATTTGGATTAGCCAACACCAATGGTTAGATGAGGATGGGGTCCTTGGGGTAGGAGAGGCAGAGGGAGAGGGAGAGGAGGTGGTGGTTAGGGTGATGATGGAGGTGATGGAGGAGTTTCCAGAGATGACAAAGATGGTGGTAGGGGTAGGAGAGAAGGGGATGGTGGTAGGAGGCATCGACGAAGACTATGGAGGAGGAGGAGTGGATCACTTTCTCCCATCTAGAAGGAGGGAGAGGAGGAGGGTCAAAAAGAGGAGGTCAGGTAGGAGGAGGGCCGATAGGAGGAGGCCATGCCAAATGTGGAGGTAGAGGAGGAGTAGCCTGAGGTAGAGCAACTTAATTTTTTATTAGTGGGTATGTGCAGGATCATCATGGAAAAAATAAGCCCTTAAGTGGCAAAAAATTCAGAAAAATCAGAGTTAGGAAACTTGACATAAAAATTTGAATAAGTTATCTATATTATTTCAAAAATATGTAAGAATAGAATCTGTAGAAAATTGAATGTAGTTTTTAAACTACTAGGTTTGTTTAAAAAAAAACTATTTGGTTAAAATTTGAAATTTCAATGCAATAGTACTTAAATTTTAGGGAAAAATAAGAAGTAGGTGTCTGACCACACTAACCACAATAAAATGATAATATTTTTTTATAATATTTTAGATATAAGTATAGGACTCATGCCTCGGTGTGATGCATATTTTTTTTAATTTTTTTCCAAGTAAATAATTAATTAGGAATTTTTTATTACAAATTTTTAAAAATATAAAAAACTCGTATGTCTAACCACCTTAACTTCGTAAAAAATTCATGAAATTCAATTTTTATTTTTTTAATCCTATAGTATGTGAAGCAGAGAATGTGACACATGTTTTGGATTAAAAAAATGTGATATCGTTTTAAAGTTGGAGATTTTTTTCAATCAACCTATCAATCAATACTTTAGTCATAATTCAAATAGAAAATAAATACTAATTAATTATTAAATTAAAATTAAAGAATAATTTATATTGGTAGAAAGATAAGAATATCCTTGAAAAACCCTTTTCGTTTCATCAATTTTGGGTTAAAAAAAGTCGTCAACCACATATCCATCATATTGCCACTTTTTGGCCCATCATGATCCTGCACATACCCTAGTTGCACCTACTATGGATATGGAGATAGCAAGACATGAGGAGTAGTCTGAGGAGGAGGAGATGGGAAAGGAGGAGTGGATCCTATGTGATAGGGTTTTTCACGGGGATGAAGTATTTGAGGATGTACCCCTCAGAGGTGGGTTAGGGGATAGAGATTAGGAGCCAGTGAGTCTACAACCCAGAGTACAAGCATTGGAAGCTAAGTTTCATGCTTTATAGGTGAAGAGAGATGACCTACAAGTAGAGAGGGATCCCTACAGTTAGAGAGAGATAGGGTAGTGATCCAGGCCTAGGATGCAGAGCAAATGGTCATTGATTTCATGGCCACATGCATAGGATTTGTGACCACTATGACATAGGAACTTATCAGAGCAGAGAGACGAGAGTAGTACTACAAAGACCTATATGAGGAGGCAGTCCTAGTTGAGCACAAGGAATCTAGTGCATCAGTGGCACTTAGCAGTGGTCGGTCACACAACAGGCAGTCCTAGAGTAGATCTATCCAGGGTGAGAGTAGTAGCATGGGCTCTAGGAGTATGGAAACAGTAGATAGACTGATGCCGACTCATACATTTTGACCCTTATATGTTTGTATCCATCGAGCCTACGAGCTCTATTTTGGGAGATACATTATGACATTTTTACTGTAACACTTTTTTAGATATATATCATTTTTGGTGGCAATTATATGATATGCAGTTCTCTGTATGTTTGTTTTATGGATGATGATGTATGCTTTATGATATTCATACAACCTATGATGATGTCTTAATTCTAAATGATGATGTATGCATTTAATTTTATGATATTGTGTATATCATGTATTGATGTTACGCTTATGATTATAAGATGCAATGTGATTTTATGTATTTGTGATGCAATGTGAATGTATGCAATGTAGTAATATGCTATGTGATTCATGATGGTTGTGAAATGGGATGATAATGAATGTATGCTATGAAATGGATTCCTAAATGCAATATATGTGTATATTTTTTATATTTTCAAATGCAACATCTATGTATGATTTAATGTGTATGTATGTATGTATGTATGACAATGCTTAAATGATGCTTCTAATATGAATATGTATATAAAATGATCATTTTTTTTATGTGTCACTAGATGCTGTCATAATGCAAGAAAGAAGAAGTCTTAGCACAAAAGACATGGATGTTAGTATTAGAATGACTTCAATGTTTTTCCAAAAACATAATAGGCCTTACATTAATCATCATTAGGTGTTAAAATGATACAAATGGATAACACACACCATGTTATGAAATAAACCAAGGTGTTCAAGGTCATCCACTTGCAAGACAAACAGTCATAGACAAGGAATGTCTTGGCTCATACTAAAGGAAAAGTTTCCCTATTATTTTTGCCAAGGAAATCCACAAACAATAGTCAAAGAAAAGAGTCATGAGACATCATCGCTCATCTAAATCCTTCATGGGACATACTCAAGGAAGCTAGTAACCTAACTCAAAGAGAAATACAAAAGAAAAAATAAGACAAAACAAGCCACAATGTCAACAACCAATAAGAGTGTTTGCCAAAATTTAATTGTTTGATGTTTAATTGTCTATGAGATTTATGATTTGATTATTTGATGAAGCTTGGTTTTAGGAAAGACACATATCATATAAGACATCAAGTCTGGTTTCGATCATGTAACCACATGTATAAGGAAAATGACAATGTTTGACTAAATGACAATGTCTGATTCCAGGAAGGACACATGCTATATAAGACATAGGTTGATTGTTTTGATGGTTTGACTATTTTGAAAATTTGTTTGATTTGACTTGATGACCTTGTTGGCTTGCTTTTCGTGTTGATGCGTGACTTTCCTTGATGTTTTGACAACAATTTGGTGTCTTGATGACAATGTTTGACTTATTTTATTGACATGACGAACCCTAAAAGACTATCCTAGGTGGCCTCAGGGGCTCATCGACAGATGGCCTTGCCTATGTAACAATGCACAAAGACTTCATAGTTCGACATGATCATTGACTTTATTTTATGGAAAAAGGACTAAGTCATGATTTTATTTTGACAAACCTAAGGGATTGACCTAATTCCTTGGGGGTGCATCGACATATGTGCTTGCCTACACCTAGTCATAGAGGCAACATAGTTCAACATGACATGGACTGACTAACACAACTGACTATGACTCTAATTTTTGGGATTTTGAAAATTATCTAAATATTTTTTGGTTTTTGACATGTTTTGAATGTTTTTTCTTTTTCTTTTTGAGGTTTTATGATTTTTTTGTCATGTTATGATTTTTTTGGATTTTTTTCAAGACATTTTATGATTTTGTTTTTCTTTTGGTGGTTTTATGATCTTTGAACAAGTGTAAGATCTAAGTGATGTAAGTCAAACTTACCTACCCCTAATTGGGTATAAGACCAATTTAACAAGAATAGAATGGAATGGGGATGCAAAGTGTTCCTGGTGTTAATCATTCCAATTTATGGAAAGGAAAAGCATTTATTATGAGTGATATGAAGAGGATAAATGATAAGGCACATGGATGGGAAAGATAGGTGACATGAAGGGGAAGTCAGATTGGAATGATGGTAGACAACGAACCAAGATAAACTACACATGGTGCCTATTTTCCAGGTTTTCACCATTGTACTTATTCAAAGTGCCACCAAAGTGTTTTTGACTATTGGACGAATTATTTCTCTTTACTATTTTCTTGATTTTTTAATTTTTTTGGTGTTACCAAGACACCTGTTTTCTAGGTTTTCATCTAGGTAACGATTTTTTTTATTTTTTATTTTTTGTATATTTTTCATGATTGAAACAAGGCTCCTGGAAGCTATGTATAGAATCTCTTCAGATGAAGATTGTTGATTGGTTCTAAAAATGGTTCTCCTTCAAGGGTAGAAAGTTGATATGCTCCTGATCCAAATACTTTTGTGACAATGTAAGGTCCCAACTAGTTTGGTTCAAACTTTCCTTCCTTTTTTCTTTCTACTTGATTCTTTGGGTTTTCCATAAGACCAAGTCATTAGTGTCAAAGTGTCGATTCAATAGTTTCTTGTTATAGTTGCGACAAAGATGATTTTGATATGCTTGGAGGTGATCTAGTTCCTTTTTTCTTCATTCATCTAAGAGTTCTAGATCATGTAGTCTTGACACATGGTACTCTTCATCATCAATATGCCTTTTCAAAGAAACCATTAGGGAAGGAATTTTGACCTCAATAGGCAAGATGGCTTCAGACCTGAAGACCAAGGAATATGGAGTGGTGATGGTGGGAGTGAGGATGCTTGTCTGATAAGCCCATAGAGCAGGGTTAAGTTGTAAATTCTAGTCATGAACAACATCATTGACGGTATTTTTAAGGATTCTGAGGATTGTTTTGTTCTAAACTTCATCTTGGCCATTACCCTATGGGTAATATGGAGTGGAGAAGTGGTGTTGGATATGGAATTTCTCACAAAGATGATAGACTTTTTGATTTTTAAATGGGTGGCCATTATTAGTAACTATGGATTGAGGGACACCATATCAACAAATTATGTAATTAAGGATGAACTTAGAAATTTGTATGCGGGTAATATAAGTCGAGGGAATGGCTTCAATCCATTTGGTAAAGTACTCAGTTGCAATAATGATGAATTTATGACTATTTGAGGATGTGGGATGTATCTTACCTATGAGTTCAAGTCCTCATTAGGAAAAAGGCCATGGTGATGTTATCAGATCGAGCTCCTGTGCTGGCACATGTATCAAGTCTCCATGGATCTGACACTATCAAAATTTCTTGACAAAGAAGTATGTGTCTTTTTCCATTGTAAGCCAATAATATCCTAGTCTCATAATCTTGTTGGATAAGGTAGGACCACTAGAGTGGGCTCCACATATACCCTCATGTACCCAATGCAAGGTCACTTGTGCTTCTTCGATATCGAGACATCTCAATAGGGTATTGTCTAGGGCACATCTATAAAGGGTATCATCGATGATGGCATATTTGGAGGATTTTCGGATAAATGTCTTGTGTTGGTTGTTTGAGAGATCAAGGGGTAGGATTTGGGAATGGAGATAGTCATATATGTCCTTGTACCATGGGGAATTGGGACCAACAAGTTCATACACCATCTTTGAATCTAGAATGTCAAAGGCATAGACCAAAAGTTGCTCTACCAAAAACTCAAATTTAGGCATGTTACTAGGTATGTCCACGAGTGAACCAATGGTAGTCATAGCATATGTTGCTTAATTCTGAATGTGGGGTATCTGATGAAAAAGGATGTTGTAAAAATATTTCCTAAAGCTATCTATCATCCATTTTTATAGGGCAATCTTTTCATCTTCGGTGTCGTAGTCATCATTAGCTTGTTGGATTACCAGTTGATAATATACATAAACCTGCAGGTGTTTGATCTTCCATTTGATTGTCATATGTAATCCTATTAAAAGAGCCTCGTATTTTGCTATATTGTTCATGCATGGGAAAAAAATTTGAGTGACTCAGGAATAGTGTCACCTTGTTGTGTGATAGACAATATGCCAGCCCCTAAGCCATGATTTGTGTGGACTCATCAGATTATAACTTCCATTTCATTCCAATGTCTAGATTGAAAATAATTTTATCAAGAAAGTTTGAGACTAGAGGATGATTTTCCTTGGTTGGTGTGTCTGCTAGTTAATTAGCAATAAGTTTCCCTTTTATAGCCTTTATTTTGACATATTAGATGTCATATTCACTGAGTATCATGACCCATTTAGCTAGGCATCCTATTAATGTTGCTTTACTAAGGAGATACTTCAATAGATCTATTTTTGCAACCAACATTGTTTGGTGGTTTAACATGTAGTGCCTTAGTTTTTGAGTAGCGAAGACCACCACAAGACAAGCACGTTCTAAATGACTATAATTTAGCTCATATCCAACCAAAGTGTGGCTGATATAATACACTACCCTTTCATGACCCTCGTTATTATTCTATGTAAGTAAGGCTCCTAGTGTTGATGTGGTTGCTGAAATATAAAAATTCAAAGGTTGTCCATCAATAGGAAGTGTTAACACTGGTGGTGTAATTAGGTAGTCCTTGATTTGTTGAAAATATTCTTGACACTTATATTTCCATACAAATGGTACCTTTTTTCTAAATAGATGCTAGAAGGGATGTATTTTATCTGTTGTCTATGTTATGAATCATCTGATAGACTACAATCTTCCTTGTAGTGTCTGTAGTTGACTTATATTGGCTGGTGGAGGCATGTCTATTATGGTTTTCACTTTTGTTGGGTCCACTTCAATGCCTTATCTAGAAATAATGTATTCTAGGAATTTTCCTGATGTCATGTTGAATACACACTTTTTAGGATTGAGCCTCACTTTGTACTCTTCTAGTGCTTTGAAAATATTATCAAGGACTCATAAGTGATCAACCCTTTTCAATGATTTAGCTAGCTAATCATCCACATAATCCTCCATGAGGGTGTGCATGAGATCATTGAAAATGATTCTCATAGCACGTTGATATGTTGCTTCAGAATTTTTAAGTCCAAAGGGCATGAAATTCCAACAATAAGCTCCCCATGGACAAGTGAAAGCTATCTTATGTTGGTCCTCAGATGTGATTATGATTTGATTATATCCTGAGAAACTATCCATGAGGGATAACATTTCGTATCATGCTATTAGGTCCATGATTATATCAATATTTGGCAAAGGAAAGTCATTTTTAGGACATGCTTTGTTTAGATCTCGAAATTCTATGTAGATGCGATGTCGTATGTTGGTTTTGTCACTAGTACGAGATTGGAAATTGATTCTACATAGTCAGTTGATCTAATAAAGCTGACATCCAATAGTTTCTTTAGCTCGGATTTGAGTAGTAAAGCAATTTGTGGGTGTATTTTTCTTAATTTTTGTTTGACTGGTTTAGCACCTGGCTATAATGTAAAATGGTGTAATATCAAATCAAGATCTAGTCTAGGCATGTTAGCATATGACCATGTGAAGTTGACTTATCTCTCTATGAAGAAGTTACTAAATTTAGGTTGCTTTGTTTCTGTCAAAGATGCTGCAAAATATATTAGCTGAGGATTATTTTTAGTGCCAATGTTTTTTTCCATAGATTTCTCAACCAACAATGGTGAATTTTCCTGAGAAGTGGGGAGAACTTTTAACCCTCCATCCTTGGGTTCCTTAGATAGGTTTTTGCCCTCAGATATGTCCTTTATTTTCACTTTTTCATTGTCCAAAGACACCTATCAGTTTTCACCTAGGGACTCATCATTTTTATTTTTTTCATTTTTCCCTTTATTGTTTTTACTTTTGCAATTGGAGAGATGAATAGACTCCCCAAAATAAGTCATATTATACAAGTCTATGGTAAATCTAGCCTTATGGTCACCACTAGGAATTCCTTCTCGTAATCCCAGGAACTTAGCTAGTGCTTCATCATTCTCAAATGTATCCAAAGTAGGAGGTTCTTGTTGATCCCAATTGATAAGCTGGGGATAGATTAGGGGTATATCATCATTAGAGGTGTCAAAGTTAGAGGCCGATAGGGTGAGGATAGCTTTGTTGACATGGTCACAAAAGGTTCTTATTAAATCCTCCCTCTTCTTCTTCTTGGGAATAGGTTGGTCAAAAGAAGATGGATTATGAGGTGGACCAACTTTAAAGGTTTGGCTAAATATTTCATCTAAAGTGGGTTCATTGGGTTCTCTAAAGGTTTCTTCAAGTTCATAATCATTGGATGATTTTTCCGAACCCCATTCATATTCATTGGAGATGGTGAAATTGTAGTAGCATTGGTCAGATGGCTCATTGGATGTCTCGATAACCTCAGAAGTACTTACTTCCTCTTGTGATGGTGTTGAGGTACTAGAAACGTCAATCTTAATTGGTTGAAACCCAAGCCCTAGACCTTTCGTTCATTTAGAAACAATGATAGATTCATTCATCCCATTCTGATATAATCCTAGCCTGCTATGTCCATCATATCCTTTGTCATGCATTATTTTGAAGACTTTTCCATATTGTTCTATAGGTATTTGAGTAGGTGGAGGAGGTTCTTCATTGTCTTCTTTGTACAGCCATGAGGTCATGTATTCTTCATTTATAGATTCTTTACTTAGCTCCCCCCATTTTGTGAAGGTAGTTGTGGGAGGGATGTGTATAGTGATCATGGATTGTCTCTTATTTGCTATTGGTTGACCGTATAATTTGGGAGAAACCAACTAGACTCCTCCATCTCTGGAAGAAGGTGATAAAGTTCTCTCCTTCATCTTGTGTGGTGTGGCATAAAGTGGCTATTGTGATTTCATTGTCAATATTAAAGGAAAAATGTTCAACAAATTTTTCAACAAGTTCACCCCATGACCTTATGCCATATGGAAGTTGAGAAAACCATTCAAGTGTTATTCCATTAAGGTTTCGTGGAAAGAGTCTCATGAGATATGTGGGGTCATATGCAATGTCTATACACATTGTGGAAAATTATCTTATGTTCTCAAGAGGGTTACGCCTCCCATTATACTTAGGAAAGTTTGGTATGACATATCCATGCGGGAAGGGTGGCATGTGTAAAATTTTGTCAAAAGGAAATGGACATAAGTCTTTTGTTGAATAGGTATTTTTGCTAGACATTTTCATATTGTCCATTTGTTGTTGAAGGGCCTGCATTTTTGTTTGCAAAACATCCACTTGTGTCAATGATGTATTTGGTGTATTATTGGGGTCTATGTAAGTGTTTTGGGATCCAATGTTATGTGATGGGTTTTGGTTCAGCATATGAGTGTAGGATGGATTTTGGTTTGGAATATAAGAGGATGTGTTTTGTTTTGATTTTGGTTGGTTGGAAATGTGAATGTTATGCAAAAGATTGGGTTGGTTTAGAAATTTCATGAAAGGTAGATGTCCCATTTGTGAAACCCCTATTTGTGGTATGGCATTAGTGGTGTTGATGTTTGATGTGGAATTTGTTGTGCTTATGATAACTTTGGGCCTTTTGTTTGTGCTATTGGTTCCAAGTGGATTTGATGATGATGCCCCTATGGTGAAGTTAAGGGCTTGTGTCATGTTTGATGTGCCAAAGGGTGATGTGTGGAATGTTGTAGTGTCTTGGGTAGAACCTCCAAATGGCATGGTTGTGTTTACTTGAGGGATAGAGCCACTTGAGGGATAGAGCCACTAGAGACTGTTTTGTTGTTTCCTTGGGTACACAAAGCTTGCAATGTATGGATATCAAGTCCAAGAGGTAATGTGGCACCTTCTGCTAATATTTTTGCTAAATATTGTTAGGGATCTTGTGCCAAATATTCATCTACAAAAAAGGAAAATTTTGGGTCTTGAGCAACAGCCTCTAAGTCTTCAACTAAAACATGTCTTTTTTGATCTCCAGTGAAAAAATTGTCCAATAAGGATTTGTGAGGCCTTGATGTCCCTTGTGATGGGTTTGCAAATGGATTGATAAAGTCTTGTGGGTCAGCCATATTGTCTCTTTGTTTCCTTTTCGACTTGGTTTCAACCATATAAGATTTTCTCAAAGGGGGAAATGCAAATGATATGAACTCAATCTATGTTTTTGGATTTTTTGGATATGAAGAGAATGAATGCTAATGCAACTAGATATTTTTGGTAATTTTGGAAAATGGGGAATTTCCTAATGCAATGTGCCAATAGTGTCTAAATGGTTTGTTGCATGTCTAATGTAAAGTGGTAATGATGCAAAGTGATAAGAATGTCTAAGAGGAATGTATAATGCCAAGTGATAAATGATGTCTACGAGGAATGTCTAATGATGGTGTCTTAAAATGAGAGAGTTTTGATATGTTATGTCAATGTCTAAGTATGCTATGAGGTATTCTAAATGTAAGGTGTAGGAAAGCTCTAAAAGGTAATCAAATTTGGGAGATTTGAGAAGAGGTTACTAACCATCCAAAGTTTAGTCAATGCTTCAATTTGAATTATCAAAGGACTTTTTGTGAGACCAAGTGAAATGACCAAGAGACAAAGTGAGTTCCCAAACTAGACTTATGAGCTATAAAAGACTCTCCAAAAATGACAAAGACAACAAGTGTGACAAGTGACTTGGTCCAATGACAATTTTCTTTGAAGCAAAGGTTTGTACAAAGTATGGAAAGTGGGCCTATTCTAAAATATGCAAAGGTAATGACCTAAGAGTTTGATTAATCTAAAGGTGATAAGGAATCCTAAAATGCAACTAAATTTTGCAAATGGTATTCCTATTGTTATGACTAAGTGATAACTAAAAGGTACAAAATTTCTAGTTTTTGTACAGAGACCACTGTAAAAAGGTAGTTAAAGAAAGATCTTGAATGTTTGACCTCTGATTGTGATAGTGAATTTTGTTTTTCTGAGTGATTGGTAGTTGCGTCTTTCAAGATCACAATTGCATCTCATAGGGAAATTCTATTGTAGTTTTAATAGATGTGCCATTTATCAGTAGTTGCATTTCAGGTTTGTTAACAACATTGTTTAATAGTTGGTTGTGTTTCACAGTATCCGTCGCAATTCACAGTGAATAAATTCTAGTTTTTCTACAATTTTGACAAGGTTTGAAAATTTGTTTCAGTCTAATTGTGATTTTCCAAATTGCAGAGGTGTTTATTTGTTCTTTAATTCAACAAAAAATTTGTCTTGTCTTGGGTTGTTTGAGACAAGAACTTTGAGAACAAGCACAAATCCTAGTTGGAAAGGTGTGTATACTTGGTATAGCCCACCGAAATACCCTGAGATTAGTGTGAAGTACTTTTCTCTTTCGAGAACTTGGATAGATTAGAAGTTTGGTGTCACTGGCTCCCCTCCATGACACTCACTTCTATTGGTGCACCAACTTCAAATTCCCCAAAGAGGAATTTGTGATCTCTACTCAAGGGAGTCATTAGTGAGTATCTTCGGGCATGATATTGTACCCTGCACTATACTAAGCAATGGAAAAAAGGCTAGGCTTCTACAAATAAGAGGTGTCTACTAAGGGCTTCCGATTTAGGGGGTACTATGATAAAATCCCTCAAGAGGCCTCCCAACCCTTAGAACAAGGGATTTTTGCATCATAAAGATACTGGGTGAGGGCTATCACGTACCACTTCCTGTTGATTACAAACTTTCCTTGCAATTGCAAATTTTTATAGTGGTTTGGAAGGACTTGACTCTAGCCCATTACTGCTTGGGTGATTCCCTTGGGGTGAGTACTTTTTCCCACCAAGGAAGGCCCTCTATTGGGTAAACAAAAGTGAATTGAAAACTTTATTTTTGGTCATCCAAGATCACACCAAGGCACGAGGAGATTGTATACACAAAGCTTTCAATTCACACTCGCAAGATTGTTCATTTTAATGCCTAAATCTAAAATGTGTAGGTGGAAAAGAAATAATTCCTAAGCACCTTTAATTATCCAGATCACTGTGAGGAACAAGAGAAGTGTATATGCACTAAAAAATCACTACCATACCACAAAACACACCAAAAAATTGTAAATTTTAACATAGCTTACTGTGAAATAATCAAGGTTTTTAGCCCAATGCCATGAGAATGCAAGTACATTTTAACCCTAATGATTGTAGATGCAAATTGTGTTTTTAAAGAACATGAACGTACATGCAGTTCATTTTAAGCCATGATTGTGAAATGCAAGTTGTAGTTGTTGTTTGTTTGTTGCTAAAAAACAAGGTTCTTTTTAACCAAATGCTATGAAAATGTAAGTATATTTTAACCTTGATGAGTGTAGATGCAAATTGTGTTCTTTTTAAAGCCCATGAATATACATGAGGTTCATTTTAAACCATGATTTCAAGTTGTGGTTTTTGTTTGTTTGTTTCTTAAAAGTGAAGGTCCTTTTTAAAATGAACAACAAAACAAGGTTAGTATCCTCCTCCAACTTGCTACAAGCTACCAATAGAATATCAATAACCAGAAAACCCTAGCCTACTAAACCAGAAAGATCAAAAACTAGAAATACTTGCAAAAATTTAAAATAAACCCTAAACAGGAAATTTTGGCTCATGAAAATGATCAAATGCATCACCAAAAAAATAATTGTGGCTCATGGGATATCGATTGTGATTCCCCAGAATAGATGCATCTTGGATTTTTTACAATTGTGGCAAACCAGAAAGGCAATTGCGACAAATGACAGCCAGTTGTGGCACATGAACCCAAACCTAAAAAATATCTGAAAATCTACCAAACACAAATGATCTAATGATTCCTATGACTTAACCCTAGAATTAAATTGATAAACCAGAAGGTTGGATGACCAAATTCAATCAAAATAACCAAAGTTAAATGAAATCTAAATATATTCTAATGCAAAGTAGTTGCATCATTTTCTTGGTGATTGCATCATTTTGGCTTTTGCAATTGTGTCAAACCTTACCTAAAACCTACAAAATTGAAAATATGTACGAAATCTATAGAACTTTTACCCTTAATGTTAGGTTCTCCAAATGTAGCAAGGGAAAATTCTAGGTTAGCAATGCAAAGTATAAAAAAACTAAACCCTAGCTAGAAATGAAGCACAATGGAACATAAAAGCATAAAAAAATGAAAGATCTCACCAAAACCTTCATGCATTCCATGAATCACCTTCATTGCAATTCTCTATTTTGCTATAATATAATAGTTTCCCTTAGATTTCTTATTGAGTATGCAAATATGACCTAATGACAATGTCAAAGAAAAATATTGAAGATTCAAAATGACTAAGGATGCACTAAGTTCTCCAATATTTTTGAGATGTCTAAGATGAAGAAATGACAACGATAGAACCCTTTTATAGGCAAGCCAATTTTGAATGAAAGGTTGAGATTGAAAGACACTTAATCAATGACCAAGATTAAAAGATGAGGCACATAATAGGGTTAGGGCTAAATTAGAGCAAATGATAAAGATGAATGGTCAAGATTAAATTAAAGATCATTTCATCAATGATGGAAGTTAATTGAGACATAGACAGATAAAGACTTGATGTGGAAGATAAGATTGACACAGAAAAAGCAGTGTGTTAGAGAAAATAAAATCTTATTTAATTTAAGTGGCCAATGACTAATTAAATAATAAAGATATTATTTAATTATAGAGTAATATGATAAAGGAGGAATCATTTTGAATTAAATAATGATTTAATTCAAAACTCAAGATATTGGACCAAATTAAATAAATAAATTTTATTTAATTAGAGAGAGAAAAGGCTAACAAATAATTAAATAATTAAAATAATTATTTAATTATAGTGGAAAGTGACATTAAATAAATAAACATTTATTTAATTTTAGAAAGAAGACAAACTTAATTAGTAATGTAATTAAATAATTAAAATTATTTAATTATGAAGAATGAAAGGGAAAAGGACTGAAGAATTATGAAGAAATTAAGAGTCACAGACCTAGGACAATTTTTAGTGTCTACATGTCTAGCCAAGAACCCAACATTTCATGCCAAGACCAAGAACATTGATGTGCAATACCATTTTGTTAGAGATATGGTTGAAGATGGTAGGGTGAAACTAGTTAAGGTAGAGACTTTGATGAATTTTTTTGATTCTTTAACTAAACCTATGAGCACAAAGAAGTTCAAATGGTGTTCAGAGACTATGTGGCTTTCGGCCCCTAGCAATTAGAGATGATGATGACACCCTTCCATTTCCTTGCAAATTGTTCGACAAGTTGGAGATTTGTTGGGAAAATGTGTCTCAACCTTGCAATTATATACGATTTGATAAGATGTATGTTGGTATGTGGCAATTGATCATGCAAATACTGTACACTCGTAACAAGACATGGGGTTTGGGGCAATGCCCCAAAATTTTTTCTGACACATCAAGGTTTTTTCCTACTAACACGCCAAGGATTTTTCCCACTAACACGTCAAGGTTTTTATTCTCACTGACATGTAAAGGTTTTTCCATTAACACATCAAATGAAAAATGACCTTGTAAAATCCTAATTCTAGAAGGTTCCAAAAAGATTGTTGTAGATAGGGATAAAATCAATTAGATTTAATGTAATGAAAACAATAAATGACTAAATCCTATCAAGCACAATAGAGTACCAAAAAAACATGAAAATCACAATAAGAAGCACAAATGCAAACTGATCTCCACGCTAACTCGATTTATCTCCATTGCTCTTCTCCACCTGCACAAGGATGCAAGATTTCAAAGGTTGATAATAGAGGAATGTTGGTTGCTCAATTTTGTAGCATAACAACTTGATGAAGATGATAGATGGTGATTGAAGAATTATTTTGACAGAGTGAAGATGCTAGAAGAAGATTTGATGGAAGAATGATTTTGATAGCATAAGGATGTCTGAAGATTCGATGGAAATGGCCTGTGAAAGGTTTGATTTATAGATTTTCGATGTGGACAGAGATAAGATTTGATAAGATTGATAATGATTTGATTTTTGTCAAAAGAGGAAAAACAATGAGATGAGATAAGATTTTTGAAAGATAGAAAGATTTTGATTTATTGTTTTAAAGGAATTAAAACAAGATAAGATAAGATGTGAAAAAATAGAAAGATTTTGATTATCTTTTAAAGGAAATAAATCTTGAAAAAGATGAGAAGGATAATTGATGAATTATCTAATTAAATAAATTAATTAGATACACATGAGTTTAGATTTGGAAAGAAAGCGAGAATATATTTTTAAGATTTAATTAATTAAATAAATATTTGATTTATTTAATTAATGTTGGATTTATGATTTCATTAATTAAATAATATAAATTATTTAATTAACATTAGAAAAATTAATAGAAATGATTTAATTAATTAAATAATATAAATTATTTAATTAACATTAGAGGAATGGATGGAAATGATTTAATTAATTAAATAATATTAATTATTTAATTAACATTAGAGGAATGGATGGAAATGATTTAATTAGCATTAGAGGAATTGATGAATTATGCATCTTGGAAGGGAATAAATGAAATTAGTCAAATAAATAAGATTTATTTAACTAATTAGATGATGACATGGGTACCTAGGGCAAAACATGATACAAGGTGTCCAAATGATGCAATGTTGTGACAAGGTATCGTAAGAGGACAATTTTTTGATGTCTACATTTTTCCCCTCTTTGAGATGATGTTCGAGATGATTAGATTTTTGTCGAGTAACATCATTTCAAAGAAGTTAAGATACAGGTAAAAGAAAATGGATGGTGAAGGAAAGATAGGATAATGGAATGATGATGCCCCCTCGAGAGGATAGGCAGGTTGGACAAACATGGGTAGACTCTCAAAATGAAATGAAATGATAAACAGGATGATGGAAGATAGAAAGTGGATGAAGGAGATGAATGATATGTTATGTTGCAATGAAAGTGAGCAACCACGATGTTTGATTTAGCACTAGACATTATGCACCAAGGTATAAGGACCAAGGTGACGATGTATCTCGTGCCCCAGCGTAATACAACCTTGTCTAGATGTATGAGGAAAGAGGCTTAGAGCATTAAAGTCCTAATGCACAAAAGGTATTATGTGACCTTAGATGCAAAGGATAATGCAAAAAGATATTCCAACACACACAAGATATGAATATTAGTTGGAATGATATGAATTTGATACAAATGCAAGATAAAATGATAACACACACAAGCAAGCAAGCATGCACAAATGATACAAAAAAAAAAAGGAATTGCCCCTGTCAAGCTGTAAACTGTTGATTGATTGATTGATTGATTGATGATGATGATTATGTTGTCATTGTGGGGAGTGGCATGTCCCTAGAGCAACACAAGGATGATTATAATTGATTGATTGACTAGTTGATTTGGTTTACGACAAGATTAGGATCAAGACCAAAGGATGTGATTAGATAATTTGACAAGATTGATTGATTTGATTGGTATGGATTAAGGATTGACTTGCATTTGGATATTTGCTTGGATTGATTTGATTGATTTGATTGGATGCAATGGTTTTGATGAAGATGATTGATTTGGTTGAATGGTTGAATGATTGGATTGGGGAATTGATTAGATTGGAATGATTTGATGATAATGATTAGATTGATGAGAAGAAGTGATGTGGTTTGATTTTATTGCTTGGAAATGTTTTGATTTTTTTGGATTTTTGGGGATATTTTGATTTTTTTGGAATTTTGAAATGTTTTGATTTTTTTTTTTACTTTTGAAAATATTTGGAGGTGTCAAAGGATGAAAATTTGAGTAGCCTTTGTGATAGATACCAATGACAAGGGGAAAACCAAGTCTAGGTGCAAGGAGATAGATGAGATTGATGGATAAAAGTCTCATGATATATGGATGGATGGAAAGGATAGGTCATAGTGAATGGAATGGATGTATGCATCATAGGAGAGCAAGGATGTGATTTCCAAAGACTATGTCGCATAGGAATAACATGCCCCATTCTAGGTACAAGACTTAGGATGTTTCTAGACAAAATGTATGACAACAGGATAATGACATGCTTGTTTGGAAGGATGAGGTATATCAAGAGATACCTAAAAAAAACATGTTTCAACATTTTTCCCCTATATCTTCCTCAAGATAAAAAGAAGAAGGGTGGATGAATGGACTCAATATGATAGGTATGTATGAATAGACTCAATATGATGGCTAAAGATGGCAGGTAGGATGGAAATGATATGATATGAAAATCATAGGTTGGACAAATAAGACATTGTGCCCCCAAGTGTAAGTGGCATAGAAGATCAACCTACACATGATGCCTATTTTCTAGGTTTTCATCATGGTACTTATCTAGGGTGCCTGTTTGTCAGGTTCTCACCATTGGACGAAAGGATTTCTCTTTAATTTTTTTTTACTTTTTTTTGGTTGACTTTTTTGACTTTTTTGATGGATGGAGGATTGATGGATATTCATTCTATTTATATTTATAGATACTATGAGGGATGACATGAAAGGGAGATGGAGTAGGTAGATAATGGATTATGATGTGGATTATGGAGGACAATAATGGATTATGATGTGGATTATGGAGGAAAATAGTGGATTATGATATGGATTATGTAGGGAAGATGATAGGGATTATATGGGATTTATGCAAAAGATGAATGGGAAGGCTTAGCCAAAAGCATGGACCATAGGAAGATGTTGGGGGAGATATGTAGGATAATGCGTGAAGGATGAGAGATGAAGGTATGTGGGATTGTTGTGAAATGGAAGGGAACCATGACCAGTGGTTGCACACACTATGATAAATGTTGAAACTTTTGATGTGGATGGGGTGTAGGAAGCAATGGAGACGTTTTCTTAGGAGGTGGTGGATGTAGTGATTTTGGTACCCACCTAGAATTAGTATTTTTATGATTTTTGTTTTGCTTATGGGTTTTAGGAATTTGAGACTTTTGAATGGAATGAGAATGTGGGGTAGAGGTGGATGGTTGGGATTTTTGTGATGTAGATGCCTCATTTGACTTGCTTTCCTTTTTCTTAGGTACCCAAACCATTTTTCTTTTAGACTTTTCTTTTGGAGGTATGGGCTTATATAGCTTTTTAGATGGATTTTTCTTTGACTTTTTGTATTGATGACCTAAGACATGAGAACCATTATTATTTTTTACTTTATAGGTAGAGGCATTGAAATTATTGCTTTTGAATCCCACGGTTATGGTGGAATGGGTGGAAGCTTCATGTTTATACAATGTGTGCATTTGTTGGTCATGATTAGGAATGTTAGGGTATTTATGGATGGAGGGATAAGGGGTTTGGATAATGGGGATATTAGGTGTTGGGAGAAGTGGAGGTAGATTAGATGGAGGGATATTAGGAGTTGGAAGCAATGGTGGTAGAGTGGATCGAGGGATATTAGGAGTTGAAAGTAATGGTGGTAAAGTGGATGGTGGAAGGTGTATGGTCACATGCTTTGGAAATTTGTAAGATGATGGAGGAGGGATGGCAACATATGTTTTAGGCATATGATAGGATTTATGATGGAAAGTGGACATAGGATGGATGGAGGAAGTACCAACAGCTTTAGGTTGTTTCCCTTGGGGTGTAGGTCCAAGGCCATAAGAGCGTGGAGGGACTTTGACATGGATGGGCTCCAAAATATCTTGTTCACAAAAGTCTAGGCCTTTACCTTGGTGGTTCATGTTTTGGAGTGTGCAATGGACAATGGGACTAGGTGTAGGTGGAACACTAGACACGAGTTCCTTATTGGATGGAGAAAATGAAGCAAGGGAAGATAATGGGTTTTGTTGTTCTAAGGAGGAAAATTCATGAATGAGGGTGGAAAGACCATCAGGATATGATGGAGGACTTGCAATGGGGTCGATAGTGGGTGATGGAGGATCATTAGGATCTTGATTAGCATTGTGTTCACTTAAATCCAATGTATTTTTTTGATCTTCTATGTGTGCTTGGAAGGAACTTATCTCATCATGGGAAGTGGATGTTTGTGCATCATGGATGGGTGAGGTGGAAATCTCTTGACCATGGAATGCATAAAGTTGGCTAAGAGGATCATCATGGTCTTCTTGATCATAAAAGGGGTCTTGATAAAATATGGAAGATTGATCATGAACAGTATTAGGTGTGTTATGAATGGAATTATTAGGAGGGTGTTGATCTTTATGTGGATAATGGGGTAATGTTTCCTCATGTTTAAGATTTTTCTCTTGACATACCTCATGAATTATATGAATGGAGGTGGAAGGCCATGACTCTTGAATTGGATCAAGTGATTGTGGATGACATGGTTGGCTTGAAGGACTAGGCATGATGTTTGAGGACTCTTTTGTATGTTCAAGTATATGTGTTGAATGACATGGAGACATTTGATTCCTTGCTTGTAGCCCTTGGGTCACATCCCTTGTAGGTGTAGGGGTTGAAGGTGTTGGCTTAGGGTTTTGATTTGGATTGGATGATGGTATGATAAAGTTATAAGGTGCATATGCTAGATTGGTATTCCCCTTGTCAATGGTTGCATTAGAACATGAATAATTTTGACCTTATTGCAAGGTAGAACTTTAATTCACATGTGTTTTTCATGATGTGGCGTTGACATGCAAAGAAGTGGATGAATTAGATTGGTATGAGGTGGAAGGGTGATAATGAATGGATAGGGGATGACGTTGTGGTTGTTGGATTTGACAAGTGGCAATGAATTGATTAGCTTGAGCTAGGAGGTGTTGGATTTGAGGTGATTTAATTTGTTGAAAGTTTTGGAAGAGGGTTTGAAGGATTTGTATGGTTTGGTGGTCTAGGGGTTGGGGTATTTGGTAAAGTGTCTGAAGGAGGTTTCAAAGTTGGGATGCTAGGGATTTGTGTTCGAATGTGAGCATGGTGTCACACATGTGTGTAAGCTCTTGCATATCGATTTGTTCCTCAAAGTATGCAACATCATTCATGCCATTATTAGAGGTGGTAGGAGAAGCCCCTCAAAGTATGATTTTAGGTTTTGGTTTTCTTTCATGATTTTGACTATAGAAAGGGACTCCTTGAATTATGAGCTCAGGCTTATGATTAGGATTGGGCTTATTTATGATTATGACCATTTTGACAAGTGGTGACTAGGACTTTGTTGGTGATGGTGATGATGTGGAATGATTAGATTGGATGACTTGGATTGATTAGGATGAAATGGATAGGATGTAATGTGTAGAGTGACTTGCCTTTATGTGTTTGGTGTTTAGCTTGATTTCACCATGTTTAAATGAATGATCACACATGTACACACATAAATCACTCATGCAAGAAACATAAGCAAGTTTGAATTTTGAAATCTGAAGAATGTAATGATGATTATTAAACAAGCACACATGGAAGAAACATCAATAAGCCCTATGACTAGTCAAGTGGGTATGGCCAATTAGGTTTCAAGATAGTCTACACAAGGTTGACTAAGGATGATTTGAAAGAAAGATCCTGCCACACAGTCGAGAGAAAGGGGTAACCCACCCTTCACCTTCACTTCCCAAAGGTATAAAGTTCTTTGGGGCTTAGCCAAGAGTGACAAAAAATTTAACTTCCAAACAAGCACTCACAATGATTAATTTCCCTTAAAAAAATTGCAATGTTTATAAAACAATTCAAACACTTGTTCTTTTTATCCCCAAATCAAGATGTGAGGGAAGACAATGATTAATTTTAGACCCAATTTTTGAAGTGTGATTGAAGACAAGATTTTTTTTAAACCAATTGCAATGATGTGATCAAACAAGATTTGATTTTATGTCCCAAATTGAAAGATGTGACAAACAAGATTAATGAGATTAAAAAAATGGAATGTGTGCACCTGATTATTTGCTTTC